>CM070693.1:15510000-16710000 GCA_036346265.1 Melocanna baccifera
AAACTTCTCTACAAGCTATTACTATTTATCAACTAGAGTCAAAAGCTATCAATAAAAACCAATATAAACGCCTTTAGCACCTTGACCCGGTTGTTACACACACATTATTTTACCAAAAAAATTATCTAATTTGTGACGAGCAAATCGGCTGTCTGACAAGAAACGTGTAATGGCAAATAGCGTCCATCTGAAGACCCCTAGGTCTTGAGAACTTAGCACGTATTGAACTCTGGTAAGCTCCACGCGCGTGCATCTAACTTCCAAACGAGAGCCGTGGACATAAATCTTGACATCGACATCAAACTTAGGACGCTCTGCTCGGCTTAAATAAGCTAATTTATAATTTATTTTATATTATAGTTAGTTTATTTTTATCGTAACTAATAATGACTTATTTGACATAATTAAATTAAAAAAATTAAAATAGGAAAAATAAAATAGGTTAATCCATCACGGATAATGCAAACAAACACGAATAAACTGGCAAAAAAGTCAAAAAAAAGCATAAAATGATAAAATTTAGAAATAGTGAATTAAAAGTTAGAAGGTAGAAATCAAAGCCGCAATAAGCGGAGTTTTTTGAAGCTCAAGATGCAACATTCCATGTTTAACCATTGCACGGGAATCCATTTTAGCTTCCTTTTCAAGGGAAGAACACAGAGATGGCCTAAAGAAAATAAGATGTAGCTGGCACAATACACGTTCGAGAGCACACCGCATGGCCATCGTCGCTCGCAGCGCCCACAGAGCTTGCACAACCGCTGGCGCTGGTCGCCCGCAGCGCCAAAACGGTTGCCACCTCCTGCACAAGCGCCAACGTGGCCTGAACGCCTCCATCGGCCTCTGCGCGAGCTGCCGCCATCGCCGGCTTCCCTGAATAACGCGCCCTATGAAGTGAATAGCCCCTACCCCTCCCTCTTTGAATCGGTCATAAAAGAATCTGACCGTTCGATCAGCAACAGATCGTCCAATCGGCAATGAAGGTTTGGATCAGTCCGAACGGTCACAAGAAATCTGGACTGTCCGATCGGTCATGGTAAATTCGGATCTGTCCGAACTGTCAAGAGAAGTTCAGACCATCTGATCAGCTAAGGACCGTCTGATCGGCCACGGTAAGTTCGGACTAGTCCAAAAGGTTAAGAAAGAAGTTCAAACCGTCCGATCGGCCACGGACCGTCTAATCGACCACAGCAAGTTCGGACCCTCGAAAAATGCAGAATTCATTGGAAATACATATTCTAGCATAAAAGGGTCCCGAAAATTCAAATTTTGAGTTATTTTTCGCATATGAGCTTGTTTAACACTAGTGTTATTATTTTGTATGCTTTTATGTATTTACTTACTGTTTTTGATTAATTATAATTATTTAAATTACTTTTAATCACTAAAATTAACAATAAAATTATAGAAAATATGCAAAAATCTATGAAATATCATGAAAAATATTTTGTATCATTATCCAACTTATTTCATGCATATTTATATATAAATTTATATATTTCCTTTAGACACATGTAAATGGCAGGCATCACGAACCGAAAGTTCGAGAAGTTGGCCCAGCATGACCAAAACTATTTGACTTGGGCTCCTGGTGTCGATATTGTACTTGGAGCCAAGAAGCTATATGCTGCCATTGAGATTGGTGCACCGTAGAATGCCAAACCCACACATGAGATAAATGATCAAGCACTTTTACTTCCTCCGGAACCACCTTTGTCCCACTCTCAAAAATAAGTACATGACAGAGAAGAACACGCTAGCATTATAGGCTGCACTCAAGAAGCGTTCAAGAAGGTAAAGTACACCATTCTTCATCAGACAGAGTTGGAATGGATTCGACTCAGATTTGCTGATTTCAAGACGGTTGGGGAGTACAACTTTGCTCTGCACAAATTTATACCAATCTTCAACTTTGTGGCAGGTAGATCACAGATGAGCAGAATATTGAAAAGACCCTCTCAAATCTTCCACCATAGTGCGGTGCAGTCTGCACGCAACTATCGTCAAGACAACGATAAAGAGTATACTGAATTGATTGATATCATGCAGGTTGTGGAGGCTCAAGATGAAGCTTTTCGCAAAAACATTGTCACACAGCCACCTGGGACCTCCGCTGGCCGTGAGGCCCATGCTAGGAGCTACAAGGTGTAGAAGCCTATAATGAAGAAAAGGAGAAGGAATGGTAAAATTGCAGCCCAGAAAGCCAAGTCAAATGCTCTACTAGAGAATAAGGCTGGTAAACCAAAACATGACGATAAGCCCTATGGTCGCTGATCTGTAAAGAGCTGCAACACGTCGTTGATGCCTCCCAAGCCAAAAAGAAGAGGGGTGGAAAAGAGCAGTATGAAATCCACGTTAATTTTGTTGAAGGGGAGAATTCTAAGCAGCAACCTGCACAAATGGAGGTAGACTCTACTCCCGCAGCCACACCCCTCTTAACATTACGGCTGCCACCGCTATGATTTCTTAGGAAGGGTATCTTACCTTTGAGAAGATATTAGTCGAAGTCTCAGACTTCTTGGCAGATTTAGTCTAATGTACAGAATGCATATAGACTTTAATTTTTATTCATTTCATATATGAAAGGAATAAGTTACACCTGCAGAATGATGCTCGAATAATTCATTTTCATGATAGTTGGATAATGTTGATTTATTTATTTATTCAATCAATAAAAATATAATATATTCTGATATTTGAAATATTTTATTTTATGTGTTGATCATCTTCTACTGTATATTAATAAAATACTTAATATTAGAATACATGTGACGCCCCACGAAGGAATTGTGCTTATCTGACAGCGACACAATGAATACCATCTTGAGAGAGACAAAATTCTTTCAGTCGATTAGTAAGAATGCTGACAGCCTTACGAAGCAATGCCTGTATAATAGACTCAGGAAGAGTCACAATTATACTCTCAATGAGTACGACTTTACTAATTAAAGAAGTCTTGTTATACCTAGAATCGACTATAACTCTTCTAAATTTTAAAGACATTCGCGCTAACGGTTCCATGTTGAGACTTAAAAAGAGTATGGTAAAAAATATTTGCTCATTACAAAGCGTGAAGTAAGTAGAAAAGGGGTATTAGAAATACTTTCTTCATTTGAATCTAGGCTCTACTATACTAATATTACAACACCTGTTGCCTATACTGTCCTGAAAAATATATTTAGAAGTTCTGAACTTTTCTATTTTTGACATGGTAGATTAAGCTACCTAGGTTTTAGAATAATGAGAAATATAATTAACAATTTACAGGGACATAATATCGTTGTAAAGAATTTCCTGAATCAGGAAGAATTTATGTGCTCCAGATGGAACGCAATCAAGGAGATATTTGTGGTTCTATACAATCTTTGTCGGAATCATTTAAATATTTTATGATATTTGTGGTTCTATACAATCTTTGTCGGAATCATTTAAATATTTTATGGTGCTCATCGATGCTTCACCGAAATGATCGCACTTATGTTTATTGTCAATAAGAAATCATACTTTTGCAAAACTAATCTTATAGATAATTCAAATTAGATATAATTTTCCTAATAATCACATAAAGTCCATCAGAATGGACAACGCTAGAGAATTTACTTCAAAGGCATCTGATTATTATTGTATGACAATGTGAATTAAAGTTTAGCATTCCGTCCTGCATGTCCATACCTAGAATGGACTAGAAGTGGCACTATTTAAGAAGATTAAATTCATTGCCCGATCGCTTTTGCAGAATTATAATTTACCAACTACATGTTGGGGACACGTAGTCTTACATGCAGCAACTCACATCAACTTTAGACCATCGACATATAATATACATTCACCTATGCAACTAGCACAAGGGTTAGCACCGAAAATTTCTCATCTCCGAAGGTTTGGTTGCAAAGTTTATGTACCTATACCTTCGCCACAGCGTACTGCGATGGGCTCTATACAAAAGTCTTGGATATACGTTAGTCATGAGACAACATCCATTATAAGGTATTTAGATCCCATGACAGGAGATTTGCATACCGCATATTTCGTTGATATTATATTTGATGAGAATAGTTTCCGAATATTAGGGGAGGAAATCAACCTCTTGATGAAAAATATCAGAAAATTATGTGGCAAGCCACGAGAATCTATGTACATGACCCACACACTAATGAAGCAAATAGAGAAGTCTAGAAGATCATTAATTTGCAGGCATTAGTAAATTAATTATCCGATCACTTTAGCGATTTAAAGAGCATGATCAAGTCGCGTGTGCCTCCACGTAATGCACCAGAGAGGGTCAAAATATTAAGAAAGTAGAATGTACCCCTAATCCCATTCAGAGACCTTAGAGTAAAAGGATGAGAACTCCAGCCCTTTGAATCCCAAGTAGCTGGGGACACCTTGTGAAAAAGGATAAGAACTTAACGTAGTCAATCATAGAAGTTCCGCAGAACCAGCAGGGGAGCCAATTGAGACCTGACACCAGTATGACACCTTCAGAAAAGAGCATAACAGATCTGAACATTCCTATGAAGGAAGAAACCAGCATGGATATGTGTACACATATCGGAGCTGTAAAACTAAATGGACTTGCCTCCGTAACTAGAAGGAGCGGTGAGCAAGCAGAAAAACTACAAGAATCATCTCATGATGAAATAGTTATAAACTATGTGCACACAGGAGAATTTATGAATAGAACAACAGCCAATATTGATATTTATTTTGTAAAGAAAATTGCCACAATCATCGATCTTGATCCAGAGTCTGTATCGCTCGCTGAATGTAAGAAAAGAAAGGCAATAAAAACTGAATTATTATCCCTGAATAAAAGAGAGGTGTTTGGGTGTGTAAGCCGCACACCTCTCCATGTGCATCCCGTAGGATATAAATGAGTATTTGTTTGAAAGAAAAATAAGAGAAATAAAATTATAAAATAGAAATCATGGCTTGTTGAATAAAGTTTTACTCAACGACCAGAAGTTGATTATGAAGAAACCTATTCTCCAGACATAGATGGTATTACCTTTATATATTTAATCTTGATGGCAGTAAATCTAAATTTAGAAATAAAATTAATGAATGTGGTAAAGACATACCTTTATGGAAACTTTGATTTGAACATTTATATGAAAGTACCTGAAGGTATTCCTGTTCCAAACCAAGACAAGGTAAATAGAAACATGCACAATGTAAAACTTAGAAAATCATTGTACGAGCTTAAACAATTAGGCAGAATGTGGTATAATCGTTTAAATGACTTTCTGTGAAAAAAGGCTACACGGACAATAAGGATGATCCATGTGTATTTATATGACTATCCTAGAATGGATTCTGTATAATATCAATGTATATAGATGATCTGAATATCATCGGCTAAAACCAAATATTGTTTAGGCTTGCAGCTTGAGCATATCCTAAAAGGAATATTAATGCATCAGTCAGGCTACACTCAAAAGGTGCGAGAGAGGTTTGGCTTGAAAAAGCATAGTCTTCAAAAGTACCAATAGTCGGAAGATCTTTACAATAAAATAAAGATCTGTACAGACCTAGAGTAGAGGGGGAGGAAGTCCTAGAACTAGAATTGCCATACTTAAGTGCAGTAGGGACACTTATGTATTTAGCAAATTGCACTGGACTAGATATAGCATTTACCGTAAATTTATTAGCAAGATATAGTGCAGAATCTATCAAAAGGTATTAGTAGGGAATAAATGACATCTTCTGATACCTCCAAGAAAGCAAAAACCTTGGACTGTTCTACAGAAAGAACCAAAATTTGAATATGACTGGCTACACAGATGCCGGATATTTGTCAGACCGTATACCACTATATCACAAACAGGCTATGTATTTCTGTGTGGTGGAACTGCCATTTTACAGAAATTGTCTAAGCAAAGTCTTGTATTGTCTTTGATGAACCACTTAGAAATCATAGTATTGTATGAAACCGCACGAGAATATACTTGATTTCGATGAATGGTTCACCACATCCAGCAGTCATGTGGATTGAACATCATGCAAACTCCCACAATTATCTATTAAGATAATACAGCTTGTGTTGCACAAGTGCAAACGGGTTACATGAAGAGTCATCTCATGAAACATATTGACCCCAAATTCTTCTATCCTCATGAATTGCAATAGATGGATAAAATTAAGTTACTGCATACTAAGTCATATGAAAATCTTATAGATTTATTTACTAAGTCACTTTCAATATCTAATTTTAAAAGATGTGTATGTGGAATTGTAAAAATAAGACTTAGAAAAGTGCAGAACTTAGAGGGATACTGTTCTCGAGCTCATTATTAAAATTTGATCACGAAGATTGAGTACCTAAACAATACATCTTGTAGATGAAATGGAATTGGGTGTATTATACTCTTTTTCTCTTGACGAGTTTTCCTGAAGTTTCTCGGCTAAGATTTTTAATGAGCTAATTCGTACA
The DNA here is from genome assembly GCA_036346265.1 of Melocanna baccifera. Classification (NCBI taxonomy): domain Eukaryota; kingdom Viridiplantae; phylum Streptophyta; class Magnoliopsida; order Poales; family Poaceae; genus Melocanna; species Melocanna baccifera. The sequence continues at coordinate 15,516,434 of CM070693.1, forward strand.
ACACAACATAACATGTATCATGTACTCTTTCTCTAAATTTTTTCACTGAGTTTTTATGGAGTTTTGATGATGTATAAATATGTCGGAGGAATGTCCAAGGGGAGTGTTAGAAAACCTGGGACTGGGCCTACAATCTTGGCTCATTGGTGGGCACCTTACACTTAGTCTATAAATAGAGGTCCTAATCATTGTAAAGGGTACAAAAAACAGAGAAAACAATAAAGAAAAGAGTTCCCTTCTCATATCTCTGTATTCAATTTATTATTTACAATATTCTGTGTTTGATCCATCTATTTTGTATATGAAGAATCGCTCGGATTGGACTCACCAGCGATAGTTCCTTAACATATGGATCCACGTTGGGCAATGTGCACGGACGCACAGCTTCATTGGAACTTGTACAAATTGTTTAGTCTCCTTTCTCTTATATAATTCTCACTCACCCTTTGTAGGATAAAATCGTAGATGTACCATAGTGTAGTTCTCTGCAGGATGGAAAATGTAAAACCATATATACATATAAATACATGTACTATTCTAGTCCTTCAAAATACTTTGATATTTGTGCAAGGACATTACAATGATTATAAAGTGGGATAGTTACTTTAAATTTTGAATGTTTGCATCAATCTTGAAGTACAATTGACGTCGATGGTTATATATATGTATCTATACGTACATGTGGGAAAATCATTTTCTTACAACATACAACAATCAATGCAAAAAGAAAAGCCATTGTAATAATAATCTGAAGTTCTCAGCAGCTGATGATATACTATTATACTACAAGAAATATATTCGTGTAACCGAGGTTTCACTCAAGTTTGACGTAATGACATGATGCGCGTGCTTTCCCCCCTCTTAAAGGATGGGCGTGTATAAATTATTCGAAATATATTTACTTGCTTGGATTTGTGAGTCATCACAAAATCATCTTAAACATTCTATTGAACTTTCGCCATGATTTTGGAACAAGCCAACTGAAGGTACCTATACTGAAAATTTTGGAACTAGCCAACTGAAGGTAGCTATACCTGAAAATTTTGGAAGTAGCCAACAGAATCTAGCTATACCTACTCAAGTCTAGATCCAATCCTCTCCCAAATATGAGATGCACGAGCAGGTGAATTGGTTGCGAAGTGGCCAACCAACCATTACTTGTCTATTGGGTTAAAAATTTCTTAGTGGAGGATCCAGATCCACTAGCGTCCATTTGGGATCCAGTCTAGATGACCTCCAGCGTTGGCTACCTGCACCGCATTTGTCAAGGTGAGTTTGGTCGCCGATGAAGACGGTGGCGGCCTCATGGATCAGCTTGCTTCAAACAACGGAAGAAAAACCTCTCTCCACGTGGCCGCCTCCGAGGGAAACACCCCAAAACAACACCTGTATTTACCATCTGGCCACTTGGTTAGCCAAAAAAGAAAGGGGTCTTTCTTTTGTGATAAGTATTAGTAAGGTTGGCTACTAAAATGAGTTAAAAAAAAGGTAGGCTGCTCATATGAAGTTGATGAAATAGGATGCGACCCTGGTTTGTTATGTAACTTCATTGTAAACTCTGGCTCTCAGTTTTTTAGTTACGAAATTGAATATTCATCTCACATGTAATTAAGGTACAATGTGGTATTATTTTCTAATTCCAAATTTAATTAAAAAAGAATGGTAAGAAAAAGTTATGGGAGGATAGCATAATAAATGGACTTGATATGTATATAACATCCTGAACAAGTACCTACACAGAGGAGGAATAAAGAAGCGCCACATTATCTATAGGGCCTGTTTGCTATAGTTGTACCTTATAACTTTTGACTGAAAATTTTGAATTTTGGCTGTTTGTGACAGAGATTACGGAAAGAGATACTCGCTTATGATTTTAGATGGTACAGATGTTGGGTTTTTAATGTGTACTACAATTAACTTGTAGACCTCATTTAAAAAAATACTCCATTTAAAAGTTAGGTACTATAGTAAAAACCAAATGTCGGTATAAGAAGCTAAAAAGAATAAGTTCATAGATGAGAGGGAATTTTTTGCCATCAAAATATCTTCTGATAGTTCCAACTACCCAAAAAAAAAACACGCGAGGGCATTACTATCAAGCAGATGGCAACGCAACATAAATTTTTTACTTCCATAATTTCTTTCTCTTGAGGTGTTATTTCGCAATCAAATATGCTTGTAATGTTATTATCCTAAAACTTCTTCTTTGAGACGCTACCTAGTAATAATATTTAAATATGCCCATACAAAAAAGATGATAGGATGCAAAACTTTTCAAAAAGGAAGAGATGCACAAGTAAGTCAAGCTTACCACAATATTGAAGTGGTTAAAAATTTAGGCCCTACATATACTGCCAGAGTGCCGTCAAACATTCAGAACTTGAGAATGGAAGCCTGAATTACCCAACAATATATGAGAATACATGGAAGTCATCTATTATGGTTCTGTACCAAACATCTTCTGGTTTTAGAAACTAAAAGTCATTAGAACGTGTTGTCTTCTTAACGTGATTTTTTCTCTCTTTTTTCTTTTTTTATTATTTATGGAGATATAACAATATTTTTTATTTTTATGTATTTTTGTTTGATAAAAACATAAGAAAAACTAACAATTACTAAAATACCATTTCAACCAAAAGGGTCATTCGTATTGGCCACGGTTGATGTTTTTTGGCTAAAAATATATAATAGTGACTGAAAGAAGTGTCTTTTAGAAGAAGAGAGAGTGAGTGATGGGAAATATGAGGAAGAGATACGTACACGAGATGAGAGCCAGAGAAGTAAGGTTCGTGATGCGCTAATGACATACTGTCTTATCTTCAGAACGAGACAGAAGTAAAAGAAGTATAAAAGCTGTTACGAGAAGCGATGTATTATCAATATAAACACCCCAACAAGCTATAGCTAAAAGACACAATACTTTTTATACCCCGTTCGTTTCAGCTTTTTTTCAGCTTCAGCTTCTAACTTCAGTTTTTTTTTCACTATTCAGCAAATTCGTCTTTTTCTGAATTTTTTTAGATGTTTGGGTTTTTTTGCATTTTTCTTTTTTTTTCTCGTGTTCCTTTGTATTGTCCGTGATGGGATAACATATTTTTTCTATTTTTATATTTTTTTAAATTTAATTATGCCTAAAAAGTCCAATAAACTACAGTAAAAAAAGTTAATTATAGTAAAATTTTAGTTAAAAATTAAAAACCATCGCTAAAATGAACGCTTCTAATTAAATAAAGCTTATACAGTGCTGGTACGTAAAATAGGATCCTTTTCTTTTAACCGAAGAGGTTGAAGGTTCATGAGCAGCTTAGAAGTTGAACCTTCAAACCAGAATCTGTTAGTACATCCTCGAGGTACATCCAATAAATACTAACCCCCAACGTCCATGGGCAAAACGGGAATACTAGAAAATACAATCTACACCAACGTACAAATCACAGAGACACACACGTAAAAGGAATTATTCATTATATACCTTCCCCTTAGATTAAAATTCAGGATTTACCCTCTGACCTACGTGTCAGTGACTCATCCCGACCCTACATGTCATTGAGTGGGAAGGGTAAATCCTGAAATTCTCAAATATAGGGAGGGTATATGACGAAGTTCCCCCGTAAAAGGAATTATTAAAATGGGGGAATAATTCGCGCTGCTCCACCCGTCTACCACTAGCAACGTGCCACCTGACCTCCTCCCCTCTCCTCCTCTTCCCGATCTCGCGAACGCGGAAAAAAGAAGCGAAAAAAAAAAGAGTTCACCACACCACACACCTCCACCGTCTCATCCTCCTCGTCGCCGTCGTTATCGTCCGCGGCGCTTCGAAACCCTAAGGCGCAGCGCCGACGGATCGGCCGGATCCGACCCCGGGAGCGCCTCGCCGCCGCGCTCTCAGATCCGCGAACCGCGCCGTGGATCCGCCGTCCGCGACCCGCGCCGACACGATCCGGCGGCCGCCTTTTGGTGCGTGTCCTGTTTCTGCCTGGTCCCCCGGTTGTCTCCCTCTTGGCACGATCTGAGAATTATTTTTCCCTGCAATTTATTGCAGGGGTTTTCCGATTAATTTTGCTGGAAGCGGCGCTGATTGTTTGATCCAGCTTCCAGATATAGCTTAAGGATTAGAAAGTTTGAATTTTGAGGGATTACATAGAGTTACGCGATCAATTGATAGGATTGTAGCTTGTTTCTTTGTGGTGTATTAGCTAGAGAAAACACGTTTTTTTGGGGGGGGGGGGGGGGGTGCCATTCTTTTGGTGTTTCATGAAGCTTAGCTGGTGCTAATCCAGCTGTTTTATTTTAATTATTGTAAGTTACCTGCATTCAAGGCAAGCTGTTGGAAATGTTTGATCCAGCTTTGAGTAATAGCTCGTTCAATTGCGCTCCAGAGTCCTTTCAGCTATTGATCTAACAATAACACATGGGTTGAGGAAATTAAAGCAGGACTATCTGTTTTTCTTTCAGTAGGTTGAAGAAATCTGTAGCTGTGGAGGTGGCCATGGTGCGGAATAGCACAAGGATGAGATGGGTTCGGCACATGGTGTGCTGGTATCATGTATCTCACTACTGAAATCGTCCTTCTAGTAACTAGGTTGTTTATTGAGATGATGCATGGGTTGGGACGCGGCAGTTATATATGAGTACCGGTGAGCCCTTGCTCCTGTCATCATCCGGAAGTGCAGATTCGCCTTCAAAGCACCAGGCTCCTGCTCGGTCATCGGTGGGCTCATTGAGCTGCCTTTGCCGCACTGATTCGTTCTCTTCGTCACTGTATGAGGATTGTGACACGGCTTCAGTCAACCTTGTGGATGAAGAGGATGCCGTGCCAAGGCATTGTCTGGAGGTGTCTGATGTGAGCAGGGTGGCAGTGCGTTTTCAGTCTGCTGATTCGCACTTCTTCCAGTGTCTCTCGGTGGAATGCTCTCAGGAGAGGCAGCGAAAAGTTTCTTGGGGTGGTGTAATGGAGATGCAGCGTTCTCCATCATCCCTAGAGATCGGAGTGGTATCTTCCTCTCAGGAGAAGCCAAATCGCTCCCAAAGGGTCAGGCACAAGAGCTCGCAGTTTGAAGACCCATTTTCATCTGAGCATGACCCAAGGCTAATTTACATTAATGATCCTAATAGGACAAATGATCGATATGAATTTACGGGGAATGAGATTCGGACAAGCAAGTATACTTTGATTACTTTCCTGCCTAAGAACCTCTTTACCCAGTTCCACCGGCTGGCTTATGTATACTTCCTAGTTATTGCTGCTCTTAACCAGCTACCCCCTTTAGCCGTGTTTGGAAGGACTGCTTCACTGTTCCCACTACTTTTTGTGTTGTTTGTGACTGCTATAAAAGATGGCTATGAAGACTGGCGGCGTCACAGATCTGACAGGAATGAAAATAACCGAGAGGCACTTGTTCTTCAATCTGGTGATTTTCGGTTGAAAAAATGGAAAAACATTTGTGCAGGGGAGGTTGTCAAAATTCGTTCCAATGAAACAATGCCATGTGATATGGTCCTGCTGGGTACAAGTGATCCAAATGGTATAGCTTATATCCAAACAATGAATTTGGATGGTGAGTCAAACCTAAAAACGAGGTATGCTCGCCAGGAAGCTATTTCCATGATATGTGACTGCTCATATTCGGGACTGATCAAATGTGAGCAGCCTAACAGAAATATCTATGAGTTTACGGCTACCATGGAATTGAACAGTCAGAGGATTCCACTTGGCCAATCGAACATCGTATTGCGGGGGTGCCAGCTTAAAAACACAGAATGGATTGTCGGGGTAGTCGTCTATGCTGGACAGGAGACGAAGGCTATGTTGAACAGTACAATATCTCCTTCAAAGAGCAGCAATCTAGAGAGTTACATGAACAGGGAAACCCTTTGGTTATCAGCTTTCCTCTTGATCACATGCTCAGTTGTGGCTACAGGGATGGGTGTATGGCTATTTAAAAATTCTAAAAACCTTGACGCACTGCCATACTACAGGAGAAAGTACTTCACCTTTGGTCGGGAAAATAGAAAAGATTTCAGGTTCTATGGCATTGCTTTGGAGATATTTTTTTCCTTCCTGAGTTCTGTGATAATCTTTCAGATAATGATACCGATATCACTATATATCACCATGGAGCTGGTCAGAGTGGGGCAGTCATACTTTATGATAGGAGATACACGGATGTATGACAGTAGTTCAGGTTCAAGATTTCAATGCCGGTCCTTGAATATTAACGAAGACCTAGGTCAAATACGGTACATATTTTCTGACAAAACGGGTACCTTGACACAAAACAAGATGGAATTTCAGCAAGCCAGCATCTACGGGAAGAACTATGGGAGCTCCTTGCAGGTCACTAGTGACTCATCACATGAAATAAGCACTACAGGCAAGGTCACTGTCTTCTGTTTTTATCTTTTTACCATTTTTGTAGCTCTTATTTTGTTTCAGATCAGCCTTTCTTAACCATATTAAGAACCTTGAGGATCAATGGTAGATTTGGTTTATGAATATTGTGGTAAGCGGTATTTATTCGGTCACCCATTGAGTAGCAATTATATGTCCTATAATCGGCCCGATTACGTGGCCTAACCGGCAATTTTGTGGTAGCAGCCTAGCAGGTAGGGGCACCTGCTCCTTGTATACGGTCTAGTCCTGTTTTTAGAACTCTTTGGACCCACCTTTCCTTAGGCTGAACCACTAACCATTAAACTTAATTTAATTAACTTAAATTTGTGAGTATTTAAATTTCTTATTCCTGTTGCTTCAAATGGAATGCTTCCACTGAGTCACTGACAATAGTAGAGACTCAAATACGGCCTAAATTCATCTATTTATTTTCTTACCTCATAATTTTTTATCATTTATCTATCCATGCTTAAGTCTGTCCTTTTGCAGAGTCATTGAGACGACATGACAGGAGACCCAAGTCGGAAATCAATGTTGATTCAGCACTCATGTCACTTCTGAATCAACCATTGGTTGGGGAGGAAAGACTTGCTGCCCATAATTTTTTCCTTACTTTGGCTGCATGCAATACAGTCATTCCAGTCAGCACAGAAAGTTCTTTCGATTTGACTAATAAAGCAAATGAGGTAGGCGCAATTGATTACCAGGGTGAATCACCTGATGAGCAGGCCTTAGTAACTGCAGCTTTTGCTTATGGATATACACTTGTGGAAAGGACAACTGGTCACATTGTTATAGATGTTCAGGGGGAGAGGATAAGGTAAATACTAGAACATCCTTTGTTTGTTATAACAACATTATTGCTACCATTAATTTCAGCCCCAATTGACTATGAAATGCATTTTGTACCTGTTGAGAATCTTCTACCTTATTTACAAAGCTATTTCATTGTCATAATCAGGTTGGATGTTCTTGGTCTCCATGAATTTGACAGTGTGAGAAAAAGAATGTCTGTTGTTGTAAGGTTTCCAGATAACATTGTGAAGGTTCTTGTTAAAGGTGCTGATACTTCAGTACTTACCATTTTGAAGAGAGGGAATGATGATGGACTTTGTGATGCTTTGCATGCTAAAATTAGAGAAGCTACAGAAAACCATTTGTCAGGTTATTCGTCAGAGGGTCTACGAACCTTAGTAATTGGTTCAAAGAACCTGACCGATGCAGAATTCAGTGAATGGAGGGAAAGGTATGAAGAAGCTAGCACCTCCATGACAGAGAGATCGGCAAAACTCCGTCAGGCGGCGGCTCTTGTAGAGTGCAATTTGACTCTTCTTGGTGCAACTGGAATTGAAGATAAGTTGCAGGATGGTGTTCCTGAGGCCATTGAGTCCCTCAGACAGGCTGGAATCAAGGTTTGGGTTCTCACGGGAGATAAGCAAGAAACTGCTATATCGATTGGTGTGTCATGTCGACTATTGACTCAAAGTATGCACCCGATTATTATAAATGGTTCCTCAGAGTTTGAATGCAAGCGTCTTCTAGCTGATGCTAAAGCCGAATTTGGAATAAAGACGTCTGAATTTGGAAGGGATTCTCAAGATATAGAAGATTTGTACAATGGTGATGCTTCTAAATTGAGGTCCTCTAATGGTCACATATCTGAAAGCGGCATACAGAACTTCCCATTGACTAGAGTTATTGCTAGTGACAAGTCAGAAAGTGACAAAGCAACAAATTTTACTGACACTGAGCTAGCGCTGATAATTGATGGGAGCTCCCTTGTGTATATTCTAGAGAAAGATCTTGAATCAGAGGTTTGAGATAATCTCCACTATTTTGATTTTTTTTTTTGAGATAATCTCCACTATTTTGATTTTTTTAAGTGATCACATATTTTTTGTTATGTTGGTTGGTCAAATGCATAGCCACTTGCCACAATTCAGCGACCATGGTAGCGCCTATTGTTTAATGCACATACCATGGTTACACATATAATTACCAAGTTGTGCCTTCATAATCATTCGTTTTGCAACTTTTTATTTGACAGTTATTTGACCTGGCAATTTCCTGTAAAGTTGTCATCTGCTGCCGTGTTGCTCCTCTGCAAAAGGCTGGAATTGTTGATTTGATTAAAAGCAGGACGAGTGACATGACCCTGGCGATTGGTGACGGTGAGATTCTTTTATCTGATTCTTGTTGCAATGTTGCTAGTTATCATGTTTTTCTTGCCTATTAATATACTCATCCAATGATGAAAATATCCTGTGCACATTGCTAGTGATGATAACCTGCTTGAACTAGAAGTGAACTTTGCAGGTGATTAGTTTCTTTTGTCTTCCTGCTACAGTTGAACTGCATGACCAGCAATTGGTGCTAAAATATTTTAAATTGCATTACCAGAGAATGATACTCTGAATATCAGTGTTAAATGGTTGCACCTACTTTTTGTATCTTAAACATCCTTAAATGTTGGATGCTTTGTTTGTTGTATTCTGGCCATCATCTGATGCATTGCATTTTCATAAGAGTCCAATTGAGTTATATGTTGGTAAGAGTTTATATAATAATAAACTCCCTATCTGTTGAACCTGACAATTAGCAGAGATCATTTTTTTAGTGGCACATAGCAGTTCAAACAATACGATAATCTAGAATGAAGTCAAATTCAGTTTTCAATGTATATCAAAGTTGTCATTTTGTTTTTGTCACCTTTCTTTGTGACCAACTATTTTGATCACTGGTCTGCCTTAATCGCCGTCCATGTTCCACAAAGTATTGACAGTCTTTGCTATTTTGTGTTCTTGTTTCATTTTGCAGGGGCAAATGATGTTTCAATGATACAGATGGCTGATGTTGGCGTTGGAATATGTGGTCAAGAAGGTCGTCAAGCAGTGATGGCTGCAGATTTTGCTATGGGGCAGTTCCGCTTTCTGAAGAGATTGCTTCTTGTGCACGGGCACTGGAACTATCAGCGTATTGCATACATGATTCTCTACAACTTTTATCGGAATGCTGTCTTTGTGCTAATGCTGTTCTGGTACGACTTTCCTCCTGTATGCTTTCTCATAGCCTGTGTTTTTTCCTTTATGATTTATTAGTAGGAGTTCAGGTATTCAGATTTCATAATATAATTCCTGCTGTTCTCGCCACAGTAAATTAATGCTGTTTTGGAACAAAAATTCAAAATCACAAGTTTTAAAATTGAAGGGAAGAGCCAAAAGAAAGTAGATTCAGCTATAAGGAAACACAGCCATGTCCATAAGTGGAAGTAGATTCAGCTATAAGGAAACACAGCCATGTCCATAAGTGGAGTTAAAAAGATACATTATTTGGGACCATTTAGCAACCGGGGGGGGGGGGGGTAGTTTTCTTTTGAATTTATTCCCCTTCCCTTCTTTTTTTTTGTTTGCATTTGATGATTCAGGTTGACCTAATTTTTTCTTGATTTGTATAGGTATATCTTGTATACGGCATATTCTGCAACTCTCGCATTAACAGATTGGAGTAGTGTTTTCTATTCCCTTATCTACACGTCAGTTCCCACAGTAGTGGTTGGTATTCTGGACAAAGACTTGAGTCATAATACTCTTCTTTATTATCCAAGACTATATGAGGCAGGGCTTCGAAATGAGGGCTACAACTTGACACTCTTCTGGATCACAATGCTAGATACCTTGTGGCAAAGCCTTGTCCTTTTCTATGTTCCTTTCTTCACATACAATATCAGTACAATGGACATATGGAGTATGGGAAGTTTGTGGACAATTGCTGTTGTTATACTTGTCAATATTCATCTGGCCATGGATATTCGACGTTGGGTGCTTATAACCCATCTTGCCGTATGGGGCTCTATAGCTGCAACATTTTTGTGCATGGTGTTGATAGATTCTATACCGATTTTCCCTAACTATGGGTAAGTTACTGACTTGCTCCCTCAACCCCTCATATTGTCTAAAGGTGACAATTGACAAGCCTAAGATTCTATTTCCTTATTCCTGGCAGGACAATATACAATATGGCTGCTTCAAGAACTTATTGGCTTAGTGTTTGTCTTATAATAGTCCTAGGGTTGCTTCCTCGGTTTCTTTGCAAAGTAATATATCAGACCTTTTGGCCATCTGATATTCAAATAGCGAGAGAAGCTGAGTTATTAAAAAAGCTGCCTCAACAGTTGGGTTCAAGGCCTGAAAGTGATATCAGCTAACAACAATGGTTTCACGAGGTTACTTTGTCAGCCCAGTTTGGCGCTGTGTTGATTTGTTTGTTGATCTGATTTTTGTCAAAATTTTGGTAAGTTCTATTCATGACTTTTATATGGTGTATTATTTGGTCTATAGTTTGCTTCCGCTTTCACGTTTTCAGTGGTCACATTGCTTTATTCTCTATACAACCTATCATGTTTTTTACACACATACACAAGCACAGATTGCATTAACTACAGCCAAGTCATACCTCTTTCGATACCACAGATGACTGTATATTTATAAACCTTGAAAGTATAACAATATGTTGTGCCTTTATCAGGAGTAACAGTGTTTCTGTAGTATGAAAAATGAAAAATCACATGAACTGCAGTTTCAGCAATCCACCAATTATTATTTACTGTAGTATAACGTTGTCATTCTCCAGTTTTATGTAGCTGCTCTCGTTTTCTTCAAGTATAGTGATAAGTTCTCATGCACTAGTGCTGAACTGTTATGCCTGTTTTCTTGTTCGACAAATTGTGGTCGTAGATTGTACATAAGGACGAATATTGGCAAGCCAAAAAAATTCTGGTTGCAGAAGAGGCTGGAAAATGCGATGAAGCGGCTGTGGCGACTGGCGAGGGAACTGACTGTACGGGTAGGCATCAAACAGCTTCGTCCTGCGGGGGCTAGCAATCAATCAAATGACAAATGTGCAGATATGGGAAAACGCTTTATATATACTCTGTATTTTAAGGACTAAGGTAGAGTTTGTGGTTAGGAAATAAAGCGGTACATAGATACAAATTCTTTTCGCACTTTTGCCAATCTTTTGTATTACTTGACCATATGTTAACCATTTATTTCCCTTTTCTTCCCCCTCGTCGAGTTTTTAGATAGAGGCCTTAAGAGGTGTGTGCAGTTGGAATTTTACGCTTTAAAAGAATACAAGATTCATTTTCCTTTTGTGATCCATAATTTCGGAACACAAGTCAAAACAGTTGTGAAGATGTACAAGTCGAACAAAGGGTACTAATTTCATTATGCATCATTTTCGTGGTGTACTACCGAGATAGAACGATCCAGCAGCATTATGACGCCTACTTTGATGCTCGCTTGTTTCAGGTTATTTACGATTTTTCTAATTTTTAGGGGCCTCATATTTCCCTCCTTTAAGCGTAGGCCAAATTTTCTGGCCACTGGATGTGCTTGGTGATGTGATATTTCTCTCCTTTCTTTGAACGTAGGCCAAATTTTCTGGCCACTTTATGTGCTTGGAGATGTGTTACTCAGCTGTTGGATATTCCGAATGACAAAATTCTGACATATCTTTTGGGCTGATGACTTATGACATAGATTTAATATTTAAGTTCTGATTGTTCACAAAAGATAGTATTTAGAGAAAAATAGTCATATGTAATTTTAATTGATACAGTTAAACTTAATACACGTTTTACTATAATTTTTTTAACCGTGTCTTGAAAAAAATATACTATTTAAATCTAGTTACTATAGAAAATACAAACATAAACTAACTTTAAGCCAAAAAAATCCAGCCAAAATCAGTGATGCATAGATAAGCATTAGGTGCTATGCTTCCAACGTGCTTCCTACCACAAGCACCACTCGACCGGTAACAGCCATACATCACGATGGGAAACGATGGAACAAATAATAATTCTAAACTGCAGATTTAATTCGTTCTACAGCACATAAATATGATTAATATATAAGCAATCGTCACGATACCACTGGATCCATGCTGAGTGGAGATGCAGTCAAGTGCTTAACAAGGTATATTTCTACCAATCTACAGATCTACATGCCACCGCAGGAATTACAATAAGTAACCCCCGTATGCTCTCAAAGTGAGTTTATTTCGCCGACATTTTGCATTGGGTAGTCATCATTTGACCAGTAAAATTCTGTGGAAGTCAAATCCTTCAACACAAAGTCACCACCTGTACATCTGGAATCGTACGCAAGCTTTAGAAGATGTCAACTAGTCGTGAATCCAGAGGAAAACGGTACTTCACTGCAAATGCACAAAGGAAAAAAAAAGTTAGCATGGTAATTGCGCCATGTCATTGATAAAGAATTAAATACGTGAATTTGATATAGGCAAAACTTCTGATCTCTTGGGAGGTTCATCATGGTGATCATGTTATGTAAAATGTCTTGCAACAAGTAAAAACTGCAAAGGGCAAAAAGAAAACATCTATGCAAGGACAAAATCCAGACAATTTTAACAACGGTGAGGCTGTACACCAAACAGGCTTGTGTTCTTTGCTGCAGTAAATGAATGCAAATAAAGGTGCAAAAGTTCTATAGCTGCTATACACTCGCTCTGCAAGCCTAACCACTAAGCTAGTTGAAGCATGTAAAAGAGGAATGCCTTTCGCTACGCTTAAGTGTAGATCGGAGCAGAGCATGATAAACAAATGCTAGTATGTTAAAACAAACCGCAAGAGGCAGGGTCCAAGAAGAATACAAAGACAACGGGACCTGGATAGTATTGAGCTCACTCGGCAAGGAGTGGAATTTCCAGCCTGGTTCCTACCAAGAGTCCACTAATCTCAAATTCACTATGCACTACCTTGTTATCTAGACAATATTGATGAGATAGCTGCCTCCAGCGCACACCTGGATAACTCAAAAGACGACATACCATAGCATTCCACCAGGATTACAGCTGCCACAAGTTAACAACTTGTCATGCACGTTTATCCTCAGGAAACACATGCATGTTCACCATATCTCCAGTTCCTTTAACAGCACTGCCTACAAGAGAAAGTCCTTCCTCATCAGCCTCCTCACCTGTATCCTCTGAATAAGCAAATCTGTACACAGCAAGAACAGCACAAAGACTGAAGTTAAACTTGTGTACATAAATAGGACTTAACTAATGTGAAATAGCAAAACATCTTTTAAGGATAATCCAAATGTATTTGTTTTTCTAGCAGCAGTCATTATCAATATCGTGGGGAATAATAATTTAAGAAGTGCACTAATTGCATCTTTGATGTTAGATATGTGTATAGGCTTATAGGTCTCTCTACATATCTTACATGGACATATATTGGCATGCTGAGCCTTTTGGCAATACAAGACCTAACTCTTACATGATATCAGAGCAAAGTTAGGATTAGAGTTCTTGGTTGGCCGTCGCCGGCTGCCACCGGTGCCGAATTGCCCTCTCCCTCTCTGCCCTCTCCCTCTCCTCCCGCTTGCCCGTGCCCTCGAGCTCCTTCCCCCACTCGCTCAAGCCCCCAAGCTGGTCTACAGGCCTATCGCCGCTGGCTCCTCGCCGGATCCGACCGCCGTCGCCTTGGATCCGGGATCTGGCCACCGTCGCCCTCATGTGCCTGAACTGGTGCTCACGCCCGCTCGCGCCGCTCCTCGGTGTCGGTGCACGTCCACGCCGACAACCTCCCACCGGCCGATGTCACCTGTCCCAGCCGGCCCCAGCCCCGGCCGCTGCCGTCCCAGCCAGCTTCGGTCGCCGTCGACCCCGGCCGCCTCAGCCAGCCGCCGCAAAAAAAAAACTGTCAGATCTGCTCCAAATGGCCACCATCAGCGGCTCCTTTGCCATCCCGCTCCCCGCTGTTCGTTTTGACGGTACGAACTTCCGAGAGTGGGCAGTTCACCTAAGGATTCTCCTCAACAGCCAGTGTCTGTGGGGCCATCTCACTGGCGAGCACTCCTGCCAGCCTCGTTCTACACCACCCATCTAGCTTGCTCTCCCTGCTGATGCGGATCAGACAGCTCAAGACGAGGCCAATGCTGTATTGAAGGAGGCCCTGGAGCTCTATCAGTCTACTCTGCACGCCTACGAGCGGTGGCAGGAGGCTGAGACTCTTGCTACTGCCACCCTAGTAGGTAGCATGACAGTGGCTATCTCCATGGATGTGGCGGAGCTGCCGACGACAGCTTATGTAGGAGTGCCTCCAAGCTCACTATTAGATGACGAGTGATATTATGTATCTCTTAGTCGTGCACCAGACGCATTCCCTTCAACAGCTTGATGCCACCATCGATGATTTGTACCAGCAGATGTTGGAGGTGTGGCATCAGCTTGACTATCTAGGGCCGGATATTTGCCGTACCTATCCCTGCTGTGCAGCTCCATGCTCACCAGGAGACTCACCGTTTCTATGACTTCCTGACGCGATTCCGGCCTGAGTTCGAGACTATGGGCATAGCTCCTAACTCGTCACCCACACCCGAGCTTAGCGGAGGCTCTCACGGTTGTGCATGTTGAGACTCATCTCCATGGCGCGGTTCAGATGCAAGCTATCTTATTTGCCTCAGCACCTGTTTCTTCAGCACCGGCCAAGCTCCCTTCCCCAGCTCCCAGCGCCCCTGTAGCTACTGCTTCTACTACGGGTCTCCAATGCACCTACTGCCAGCGTGATGGTCACAGATATCAAGACTGCTACAAGCAGAGAAGGGACCAAGGTCGTTGGGGTGGACATCCCCCAAGGGTTCTAACAGTTCCTCCTCCCCAAGAGCTGGTGCCTCTCGCCAGGGCTCCACCGGTGATGCCACACAGTAGTTACTCTCGCTTCTGTAGCGCCTCTGTGTCGGCTCATCCTCATACTCCTTAAGTTCAGCTCGTCTGGCTCTTGTTTCTCAGTGGTCTTCTACGCCTCCACCTTCTCTCTCGTCAGGTATCTTATCTCTATGAGTCTTTGACTCTGGTGCTTCTTTTCACATGACACCAAATTCCACCTCACTTCCATACAAACCACAATCTTTCCTTACACTATTCAGACTGCAGATGGTGCCTCTCTGTCTGTTGTAGGTCGAGGCATGCTTTCTACCCCCTTTTATGTTTCCGCAGTCTCTCATATTCCTCAGTTTACTATGCGGCTTATGTCGGCTGATCAGATCACTAATCACAATTGTCGTGTTGTTCTTGAATCTAACTTGTTCAGTTCAGGATCGCTGCACAGGGACTCTGCTTGGTACTGGCCCTCGCCGCCGTGATTCGCAGTGTCTTTAGAAGCTAGACTGGCCTCATCTGCCTTCCGCTGTCTCCACTAGCTAGCCAGCCATCACCACTCCCTCTGGTCTTGCTGCGTCCACTACCTCCTTCGCTAGTGGCACCATCGTCTCGGTTATTTTTGTGGATCACGTCTTTTGTCACTTGTCAGTCGTGGTGTTCTTAGGTCTGTTTCTGAGGACCTCTTTGCATTGTATGGGCTGCAAGCTTGGCAAGCAGCTGCAGCTCCCCTATCCCTCTAGTGACTATTTCTACTTGTCCTTTGATCTTGTACACTCTGATGTTTGGAGTCCAACTCTCTTCGTTTCGAAAGGGGTCATCGTTATTATGTGATTTTTATTGATGATTATTCTTATCATACTTGGCTCTATTTTATGTCCTCTCGTAGTCAGGTTCTTTCTATTTATCATAGTTTCGTCACTATGGTTCGCACTCAGTTTGATTTGGCTATTCGTGTGTTTCGTGCTGACTCTGCTGGCGAGTACCTCTACTGCCTTCCACTGTTTTCTCACTAAACAGGGTACTCTTCCCCAGTACTCTTGTCCTGGTGCTTATACTCAGAATGATGTCTCTGAGCGTAAGCATTGTCACTTACTTGAGACCGCTCGAGCTCTCATGCTTGCTTCTTTTCACCCTCACTTTTGGGCTGAGGCTGTCTCCACTGCTGTTTTCTTTATCAACATGCAGCCTTCCACCACCCTTCAGGGTTCTACTCTTGTTGAGCGTCTTTTTGGTCGATCCCCAGAGTACAGTTACCTTTGCAGTTTCGGTTGTCTGCTTCGTCCTTCTTCCACCTCGTGAGCGCACTAAGCTGACTGCTCAGTCAGTTGAGTGCGTTTTCCTTGGCTACAGTTTTGAGCATAAGGGTCATCGCTGCTACGACCCTGTTACTCACCGGATGAGGATTTCCCAGGATATCTTTCGACGAGTCTCAACCTTACTACTCTCGTTCTCCCACAGTCAGGTTTGATTCTCTTGTTGAGGTGATCTCCTTTCTGACTTTTCCTCACTCTACACCTACTTCCACTACTACTTCGCCTCATCCACCTCCTTCGGCTCCCTCTCCAGCCGATCCTCTTCCACGTCCGTCGGAGGTTCCTTCCCACTCTCTTGTTGAGGTTTCACCTTTTCCTCTGCACTATTCTCGTCGTTCTCAGCCTCCTTCCTCTCCAGTTGACTCCCCCTCCTTGCTAGGACCTGTTCCCAGCTCTTCTCCATCCTTGTCGGATCCTGCCCCACCCTCTCCCTGATATAATCTTCGTAATCGCCACACTATTAGGCAGCCTAAGCACTATGGCTTGGCAGCCGCTGCCTCTTTTGAGTCTGACTATTGTGAGGCTGTTGCTTACCTTGAGTGGCAGCTTGCGGTGTCTGAGATCACTGCTTTGGAGCGTACTAACACTTGGGATCTTGTACCCTTACCCGCATGTCACTCCCATCACGTGCAAGTGGGTATAGAAGATCAAGATCCACTCGTATGGTTCTCTTGAGCGCTACAAGGCTCATCTTGTGGTGCATGGTTTTCAGCAGGAGTATGGTCGTGACTATGATGAAACATTTGCTCCTGTCGTTCACATGACAACCGTTCGCACTCTCCTTGCTGTGGCTTCTGTTCGACAGTGGCTCATCTCTCAGTTGGACGTTAAGAATACCTTCCTCAATAGCGAGCTGCGTGAGGTCTACATGCAGTCGCCCCTGGGTATTCTGTCCCTGTTGGTATGGTATATTACCATCGCCGCTATGGATTAGAACAAACCCCTCGTGCTTGGTTAGCCCGGTTCTCCTCTGTTGTCACTGCAGCCAGCTTCTCCGCCAGTGATCACAACACTGCCCTCTTTGTTCACCTCTCCTCGGGGTCAGACTCTCCTATATGTCGATGATATGATCATTATTAGTGATGCTCTCAGTACATTACCTTTGTGAAGGAGCGTCTCTATGAGCAGTTCTTGATGTCTGATTTGGATCCTCTTCATTATTTTTTTGGGATTGAGATCACTCTGATTTGAGTCCTCTTCATTATTTTCTTGGGATTGAGATCATTGTTACGCCCGAAGGCTACTCTCTCAGAAATGTTACATTCAGGATATCCTTACTCGCGCTTGTCTTACTGATCAACGTGTGATGGATGCTTCTACAGAGCTTAGTGCTCACATTCAGCCCACCGATGGCGGCCTCTTGAGGATCCCACTCGCTACCGCCATCTTGTTGGAAGCTTTGTCTACCTTGGCATTACTCGTCCTGACATCTCTCACCTAGTTCACATCATGAGTCAGTTCGTCTCTGTTCCTACTCAACTCCACTATAGTCACCTTTGTGTTTTGCGATATCTTCGCAGGACCATCACTCGTCGCCTTTTCTTTCCTCACTCCAGTTCTTTGCAGCTTCAAATATACTCTGATGCGACCTAGGCTAGTGATCCTCCTGATCGTCGGTCTTTTTCTGCCTATTGTGTTTTCCTTGGTTCGTCCTTGATTGCCTGAAAGACCAAGAAGCAGATCGCCATTTCCTATTCGAGCGCTGAGGCTGAGTTGAGAGCCATGGCGTCGTTAACAGCTGAGATCACCTGATTTCAGTGGCTACTTGAGGATTTTGGTGTTTCCACTACTGCACCGATTCCTCTCTTATCAGATAGTACTTGCGCGATCAGCATTCCTCGAGATCCCGTGAAGCATGAGCTCATCACGCACATTTGGAATGGATGCTTCATACATGCAATCGCAGGTGCAAGACAAAGTTATTGATCTTCAGTATGGGAATAATAATTTAAGAAGTGCACTAATTGCATCTTTGGATCAACAAGCATGGCACATGTTTATATTAACATATGGCCCCATTCTTTTTAGTTTATGGCTTATGGCTTCCCCAAACAAATAAGCAGGACAGCTTTTCCGCCGCCTTTTGGAAGTGGCTTATCGACATTCGGTTTATTCACACAAGCGCTCGTGCTAGGACTAAAAGCTATCAGCCGCAGCCGAAAAGAACACACCCTATGTATCGAAGTCAAATACTACAGGGTTAAAACTGTCTCTTCAGAATATTGTGGAAGTGTTGATGCTAACAATGTCAACAAGGAATAAAGGAAAACA
This sequence comes from Melocanna baccifera, assembly GCA_036346265.1. Taxonomy (NCBI): domain Eukaryota; kingdom Viridiplantae; phylum Streptophyta; class Magnoliopsida; order Poales; family Poaceae; genus Melocanna; species Melocanna baccifera. Next base: position 15,535,103 of record CM070693.1, read on the forward strand.
AGTCGTAATAACATCTTATTGATAGCTTACTTAAAAATATGAACTGCCTTGACAGGAGATAAATCCAAGATACATTCCCTCATGACTGGTTAAGAGTGTTTGAATTGAAAAAACTTCTGTTTTTTACATGACAAACAACCCAAACAAACAATTCTACTGAAATGAAAAGGTGAACTTCATAGCAGATGGAATACCCTGTTGGATTATGCGATGGAGACCAAAGGATGCATATGATGGCAAGGAGGACGTAGGAGAGGGCATTCCAAAAGGCAGGGATGATCCAAGCCCTTCGCCAAAGCTCACTCAATGGATCGGTTGCATTGAAATATAGCTGATACAAGACAAAAACAAGTCAGATCATACTTAGCAACACAACTTGCATAAAGGTGATTACTGGTTTTCCCAAGAGGTTCATCAAGCAACTCCATGACTCTAGATGTGTCTGGTACTATGGTCATATTCTAATCTATATTTATGTGCATCATATAGAAGGGTGGGAAAGGACCCAAGAGTTGATTCAGCATTTGTTTATATATTCTCCAACGCATGAGAAATATTGTTGTTTAACGATTGTATGATAAGTCTATATATGTGCATCATGTAGAAGGGGGAAAAAGGACCCCCCAAGAGTTGATTCATTCGCCATTTGCCACTATATTCTAAAAAGAAGGAACGATAGAATTGACACAAGACATACCTCATAGCCAATCCAAGCAATTGAGATTAGCACTGACATGGCTAGAGAATTCGTAAACTTCCGATATAATTCAAGTTTTGCCATGCTCCTCCGCAGCTGTAATGTAATTAGAGCCAGATGAGCACAGGAGATATGACCAAAAAATAATGAATGAATAAATAATAAATCACTCGAAAACAATTCTATATGATATAGGTTTTCAAAGTAAAACAACCAATTTCATTGAACATGTAATACAAATGTTGATTGTTGAAACACATGGTCACAATGGAGTATTGGATTGGATGCTTAGCATAAAGTACAACCAGCTATGGGTTGTGCTATAATGAAAACAGCTGCAGCATGAGGCCCTGTAATTCCTTTCAGAAAGACTAAAAATTGCTATATGGTATCCAAATGCAACACAGTGTGGGGAATAATACTTTATAGGAACAGCATGATGGATAGACAACTAAACATAGAGAACATGTTCTTTACTTGAACTAGCAAGATTGTTAAGTGGCTACCTGCAGCTTCTCTAAAGTTCTAGAGAGGGATGAAAATATCCAGATGATGAAGGTAGCATCAAGTATGGCAACAGGCAACACTAGGAATAACCTCGTTTTTCCAGAGAAGTCATTGATATTTCCCAGATTTTCAACAAGTTCAAGAGCTTCCGAGGCAATAAAATAGATGACACCAAGAGCAGTGACTCTAGATGTAATCCCGCCCAACGTGGGTCGAACAACACCACAGCCCATTGAAACTACTAATAGAAGAAGGCGAGATACAGTCTTCTTCACAGCAGTAAATGTAACTGCCCACAAGGTTATGCCCATAGGTCTGGTTCCAGTGGAATTGAAGTTAGCATACTCAAAGTACCAGAAAGCCATTTCACACATGCCAAGAGCAATAACAGCTGTAATATGGTAATGCAGCTGCAAGATATCCTTCCAGCATCGCACAAATTGAAAAAACCATAGAAGTCCAAGTACAAGATATGCAAGTGACATGAAACCATAAAATGTCATCATTGGGGCCATTTTACCAGGGAGATAACCATGAGGATTTCGCCAAACAGTCCTGCCTGTAATCTTCAATCCCTTGAGTTGAGGATCGCAGAACATAAAATAGAGGTAGTACATCCCTGTTTTGTTTATAGATACACTTTGAGTTACCATGGAAGTTTCTTCATTTTTACCATCAAAGAATGTCTGGATCCTTTTTGGCCAGTCTGGATTATCAGGATTTGGCCGTATAATCACTTCACCTACTTTACAAGACTTCTCCTTGCCAAGCTCAGGGGTGCAGCATATTGCTTCAGAGTGCAAGTAAGAACCTCCAATTTTGTCTCTGTCCTGGATCTCAACAATAATAGCCTCTACCAATCCTGTCTTTTGCTGCATGTCCTCATGCCGAGCTGCTGACTCCTGGGTCCGTTGAAATGTAACAGAGTCAAACCTGAAAGAGTAGCCAATTAGATAACAGAAAATTCAAGAATTGAAGGATATCTGACCATGGTATTCTTATTTCCATAGTACATGTGTGTTTGCCCAAGCATTTCAACACATAAATGATTGTGATGCAAATGCTTCATGAAATGTATGCTCCAAAATAGTTGGTGCTAATATGTACTGATTTGCACAGAAACAACGGAGCAGTGTCATGTAGTGTGTGTCGTCCATGTAAACTACACAGATTTATAGTAACACTACAATCTTTCACATGTTGGGGCACGCCAATCATACTGCCATGTGACACATAAAGAAAAACATTATATCCACGGCAATGCTTATTATATCCCATTATTGAAACAAGAAAAACACTAACGCTCCCTGAATACCAACCTCATTGCACGGCAGGACAACAAAACAAGAACTGAACTAAGTTAGGTGGTTGAACTCACTAATACACATCGGATCACAACAATTCAAAGAGAAGAAGCAACTTTTAGCAGCTGTATCAAATCATCTCAACAGATCAACCTCTGTGCGCACAAAGTTCCACAAATTCCCACTTGATCCCTCACATAATATCAATTGCAACAACAAGAACCCTAAGAATCGGAGCAAACATTCGAGACTCAACCAGAGCAGACAAATCAAACAGCAGTCGGAAGCCTTACAACGCCACGCAATTTCTCGCCACTAGTTCTTGCGGTCCCAACAAAACCCTCTTACTTTTATACTGCTTGCTGTACACATCACCACCCAAAAACAACAGGATCAAGATTTAACAAAGCAAAAGGCGCAACATTCAACAAGCGCATCTGATCCTAACCCCGAAACCCGACCAAACCGCGCCTGATCGAGTAAGCTCCGATCCCCGCAAAACCCTAAGGGGGAATCCAGAAGCGCTGCGCCCGAGCGTACCTGATGAAGGAGGCGGAGGAGTTGGAGGAGGGGTCGGAGGCGTAGAGCCCCTCGCTGCCGCCGTGGAAGAAGAAGGAGTTGGCGCGCGGGGCGAAGCCGCCGCTGGAGTACTCGTGGATGGACGCATCCGCGCCGCGCGCCGCGAGGGCGACGGCGAGCACCAGGGCGAGCACGGCGAGGCCGCCTCGCCGCGGGTGCCGCATCGGGAGGGTACGAGCGGGCGTTGCCGTCGCCGTCGCGTGCAGGTGATGCTCTCGTCTGTGGGGGAGGCAATGGAATGCTCGGTGCTCGTCTCGCTGGAGGTGGCAGCCGATGGTTAAAGGCTTTTTTTTTTTTTGCAGTGCCGATGGTTAAGGCTGGTGTGTGAGGAATCGACTGATCCACGAAAGGTGATAAGATAGTGAAAGGAGTAGCGCAATTTGTTTTTCTTGGGGGTAAAAAAGGGGCAATCATGCATATTTTTTATCGTACTTAAAAGTCATCAACTATAATTTAAAAAAAGTTATAACCGATAATTTTTTACTATGTTTTTTAAGACGATATTGAACAGCGGAACACTAACGTGGACGACACATACATCGAAAGACTCAAAAAGCCATTTTAAGCTATTTTGAGAAAGTATTTAGAGAAATTGTCCTATTTATTTTGTCTTTCGGAGAAATCAAAACTAAAATCTAAAAAGAACATGACCTTCCTTTCGCCAAAATACCTCGTCCGCAAAGGGATACTAAATATAATTGGGTAGATCAGCAGCTGCACACATCACCATATTTATTTTCTCCTGTATTCTCTGGATTATTTAAGCGCATTGCCATGTTATCATTGATTTTGTGAAAGTGGATTTCGTATGTTACTAAAAAAAGATTTATAAGGCGGTGTCTTCTCTGTAGTAAAGCCAGGGACGAGGGCCGCCTACTTATGGAATTCACTCTATTTCAAGTGTTGGCCCCTACTTAATTTCCTGCCAAGCTCTGTCACTGTGTAAAGCAAAATTGCTAGATAGAGAGAAATAGACTAAGGGGGTGATCGGAATAGCGATGGCTTTTATGAAAAACACCAGTAGTTAATAAAAAACATCAGAATGAGTTAGTGGATATTGTAGTGAATAGTGAAAAAAAGCTGAAGCTAGAAGCTGAAGCCGAAAAAAACCGAAACGATCAGGACCTAAGCCCCTGGAATTCCCTGCAGTATTCGTAACATCTAAGCCTTACTAGTTTGTATTGAGTTACACTAGCATATAATATTTATTAGCACAGGATGTAATATTTTTAGGTTAACACTTTTGGGTGAAGCAAGAATGAGAGTTCAAATGAGATGCATGCGTGTCCATCGCATGTGCGGACTGGTCTTTTAGAGAATTTTTAACCATATGGTGTTACAGTATTATAAACTGATGCATATTTTACTAAAGAAGTTCTGTAGCATGACACCCGAGCCTCTATTTTTCTTCGGGTTTTGAATTTTTTTTCATATGTTTGACCTCGTAGACTGCATTAGTAGTAGATATTTATCCATTTCGTAGGTTAATCTCTTGTGGATTACGTTAGCAGTATATCCTAATCAAAGTCTACACATTAATTAAGTAGGCGGCCGTTAAGTAAATGTGTCATAGCACTGGACTTCTTCGAGGATGAGATATACAAAATTCACGAGGGCGCTGTTTGACTAAAGGTACGTAGCGATTGCTGCAAAAACAAGGAAAACAATTCGCACACAAATCGTTGATGATGCGAAGACAAATGAAACATCTCAAAATTCAAAAGCATTTGAATTCTTTTTGGATTTTGGTTGAATTCTTGAAACCATCTCAATTTGGCAATTCACCTTGAAATTGTGCCCTTCCCTTTGTGCCAATTCACCTCCTCCCGTTGGCGCCATTGGAGAAGCCACCTCCCTGTTCCTCCCTCCACGCAGCCGCCCGCCTGAGCCCGAAGTTGTCATCGTGCCTCCCTCGGGCGTTCACGCCGCCCATACCAGAACTGCCACCATGGTCTCACCAGCCAGTCACTCACCTCCCATTGCCGACATCACTTTCCTCCCTCGCTTTGCGCACCATTTGACCCACGACTCTCGCCACAGTTCTTCGCCTCCCCCAGACGACGCGTGCGCCCTCGTTGTACCAATTATCGTTATCTCTCACCAACTTTTGTAGAGGCCGTATGCCACCTCGCCTGCACGCTCACTCCCCTGGCAAAGCTCATGCCGTCTCTCCCCTCCATGCGCCAGCAACGCCCGAGCCACTCTACTACTCCTACCGCCTCTCCTCACCTTTAAAATCCAATTGCTTTCGCAGAGAGCTTCGCATCACTCACAATCTCATAACAAAGCCACCCAATCGAGCTCTCCCTCACCACAGCTCCTCCACCATTCTCATCTGAGCCCAGTGAGCCCTAAACGCCATCTTCTTCCTTCCTCGATTAAAACTCGATTGCATTCTCCCATAACACCTCCTTTGCATCCTGATCACATTGATGAACTCCCTCGGACGTGAGCATTTCCCTAGAACCATGGCACCGTGAGTTTCTGCCGACCATAGCATCCCTATCCGTTGATAGCCCTCCTGAGAATCCCTCAACCCAAATCAACGCCGTCACCATGAACCCTGCACCCCAGAGATGGTCAAATCGCTCCTCACCGGAAGTTTGCCGGAGAGCCCTTGTTATACCTAGAATCAACTAGAACTCTTCTAGCTTTTAAAGATATTCGCGCTAATGATTTCCAGGTTGAGATTGAAGAAAAGTATGGTAAGAAATACCTTCTCATTACAAAGTGTGAAGCAAGCGAAAAAAAGGGTATTAGAAAGACTTTCTTCATTTGAGTATGGATTATACTACACTAATATTATGGTATCCGCAGCCTATACTGCCCTAAAAACAATATTTAAAAGCTTTGAACTTTTTTATTTCTGACATAACAGATTTGGCCACCCAGGTCTTATGATGATGAGAAATATAATTAATAATTCACAGGGACATAATATCGATATAAAGAATTTTCCGAATTAGAAAGAATTTGTGTGCCCCACATGTGCCACTAGAAAATTAATTATTAGACCTTCTGCTTTGAAAGTGAAGGATAAAGACTCTACATTCTTGGAATACATTCAAGGAGATATTTGTGGTCTTATACAATCTATGTCGGGACCATTTACATATTTTATAGCGCTCATCAATGCTTTCTTGAAATGGTCGCATATATGTTTATTATCTACGAGAAATCATGCTTTTGCAAAACTGATTTCATAGATAATTCAAATTAGAAATAATTTTCCTGATTATCATGTGAAGTCCATCAGAATGGACAACGTCGGTGAATTTTTTTCAAAGGTATTTGATGATTATTGTATGACAATATAAATTAAAATTAAGCATTCCGTCTTACATGCCCACACCCAGAATGGACTAGCACAAATATTAATTAAGAGGATTAAATTTATTGCCCGACCGCTTTTGCAGAATTGTAATTTACCAACTACATGTTGGGAACACGTAGTCCTGCATGCAGTAACTCTCATCAACTTTAGACCATCGGAATATAACATCCATTCATGTATGCAACTAGCGCAAGAGTCAGCATTGAAAATTTCTCATCTCCGAATGTTTGGTTGCAAAGTTTATATACCTATACTCCCTCCGAAAGTCTGAGATATATGTTGGTTATGAGACATCATCCATAATCAGATATTTAGACCCTATGACAGAGGATTTGCATATTGCCCGTTTCGCTGATAGTATATTTGATGATAATAGTTTCCCTATATTATGGGGGAAATCAACCTCTTGATGAAAAATGTTAGGAAATTACGTGGCAAGCCACGGGAATCCATGCACATGATTCGAGCACTAGTGAAGTAAATAGAGAAGTCCAGAAAATCATTGATTTGCAGGCATTAGCAAATCAACTATCTGATCACTTTAGTGATTTAAAGAGCATGACCAAATTGCATGTGCCTGCACGCAGTGCACCAAAAATGGTTGAAATACCAAAGAAAGTAGAAGGTATCCCTAATCCCGTCCAAAGGCCTCAGAATAAAACGACAAGAACTCCGGTAGCTTGGGACGAACTCCGGCTACAGAAAGAATTAAGATCTAAATATGACTGGCTATGTAGATACTGGGTACTTGTCAGACCCGCATACAACTAGATCATAAACAAGCTATGTATTCTTGTATGGTGGAACTGTCATTTCATAAAAAATCGTCTAAGCAAAGTCTTATATTGACTTCAATGAATCACTCAGAAATCATAGCATTATATGAAGTCACACGAGAATATGTTTAGATTCGACAAATGGTTCACCACATCTAGCAGCTATGTGGATTGAATATTATGCTAGCTCCTACAATTATCTATGAAGATAATGTAGCTTGTGTTGCACAAGTACAAACGAGTTACATGAAAAGTTATCTCACGAAGCATATCAACCCTAAGTTCTTTTATGATCATGAATTGTAAAAGATGGACGAAACTAAGGAACTGCATACTAAATTATGTAAAAATTTTACAGATTTATTTACTAAGTCACTTCCAATATCTAATTTTAAAAATGTGTACATGAAATTAGAATGGTAAGACTTAGAGAAATGCAAAATTTAGGGGGAGACTCTTCTCGAGCTCACTATTAAAACTTGATCACAAAAATCGAGTACCCAAAAAATGCATCCTATAGATGAAATAGAATTGGGTGGATTGTACTCTTTTTCTCTTGACGAGTTTCCCAAAGTTTCTCGACTAAGGTTTTAAATTAGGCAATTTATACAACACAACATAATATGTATCATATACTCTTTCTTTAAATTTTTTCTCACTAGATTTTTATGGAGTTTTGATGAGGTATGAACGTGTCGGATGAGTGCCCAAGGGAGAGTGTTAGAAAACGTGAGTCAGGCCTGCAAGTCTGGCCGATTGGTGAGCACTGTCCAATTAGTCTTTAAATAGAGAGTCTAATTATTGTAAAGAGCACAAGAAAACAGAGAAAACAATAAAGAAAATAGTTCCTCTCTCATCTCTTTGTGTTCAATTTATTGTTTGTAATATTCTGTGTTTGATCCATCTATTTTGCTTAGGAGAGGAATTGTTTAGATTAAACTCGCCAGCGATGGTTCCTCGACATATTATACCACTTATCGAGCAATCCTACGTGGATGAAAGAGACGTGCCCTCCCCTTGTTAACACTAGACAGAACAGTTCGCTCCTCGAATTAGATGGATCCAAGTCTTCATCACATCCAGAACCTCATCCATCTTTAATGGGTCTTCCTACTTTGTAAGTAAGCACCAGTGTTGCACGCAATATTGATTATGAACAACCGATTGCTTGATAAAAGATTTTTCACATGGCCAATTTGGTTATAATTTGCCAAAGTGACCAAGCAATACACCCAAATCCAAATAGAATTGAAGAGTTCTTTTTACACACCCTGGAGAAAACCAACTATTTATGAAATCAGCCATAGAAGTTGGACAGTCATTCCACCCCCAAAAATCCCTGAAACAGCACCAAACAAATCTGGCAATATGAAAAGTAAAAAGGATATGATATGTAGTTTCCTCTTCCCCACACAAAACACAATGAATCGAGCCATGCCAATTTCACTTTTTTTAGTTGCTCTGTGGACTGAATTTTATTCTGAAAAAACTTTCCCAAATAGATAGTTTTATCTGCAGAGGGATTTTGCGTCTCCAAATATCTTTCACGCGAATTGCACTGATCCCTCCAAAAGAAATAGCATGATACAATGATTTTCTTGTGTACTTTCCTGATTTAAAATTATCATCATGTACTTTCTGATGCTTAAGCTTGGTTGCTTGTCTAATCCAGTGGCTCCGGTTTAAAATTAAGCTGGTGGCCGATCGATCCCCGGGTTTCCATCCCCCATAAGCTAGCTAGCGTGTCAAAGGGCCTGTTTGATATAGCTGTGGTTTTTGGCTGAAATTTTTGAATTTTAGCTGTTTGTGACAAAGCTTACAGACAGAGAGATAATCGCTTGTAATTTTAGATTATACAGATGTTAGGCTTTTAATGTGTACTACAATTAACTTGTAGACCACATCTTTAAAAAACACTTCGTTTAAAAGTTAGGCATTGTAGCAAAAGTCAAAAATCGCTTTTAGAAGCCGAAAATAACATGCCCAAAGATGGGTCTATTACTGAACGTCTACCGATCGAAGCATCCCTAAACTTAGGTAGCAATATTGCTAGCAGCCTCACTTTTTTTTTGAGAATAGCCAATTTGGTGCCTGTTCATTTCAGTTTGAGCTTCTGATTTATTTTACACTATTTCTAAATTTTGTCTTTTTCTAGCTTTTCGGTTTTTTTGAGCTTTTTACTGGTTCTTTTTTCCCGCATTCATTTGCATTATATTTGATATGCTAACATGTTTTTCTATTTTTAATTTTTTAAGTTTCATTATGCCAAATAAGCCACCATCAGTTACAGTGCAAAATAAGCCAGCTACAATGAAAATAAGTTATAAACCATGACTTATTAAGCCTAATTGAGCACCCCCCAAGTGGTCCTTTTGCTTCGGGCTCACTGCTCGTTTCGACATCAACTTCGGATTTCTAATTCACTGTTTCTTAATTTTATTTTTTTGGGATTTTTTTGGCTTTTTACATTTTTTTCGTAATCCTTTGTATTGCCCGTGATGGGCTAACATACTTTTTCTATTTTTAATTTTTTTTAAAAAAATTAATTATGTTAAACATTTATCAACAACTGTAGCACAAAATAAATTAGCTATAGTAAAAAAAGTCATAAACCAAAAAAAAGTTTAAGTTGAGCATTCTCTTGTCTCTGGTTGTTAAAGTCGGGCCGGTCATCGATCCCAACTGCCTGCCGGTTCATCGGTTTACCGGCCAGACCACCGAACCAATGGTCGAACCGTGGTGTCATTAAATATCATTATTTCAACGTAATTTCATCAATTTTAGCCTTGAAAATCATTTAAAAATACTTTAATTGATTTTTTCAGGCAAACATCAACTAATTTCTACAACATGTATTTCGCATATGCAAGTGTTAAACAGGTGAAGGCACATCATAGATCCAAAACTGACATGATCCATAATTTAGAGAACAAAGTAACACAAAACAAAATTAATGATAAAAAAATTGAGAAGGCAATACACAAATCAATGAAGGAGGCAGCTTATGAGGAGCTTGAGGCATCGGAGGGTGGTCGCCATGCAAGACAATCAGAACGTCGAAGGTTCCAGCGAAGATTTGGATTTTGGACCCATGAGATGGCTGCTGCAATTGAGCTCAAGCCATTGAGATTTGGCGGTGGTGGTGGACTGGGAGCGAAACTCACCGTTGATGAAGAGAGGAGGAGAGGTGGAGACCCATGGGAGAGATGGAGAATGGAACCCTGGACTCATGGAGATAGAAGTGAGATGTGACATGTGAGGGAGACAAGTTGATGGCGACTGGTGAGGGGAGCTATCAAGGTAGGGCTACCCTTCTTTAGGAATATGTTTTGGGCCGAAGCCTTCTAGTTTTCTTTTTCCATAATGCTCTGGGACGGGTGTTCGACGTGAGCCTTTTCAATCGGATGGCCCATTCCACTGATTGCGTCGAGTGCAAGCTATGCAAAACAAATGCCTAACAACCTCACTACATTACAAGCAACACTACTCTGCCTCTCTCCCTCTCCCATAATGTGTTCTCATATGGTGACGCTTTGGCCATCTATTTCTCCGATGAGTTCTACTAGTTGGCCATCCAAGCATGTTCGTGCTACACTCCTCCCTACCCACCTACCCACCATGGTACTCCTGTTATTCTCCCAACTCCAGGCCACAATCGTCTTCGCCATGCTCACTGTTTGCTTGTTCCTCTCCCACAACACCCCGTGGTGAGATATCGCATGGGAGGAGGCGTCGTTGCCGAATCTGGTAGACAAGGGAGCTATCGTAGTACGAGAGTTACGCATCACTGTTAGGACCATCTATGTCTACCAACGATGAGGAACCAAATTGGCCATCACTGTAAGATTGCGCCAAATCTGGCAGGGGAGGAGGTCAGATTTGGTATGTTGCAACCATTTGGTCAATTTGTTGTAGCAACTTTACAATTTGTTGCATCAAGTGTTTTATTTTATTGCAATGTGTCTTCTCAATTATTGTAGCATGAGAAATTTTGTTGCAATTGGGTTATAGATTTATTACACAAGATTTTTTTGTTGTAGTTGGTTGTTCATTTATTGCACCATTTTTTTTGTTGTGATTAGTTATTGCAAACATAGAAAAATTTGTTGCATGTTTACCTTGTGAATGTTACACCTCATAGTAGATTTGTTGCAAGTGTGTGTAAATTCCCCGTCAAACACCGGGATTGGCCGCCAATGCGCTGCTGCCTCTTGCTTCCACCGGCCATGCCAAGACGCTCCACGAGCTATGAGGGTGAGCAAGGAAGAAGCATGAGTGGATTTGGTGTGTTTGTGTTGGGGGGAATCGTACAAACTATTGGGCATACAAAATAAATAATGATAGTTTATGAAACCATAGTTATTAGAAATGAACAAGCATGAAGCCCACTAAGTTAGTGTAGCCATTTGTGTATGCAGAACCTATCCAAAAATGTATAAAATGAAGGCTTGCTTGCTCAAACATATCTCTGGCGATATGACCATTTGAAATTGCATATGTGATTTCCAAAGCTCAAGAAAAAAGTTCATTCCCACATAATTAACAAGAACAGAGTAGCAGTCCAGATCCGATAGTCCACAATGGAGAAAGAAATCAACCTCAGAGACAGTCGGGGAAGGGGGCAGCATGGTGCAAGGATGCTGGCCTGGAGGACGGCGACGCCAGGAAGCTGGGGGGCTACAAGGGGCGACGATGCCAGATGATTCGGCGATTGAGAGGAGGTGGGGTATTGGCCAGGTGCGGGAGCCATAGTCGTAGGGTTTGGCTTCAGCCTTTGGCATAATGCGGCCCTTTTGTGTGAGCGCGACGTAGCCATGGAGTAGGCTGAGGCGACCGTCCGGGAGACTGAGAGGATCGGAGGAGAATGAACCGGGCTACTAAGAGGAGTATGAGTTGAATTACTATCTAGACTAGGTTACATATATCTAAGCTATACATTCATAATTTTTCTTGTCTTGGACTTAAGCGCCATGAGCCTAGTTTCACCCTAGGCCGATATTCTGTAGTGGGAGCTACTAAAAATAGCGATGTGCATGGTAAACTTCTTGCTGCTGCTCGAGTGACATAATCTAATTGAAGATTGCAGGTTCAAAGCGTGAAATCTAACGGCATCGTGACGCTCACTGGATGTATCGTTTTCAGCACTGGGTGGATCAATGGAGGTAAATTTTTTGTTTTTTAGTACAAAATTTGAAAGTTTTTTATATATGAACCTCTGGAGAAAAGATTTACAAAAATAGACCCTTAGCACGGCACCAAACGACATAGCGCCCAGGGTACATAGCATAGCGCTATGTACCCTGGGTGCTAAAGACCGTAGCGCCGTGCTCTGGGACTTAAGCCCATCACGGCTTTCAAGCAAGTTCAGCCATCACGGCGCCAAAGGGCCTGACGCTGTATTTACATATCACGGTGCCAAAAAGCCTGGCGCCCAGATATTCAAATACGACGTCAGGCCCTTTGGCACCATGATTCATGGCGCCACAGCCCTTGGCGCCGAGCTGTCCACCTACGGCGCCAGAACCTTTGGCGCCGTGCTTGCTGAACTTGTAGAAAAAATAGCACTTCAGCTGTTTTTAAACAGCTGAAGTGCTATTTTTTCTGCATACACAAACACAGACATAGTCTCAGAAAGATGAATACATCATACATAGTCTTACAAAAAACACATACATGCTCGGGACGTCATAATGGTGAGCACATCGGTTGCGCTTACTGCCTCTTGGCTCTTCCCTTGCCCTTGCCCAGAGCTGATGTACCTAGAGTATATGTGCTCGGCGGGTGGGCCGAACGACGAGACCGCTGTGAAGCCTGAGTAGATGGTGCATCAGGCATCTGCGATAGCCCAATCTCATCTTGGGTAGGTGCCTCCTCGTCCTCGTGCACCTCGTCCTCATCCTGCTCCACCTCGTCATCGTCGTCGTCGTCATCGCCCTGACTGAAAGTCGGAGTGCGTGACGAGCTCCTCGTAGACTGGCGCCTACTACGGTGTGATGACGAGGCTGCGAAGCCGTCGGTATGATCACGTCTGTTGACGAGCGTGAGCGGCAACCCAAACGACCTGTCACCTGACTGAGGCGGCATCGAAGTTTCTACAAGTTACGATATGTCAGAATGGTATACATGCTGAATGGCTCTAACTTAATGATTTATCTTCGTACCATCAAGAAGTCCCTAAGGCAGGTGGCATCGTCCGCACCGCCAACTGGGTAGCTAAGAGCTTCATCGATCTCATGCACTGAGGTTCGGAGAGAAGTCCCCTAAAGAAATAAGGAAACATAAGTAAGTACGAGATAAACGTATTGAACCGAAGTATTGCAAATATCATGCTTTCTGTACCACTCGATCGAGAATCGGAGCGACCTCGACCACTGTACCCTCCCTCGTACGCCTGTCGTACGCAGTGTCCTCGTCCTCGGATGAAGCGAGGTCCGCGTAGTCGACATTGGTCCACTGCTGCCTCAGCCTGTAGCGGGTGGCACTGTGGTACCAGGACAAGTAATCTCGGAAGTTGGCGTTGGTGTGGGGGGTAGCGTCCCGCTCGCAGTTGTCATCGAACCGCCTTCACCACTGGATGTAGTCTCGGTGGTGATGAGAGAAGTTTGTCACATTTCGTTGGCGAACCCTGTTGAACCTGTACATATAGCAGATGTCAACAATAGGTCTTAGAGTAAGAATCAATAGAATTCTAAATGAAACAAAAATTATAACTTACTTGTGCAAAGTAATAGAAGTCGACTCCTCCTTGGAAGGTAGAACTACACGAAGCCAAACTGGCGCGCGACTCTGTGGGGAAGGTAAATCTCCACAGCGTAGAAGCAAATCAGATGACACCTCATCCTCCAAATATCAGAGTCCCTGCGGCACATGGTGCTTAGTGGTAGAGCTAGAACCTGTGCCTCGGAGTAAGGCTGCCATGAGACCTAGTAAGCAAATATACGGGCAATACGATTAGCCATGGACAAAAACCAAGAACTGTAGGAAAAAGTAAATGCATTACCAATTTCTTACCATCGTGGGAGACAAGGTGTCCAACTCATTAGTGAACTGCACATACGCCCGCTAAGTTGTCGCGTACGGAACTGAGACGTTATCCCACAGATACACGACAGTAGGGCCGAGGTCATGCACACCCTATGGATGCCAAGGCTGCGCCTAGAACACTTGCGGGCGCCCCACAGGAATGCGTGACCACATCCACACCTGCAGGAGGAAGACACAGCCATCGAGCATCGACTTGGCCGCCTTTCGCCTGCAGGCCTCGCAAAGCTGGCGGTAGAGGAATGAGAGGACCACCGAGCCCCAGCTGAACTGTCCAGCGTCGTCCCAGTCCTGCAGGCAGTGGATGTACATCCACGTAGCAGCATCCCCCGTGTCGTTCGGGAAAAGCACTGTTAGTGATATGCCCTAGAGGCAACATGGAGATGTTGTATATCACATACTATGTTTATGATATATTACTTTGTTCCTTGGAATAGACATTATCATTATTGATCAATGAGTATGTGACTTATTCATGAGACTCTTAAATACTAAAATGTTGCTATTTCTAAATGATCTCTGATCGTATATCATATGAGGAACAAATATGATTCAAAGACAAAGATCAGCATATGTATTGATTGATGATCATGTCTCATGGATCATGGTATGGTGATACCAAATCAATAATATGGACATGTGTTAGTGAACATATGTTGGATAGACCTGCCATGAGACACTGTAGAGATTCTATGTGTCATCAGTTGGTCTTAAGTAGTGTTTATGTAGAATCCTTAGACTTGAGATCATCATGGTTCCCAACATGAGTAGTAGCTTATTTTGGGACTACTAAACACTACTCCAGAATCGCTGGTAGTCATAAAAGTAGTCTTCGGGTTTGCCATGAAACATGTAGTGGGATGTGAATGATCAAGATAGAATTTGCCCCTCTTTATGGGAGAGATATCTCTGGGCCCCTCGATGTAATGGATTATGAAAGTGCATGACCATGCCAAGGTGATTGAGGAGTCAATCATAAGTTTATAATCCATCACGGAATCGAGAGAGTGATTGAGCTATTAAGAGGATGACACAGGTCTCGCCTTGAGCTCAATCTATATCGTGAGGCAAAGGGATTCGTACATGAGAGAACATTACGAGTTCAGTGATATGATCTTTACATATACTTTGGGGTTAATATGTCTTACTAGAGGCGCTATTAACATGGTAACCGGAAGGCGTTTCCGGTCACGACCAAGTATACGTGAACCTCTGTGGTCGCACGCTTAACGGGTTGGAACACTAATTCGAATATGATTCGGATATGGGCTCAATTCGGATAGAGATCCGAATAGACTCCTATTGGGCCTCGGTCCACGAGGCCCACGTGAGGAGTTCTATATATATGGAGAGCGAGGGGCGAGAGGATTCGTCCTGTTAACATCTAGCAAAACCCTAGCCGCCACCTCCCGAGCCAAACCCTAGGCGCTCACGAGTGCTAGTACACTCGCGATCGGCGTTCGACCGGGCGTGTGGATACGGTGGAGGCGCTACTCGTTGCGATGTTGATCGGCGTGCGTGGAGGAGACGATCTGTTCGGGACGATCGGCTACTTCCACTACTACCTCGACGCGCGTGATTGGATCGGTTTCCAATTCTTCTTCCACTGTGCTGCGCGTCTAAGTGGTAACAATCCATGATCCTTCCTTAGCATGATGTTCTTGGGTGCGCGATAGAAAAGTTTTGTTTTCTGCTTGCGTAGCCTACGCGTATTCCTTTAAGCACGACCCCGAACATGTGGAGGACCCAAGTACGACAGTGGTAGTTCACCGTGGCATCGTCCACGTCCTCAGGGCATGTACCAAACGTGGCCCGCAACCAGCTAATGCGGATCCCCAAGACATGGCCTCACCCGGCATTCTCTGTGACAGGAGGCAATTCCATGCCTAGGAAGGCTTGCACACATGGCCTCCAACCCTCAGACACCACCTGCCGGGTCACTGACTATCCTCGTATGGGAAGTCCAAGTATCATCGCCACGTCCTGCAGTATGACGGTCATCTCCCCATAGAGAAGGTGGAACATGTGAGTCTCCGACCTCCACCTATTAATAGTACACAGAAAAAATTTATTACGTACGTAAGGATATAGAAACGAAGACAAACGGACCCGATATAGAAAATACACATGTTGACAAGTGCGATCAAAGCTGCAGAGTTGAAGACCAGCATGCCCCGACGCACTAGGTTGGCGACCGTGTGAAGGCCAACACGGCGAAGCAGTGGGGTGTAGCGGTTGTCGTAGACCATCAAGTGGAACCCATCATGGGTTCGATGACGAAGTATGGGAAGCTCCTGATAAGTTAGATGCGTGATGAAAACGCATGTAATATGAGAAAAATATATTTCGATACCACAAGTACCTAGTCGTCCTCCGTGAGCCTACCGCGGTGCTCCATCTCGTAGAACTCGTCTAGCAGCCGATACCTCGCCATCCTAAAATCATATCAAACACTCTTTCATCAAACCCTAAAAATGAATCTAGCACATGGATTCATCAAACTGTATTTCATCAATTTCACATGGATTCATATCAAACCTTAAACCTAGCACATGGATTCATCAATTTCACTCAAATCAAACCCTAAAAACGAATCTACATCTATAACTACTCTTACATTACGCATATTCAACGCAAATCCAACCTAAAACCAAGCCAAATCCAACTAATTTCGTCTAGAGTTTCAAATCTTGCCCTACAAAATGTACCTCAAATAAAGCAAATCTATTGCAAAAAATCAAGGGAGGGGAGAAAGTTCACCTTGCTTGCTCGATTTTAAAGCAAAATCGCAAGAAAATCGACTGGATTTGGAGGGGGCGACAGTGCTGCTGTGTTCAGGTTGAGTTTGGGGAATGAGGGGGTGGGGGGCCGTGCTCGGATTGAAGTCCCAGAGCACGACGCCACGGAAGTTAGCGCCGTGATTGCATAGCACGGCGCCATGCTATGCCACCGTGGCTTCTACGTGTTAAAGTATGGCACCAACGTATATGGCGCCATGCTATGTACCCTAAGCGTCATACACATTGGCACCGTCCTAAGAGTCTATTTTTGAAAATTTTTCCTCCAAGAATCTATTTGTAAAAAATTTTCAAATGTTAGACTAAAAAGCAAAAATTTACTCTATGGAGGAGGTTGCCTAGGCATTGCCGGTCAGTCAAAGGCTACGTGTGCATGACCTCAGAATGCATGTGTAGCGCCTTGTTCTTTTAGCCTATAACTTCTAATTTTAGGATATAGTTTATAGTTTTTGTATATTTTTTAAGACGGTAGTGGATGAGGTGGACATAATAACAAATACGATTTTGAGCTCAAAAAATTATTTAAAAATTCGCTTTATGAGATTGTTTATTTATTTTAATTTTAAAAAAATTAAAATAATTTTTAGAGAAATAAAAAACTAAAAACCCAAAAACCAAAAGATGGGAAGTGTGCAGCTATAGGGCCTGTTCTTTTCAGCTTCTCAAAACGACTTTTGGCTTTTGCTATAATACCTAACTTTCAAACAGAGTATTTTTTTAAAATAGAGTCTACAAGTTAATTATAGTACACGTTAAAAGTCCAACATCTGTACCATCCAAAATTGCAAGTGAGTATCTCTCTCTTTCCGTAATATCTATCGTAAACATTTAAAATTCAAAAATTTCAGTCAAAAATTATAAGCAACAGCCAAAAAGAACATGCTCATAGATACATGCTGCTCCCTCCTTCGGTCCTCCCTCCTTTTTAACCTTTTACGACTACTTTTCCTCCCCGATAAGAAATTGGAGTAGCAAACGCAACAACTTAATTAATTACCCCTGTGCGTGCACACTAGCTGGTAGTGGTGTGCTATAGATGCATGGCCTCGTCGGGTGGTGGCGACGTACCGGCGGAGAGGGCGGCCGTGGCGGTAAACTACCGGATCGAGGTGCGCGAGGGCGCGGCGAGGCTCAAGAGCTTGCTGTAGGAGCAGTCGTGCCCGTGGGCAGAGCTGACGGACGGGATGCTGAACAAGCTGTCGAGCGTGCTGTCGGCGTTGGACACCGGCGCCGGGGCGGCGGTGGCGGGAGACCAGAGCTCGGCGGCCCTGTCGGATGGGGTGAGGATGTCGGCAACGTCCTCCAGCAGGAGCAGCACAACGAAACGCAGCTTCAGCAGAAAGTGAAAACCTAATTATCTTACTTATCAACTCTGACATGATTATATGATAGATTTCGGTTTCTTATTTTGTTCTACCTATATAACTTGGCAGGTCACAACGCCCCTCTAGCAAAAGAGTCATTGCTACAAGTTCAAAAAAAAAAAAAGTCATTGCTACGCTGGATGATGGCCACATCTGGCGGAAATATGGGCAGAAAGAGATCCAAAACTCACCTCATCCAAGGTGCTGTGTTGCTTACAACCTAACTTGCTTAGACACTCCCATAATTTCGTTTAGGTTGGGTCTCTTGTTTGCTAATCTAGTTGCATCGATTCCGTTTCGTATCGGAATTGGCTTCGTACTCGTATTTGTATTCGCGTGACGCTCGGGAACGTTGCCCGAAATCATGTATGTTTTGTCCCCTATAAATACAGCAAAGTGCACCGTCCTGGGCGCGATCAACTTGGCTTCGCGACGGAGCTGCGCGATGGGGCAGCGTGATAGGAGTACTATTTACTACTGTAGTATTTTTGTTTTTATTTGATTATTTTTTGTATTTTTTGGTTTTTTTGTGTTTTATTTTTTTCTCGTATTCTTTTACATCGTTCGCTCTAGATTAGCGTTCCATTTTTATTTTTACATTTTTTTAAATTTTATTATGCCTAATAAACCAACTCAGTTACAGTGTTTTTTCAGTCAGCTACAGTGTTTTTTCAGCAAAAACCAAAAGTCATCGCTGTTCCGATCACCCTCTCAACAGGGCAGCACAAAATCAATTAGGCAGTGCCCAATCTATTTCTCTCGCCTGTGTTTGTGCTCGTCGTGATCATCGAGCTTGCCGCGTTCTACAGGAGATTGCGGGTGATCCGAGCTAAGATCCTAGATCGGTTCCAACATCTCTCATTCACAGCCAATTAGAAACCAGTAACACGATTGGGATAAAGGTGTGCAAGAAATTAATCAAAGGACACGTACGATTAACAAGAATGACACACTTGCATATGATGTTTGAGTATGGCCGCAAGGGACACACTTACAACCTAGCTTGCAGGAGCTACTACAGCTGCACTGACTAGTCAGGCCAAGGGTGCAACACCAAGAGGCAAGTCCAGCTAGCTCCGCGACACCGATCCATCCAAGTACGTCGTCACCTGCTACGGTGAGCACACCTGCAGGGACCCCTCCACGATCCCGATCGTCATCGACGCCACGGGCGAAAGACCGCACGAACAACCTCATCAGTTTCGCGACGAGCTATGCCACCGCCTGCGGCGGGGGTGCTATGTAACACCCCTATTTTTTAAAACACTAGTAACCCGTAACTATCCCAGTATTATATAGTTGTGGTGTACCGTATAAGAATGAGCAACTTTATAACACAGGCTTACACACAAGATTTGAACTTTATTACAAAGATAAGGCTCATCGGTCTAGTTTTAAGCGCAGTGGGCGATAAGCCTAAAGTTAATTTACATTACAGCAAAAACACCACAGACGTATTTGAGTAAAGCTAAAACCTAAAACCACTGATCGTCGAAATAGATCGGCTCTTCTGGATCCTCTTCAAAGGTCTACTCTTCGCAATTCCAAAGATCCTCTATTGTTGTTTTAGCAAGTAATAAGTACAACCATACCTAACAAGTCACAAGGGTAAATCCCACTTTTACTAATTGTAAAGATTGTCAATAGATAGGGTACACTGGTTTTATTATTGGTAGTGGATGCAGTTTTATTTGTTAACAATTTTAAAATATAAAACAATAGAACTGCTTAAAAGATAAGGGTTTCAGATATTACTTTTCCAGATTACACAATTTAAAATACAAAAAAAACTACTTATACTTTGTTGCTGAAATCACCCATCAAACAAAACTCCATTAACCGGAAGTACGACATATTCGAATACTATTTAGATTTCACTTTGCAGAGCTGCTCAGTTTTATCTACAAAATTTCTTAATATCAAACAATAGACACGCTTCAGCCAGCGTACGACTAAATTAAGAAAATAAGGTTTTTCACTACTCAATTCTCTATGTAGCCTCTACCCGATAGGTTCCTAGCCTCACTAAATCGGGTATTCACGGGCCGATGCGGAACACAACCGCCTAGATTTATGAGGACATATCATTGTTAAGTACGGTGTTACTATACCTATACCACATTTCAATACTCTTGTAGGGGTTCAATCAAATTGAGCAGTTACTGGACCATAATTGACTAGTCAATACTTGTGATTGAGCGATTACTGTGCCCTTTACTCAGTATAAGGTTCTAGTCCTTACTTTTCTTCTTGAGACTGCCAACCACAACCGGTACCCAGTACACAACTGCATTGTTACCTGCCTGTTGCAGCCTCCACCCTAGAGTAAGATCATGGACTCTATCCACCTCGTGGCTTTCCATAGTTTTCGCCTTACCCTAGAAACTTTTTAAATAATTCTACCTGCAAACCGCCAAGTCACTTAGCAGTACAAAATTTTAAATGAACATGTCTACAATTATTTGTACTACATCTAAATATTACTAAGGCTGTCAAGGTGAATATGACATCAAATTAGAATAGAGCATTTTTCAGTGGTAGGATATAACTAATTTAACAAGTTATTCTAAACAGTTACTTTTAATCAAACAATTTGGGCAAATAATATTCATGCAAATGCTGTAATTAAATAATATGAACTCTTATGGGATTCAACATAATCAAGGACTTGTAACTTGCCTTGCTGCTCAGCGACTTCGACCACTTCGAAAACTTACACACCTTGGTATGGTCCTTGTGTCGACGCTTTGGAGAACTCGGGAACTAGCGCAAACACATAAAATAACATGAGCTCGTGCTTGAGTCTAATCAAGCTAGGAAAAATGAATAAAATAAATAGGAATAAAATACAATAAAAATCAAATAGGGTTGGTTTGGGTATTTAGGGGTTTGATATGGTGGAACGGATGCCGAAAATGGGTTCAGGGTGTCAAACAGTTCAAATGGGTATATTTTTGCAATTTTGAGCTAGGATGAACAGTACTCGCTACAATAGCATAGTAATGGGCCGGCCCGGCCGCTACAGTGAGCCCGCGAGAGAAAAATCGGCCGAACGGCCCACGTGCACGCGACCGAGCGGCCCAGGGCGCTTGCGCTCGATGTTAACCGCTGGATGAAGCGCGGATGGACAAGATGTTACGTTGACGCATGGGGTCATCGTCTACCTCCAGCCGGCTCGACAATGGGAAAAACAGAGGCAAGGGCGCCGCTGCCAAGTGGTGCCGGTGACGACCCTCGGCGGCTGAGAAGGGCATGGGTGGGTAGAGCTCGGATGGGAGGTTTCATTTTTGGCACTTTGGGAGGCAAGAGCAGAAGCAGTGGAGGTTGGCAGCGGCTTCTTAGGTGGTTTGAGGTCCAGCAAGATTGGGAGCGGTTTAACTATCTACGGGGAATGGATTTCACATAGGTGGAGCTGGTTTGAATTGAGGAAGCCTCAGGTGGCTGTCCACGGGAGCGGTGTTTCGGCCAGAGAGGGCTCACGGCGCTAGACCAAATGAGAACTGCTTTTGAGAAATTGGTCTCGGCTACTTGATTGCGGTGCTCTGAGGATGCTTTGGCCGGAGGAAATCAAATTTTAATCAAATGGAGAAGGAGGTGAAGTTTGGGCTAACCGGGCTCAGGGGTAGATGGAGAGGACACTGTGGAGCACGGGAGCTCAATTGGACAGTTCTAAGGGATGGTGAGGAGTGGCGTGGCTCTCTCTATGAGATCAGACCGGCTAAAAAGGCACGCTGAGGCGGTGGGAGCAGTGGAACTCATCGGGCGAAGCTGCGCGCGTGGAGGAGGAAGGAGGCGGGAGCTCTGCCAGGGGCATGGGCGTGCAGGTGAGGTGGCGCACGGCCTCTACAAGGTTTAGTAGGTGGAGTAGTAGGCGAATTTGGCATCGGGTACGACAGGGGACACGCGTGCGATCGATCAAAGCATGGAGCAGTGGCAGGAGAGGGAGCTTCGGTCAAGCGGTGCGCGAAGCGATGGTGGAATGACAGGGCTGACAAAGAGCGTGCGACTAAGGGGTGGAGCCACAAGGACAGGAGCTGGCAGAGATGTGAACGCTTGGGTGGCAACGGTGAGGCGGCTTCCGGGAGTGCGCCAGCATGGGGAGGAGGCGGGAGGCCAAGGGGAGGGGTTTAATCTAAGGATTAAGGCTTGATTGGGAGGGATTAGTGAGGATTCAAACAAGAATTCAAAAAAATCAAAATGGGTTTGAATTTTGAGGTGTTTCACTATCCTTCTTAGTTAGTGAAGGAGAGCGGCATCACTCAGCTAATTTGAATATAGGTTGAACTCTGTAAAAGTCTAACTTAGATATATGTGTATATTTTTATTATACATGTTTGTATGCACATATTTAGGAGGAGTTCAATCTATATTTTGTGTTTTCATTAGTATTGATACATATTTCTTTTTCCATATATATTGGAATCTTTATTTTGAAATATATCCTTTGAGTATATAAAACTTGTGTAGTTTATACATACTCACATTGACTTATATTCTTTTATACTCAATTGTTTGTGTATGAAACTAACATGATTATCAAGTGTTTAAAATGTTTAGCCAAGATTTTGCTTAATGACTTCGAGATGCATGCTAAGGTTGACAAGAAGATCGACATGACTTGAGATAAAGGTCCTGCATGCATTTGAATTTAAATTCCAAAGCCAACTATGTATTGTCAAGAAAATCGGTAGTATTGGTATGTATTTGGTGGTACTACCATAGTACGATATGATCAGGTGATATCTCTAGTAGTACCACACCCTGATGGACCAAACTTTAGTTGGTGGCATGTATTTTCTAGAAAGGTACGCTTTAGAAAATGTTTGCTCTGCGAGAAAGCGGTAAGACCAAAGTACCATTGGTGGTACTACTGTATCGCAATATGACCACAAATATGAAACAGAACTACCGCACCCTGGTAGTACCGGACTTTAGATGGTGGTAGTACTGCACTTTATGTTTGAACAATTTTATTTTTAATTTATTATCTTATTATTTGTTGAGATTGTCATCAATTACTAAAAGGGGAAAGATTGAGAATCCAATCCCTCTATTATAAGTTAATGGTATATTTTTGTAATTAATGACAATTATATTATAGGACTAACATTTTTCATAAGTTGGATTAATAGGTTATGTTTCATGACGATAAAGACTTTGAATGACTTTATGTGTTAAAGATCATCAAGTCAAGGTACGAAATGGAAGATGACTTCATGAATTGAAGGCTCTAAAGAAGAGAATGCATCATATATTGATGCATATCAAAAAGTAAATGCGTCATATATTGATGCACATTAAAATATCAAAAATGAGATGATTATAGATTAATCATTAAATCAAGAGAAGATAATGATCCGGACTTGCAGTGAAGAAGATGTGTATCACTAAACTTTAAGAGGATGATCAAAGCAACGGTATAACTAGCTAGATCTCATGATGTATTTCTAGTCTTTTATCAGCCTTGGTGTGTAGTTGAAAAACCGGATTGTTAGTATAGGATTGTCGTAATATTAAGAGTGGTTTTGTCTAGTAGTTTTTGTCTTATCATGTGTTAATAGTTCAATCCCGCTTGTTCTAGCTCTCTGTGGTATAATGCCATTATTTACGAATGTGTTTTGTAAATAATTAAGACTCATACATCTAATCTTTGTAACATGTGACTATACTTTGCAAATAGTTGAAATCCATATACCTACTCCTTGTGGCATGATCTAAATTTGTAAATATATTCTGCAAAATGTTGGAGACCATACATTATCCCTTGGAATAGTCTAATATTGTTTGTTATTATTTTTTTGGACTTAGACCATAATAGTGACTCCTTGAATCTCCTGAGATTTCTCAGTAGAAGTTTTTTGAACCCCAAATAGCCTTTGAACCTCAGGTGCAGTAGTATCGCCCCAACAATGGCGGTAGTACTGCAAATACTGATTTTTCAGGGATTTTTACTTTCAACGATTAGTTTTTGTGGTATAGGCTATACATACCCCTTTGGCCAATTAGGAGACAATCTTTAGTACTCTATTTCATTCTATTGAGTTAGGGTGAACTTCTCCTCTCAATTGTACATATGTTGCATCTTGTGAGTAAGAAGAGAGTTCTCTAATTGCATGTATTGCATCTTGAGATGGATTTCGTGTCCACTTGAGCTTGTGCTTTCATTGTACGTGGTAAGAGTTAAACAAGGGGCTTGATTTGTTATTCTTAGAGGTCGTCGACTCCTAGACGGCATTGGAGACATCGTGCTCAGTGATCTTCTCAAAGAAGCTTGTCAGAAAATCCAGAGTGTTGTGAAGGTTAGAGCTCATCTACCTGGAGCGGAAAAGAGCTACCACTAGTGGAATTAAGATGTTTGCCTTAGTTCGTGGAGTGGATCTAATTCATTTGAATTTACCTCAATGTGGACTAGGGGAGATCGGCAAGTCTCCGAACGCCATGATAAAAAGAAATAGTGTCAATTATAGTTTGTTCTCTTGTGCTCAATCTATATTTAAGTAATTTACATTTATAAAATTAAATTGATTATTTGTCACCCTATGACTGAAACTTTTGATATAAACTTAGGTTGTTGGTGCACTTAGATGAATCTAGTTATTTTTGGCCTTATTTGTCAAAACTGAATTAACTTACGCTTTTGCATTATAAACTTAATTTTAGCTAAAACATTTTAAAACCGTCTATTCATTCTCCTTTAATCGACCTCTTTGAGCTTACAGTTTGTAGTGCCTAAATGTACAAGACCACGACCTAGAGGGAGTCGACGGACGGCGCCATAGCAAGCCAGGAGCAGGAGCTACGATTGAGGACTGTAACAATCGGGGGTGGGGACACCAAGGTAAGCAGTCGTCACCACTCCCCGATGCGCGGCGGTGTCAACGTCGATTAGAAGCGAGCGCTCATGCGATACGCGTCGCATGCCCTTCTAAACCACTTCCTTGGAGGAGTCTCTGAAGCGTCGATTGGGGGTGAGGAGAAGAAGGGTCTGTTCTTTTTGGCTGTGACTTATAGTTTTTTGTAGAAATTTTTGAATTTTAGCTATTTGCGACAGAGATTACGGAGAGAGAGATACTCACTTGTGATTTTGGATGGTATAGATATTGAGCTTTTAACGTGCACTATAATTAACTTGTAGACTCCATCTTAAAAAAATACTCCGTTTCAAAGTTAGATACTGTAGCAAAAGCCAAAAACCGTTTTGAGAAGCTGAAAAGAACATGCCCGAACTTCTAGATCCAAATCTGGAAGCTCTCAGGGAGGAGTTGCAAACAAAGATGACCCGGAGCAACCATCGTATAGCTTCTGCGCCCAAGTAGGGTGATGTCTACCGCTGGAGGTTGTCAGAGCAACCGTCGAATGGAAGAACCAACAGGGGAAGATACTAGACCTTAGGTGATATAGATATACATACGGGTGCTATTTGGTTCAGTAGTTTTGCTACATGATTTGATTACACTATAAGATGATTACGTTAACTTGTGATTGGTTTAGGTTGGCCGTAATCGGGCTCCCTTGATTGCGACATGGGCCAACACAAAACCAATTACGCTCTAGATCAAGTGTGATCAAAAGCGTTACAGCGCACGCATGCGCTACTCAATCCTCTCACGATCCCCCTCGTACCCCCACGGAGTGGCGGAAACAAAAATTATATAAACCTGGGGCAAACTTAGTGGCACACCTGCACCGCGCCCCCTTGCCGTCACAGCCTTGGCTGTAGCCCCCTCGTCGTTGCCCCCGCGTGCTGTAGCCCCCTTGTCGTTGCCCCTGCGCGCCGCAACCCTCTTGCTATCACCCCGGCGCACTCATCCCTCTTACCGTCACTGCCTCGCGCCACACTGCCGCAACCCCCTTGCAGTCGTCGCCTTGCACTGCACTATCGCAGCCCCCTCGCTGTCACTACCTCGCGTCGCAGCCTCCTCATTGTCTCCCTAGTGTATCGCAGCCCCCTCGCCATTGCCCCCGCGTGCTTGGTCGGGGGTGCCAGCGGGCTGGCCGAGGGGTCTTCCGCTCGAGAGACACAGGGCAGCCGCCCCAGCTGGCCTCTACGGTAGTTCCGCCACTGCCACCACGCGCTTGCTCGTAAGTCATGGCGCAGGCGACGCCATCGTCCTCGATGGCTCCTCAACCTCTCCACACTTTCCTTCGTCATCGTGCCCCGCACCGCCGTTGTCTTTCTACTCCCGGACATCACAATCATTCTGTCACTCCGCAAGGCTGTCACCGTCTACTTCCAGCTAGCCGCCCCTTTGCCTTCCTCGACGCACTTGGCCCCACACGCCCCTCCTCTAACCTCCTACTCCTAAGCCAATGGTGAGCCGGACTGCCGAAGCCCTCAGTGGGCCTTGGGAAGCTAGGTGTTTTGCAATGCCAATGGCAGCTGGATGGTGGTGCTGGCACAGACAATCTCCTCATCGGGCTTCACGCGCGTAGGCTTGTTGGCCCCATGCTTCGAGGTGATATTGCATTACATTATGATACCATTTATGTTTTCGATTGCAATGCTGAACCAAACACTACCATAGATTGAATAATCGACCGCAAGATAATGCACGCACATGCTATTACGGCAGTACAGTCTTAATTTCAGAAAATACTAGCTATAGCTAGTTGTAGACAAATCTTTATCTCCCCGCAAAAAAAATCCTTATCTTGTCACTATCGTCCTTTAATTAGTCCCAATAGCTCTGTCCTTCAAACAGTCGCATTAAAGACCGTCTTACCTTCATTTAATTTGGTGCATCATTTTTTTTGTCAGGACTGATTCGACACAAACTCCATCAGGAGTCGGGACGTTCATTGAACAATGGATTGCAAAAGCTCCAGCAAGAGTCACAAGTGATTCTACACAAACAAGCGAAGTGCTCCATCTGTCTTATAAGTTGTCTTCTATTTTTAACTGTAGAGACTAAAAATATACTATAGCAACTATTAATCTTTTCTAAATAATTAGGTTTTTTAAAAATAAAAAATATTATATCATCATAAATAATGAAAAGGCATAAGAACAAAAAACAAAAAGAGCTAAAAACAAAAAAAATTAAGAAATCAGAAACTGAAACCGTTTAAAATAGATCTAAATTCTTCTAGCCAAATCTTTTGTTGACTAATAAAAAATGTGATGTGACAAAGTTACGAATACTATATGGCATATATTATCATCGTATGTGTATCAGCCGAGTATGTATATTCTCGGCGGTGGATGTGGAAGTCCTAAACACTTTAAAATGACCCTGATCAAAGACGTAAATAAAAGTACAATAAAAATCCCTTGAAAACACTCATTGTGTTTGTATGTGAAGGATACACGGTACACAGCAGAGACCAGACGTTGCCTCCTTGTGGCAGACGATGAGCATCGGCAGTAAAGAACACTAGGACCACAGGGGCCAGCTGTCATGTCAGGCCGGATAGTGGCACCGGGTTCCAATAGAAAACTGGTGCGTGTTTCATGTGTCTTACACGGAGCTCGTTTTAGAGGTGATTTTTTATTTTTAGATAAAATTTTATTGTAGTTGATTTTTTTTTACTATAGTTGATTTGGCTTTTTGGCATAATTAATTTTTAAAAATGTAAAAATAAAAAAATATGTTAACTCATTAGAGATAATACAAAGGAATACGGGAAAAAATACAAAAAAAGTCTAAAATATCTAAAAAAATTCAGAAAAAGATGAAATACTGAATAGTAAAAAAAAGCAGAAACTAGAATCAGAAGCCAAAACGAGTGGGGCCTTAGCAGCTGCAGGTCCCCGTCTCATGCAAAAATCAAGGGCTTTTTTCGGCTTATGAAACTTATTTTCATTTTTATTATAGTATTTAATTTTTAAATAAAATATTTTTTAAAAGATAAATATATGAGTTAATTATAGTATATATTACAAACCTAACATCTGTACTAACCAAAATCGCAAATGAATATTTCTCTACGTAATTTTGATCGTAAACAACCAAAATTTAAAAAATTTTAGCAAAAACATAAACCACAACCACGGAAAACAGACCGTTAGTCGTCCCTTTTAAATTGTTTGAGTTGTAGACAGCTCCCTTGTTTAGAATAGAATTATATCTCGTGCATATGTAGAATTGTACTTGATTTGAGGATGTATTCTCCGGTTGCTAGACCTGCTAGTGCATTTGTACATACCAAAAGAACTTACCACCGCGGCACCGTTTTTTTGGTTCGCGTCATTGCCTTCCCTATACTAATTGATGGATGCCGATTGATTGGCTTGTTCAATGACAGAGGAAGTGATTTTTACCAGCGTTGTTGCTGTGGATATTCGAGTCTGACTTCACCGTTAAGCAAAACCAGTGAGGTCGGAACCACAGATATTCGACTCTGTGACTTCACCGTGAAGCAAAATCATACAAGCAAAATTTTGGAGTTGTTGCCAGTCACTCAATTTTGGAGCATCGGTTAATTTTAGGATGTGTTTGATTCGGTGGATGAGTTCATATTTGGATCGGATCGTCTGGAATATGTATCGCCTTCGTGTTTGATTGAAGAGATGAACTTATCAGCTTGTTTGGTAAAATCGGATAAACTACGCCATTCTGAACGGGATCACTCGCTCGTGTGGACTTCACGTGACCCAGGCACTGCATACGGTCACCGCTGAGATCCATTAGATATTGATCCAATATTCCAAAATCAATCCCATCTTATTCCATCCCTCCGACCAAACAACTTATACCGTACCAGATCATCTCAATCAAACAAAATTCAGGAACATCCCATCCCACAACTAGGGGTGGAACCATCGGGGGGCTTCATTAGGCTCTAGCCTACCCTCCGGTGGTAGGAGCCCCATAACCCCCGTGCATCTAACTATGCGGCCGCCATACTCCACCATTGCAACCTCTCTTTCTGGGTAGTTTTTGATAAAATTGTTCATGTCATCTCGTGTTATAGCATCCAAGAAACTTATTATCTAAGTTAATTTGATTTCCGTGTAGCCAATAGTCAGAAATCGAGTTTCCCCTAAAACCGGCTAAATTTGCTCCTCGTCGTTGATTTGTCGTCTCCGATGAGTCATTTTCCAATTCCTCACACCCAAACCATCTCCAGTACATTCTCTACTTGTTCCATACCTCAATTCGACTAATGCCTCGCCGTGGAGAGCCACCACTGGTGCCACCTCAATTTCCGCCGCTGGCCATCATCGCCCCATCTCTCTTGCCATTCCTCGAGCCCATCGGTTGCACCGGAGCACTCCATACACACACATCGTGCCCATACTCGCACCATCCTCCACCTAACATCGTTAGAGCATCGCCACCGTCATCCACTCGCTTCCACCAGTGTCGTGCTGCCGCCTGCGCCACTGCATCCCTGGGCCCCTCCACCCCGTTTTGCCATTTACCCCCAACTTCTGCGCCACCCCTCGTTGGTGACGTTTCCCCTCTCCTTCCCTCCTATTATTCTCTCTCAGTCACTTACATGAATGACCCACTTGTCAGCTTGGTTTTTTATTTTTCAACTGAAAGAAGGAATATTCTCTCTTTTATCTTTTTCTGTATTTCTTCTCCGGCAAACCTTCTGATGACCTGTTCTCCGCTGTCTGAATTCCGAATCAAATGGTTTAAATTCCTAAATTCATAATATACCTCTCATCATCTATTTTACAATTTTTCTGATTCTATTTGAATTTATTTTATTTGAGCCATTTTTCGTGTCGTCGATATTTCTCATTATCAGTCGCTTTGAGCCCACCCTCCATTTTCTTTTTGCCTTCATCATTGCCTACTACCAAACACCCTACTCGAATCATCCCATCGAAAAAAGTAGAACCATTCCATCCCATCTCACTTTGTTCCCCAAACCAAATATATCATTAGTTTTCGGTCTTGGTTTTTTGGGAATGTAAATGGCGTATGAATTTCACAAAAAAATCTCATAAAATCTAGTAAAATTATTGCTGTCTTCTTGTGCTCCTTCACCCCAAGTCTCCAAACAACGGGCCTCAATAGTCTAGGAGTAGTTTGATAGAGGACCATAAGCTGTTGACCTGAAGCACGAATCTCAAAGCCAGAATAATAGGAAAATCAAGCCAACTGCCCTTCCTCCAGGAGATATATAGGTCCTGTTCTTTGCGGTTTCTAAAAGTCATTTTTGACTTTTACTACAATAACTAACTTTTAAATAGAGTATTTTTTAAGATGGGGTTTACAAGTTAATTATAGTACACGTTAAAAAATTAATATCATGTACCATAAAAAATCGCAAGCGAATATCTCTCTTTCCGCAATGTCTATCGCAAACAGCCAAAAAGCCATCAGCCGCAGCCAAAAGCTATCAGCCGCAACCATCAGCAAACAGGCCCACATATTGCAACGGTTGCACAGATGGATCTGTATAACGGCTCACTAACAAATGGCACGTACGTGCTGTAGCAATTTGGGGGTTTCCTCAATGTTTTCCTATACATTATTTACTACGGTGCTCAACAGTATTTGCTATTGTGCTTAGTAGTATTTGCTACAGTGATCTATGACACATACCTGTCTATGGGGGTGATCGGAATAGCGATGGCTCTTGGCTGAAAAAACACTGTAGCTAAGTTAGTAGATAGTGTAGTGAATAGTAAAAAAAATTGAAACTAAAAGCTGAAGCTAAAAAAATCGAGTTGAGCGTCCTTATGATTAGCTCGTTACACAAATCCATTTGTGTACGATAAAATTTCTTCTCCCCACGTTGTCCACGCGCGATGCCAATCACGAGTACCGACCACTGCTGTTCCATCCATGGGGCCGTCGTCGCCTTTCCGATAGAGACGTCAACGAAGGCGGTTTGGTTTGGTTTTGCTTGCTTGGGCTGAACAAACACCACCAACGACACGCACGCAGCTCGGCCGCGGACGCGCTCCAACTCCTCTCCTCGCCCTCCGCCCACTAGCCAGCCTTCGCTAGATCTCGCCGGCCGCCTCGAGTCATTAATTTTCTCGGGGTCTTTCTATAGGTTCATAGATCTGCGCCTCCCGGAAATCTCCGCTTCTTGCGGCCTTCTCCTCCCGGATCTTTTCACTCACTCCAATCGGGCAGAAAGCTCACCTTTTGATCGATTGTCCGTCCAAGAACTCGATTTTTTTTGGTCTCTCTGCCGGATTTGGTGTAAAGATCACTCCTCTTCAAGCTAAGAACTCCCCCGGTGCTGAGATTTTGCCCGGATCGTACGGAGGGCCCTGTTCCTGATCGAACTGTCGGTACTTTGATCGAGGGTTGGTTGGGGCCCAGGATGAGGGGGCCGGTGCTGTGGGCTCTGGCGGTGGCGGTGGTGGTGCTGGCCATGGCGGACGCGGCAGCTGGGAGGTTCGTGGTGGAGAAGAACAGCCTGCGGGTGACCTCGCCTGAGGAGCTCAAGGGCAAGTACGAGTGTGCCATCGGCAACTTCGGGGTGCCGCAGTACGGGGGCACCTTGCACGGCTGGGTCGTCTACCCCAAGTCCAACAAGAAGGCCTGCAAGGGCTTCGATGACTTCGACGTCTCCTTCAAGTCGACCAGGTCCGGAGGCCGGCCCAAGTTCGTCCTCATCGACCGCGGAGGTGATGGCGGCTCTGCTTTTTGCTTGATTCAATTAATTATGCTGCGAACGGTGATTACTAGTAGCTTGGAAATTCGGTAGTTATCGAGCTGGTTATTATTGGTCAGTTAGTGACGGGAATTAATGAGGGTAATCTTTGATTTGGTTCACTAGGCAGTTCTTTCTTGAGTAACATTTTTTTAGGAACCTCTAGGCAGTTCTTAGCATTAATTATTGGTCAGTAAAGCTTCCATCTCGCTTCTTGGCTATGTTTTGTGAGGCTTTGCTCTATATTTTGGCTTCTGTTCCCTTGGATGTAGCCTATGTTTTTATGAGCTGTTTGATGCTCTACAAATATGGTACATAGTATTTTATTTTAACCAGGGCCAGCAATATGTGTGCCTGAGGATTAGTTTGGCTTGTAGTAGTATTGGTGGGGGGTAGCAATTCGCTTGGATTATTGTGGGGTTTCGAATTGAGGACGTGGTTAGTTTGATATTTCTAAAAGAAATTATAAAGATTCCGCAGTTCAATTTGCACTAGTGGTGCTTTGACTGTTTAAGTTGTTTTGACCATTTTCATATCATAGTTCTTTATGAGAAATTTGAATGTTATCACTTACTAGCTGAATGCCCATGTGTTGCTTTGGGGAAAAAATCATATTACCCACCACGGCATAGAGAATTTTCACATCTGTTTGAAATATTCATAGAGAATTTTCTTGCTAAACCTACTAAATATAGAAACAAATATAAGTACGCACCAATTTCCCTAAAATTGCATCGTACGTAAGACTGAAAATGAATTCACGTTGACATCTATCTAGTCTTTTCATATAAAATTTTCCTTCTATGTGGAAAGAAGTTCCATGTAGCATATAAAAAAGATTTGCTATACAACACTGCAACTAAAAAAATGGTTTCCTTCTATATGAAGACAAGCAAAAGCTAACAGATGGGACTGCAACAAACAACATTCAGAGATCAACCAAGAAACAAAAGATTGAAGACACAAGAAGGAATTAAATTTTGAATCATAGTAATTTATTTATGGATGATATAATTTGTTGATGAGCGATGTAATATATTCCTGGATGATGAAATTTGTTGATGGATACTGACATGGATACACTGTAAATTATTGATGGGCACACTAAAGTAAAATTTCAAACTGGATAAATAGTCACCATCAAAGATATATAACTGGATTTTCCCTGGTGATGCTTATTTTGAAAAAGACATCATATGTCTTCTCAGCAAAAACATGGTGTTGCACAGATGAAACAACAGTGAGAAAGACACTAACCTGAAATGATGAACATCCAAACATCAGAGTTCAGAAAAAGCATATGCTGTAACTTTGCATAATTGTTTTTTGTTCATGATAATTGCTCGAGTAAAGCATAACATAGGATGGAATTGGAATAAAACTTTGCCTTTGCTTCACAACGGACATCCAGCAGTCACACACGTAGTGAGAGGTAATCAACAATTTGGTTTCCTATGCACCAAGGTAAGAAGTGGCAACCAATTTCCAGGATGTCATCGAATTTCCCAATCACAGATCCAAAACCTCCACCCGGGACCATACAAACCAAGCAGTGAGACAAGGACAGCAAGCAACAACGAGGAGGACTGGGACACTCTGCAGTGCTCGTCGCCGCTGCTCGCCGCGAATCATTGGAGCCTTTGCTTTTCTGCTGTATCTCCCTGTGCCTACATTCGAGTTCAGACAACGAACAGAGCAGAACCATGAGGATGGCCTTGGCCTGCTCACAGAACGCCTTGACCTCCGCCTCCGGGAGGTGCTTGCGCTTGCACTTGCGCAGCTGCGCGATCTGCCGTTCCAGATCCCCGTGCAACGGCATCTCGCCGCATCCTACCCGTCGTCGAGGAGGTAGGGTGTTCCAGTCCTGGCGCATGTGCTCACTCGCTCGTTGGCGAGGAGTGGCTAGGCCGGGGCTAGGGTTTGCGGGGGATCGGGGGAGGAGGAGGTGGAGCTGCTGCGGGGGAGGGAAGGAGGGGAAGTGGTACGCTGGTGAGGGGGCGGCGACGATGGTGTGTGGGGAGGGGGTGGAGGCGACGATTCATTGGGGATTTTGGATCGGGAAAAACGGAGATTCTAGAAGGAATGCGGAAGCAGTGCGGCTTGGGGAGGTCCACACGTTGGCGCAAATTGTTTTGTGAGGAGGGGAGAGGGGAAAGAAAAAACGTACCAACCACTAACTCCTTTTAAGTAGTAGAGATTAGTAAATACCTACGTTGTATGTTGACAAAAAAAAAATCAGTTGTTGCTACCCCAGGAAAAAAACTGAAGCACTGCTGCAGTAACATCATCATAGGAACTATTTACTGATCCACCTAGCATGATACATTGATACGATTCTAATCTTGATTTAGCTATTTGCATATGGTAGCAGAAGCAGAATCCGCTGACATATTAAAACGTGTATGAAACATGTCTTCTAAATTCTAACTAATATGGGTCTGTTCTTTTTAGCTGCGGTTTATGGTTTTTGGTTAAAATTTTTGAATTTTAACTATTTACGACAGAGATTACAAAGAGAGATACTCACTTGTGATTTTGGATAGGGCAGATGTTGGGCTTTTAACGTGTACTATAATTAACTTGTAGACTCTATCTTAAAAAAATACTCCGTTTGAAAGTTATATACTGTAGCAAAAGCTAAAAGCCGTTTTGAAAAACTGAAAAGAACAGACCCTATGATGCATAACTACAATAGCAAAAGAAGTTTCGTATCATTAGATGTCTAACTTCAATAAAATGAATTTCCATGTTAAAGTTGGAATAGGAAGTAGCAGTTATGGTACTATAGACTTTGCTATGTCACAATTCATTCATTCTTTTAAAAGGAATCCATCTGACATATAAGGTAGAAATGGTTCAGGGAAAAACAATACTATTATTCTCTTCTTGTTAGATAAGGAAAGTATTATTGTTCGTGGTGTTAAAACATGGAAGTAATTAAACATTTGGCTGCTTAATTCTCTTTCGTATTTTATTTCCCTTCTTAGATGATTATCTCATTACACAGATTTTCAAAGATGACTAGAAGAAGCATTTTCTAATTCTTTAGTTCATTCTTCTCTCTAATGCACAGACTGCTATTTCACAACAAAGGCATGGAATGCACAAAATGCTGGAGCTGCAGCAGTTCTTGTTGTGGATAACAAGGTGGAGCCTTTAATCACAATGGACAACCCAGAAGATGCTGGCACAGAGCACATAGAAAACATCACTATTCCCTCAGTGCTTATAACAAAGAAATTGGGTGACGACCTTAAGAAATCCGCTGAAAATGGTGACATGGTTAGTGTCCTTCTGGACTGGAGGGAATCTCTCCCACATCCTGATGAGCGTGTAGAGTATGAATTCTGGACAAACAGTAATGATGAATGCGGTCCTAAATGTGATATGCAAATGGACTTTGTGAAGAGCTTTAGAGGAACTGCACAAGTTCTTGAGAAGAAGGGTTACACCCAGTTCACTCCTCATTATATTACATGGTATTGCCCAGAAGCTTTTGTTGTGAGCAAGCAATGCAAATCGCAGTGCATCAATCATGGGAGATATTGTGCACCAGACCCAGAGCAGGATTTCAGCAAAGGATATGATGGAAAAGATGTTGTGTTTCAAAATCTACATCAAATTTGTGTATTCAAGATTGCTAATGAGAGTGGCAAGCCATGGTTGTGGTGGGATTATGTACATGACTTTTCAATTAGATGCCCAATGAAGGAGAAGAAATACACAAAGGAATGTGCTAGTGGTGTTATTAAGTCACTTGGTAGGTCTAATTGGCACTGATTTCATGTATCTCAAGAACTCTTTATTTTATTGTTCTTTGATGACATTTAGCTAATTAACTAAGAACCTACCGAGTTAATATTTACTATGATACTTCATCATCTTTCATATTTACAGGGCTGGATGTTGAGAACATAAATAAGTGTGTTGGAGATCCTGAAGCAGATGAGGAAAACCCAATTCTAAAGGCAGAACAAGATGCCCAAGTACGACTGTGTTGATAAATAATGACTTTTTTCCTCAACTAGTGCACTGTTCTTGCATATTTTCATCAATTTATGGTATATTCAGCTATCTGCTTTATTATATAGATTGGTCATGGTAAACGAGGAGATGTCACAATACTGCCAACCCTTGTCATCAACAACAGGCAATACAGAGGTATGTCTACTGTTTTGTAGCACCAGTTGTTTTTCCCTGATGTTGTTTGTGTTACAATTTAGTTTTCTCTTCAGGCAAGTTGGACAAAGGTGCTGTGGTAAAAGCAATATGTTCAGGATTTGAGGAGACAACTGAGCCTGCTATTTGTTTGAGTGAAGGTCTGTATTTTTTTTTCTTTTTACTGCAGAAATGTCTTTCCATATCTTGTCTGTTGACGCATTACTTTTTTTTATTCTATTTATTCTGTATAGATGTTCAAACAAATGAGTGTTTGGAGAACAATGGAGGTTGCTGGCAGGACAAGGCTAATAATGTTACTGCATGCAGGGTACAGTTTTAATGCTAGAGATGCTGCTGATGTTTCACCATGTCTTCTTCCTCTATTCTTGTCTGGTAATATGGCTCTAATTTGCTGGATATGAAAATGCAGGATACCTTCCGTGGGCGTGTTTGTGAGTGCCCTATTGTCAAAGGTGTAAAGTTTGTTGGTGATGGATATACCAATTGCGAAGGTACTATATGAACTTAGTTCTGGGATTGAATTGGCTGTAGTTGTTTCTGTAATGGGTGTTTTTTGATTAATTATTATTAGTGAAACAATGTTGTTGCCTTACTATATAGTAATGTACTTTTGCACAACAACGTCTGATTATCACATTTATGTTAATTATTAGTACAGCTTATAACGTCAGATTATCACATTTTACGTTAATTATTAGTACAGCTTAGTATTAACTTTTGCCATTGTCAGCTTCTGGTATTGGTAGGTGTGAGATCAATAATGGAGGATGCTGGAAGGAAACTAGAAATGGGAAGACAATTTCTGCCTGCTCAGTAAGTAGATGTTATCCTGAGATCTATTAGTTTGTGCTTTTCAGACTGCGGTTCTTTGACAGCGCAAAAACTTAATGCGGAATTCTGCAGAATGAAGAATCTGATGGTTGCAAATGCCCAGTAGGTTTCAGGGGCGATGGTGTAAAAAGTTGTGAAGGTACTTTATCATTATTTAGAAACTTATTTTGTATGACTTTGAACGCAATATTATTCTAAAGGAGCATAAATTGATTATATTCTTTGGCTTAGTACTCCATCTAGTCAAAATAAGTGTTGTCTTGGACATCTACAGTTCTACACATTCTCCAAAATATGATTTTGACAACCAATTTTTGTTGTAGTATATTTATAAAACCTAATAAAATTATAATATTATGAAAGTATTTTTTTGAGACAAATCTACTCGTATCATTTTCATATGGCCAATGTAAATATTCATAGTATATTGTTGGTCAAAGTTATCATGGTTTGACTGCACGGATTTTAGGGTAACAATTATTTTTGACTGGAGGGAGTACTTAACATATTCCAGAGAATACCACTAGATTGCTTCTGCTTGAGAAGATAGCCTGTCATTGGACTGGAGTCCGTATTATAAAAATTGGCCTACTGATCATAGTATTATGATTCCAAATTTTGGGAACTTCTAAGACTTATGAAATTCTTTGGCTGTAAAGACTTATGAAATTCTTTGGCTGTAAACTGTCCTTAATCTACGTATGTGCAGATATTGATGAATGCAAAGACAGAACTTTCTGTCAGTGCAAGGGCTGCATCTGCGAGAATACATGGGGAAGCTATGAGTGCAGCTGTGGTGGTAACAATATGTTATACATGAGAGAGCATGACACTTGTATCAGTGAGTAACCTAGCCTGAACTTTTCCATAGCTATCTAGTTTGATCTCTTCATATTTATCTTGCAAGCGCCAGTATTATATTATTAGTGTTGAGAAGTAAATACACCTGCTCAATTGAGCAAAATACTTTGCTTTGTTTGAGATGGTCGAGATGCTTGACCAGTTGATCTTATACTTCAGTTTAAATGATGGATGGCTGTTTCTTATCTATTAGTTTCTAAAAGAACTCGGGGATGTTCTAGTTGCTTAATAAATGATGATTACCTCCAAAAGAATTTTCCTGATGTGCTAGTTGCTCTATATTCCTGGTAACTGTAATGGTGGCTTTTATTCACAGAAGCTACTTCAGTTGCAGTTTTAAGTTTTGACAAGTGAAGCAGCAGGCACCGGTTCTGTTTACTGTGATCTGCACTATTACCTCACCTTTTTTTAAAAAAAAACAAGATCCCTTGTGAGATTGCTTTAAGTTAATTAGCATGCCATCATCACAGCTTTATTGGTAGATTTGTGGACCTGCATTGATATTGTTCTGTCCTGATTGTTATTAGTTCTTTTCGTCTAGCAACACCGCAATGTTGCCCTCCACTTTGTCGCCTGAACTCAAATGATAACAATACATGATGCATGTGCATATAAAATAACTGTACAGAACTACGGATATTATATTAATCTAAGATGCTATGAACAAGTAAAAGTGAGCCGCAGTTTTATTTCACTTTTTTATATATATTATATTAGTCTAATGCTGTTTCTAAACTCTGCAGGCAAAGAGGCTACCTCAGCAGTCGGCTGGAGCTTCCTGTGGGTCATTTTCTTCGGACTTGTTATTGCCGGGGTTGGAGCATATGCGGTGTACAAATACAGGCTACGGGTAAAACATGTGCCCATCCTTGCATTTCCTCTCTACCCTTTACCTTTATTTGCATGTGGGACTTGCACCATTTGTTAAGATAACAATGATACCTAAGTTGCTGCCTGACTTAATTTGTATCATCATGCCTCATCAGAGTTACATGGATTCGGAGATTCGCGCCATCATGGCTCAGTACATGCCTTTGGATAACCAAGAAGCACCGAACCAACATCATGTTGCGCATGCTGATGATATCTGAAATGGCACTGCTTTTCCGGAGCAACATAGGAGCGTGCAAATTAAACATTTCATATGTACCGCATCGGTTACCGCATCGGTGGCCATCGACTATACAGAGGTCAACTTGGCGCAAAGATAGTCTGTGAGCGAGAAGATTTGCCGTACCATGTATGATTCTACAGAGACACGTTGTTGTTGCACTTTCTTTTTGTGAAACTTGATGAACAGCATAGGCAATATCATCAAGTTTAGCCC
The DNA here is from genome assembly GCA_036346265.1 of Melocanna baccifera. Lineage (NCBI taxonomy): Eukaryota > Viridiplantae > Streptophyta > Magnoliopsida > Poales > Poaceae > Melocanna > Melocanna baccifera. The sequence continues at coordinate 15,574,273 of CM070693.1, forward strand.
TCTGTCGTTGCTTCTAGTTATTGCATACATCCAACATCGTGTAAATACTTGTTCAGACTATAGAATTTCTCTTGCCCTACCTTAATAAAGTTGAGTCTACAAGTGATAGTTTACTACATGCTTGTGGCCGGCATTGGTTCTCATATCTGTGTGTATCTGAATATGTGATTGTTGTGCTGTTGTTATTCGAACTGGGCAATCATAATTTCCTGCATTGCATGTCTGCGAAGTATGAGCTGCAAGCTGAGGCAACTGTGAGAGGATTCCCTTATCCTCCCCAGAGAAGGCATGAAAAGGAGCATACTGAAACATTTCAAGATAGGAATAGGATTGCACCATACAGGTGCTCTATAAAAGGGAGCAAAGGGTGAGAGAACCAACAAAAGAATGGCGCGCGTGTGCAGCCTTTCCATGGCAAAAGCATGGGCAGCATGATAGCGTACGGTATTATTCCTTTCGTTATTTTGAGGGAGAGCTGCTCGATCGATTTCTTCAGCTCTTTTGAGCATGATAGCGCCCTTCCCATAGCAAGAGATTCTCACAGCTGCCTTGACTGGCCTCGGGAGGGTTTCCAGATCAATCCTTTGTGGCCATTTTGGCCATTTCCCTGCGGCTAAATCCGTAGGCCTCTTTTCATGCTTAGGTCTTGGTTTATGTCTTATGATTTTTTTAAAATAAATGAATGGAATGGTTATTTCGTTGTTATTTCAAAACGACTTATCGAGATAACATTTTTGAAGCGATTTATAGGAATTATGTTCGTTTATAGATGCACTTGTGCTAGAATCATAAGCTATAAACCGTAGCAAAAAGAACCCACCCTTAGTATGGTTAAAGAACCCAGTTCCATTATACAATTGTTGAAATAACACGGTTTTAGTCATAATTCAAGAATTAATAATTGAAAGAAATATATGATTCCAAGTACAATATAATGACAAGAGCATAAATAAAATCATCTTATGACGATATACCATTCTCATGTCATACACACACGAATGAAATCATGTCAACTAGAACAAGAGTGAACAAATAATCAATTAGTATATTGCACAAATTGTTATTTTTCATGACAATGCCCTTAGATGTCGGCCGTTCTTGTATTTATATACAAAGCCCCCTTGATACAATAGGTCTATAATTTTCTAATCAATAATTATTGCGATTATCTCTGGATATTCTGCTAGAATTGGGTCCAGACTTGCCACCTTAACCTAAATTAATTTCAGAAGCAATAACAAGTATGAAACTACAGTAGCAGGATATAACAGAGATGGATATATCAATTAAAAGAAGCAGGTAAATACGATTAGGCCTTCGACAAGTATAGGACAACAGCAATGCAATGCTAATAACGACCCAAACACTAGCAAAATATCCTAAATAATCAAGACAATTTCTTTTAGACCAATTATCCTCATCGGGCATTTGATTTCCCACAATTAATCTTATAAAGTCTCCTAGAACTTGTGTATATTATCAATTAAACAGATATGACACACTAGGACGATAGACTAATGTATGATTAACAACAGTAAACAGACAACAATACTCGCAATGGAGTGGCACTCGAAGCCACTAAGAAGCAAATCGGCTAGCCACATCATAGTTGACGCTTACCTAAAAAACCTATCGTCGTTTGACTAGGTCGTAGTTTTCTGGCGTGGTTCACAAAGATACAAGTCATCTTCTTGCACTGAAGTCGTAGAGAAAGAAGTTGAACTACTCAAGGATGCATCACAGGGCACAACAAGCCGAACAGAGCAACAACCAAGTGGTTGAAGGAGCAAAACTCCCCAAACCCTCGGCCAACTCGAACTCAACACCACCAGCACAACAACACCACCACAGCGTCCTCACCTATGGAGAAAGCCTCGAGGTTTGGCACACACTGATGTCTCCCAAGAATGGGCATCGGTCAGCTCTGCCCTTTGCAGAGTCAATCAGCACCATCGACCAAGTGGCAAGTTGAAGGACTTCAAGTTGCTGGAGATGACTGGTTCAATGTCTTCTTTGCCGCTGCCATCACTGGAGACTGGGAGGCGCAGCCGATTTGATCTAATCGATGAAGAGGAGCCCTCGGTGGAGAAGAAGATATAAAAGAGAAGACAATTCAGTGATAAGGACAAGGCCTAGCCCGAGAATAATAAGGTAGGAGGGAGGTGGCGGTGCAGCCCTCAATTGCCGCCGAAACCATTGGGGAGACAGGAGATGAGGATCTTTCCGATCCCCATCTCCACGCGCACACTTGCACGAGAGGGCAGCCGATTAGGGGATAAAGCCCCACCTCCTCTATCTTATATCCTTTCCTTTTTATAAATTAGGAAATTTTCTAAATGCCCTTGATCCAACAACAGTCTGGTCATTGCAGGCTGCAGCTATAGATAGTATCTGATAAAAAGTAGCCTCTCTCGGCCTAATCAGGGTTTAGAACAATTGAACGATATGTTAACGTGTATGCTATAATGCTACAATGTACACTCAGTGTAGCTATATACAAACGTCCAACTTGGCATGTGCATCAGTTTGTCGTGATACAGGGGTACCAACTCAATGCTCACGATGGTCCCACTCATTTCGGTTTGAGCTTTTTGGCTTCAGCTTATTTTTCATTATTTCTAAATTCCGTCTTTTTCTGATTTTTTAGTTTTTTTTGAGTTATTTTGCTGGTTCTTTTTTCCGTATTCGTTTGTATTGTCCGTGATGGACTAACTTGTTTTTTTTCTATTTTTAAATTTTTTTAAATTTAACTATACCAAATAAACAATAATCAGTTATAGTATAAAATAAGTTAGTTACAATACAGATTCAGCCATAAATCGGCTTAAACATAAATGAGCCCATAAACATTTGAACGAGCCAGGTAGCGTCCCTAACGGAAATGCACAGAGAAATGAGCTACACAATCGTGGAGACGGCTATGAACCATCATTATTTAGGGTCCATTTGAAACACATAAATTTTCCTAAAAAAAGATTTAATTCTTATAGGACTTACAAAAAATTCCCAGGTTCCAAACCGACAAAACTTTTCCCTCGTTCGACTGATCAGAGCCATCGATTTCAGATCGGACAGTCTTGACAAGCTTCTCGCGCAAGCAGCACGAGCAGGGCCCAACCACCCCCCGACGGTCACAGATCCTGAAAGGTAAGATTCGACCGTTCATAGTCACGTACGCAGCGTCGAACAGCAGCTTCCTTGAATTGGTGCTTCCTTCTCCACGGTGGTACGTACGCAGGTCGCGCCCCGCGGCCGCTCGCCTCGCCTCACTGTGAATGAATGCAGTAATGGCAGCTCGATCGCTCGTCCTCGTCGTCACAGTCGCGTACGGCCGCTGCGCGCAACTGTAGCGAGATGCGGCAGCGGAAGTGAATGCGAGCGAATTGATGGCGGCAAGCAATCAAAACTCCGCTGCCGCCTCTCCTGCATGCCCTGCCTTAACTGCTGCAGCGGCGCGGCGCGCCATCAATTCCCTCCCCTCGCCCGCGCCGTTCTGCTGCCTCTCCTCCCCTCGCGCGCTTCAGCGTTCAGCTCTCTTCTGTGCAGCCGCTGCCGAGCGGCGGATGGACGGACGGATCGACGCATCCGGTTTTTGGCGCTCATTTCGATTTATTTTTTATTATTTAGCACTGTAACTGATTTATTTTATATTATAACTGTTGATAATTTATTTAATATAATTAAATTTAAAAAATTTAAAAATAAAAAACAAATTAACCTATCATAGGCAATGTAAAAAAATAAAAAAACTAATTTTTTTAAAAAATAAAAGCTAAAAACAAAAATTCGAAACCTAAACGAGCCGGCCGGCCCACGCCCAGTGCGGCGGCGCGCCCGTGGCATCGTCCGGCTGGACCGAGCGAGAGCGGTTGGGCGTTCGAGTCGAGAGGTGGCTTCAGGTTCAGCATTCCACTCCGGACACCGGTGTTCGGCGCTGCTGGCTCCGTAGTCTGCATGTGGAGTATGGCAGAAGCACAAGGCTGGAGTACATGGCTACGCGCACCCAGACCGGACGTGCTCGATCACGATCCACTGCCATAGAAAAATTTGTTAAGCGCATTCCTTGGTGTATCAATGGATCATGACACATGGGCTAGCTCTAGACCTCTATTACTCCGGCGACCAAAATAAGCAATTTATGTGTGGGCACCTGTGTATCAAGTTCGAGTTTAATGCTATGTTAAAGGTTACATATGTGACATGTATGAGAAGAGTGTATCTTTGATTCTAACTGTGTACAAAAACTAGAGATGATGACTCAGCTTTTTAGTTTATAATTTTTCTAAAACAAATAAATATGATGATTCTTCACCGCTGTTTTATAGCAGTTTATATCTCTAGTTTGGTAATGAGCTGGCGGCAAACGCCAAAAAAAAAAAAACAATCCGGCCGCATCGTCAAAATTCGGAATTCAGACGCACAAACGGGCAGGGACTGTGTACCTGTACGAAAATACAAATGAATGCAATGCAACGCACACCTCAAAAGCACCGACGACGAGTCGGCCGTTCGACTCGCCCGGTCCACCGCGCCTCGAACCGAGTAGCCCCCACGGAGTCCGAGGAGGAACCAACTCTCGTTCAGCCCCCCGGTCCATACACCCGGCCCACGCACCCTGCCCATCCCCTCCCCGTACGCAGCAGCGCCTAGCCTTATTCAGCCCGGGCGACCGCGCGCGCGGCCCATCTGAGCCCTCGGTCGCGTGCTACACCCGCTCCTCGCCGTCCGATCAGCCCTCTTGCCCTGCCTCGCAGCAGCTTTGCGCAGTCGCGCTTTTCTTTCTCCCCAACGTATACCAACACCGTCACACCTTCCACACGCACTGGCTCCGCCCTCTCCCCCTTCTCCCCTCTCCTCTCTCTCCCTCCCCCCTGCGATGCGGTTCTCCGGCGAGGCGGCTGCGGCGGCGACGTAGACGGCGGCGTGCGCGGTGCATCCTGGCTCGGCAAGTACTTACCTCCTCTTTTTACTGAAAGTATTCTTGGAGCCCATTTCTAGAGCTTAATCACTTACATTTGTTTCTTCTCCTCTTCAATTTGCAGGAGAGGAGAGAAGAAGGCGCCGTTAGAAGCTGGAAGTCATCTGCTGCAGATTTGATTGAAACCCATCCCTCGTAGCTCCTTCCCTCCCTCGGAATCGCCTTCTTGCGGCGTTTTTTTGAAGCATTTTGGGACGCCGCTTCGTGCTTCCGAGGCCAAAAAAGCCATCCCTTTCTTGTTGCTGTTTGTGCCATGCCATTTGGGCTCCAAGCCGCGGCAATGCGGCCCCTCGTGCTGCTCGTTCTCACCCACCTTGTCCTCTTGGCTGTGGCCAAGGGCGGCGGCGGCGGCGGCGCGGGCTCGGCGGCGGCCTTGGACGACGACGTGCTGGGTCTGATCGTGTTCAAGGCCGACGTGGTGGATCCGGAGGGACGCCTCGCGACGTGGAGCGAGGACGACGAGCGGCCCTGCGGCTGGACCGGGGTCACCTGCGACCCGCGCACCGGCCGCGTCTCGGGGCTCTCACTCGCCGGGTTCGGCCTCTCCGGCAAGCTCGGCCGCGGCCTCCTCCGCCTCGAGTCGCTCCAGTCGCTCTCACTCTCCCACAACAACTTCTCCGTCGACCTCCCCACCGACCTCACCCGCCTCCCGGACCTCCAGTCGCTGGACCTCAGCTCCAACGCATTCTCGGGCGCCATTCCGGAGGGCTTCTTCGGCCAGTGCCACTCCCTCCGCGACGTCTCCTTCTCTGGCAACGCCTTCTCCGGCGACATCCCGCGCGACGTCGGTGCGTGCGCCACCCTCGCATCTTTGAACCTGTCCTCCAACCGCCTGGTCGGCGCGCTACCGAGCGACATTTGGTCCCTCAACGCGCTGCGCACGCTGGACCTCTCCGGCAATGCCATCACCGGTGACTTACCGGTCGGCATCAGCAGGATGTTCAACCTGCGGGCGCTGAACCTGCGAAGCAACCGCCTCACAGGCAGCCTCCCGGACGACATTGGGGACTGCCCGCTGCTGAGGTCGGTGGACCTCGGGTCCAACTCGCTGTCTGGCAACTTGCCGGAGTCCCTGCGGAGGCTCTCCACCTGCACAGACCTTGACTTGAGCTCAAACGAGCTCACCGGGAATGTTCCAACGTGGGTTGGAGAAATGGTGAGCTTGGAGATGCTGGATTTGTCGGGGAACAAGTTCTCCGGGGAGATTCCGGGGTCTATCGGTGGGCTGATGTCATTGAGGGAGTTGAGGTTGTCTGGAAATGGGTTCACTGGTGGCTTGCCCGAGTCAATTGGTGGATGTAGAAGCCTAGTACATGTTGATGTGAGTTGGAACTCTCTAACGGGTGGCCTGCCTGCCTGGGTCTTTGCATCGGGCGTGCAATGGGTGTCCGTGTCGGATAACACATTGAGTGGGGAGGTATTGGTGCCTGCGAATGCATCTTCGGTGGTTCGAGGCGTGGACTTGTCAAGCAATGCGTTCTCAGGACGGATCCCATCACAAATCTCGCAGCTGCTGACCCTGCAGACGTTGAACATGTCTTGGAACTCACTGTCTGGGAATATTCCGGCCAGCATTGTGGAGATTAAGACACTGGAGTTGCTTGATTTGACTGCAAACAGGCTCAATGGGAGCATTCCGGCTACCGTTGGAGGCGAGTCGCTGAAAGTGTTGAGGTTGGGGAAGAACTCCCTCACTGGGGAAATCCCAGCCCAGATTGGCAATTGCTCTGCCCTTGCATCACTGTAAGTATAAGCACCTCTTTCTAATTCAATTCGATGGCTAGGCCAATGTTTGGAGTTGTTTGTTCCATTCTACCTTTACTTGTCTAATGTTACATGGTCCTCCTTTTTGCACGATTACTGTTTGCAGGGATCTTTCACATAACAATCTAACAGGAGTGATTCCAGCAACAATAGCCAATCTCACCAATCTCCAGACTGTTGATCTTTCACGGAACAAGCTCACTGGTGGTCTACCAAAGCAGCTCTCCAACCTCCCCCATCTCATTTGCTTCAATATTTCACATAACCAGCTCTCTGGGGATCTCCCTCCTGGTAGCTTTTTTGACACCATCCCCCTCTCATCAGTGTCCGACAATCCTGGCCTTTGTGGTGCAAAGCTCAACTCTTCTTGTCCTGGTGTGCTACCTAAACCAATTGTGCTGAACCCAAACTCTTCTTCCAATCCGCTATCACAGACTGAGCCTGTGCCAGATGGTCTCCGTCACAAGAAAACCATACTAAGCATCTCAGCGCTTGTTGCAATTGGTGCTGCTGCTCTCATTGCTGTTGGTGTCATAACCATTACTGTTCTTAACCTTCGAGTGCGTGCCCCAGGCGCTCATTCTGCTGCTGAACTAGAACTCTCAGACGGATATCTCAGCCAGTCCCCCACAACTGATGTGAATGCAGGCAAGCTTGTCATGTTTGGAGGAGGCAATCCAGAATTCAGTGCCAGTACCCATGCTCTCCTGAACAAGGACTGTGAGCTTGGCCGTGGTGGTTTTGGCACTGTCTACAAGGCCACTCTCCGAGATGGCCAACCTGTTGCCATCAAGAAGCTGACTGTGTCAAGCTTGGTTAAATCTCAAGATGAATTTGAGAGAGAAGTGAAGATGCTGGGCAAGCTACGCCACCGCAACTTTGTTGCACTCAAGGGCTATTACTGGACACCATCACTTCAGCTTCTTATCTATGAGTTTGTCTCTGGGGGTAACTTACATAAACAACTGCATGAGTCGTCCACTGCAAATTGCCTTTCGTGGAAGGAAAGATTTGACATAGTCCTAGGTATAGCAAGAAGCCTGGCTCACCTCCACCGGCATGATATTATCCATTATAATCTGAAGTCAAGCAACATTCTGCTCGATGGATCAGGTGAGGCCAAGGTGGGGGACTATGGATTGGCAAAGCTACTGCCTATGTTGGATCGGTATGTTTTAAGCAGCAAGGTCCAGAGCGCACTTGGTTACATGGCACCAGAATTTGCATGCAGGACCGTGAAGATCACTGAAAAATGTGATGTGTATGGATTTGGAGTTCTTGTCCTTGAGGTCTTGACAGGGAGGACACCAGTGGAGTACATGGAAGATGATGTTATTGTGCTGTGTGATGTGGTGAGGGCTGCTTTGGATGAAGGGAAGGTGGAAGAGTGTGTCGATGAGAGGCTCTGCGGAAAATTTCCACTGGAAGAGGCTGTTCCTATCATGAAACTTGGTTTAGTCTGTACTTCTCAGGTTCCTTCCAATAGGCCAGACATGAGTGAGGTGGTGAACATACTGGAGTTGATCAGATGCCCCCAGGATAGCCCAGAAGCCGAACTAGGTTAAGCTCTATGTGCTTTGCTCCCCGTTTTGTTGGGTTTCCTTGTTTCATTTTGATATCCTTCTGCCTGGTAACTGATTAAATGATGAAAGAGGAAGGCAATTCTATCTAGTGTGCTTTAGACAGTAGGAGCGAAGTGTGAAGTGTCTAGGTAGTCTTTTGATAGTCAAGGAATTATGTAATGCATGCAATAGTTTCATGGCCTATGGCTGTTGATGTGTTTGACTTTGATCCTCATCAGTATGGTGTCTGTTGTGGATCCTCTCACATCAATTATATAAGCATGAGACTTCTTTGGAAAATATTGATGTGAGCTCATATAGTTCTGGTGGCTTCTTTGCAAGTTCTCTGTCATTTCAGTTTCAATTATGCAATGTGATCATGTGATGCAACTTGTGTCCTCCATCTAATATTATTTTGGAAGCTTGCCACATTTTGGTCCTTCGCTTTCTAACCACCTATGGCCATCCACTTGATCGAATCCTGTTATTTCTAGCTAGGTGTAGCTATATTTTAGAACTGATATGCAATTGAGCCCAGATAATTCCCTCATGTTTATTTGCAGTGTTTTTACCTGGAATGTAAAAGCATTTCAGTTATGCACTTAGCCTTTTCTTGTCTGAGAGGTTCTCTTGTTTATTTATTAAAAGGAAAAAACCGAATGCTTTCACCTTTGCTAACAATTTCCTGCACAGTATTTGTACAATCCGTCATCTGGTTCAGAGATGCCTGCTTATTTGAGAGTCACTGCAGGCAGAAGTTTTGTTTTTTTTCTGTCTCGGTTCAGTTTTTAACCTTTTGTTATTGTACTTGAACCAATTTACAAATAATTACTGACCAGTCCACATATCAAGTGGCCAGTCAAAAGTTTGGTGTTTATTTGTTCATCTACCAGACTTTGCTTGGAATCATGCAGAGAAATCAAAACAGGATGATATGTATTGACCCCACCCTGATGACTAACTGAAAATGTATGTGTATAAAGAAATGAAGATGTTTACATTGCTCATTTGTCCCCTTTCTCATGTACTTCTTCCCTCATGCTGCTGCAAGAGTATCTCTGTTTTTTATCTCCTACCCGAGAAGGGAGGGGACAACCTGTACTCTAAAATCGTGGTACAGCGACCTGTCTTTAATAAACTAATCAAGAGACTAGTTGCTTTAGTACTTTATTTCATGGAATCAAAGTTTGCTGAGCTGAATGAACTTTTTGGACTATGATAAGTGCAATGCTAAGCACACTTACAGACCGTGATGCCTCAGTCTGGTGAACCTCATGCATTTCCATTTTCCTTGCGTTTCTCTAGCTTTGCTATTAGTGCTAATGAAAAATAGCACACCATGCACAGCTATTCTCTTATATGATTGGAGTTTTCAGAGTGGTTGATTTAGGCATATGTATTAAGTATCAGTTTGTAAGTATAGCATTATTGCTGTGGAGCCTAATTAACAAGGACATGGATAAGCATTGCCTAGAGCTGGCATATCATGCCATGTGCATAAACAAACAACCAAGTACCTGAAAATGCAGGAAGAAATCATACATTACGATGATTGTGTTGGCACTGCATCTGGAGCTTGTTTAGCAGTGAGCATAATCTTCTTATTTGTTGGTCCCCACAAACTACCCGGTGTATGAATGTCTTCTATCACCAACCATGGGGAGTTATTAAGTAGGCCCTTGTGGTTTATGCCCCTGTTGACTATCAAATCAAGAGCTAGCTAGCCTATACATGCAACGCAACTCTGCAGGGTTCTATTTGCTTGGAGCTCGGCCAACTTTCTGCCGTGAAGTTGTCCGCGAAGCATATGCCTGTTTCTGCTTGGAAGCACACTGCCTCACATTGGCATCGCCACTTTTCCAATTTATTCGTTGCTTTTGTCTAAACAGCAACCAGCGAAGAAGCACAAGCTATAGCCTTGGCCTGTGACCTGAACATGTCTTAACCAAGATGGTCGCATGTGGAGTCAAAAAAAAAAAGTTGGTAGCATGTGTACGCATGATAATGGCAATGGGTGCAGGACAGTTCACAAAAGAGCAGCCTTGGCACCGCACTTATCGCTGGGCCTGTTCAGTCTGCTCTTTCTGTCCGCTCCCCACCGAGAAATTTTCAGGCAAAAACCACAACGCGGGAAAAAACAAAACCACATTTTTCCGGGGTAGAAGCTTTTTGACCGTCCGTCCGGTAGGTCCAACGAAGCGCCGAAGAGAATCTTTCCTGGGGTCTGTACAATTGCCCAGTGAGAATCCAAAGCGGCGATTGTTCAGACGCCGGTGTTCGTTTGGCTCTGCAGCTGCGCACGGCAGTACTTAACGACTGCGCCAAGAGTAGCAACTGGTGATCTATGGCTATGAACTGGTTGTGAATTGTGTCATCTAAGCCTCTATCCATCATCTAGAAAACGACCTGCTGTGGTTCTCTGTCTGTCGCCCAGGGTGCAGTTTCGGCGTGCGACGTAGAGCGGAGGCTGCTCTGCAGGAGCATGCAGCTCCGATCAGCTGATCCACAGTAAAAAAGGGAGGGAGAAGAATGCCGGAGCGGTCGATCCGGAGTGCGGATTCGATTCTACGGAGGGCTGCATGGCGTACGATCTCCGTACCCTGTGTTGGATGGAGCGAACCGCGTGCTCGCTTGGTTACCGTAGAAATTCACGCGACGCCCACGTAGATTGGCCGTTGCTACAGGGCCTCTTGGAAGTAGCTCACCTGAACATGGAGCTCGGTTGTCCTGTTGCACAGCCCCAGAGACAAACGTCACCTCTCGTTGTTGGCTCCTCTTCGTGTTCATCAGCTAGTTCTGTGCCCAGCAATGGGGAGTTGGGAGTACAAGGTGTGCACATGAGAAGTTTTCTAACTTCTGTTTTTTTTTCACTATTCAGTAATTTCGTTTTTTCTGATCTTTTTAGATTTTTAGAGTTTTTTATCTTTTATTTTTTTCTCTGTATTTTTTTTGTATTATCTATGATAGATTAATATTTTTTTATATTTTTTAAAAAAACTATAGTAAAAAAGCTATAATATAATACGAAACTGAATGCTACCTTTACCCGCTGTTTGCCCTAGGGGTGGTGGTGGTGGACCAAAAGGATGTGGTGTTCATGATTACAATGCGAGGCAAAAGCTTGGTCGATGCGCGTGGTGGGAGGAGGGCCCGTGGCTTTGTGCGTGGGTGGGACGATGGGCCGGCCGAGTCCTTTTGGAGGACACCGCGCACTTGCGCCATGCAGCTTTGGGAAATAAAGGGAGGGAACACATTTTGAAAAAAATAAAAAAAAAGGACTCTTCTCAAGAATGCAAAGCTACGGGGAAGACGTTGCTCACTTGAACGCTCAGGACCGCTGCGCGTTCGGTGACAGCTGTCGGCGTCAGCGTTTGTGATACTGTTCATTTTTTATCTGTTTGCTTTTTTTTTTAAATTTTTGTGTTTTGTTTTTTTTCTCGTATTCCTTTGTATTACTCGTGATAGGTTAGCATGCCGTTTTTATTTTTGTATTTTTTTAAATTTAATTATGTCTAATAAACCAACTCAGCTACAGTAAAAAATAAGTCTACTACAATGAAATTTCAGTCAGAAATCAGAAGTCATCGCTATTCTAAACACACCTTAAAAAGGAACACTGCTGATTTCGCAATCAAATCTGATCAGAGAATGATTATTCCAACCCCCGTCCCACCCCTAATCTAATCTGAAATTCTGGACGACGTAAAGAACGACATACAAATTCAGGCTTGGCATATTTTGAAGTAATTTCTATATTTTGTATGAGTTAGATCTACTAGCTATCTTGGCAATTATTGGTTCCATACAAGATATAACCAAACAAAAAGTATGCTTCAAAAAAGTACTAGGTTCATTGGATTAGACAAAAAAAAAGTTGAAAACGCTCAACCACGCTAACCCGTTGCTTCTGCACATCCTAAGCTGCACAATATCCATTTAGGTTCATGGATACACAAACAAAACTGCTAGGGCTCATGCAACCACTTCGAAAAAACGATGTACTCTGATCCATTTAGGTTCGTGATATACATCCCTCAGCTCACAAAACAACGTAGAATTTATTAACCATAACAAAAATTGTAGTTCTTACTATAGGAACTTTAGGCTGCAAGTGAAACAAAGCTACTTTACTGCTAGAATGAAATACAAAATATTTCTGATCTCACATCAATAACTAAAACACTTACCTTTTCTACTTCCCTTGCATGCATTCAAGCCTACTTGATCATTGGCTACATCAGCTTTAAAACTGAATAGCTTATTGAAGCATTTATGTACTGAAGCCTAAAACTACTTTAATGCCGAACTTAAAAATAAATTTCTAATAATACTCTTCGAGAGTAATAGGTTTTAAAATACAGTCCAAAAACTAGTAGATGTTAGTTAACCAATATAAAACTGTTAGTTAACCAAGATAAAACCAGTCAAATTGGAACAAAGAGCAATTCCAACCATTTGACACTACCTTTCACTAGTTCAATTCCCAAAAAAAAATATGAAGAAACAAAACAATTCTCAGGGGAGCCATTAAGCATTAGGAATAAAAAACGTAGCTGACAAAACATTAGTATTAGTGAACAAACATAACTATGACGGTAAGATAACAAAATATTTTGGGGGAGCTAACAAAAATAACACTGTAAGTAATTCTGCAAAACTAGAATACAAAATTTTCATCTCTGGATGAATCTCCAAAGACAGCCTCACCGTCGGAAACGAATATGGTTTACTCGTATTCGTAACAGGCTTCCATGTCATGTCTGCGTACTTGGCTAGATTGAACCAGTTCTCCTCATTCCACTCTTCTGCCATGAGGACATCAGAAGGAAGAGAACTTGCCTACGAAGAAATTACCAGATTTCTGAAAGAAGCTTCCCCATAGATGACGCCAACTGTTGATATTTTAATACTGATCTTACGTATATTTTGTTTGGGTTCGAGAGAAACTCTCAAAGACTTGGCTACGAGTACACAAAGAGAAGACACGAGATTTTTTTATACAGATTCAAACATTCTTCTAGGAGAATAGCAACCCTATTTCCTATGTGGCTATTGCTAAGAGGAATGGTTATAACTAAGAATGTAATGCGGAAAAGCCTTGCACTATATCTTGCTATAAGTATATCCAATTCAAGCTCGGATCTTTTCTTCTCCGACATCAACCTTTAAATAGCCTGCGAAGCGACGGCCGTTGTTCCACGCGAAAAGACGTCCCAACGCTTTAGGAGATAATAGTCCAACGGGAGTTATTGTCAGAGAGACGTGGTTGCCAATTCGTTCTGCGACAGTTGTTGTCAGAGAGAGATCATATGCGGTTAATGAGAATAAGTGCGTATTCTAACTGTCTTGTCAGACAAACCCATGCCGTGGTGGGTCATTGTAGACAAACCAATCGAAGGTAAACTGGTCGCAAGAAGGTCCACGACCACGGGGTGATAGTAGGACCACTTATGATTGATTCATGTTCGTAGGAGAACTTACGACCAAAACGTGGTCATAGAAGAACTTACGATCAGATAGTCGTAGGAGAGCTTACGACTATGAGATGGTCGTAGAAGAGCTTACAACCACTCTGTGAAATTTCTCCCTTATCGATAAGGGGTATATTTAAAGAATATAATGATATAATAATTCAAGGATTACTCTATCCTTGTCAATAGCAAAAAAAGAGAGGCTGATTTCAACTCAAAAATAGTAGACAAATCTTTAGCACTTCCGTTTAATTTTTCATATTCAAGTCTGAACCTATGAGGATGTAAGATGGTAATTTATCAGTTTGGATAAACAAAAGTTGGGGGGATGCCCCCAACCCCCATGCGTATATATGTGCATTCTACGTGTGAATAGAAAATAATGAGGAATGGGATTTGCATATGCTTGTTGGGGCCAATCTTCTTTTAAGCTACACGCCGTCAGTTTGGATACTGTGGCGTCGACTTCAATGTTGTTGCATAGGAAAAGACGTGTGTTTATCCTAACAATGGATGTTGGGTATACATGGACAAGATGCATGTCTTCCCCCACCTCCAAAGCTCTTGATAACAGACCAGTCAATTAGAGGTAAAAAATATGCAGAAATAGGAATCAATAGCACACATGAACAAGCCATAAAAAACAGGGGAAAACTTGCCAACCATACCAAGTTCTCAAAGATATGTCCCTCTGAATCTCTGACGATGTTGGTATGTTAAATGAAGCCTGCAAATGTTGCCTTGTGTAAATCTGGGCTAAGAGATGACTTAGGTAATGATCTTCACTTTCATATTTTGCTATCGGTTTTACTTTAATAGAATGACCATTATCCACACAAACAAAAGTGCACGGAGCTAACATATGGTGCTTTTATGATTAGCGAAATTTTCTTTACCCAAACATAATAAGAAATCTTCTTCTATTAGTGATTGTCAGAGCTCCTGCCTACTTAAAAAAACATAATGAAAACATCTACTACATGCGAGAACTGAGAAGAGATATGTTTCTTTTTAATATTATTCCCTAACATATAATTAGGAAAGGTAATGCCAGATATGTACATTGGAGATTATCTTAATCTTGGTACCCAAAGCGGCAGGTAAAGGAGAATGGAGCGAGTATTTCGTTGCACCCAAAATTTGTAAGACGGTAATGGATATCTCGAACTGCTTTTCTCCAACATATTACATTGACAGGGAAATCAAGTTGTATGCTTGTGTAACATCGTGCGCCAGCTTTATTACTGTACATAGAGGTGAGCGGCCAGTCCATTTGTATGACATTTTCTTTTATAAAAAATAGCTTCAACAAGAGTAGCTTTGGTGCATTCTTTTCGGCTGCAGCTTATGACTGTGGCTGATGGATTTTCGCCCTAACGTAAACGCTTATGCGAATAAACCGAATATCGATAAGTTGATAGGCCACTTCGAAAAGAATGTCCTGATAAGCCACTTTAAAACGGTGGCAAAGAAATCATCCTGAATGTTTGGGGGAGAAGTCATAACCTATAAGCTAAAAAAAACAAAATCAATGCAACTTATCTTATCGTCGTAGCTTGTGGGCTTTGGGCTGCACTGCATGAGTGGGTGCACTGAAAATGGTTCCATACTCCTAGAAGTATATACTCTTATTTCTTATGTACCATTTAAATCGTGTTGTTATACTTCTTTATCCTTTTGAACATACTTTAATAATGATTATAAAATACTCCAAAGTGAGTTTCATAAAAAATTTCTTCAAAAACCACTTTTTATAGTATAATTTACTTATATACTTCTTTTATGTATGAAAAGAGTATATAGTAGAAATAAAAGGTTCCAATAAAATTTTTTTAACTAAATTATATTGAAATATCTTAGAATTAGTATTTAAGTATACCAAAAGTGATAAAGATGTATAACATGTTCTTTTAAGTGGTATACGGTTGCGCTATACTACACATGCGCGTACTGTACGTGTTGAAAAGTTACTGTTAGTTTTATAGAGTTACAACTAACAGTAATTCTACACGTATTTGGTAGTAACTTCACTCACACACCACAATAACTTTCCAACGTATATTTTACACCTGCGCGCAGAATATATACACACACACACACACACACGGTTGCGCTAATCTGCACGTGCACGCTGGAAAGTTGCTATTGTGTGTGAGTAAAGTTACTACCAAATACGTGTAGAGTTACTACTCAGTTGTGTATTGACAATAACTCTACATGTGTTTGACAGTAACTTTACTCACAAATGGTAGTAACTTTTCGGCGCGTATTTTACACATGCGCGTAGAATAATGTTTATATATATATATGCCACCATGGTGTCTAGACACCATGATTTTAAATACATGAATTCAACCCATATTCGGGTATATTTTTCAAAAATTTCACTTTTAGGGTATATACTTATCTATAATAATTTAGATGAAACACATACCTTCGAAAAATATAATCAACTTCAAAGATTTTGAACAAATTTAGATCACATGCTCTGTTGATTTTTTTTATATAAAAGCAACATATACCTATAGTCAAACTATCATAACTTCAGTTTGAATTTCAGTTCAAACTTACTTGAACTAGTTAGTAAACTAGTTAAACTCAACATAAATTTTTTTTCAATTTTTTCATACACGATACATTGGAAAAATACCTCACTTCTTATATACCGCTTAAATGATATTGTTATATCCCTATATCCTTTTGAGTATACTCTAATAATGATTATAAAATACTTCAAAGTGAATTGTATGAAAAAAATTTATTGTCAAAGTCCCCTTTTTTATATATGGAAAATGGTATATAGTCAAAATAAAAGGTTTCGATGAAATGTTTTCAACCAAATCGCGTTGGAGTATCTCACAATTGGTATTTATGTATACCCAAAGTGATAAATAAGTCTAACATATCCGTTTAGTGCTATATTGAAAATAGAAGTATGTATTCTGGGGAGTATGAAAAAGGCTTTAAGTGGTATGTGTGTGTATATGTGATTCCACACTCTTAGGAGTACTTAAGAACCAGCCAATATACATGTATGATCAATGAAAATTTTAGGGTTTGGGTATAAAAATATTTTATACCCTTAATATATTTATGATAAGTGAGTTTTGAACTTAATTCTAACTACTTTTGAATTTAACGTGACTATATTAAGTATATATATCATAAAACTAGTTTAAGTTGAAGTTGAATTTAATTTTTTTCGGAGTTTGATATTTTAAATATACTTTTTTATGCATATACAAATATACTTATATCAATACCTCAGAGCACATCAATAAATATTGATTTAGATGTCTAAGCACCATATCGCACGAAACACTTATCTATGTATACACGCGCGCCAAACAGGGCCATATCACAGTTTGACTGTGGACAAGGCTTGTATGCAGGTCCCGACGTGGGTTCTACCTTTAAGATAGCCCACAAAGCAAGAAGATCCAACCCGTGTATTCACCTAAATAGTTCCTTTGCTTTCTAATATATGGCCCAAGTTTCCGTTAAAAAACCATACGGCCTGTGGATCGTCATCATTGGGCTCTTCTGCTGTCGCGCTGCAGATTGGCAGCCCATAAATGCCTAGCGCCGCTCCCGCGTGCACGCCGATGCCGTCTCGCCACCACTCCTCCCTCCTGTCCACCTGCTGGCGCCCTCCCCTTGCCCCTCGAGCCGCCGCTCCCCCCTTCGCCTGCCACCACGAGATGACCATGACGAAGTGATCGAGTACGTTATTATTACTAGAGTAACTAACTATTACTAATAATTTTGAACAGGAATTATTAATCATATACCCTTCGCATAGATGGAAATTAAGGATTTACCCTCCTGGCTCATGTGTCAGTGACCTACGATGACCTCACATGTCATTGAGTGGGGAGGGTAAATCCTTAATTTCCCAACTATAAAGAGGGTATATGATCTAAACCCCCTTTTGAACGTTAAGACTGACAACTCGGTTAAACTTCTAACAGACGAGAAGCTCCTTCACGTGCTCCAGTCCAACGGCAGCCTCCATAGGGAACAATCTGCGCCGCCACAGGTTCTTGATGCGGGCTCTGAAGGATTGGGTGAGGACGACAGCGGCGGAGGGAGAAGGAGCTCACGTCTCCGGGCGTGGGACTGTGCTAAGCGGATCATGTACCTCCCCGTGGAGCAGCGGGTGAAGGTGCTAGACCGCCTGCAGCGCGACGACGGGACGCTCATCGTTTCTGACTACAACAACATCCTCTCCGCGCTTGCCAGGGCCGAGGACCACGACTCCATGGTCGCGCTGTTCTGGGCGCTCAAGCCCAACGGTATCGCCCCTGACGCCTACTCCTTGGCCACCGCCGTGCAGTGCCTCTACAGGAAGGGCGCGCCTGACGAGGCCAAGGAGGCGCTCGACCAGATGTTGGCCGTGGGTTCCGCCCTACCGTGGCCACCTTCTCTGGAACACCTCAAATTTAAAAAATTTCAAATTTTCTTGGAATTTGGCCTAATTTGACTACTGGCTGCACAGCTTTTGCCATGCATCTCCACGGACAATTTCACGAGCATCTTTATTTTTTTGACGACGCCAAAACTCCATGAAGAGACACCAAGAACACAACATGGACTAGCGCGCGCGCACACAGCGGAAGCACACACATGGTTACTTAGATACAAAAGTTTCGACCACAAGATAAACGCAGCTGCATACTTAGGCACAAATAGAACACCTGCTCAATAAACATTAAGCAGCTAGCTGTGCGCGCTTACTCCTTCGTCACCTGCTTAATAACCAACGGCTCCTTCTGCTCCTTCCCCTTCCCCTTCTCCTCCTTCCTCTTCTCCGGCAACGCCTTCTCCTCCTCCTTCCTCGCCTTCTTCTTCTCAGGCAATGACGGCAGTATCACCGCCTTCTTCTGCGCCAGCACGATCTCCCTGATCTCCTTCTCGGGGACGCCGAACCCAGCCGCGAGCTCCGGCCCGAGCATCTTGCGGAGGACTGAGGTGGCGCCGATCAGGAACTGCGACCTGTTCCGCTGCGCCGACGTCGTGAACCCGAAGAACTCGAACGGGCCACCCCGCGAAGCCACCTGGCAGAACGGGAAGTAGCGCGGGATCCAGAACACGTCGCCGGCAAGCACCGGCGCGCTCATCGCCAACGACCCGTTCGGGAAGACCACCTGAATGATGCCTTCCCCGCCGAGCACCACGCCGTACTCCGTCGCCCTCGAGTTCACGTGCGGCGCCAACATCGATCCCTGCATGCGACACACAGCATCGATCAGCCTCGTTGCAATCAAATCTCTACTGGTGTGAACTGCTGCGAAGAGCAAGGCTGTAAGATGTGTCCGTGGCTCGTACGGCGGTGAGGTTGACGAGATAGACGTCGATGTCGGAATGGTCGAGGGGCTCGTAGGCGTGCTTGTTGACGGTGAGGCTCCAGCCGTAGGTGTTCTGGAAGCCGGGCTCGTGGTCGTAGAGGCTGTACGGTTCTTGTGCGCTCACCGTCTCGTCCTTCTTGTTCAGCTGCGCGACATTGGAGGCCCCTCCGACGAGCCTGCCCATCAGCTTCCTCCACGACCATGTCGACTGCTCCGTACCGCATCCCTCTTCCTCAGTACCTCTCCCCCCTGGTCTCCATGGCTCGGTCTCCCTGCGCCGCGCTCCCTTGTCTCCCACATCACGTTTGCCTCCCTGTCCGTGCTCACGCTTGTCTCCATGTCCATGCTCTTTGCCGCCGCTCCCGGGCTCCTTGGTGTGGTACACGATAGGGCCCCGGGTTTCTACCAGTAAGATTCTTGCCAACTCGTCGTAAGTGGCCTAATTAACACAAAACATCAGAAATAATTAGGCATGTAGGAATTGTAGATTGCCATGTATGTTGCTCAATGTAAATTGTTCAGATGGATTAGCTCACGTTGAAGGCAGTAGCAAGTGTCTTCGGGTCGAAGCTGGTGAGCACCGACGTCGGGTGCCCTGCGCCACCAAGAAAGAAGGACTGCAACATTGTATTCGTCGTTCATCAGCAGGAGATCGATCGATGGAAGTGCGTAGTTTGAATCCCTATACGCGCTAGAATAATAAATTAACGCAGAACAATTAGTAACATGACCTGAAAAGGACTGAAGCCGATGCTCTCTGAGGCGTCGATGCTGCAAATTATCTGCAGCCTCTGGCCTTTGCCGGTGTTGACCATGTAGAAGGTCGAGCTGGCGTCGATGTGGAGGACGTCGCCCATCTTGAGCATCCTCTCCACGAGCTCGTCCTTGTTAGGAATAATCCCATATTGGTTGTGGGAGAGGAGAAAGCACAGCTTATAAGTGTGAGGGAGCCTCCACCCTTTGAACTAGTTTTTTAGGGGGAGAAGGCTCAATACCACTTATATGGTTATTGCTTCGTCTCCGTGGGCTTAATTGTGTTCAGCCCATTTGGACCTGTGGCTCGGGGAGTAAACCCGGTTCCAACATTTGGTATCAAAGCCCAGACGTCTAACATCTCCTTAGACCTCAGGGTTGTAGATATGTCCAACCAATGTATGAGGGGGAGATTGTTAGGAATAATCCCACATTGGTTGTGGGAGAGGAGAAAGCACAGCTTATAAGTGTGAGGGAGGCCCCACTCTTTAGACTAGTCTTTTGGGGGGATAAGGCCCAATACCACTTATAAGATTGTTGCTCCGTCTCCGTGGGCTTAGTTGTGTTCAGCCCATTTGAACCTGTGGTCCGGGGAGTAAACCCGGTTCCAACAGTCCTTGTGGATCTAGCCAACCTTCACCTCCCCTGCTCAAAACATATATCATCGATCCAACCAAGTTCATGCACGATTCTTCAGTTCTCAAATTGACGTTGCAAGAATTAACATGCCGAATTAATGCTCAAACAGAGACACACATGCATATGAGCATATCCATGTGTTCCGCTGGTATATATAGCTCGTTGCACGAAGAGGATGAGGTTGGAGTCGATGTACTGCGGCACGAATAGCGTCTTGGGCTCCATGGTGATGAACTCATTGTGCATGCACTACTACAGAAAACCGTATTACAAACGGTTTAAAAACGTCATCACAGACGGTTTTTTGAACCGTCTGAATTTATAGATCAGTGATAATCGAAGTTTATCACAGACGGTTTGAAAACTGCCTGTAGAGTAAATATCACAGACGGTTTGTAACTAAAAACCGTCTGTGATAGATACCATCGCAGACGGTTTGTAAGAAAAAACCGTCTGTGATATAGGTTTATCACAGACGGTTTTTTGTTAAAAACGGTCTGTGATAAGCCTATATCACAGACGATTCTTTCTTACAAACCGTCTGCGATGGTATCTATCACAGACGGTTTTTAGTTACAAACCGTCTATGATATTATTTTCTACCCCTAAATCTATTTCTGTTTATTAGCTAGCCTCAGGAAATGCTAGCCATGCCCTCTGAAACAAGCAGATCAACATGTACATGTATACAGACAATTCACATCTCAATTCATTTCAGAAACATATAACATCCAATTCACATTTCAATTCATTTCACAAACATAAAACATCCAATTCACATACCAATTCATTTTACAAACATAAAACATCCATTTCGTAAATCAATTAATTGAAATAAAGTAAAATATCTATTAACAAATACACAATTACAAAATATCTACATTGCATTTGCACTTAGATGGTAACATTGCATTTTTTATTGCTCTATCACTCCGGAATCGAGGTCTCGCGAAAGGAATAGATCCATAATCAATGAACTTGTCAGGCTGCACAAGCAATACTTGGATGGTGCATGATTGCCATCCAAGTATTGCTTGTGAAGCCTGACAAGTCGTTAATTATGGATCTATTTCTTTCGCGAGACCTCGATTCCGGAGTGATAAGAGCAATAAAAAAATTATTGTACGTTGTGGAACTCTCCCTTTGAATTTAGGACTTGAGCCACCAAAAAGTACGCGCACTCTCCTAGAATTCCTTCAAGGTTGGCCTGTTTCAATGCAGTTTTCGAGATGGACGCAGCATGTTGATAGGAATATCAATGTGCGTATATATATAACTTGATAAGTATGAAGTAATTATGAGAATATTGACAAACCTTAGAATTAGAATTGGTGATCCTCGCGGAATCGAGGAGTAGTCTCATATGGTGGCAAACGTAGAATCCACACATGTTGTCCGGCTGCTGCTGGTGACACTGCAAAAAATAGAATATGTTAATTCAAGAGGCATTATTACCAACTGTTGCATATGATTAATTAATATGTACTAGCGAATACTTTAAAGTTTCGATCATGTGTCAGGGCTTTCGCCTGTTGTGTCAAGAGCTTTGCCATTTGAACGTATGTCGCGAACGCCCTACGTGATTCAAAAAAGTTGACTTTAGTCATTCAGAAGGAAAGAAAGAGTGCAATATAGGTATGTATGAAGAAAATATACTTACCTATCGATTACTTTGCCGACAACTGTGTAGTTGGTTTTATTCTTACTTAGGGAATCAAGGTATATTGCCTTGTTCTATTTTGGTACAATTACTATTAAAATCCAATGAAACTCCTAATTGTAGGGCATAAGTACATATTCCTTATCGTGGTAAGACAGTAGTGCTGCTGCAATGTACCTCTCGACGAAGCCAATATCCTCGTTGATGGTATGACTGGCGACCAAGTGTGGGTCAAGAAACCAACCGATGATCTGGATAATCTAGCTTCAGTCACCATGTATCTATATATACACACATGAAAGTAACAAATTATATATGACATTTATCGATGTAACATGAACGGAGACTGTAATTGTACACACTTACAGCGTCTAGCATCGAACGAGTGAGACATCGAGAGCGTTGAGCGTGAAAAGATCAAATAAATCCTCGAAGGTCACCACGAAGACACCATCTTGAAATTCGTGCTAGAAATGATGTAGTCTGAATTTGACAATGATACCTGAGCGCCGTTCTCCCTCTGGCTTATTGGATTGTTCCATATACCAAATGTGTAATTGGTTGCAACTAACTGGTAAGAATGGAAGGCGCTTCACCGGGTCGATCATCGGCTCGCCAAGCACGAATTTACAGGCCAATGGCAGGTACGGGATATCATCATCGGTCTTCTTTGCTTTGCCCTTGCTGCCTCGGCTGTCCTTGCTACCTCGGCTGTAGGTCGACTGTAAATGTAGCACTGGTGGAAGTTGTTGCACTGGGAATAGTTCCCGTGGACTCATCACCGGTGCAGGTAGCGGTGATGGAGATAGACCTTGTGGAGATGGCACCAGTGCAAGTAGATTTGGTTCGTATTGCCCTTGTGGACCTGCCACCGGTGAAGAAGCCTCCAGGCAGATGTCTCTTTTGGGCTACTGGATGAAGGTTCCAATGGCTTGCTCTAGAGTCACGATCTCGTCATTGAGGGGTTTCGGTAGCGGGACGACCTCGAAATTGGTATGCACACCATCCACACTCACTTTTCCGAAGCCTGACGCTAAAGGTGCACGGTACATCATGGCCTCTTCACCGGACGGATATGCTAGGCCCCAAGTAGCGCATAAGCAATGAAGGCATATCTCACTTGGAGCTTGCATTTCATAGCCTCCAAGATATCGTCCACAGGAAATCTGCTCTCGCTTTCCGTCGTAGGATTGGACGCGTAGCTACTCCGACGGTTGAGGGGCTGGCAGCACAGGAGCAGCGGCGCGGCCTACTGATTTTCTTCTGTTTGTCTTCGCACCTCATCTCTGACGTAATCAGTAAGTTACTCTCTAAGAGACGCCTTGATCTCCTCTTATAGTCGTGCGTCACGCTCAGCTTTGTTTCTCTTTGTACTCCGATACAATTTGGAGTTATCTGAGAAACCTTGTTTCCGAGAAACATAAAACCCAAGGCCTCTCGTACGACCCGGGTGCTCCTTGTTTCCCAGTGCTGCGGAGAGTATATCTTTCTCCATAATTGACTGGAATGATTCCTGAGAAGATTCGACACTCAGTGTATCCTGCAAGAGTCCGACGTATTATTTAGTTTTTAGGGAAGTTGTGGAGTAATTACAAGCTATATAGTTCGATATCTTACTAGGCGGTGGGACACTTCCTGGTCTGCAGGGTTCCGGAAGGAGATGTCCCTCGACGACGTGGTAGATGACCTCGCTCTAATCCAATTTCGGGCGCGCTCATCTGGGATCGTAGCAAATGGCGGGGCGGTGTTCCGCAGGATTGCCTGTTCGTCCTCCTGCCTCCACTACGGGATTTTACCCGTATACCCAGTTGTGCCGAGTCTGTGGGGGTGTGTGTTTTTTGCCTAGAGGGTCTTGTGCGCCGCGCTTGCACTTCTGAAATCTTCGGTCGTCCTCATCACCTTAAACTCGTCCCATTGTTGTTTCAGGAATTGGTACTTGTCAAAGGGCGTTAGATCCTTCTCCACATAATCCTTGACAAGCACGCTCTTGAAGTTCTTTCATGCTTTGCAAGCCACTGCCAACGCATATTATTGTACGGAGTCGTGGTGTTCGTCTGGAATCTCGAACGATGCAAAAATCTCTGTCAGCAGCTCACGTTTCCGAGTCTCACTCACGCTCTTCCACGAATCGAATGTAATCTCAATTCGTTCTCGTGCAACTACTCCGATCGTTGTTCGAAATGCGAACACTGCTCGGTGAGCAAGGAGAGGGGTCCCAGATATATCGACATCTGTGATGGTAAATCGGCCCTCCGGCTTTTTCGATAGT
The DNA here is from genome assembly GCA_036346265.1 of Melocanna baccifera. NCBI lineage: Eukaryota > Viridiplantae > Streptophyta > Magnoliopsida > Poales > Poaceae > Melocanna > Melocanna baccifera. The sequence goes on from CM070693.1 coordinate 15,598,717, forward strand.
CCTCTTCCTTTGCGTGTTGATTTTAGAGCGGACGCATCCGGCGATGATGTTGAAGAATGCGTGGATGACATGTTGGCCTTCTCATATATGAAAAGTAAGCACATGTTGAAGAATTTTTGGACGACTGTGTGGACAAAATTCTAAAGGTTAGTTGGGTTCAGGAATGGCCATATCTAGTTATAGCTGCTATCTCGAGTCCTCAATCTTAGTTGAGAATTCAGTCTCATCTTCTTCTTCGACCTAAGTTTTGGATCAAAAACCTATGACTATTGGTGGACTTGCTTATACAAGAATATATATACATATACATATATATATGTATGTGTGTGTGTATATATATATATATATAAACTTAAGGCATGAAATGCTAACTATAGTTAAGAGACAAACTATACATAGGTCAGCATATGTGCCCCTCGCTCTGTTGCTGAAGACAAACTATACATAGATAAACTATGAAATCACTAGCTAAAGATAACGGCACCAACTTTAAATACTTTTGCAGATGCCAACCAAGGCTATCCATCAAAGCCTAAAAGCTGACATTTAAGAATAACCTGTGGACAATCACACACACACACACACACATATATATATATATATATATATATATATATATATATATATATATATATATATATATATACATATTAATATATCAATATGAAAGTACATGATTAAGAAGCAAATGTAGCATATATATCAATATGTGAAACATGAAACATAAATAGCATATCTTAATTATTCTATATGAAACATGAAACAACTAAATGAAATGAATCTTTAACATATATAGCATATATTGAGAAGCAGATGTAGCATATATATCAATAAGAAGCAAATGTAGCATATATATATATATATATATATATATATATATATATATATATATATATATATATATATATATATATATATATATATATATATATATATATATATATATATATATATATATATATATATGAAACATGAAACAAATGTAGCATATATACTGAAACATAAAACATGAATAACATATCTATATGAAACACGAAACAACTATATGAAACAAATCTTTAACATATATAGTATATATATCAATAAGAAGCAAATGTAGCATATATATCAATATATGAAACATGAATAACATATATATCGGGGGAGGAGGGCGCCGGGCTCGCGGGGTTGGAGAGAGCTAGAGTCGGGGGAGGAGGACGCCGAGCTCGGGGGAGGGAGCGGCGTCGGGAGGGACCGGCAGCGGCATCGGGAGGGACCAGCGACGGCGTCGGGAGGTAACGGTGGCGGCGTCGGGAAGGACCGACGACGGCGTTGGGAGGGAACGGCGGTGGGCTCGGGGGCGACTAAACTAGGTTCATCTCTATGCTGGTTGGTATGCAAATAACTGCAAAGTACGCGCAAAACCCTAGTTTGGGAGTATATAGGAATATTAGTACAGACGGTTCTAAACTACAACAACCCAATGTATTTCTTTAAAATAGCCCAATGAACATAGAGATACATTTGTATGACTCATTCTCAAAATTCACCAATATATCACACATTTTTACATATACATATATAAATACAAATTCACAAATACATCACACACATGCATTAATTGTTATATACATAAATACCAATTCACTTATATACATCACATACATGCATTGTTATATATGTCGCACATTCTCATTCCACTTACTTATTTTCTTTAAAAATTAGCCCTTCGTAATGATCAATGCGTACGTAACTAGTTTCGTCACGTTTTCGTCGTCAACCCTCATGCCATTTCCAAAAAGAGGTAACTAGTCAAATTGATTGTATTCTTCCTCGTCCACTATATTTTCTACTCCGATAATTCTCCTTTTTCCATGAAGAAATACATGGCGCTTCTTATTTGCCGGATCAGTTATATAGAAAACTTAAATAACTTGGTTGGCGAGTACTAATGATTCGTCTTTGTACCCGACACGTTGGAGATCCACGGTAGTAACACCGTACTTGTCAACCTTCACCTATGGGAGATGCACCCAACGACAGCGAAATAAGGAGATCTTGAAAACCACATAGTCGATCTCCCAAATCTCTTCTATGAATCCATAGTACGAGTTTCTCACCTCATCGGTACTGAACGCATCTATACGGACACCGCTATTCTGGTTAGTGCTCTTTACATCCTGAGCCTGTGTATATAATATATTCTCATTTATGTCATATCCTTGCCATGTCACAATTGTAAATGTTGGCCCTTTTGTCAACCATATCAGCATCTCACTTGACGAGCTCCTAGCGATTTGCTCCTTCAACCATTGGTTGAATCGGCTGTTGTGTTGTCACATGATCTAGACATCCGGCCGCTCTGGGTTCTGTTACCGAAGCACATCCTTGTGCTGGTCGACATAAGGGGCCACTTCAGTTATGTGTTGCAAGACCGTGAAATGGGTTTGAGCATACGCATCCATATCTGGAGTGATTGCTTTCTTTCCGATAGTTTCGATACCCTTGAGTCTCCCCTCATGACGAGATTGACGCACACCTATCTGTTAAATCTGAGCCATATAATCGACACAGAACTCAATGACCTCTTCGCTTGTATAACCTTCGACGATGCTGCCCTCTGCCCGAGATCGATTCCGTACATATGACTTGAAAATTCCCATGAACCTCTCAAACGGGTATATGCTACGTAGGAATACGGGCCCACATATTTTTATCTCCCACACAACATGAATAATAAGATGGAACATAATATCGAAAAACGAAGGTGGAAAATACATCTCAAGATTACATAGAGTCATCATCACCTCGTCTAGTCCTTCGGGATCGATGACCTTCTGAGCAATTGTGTTAAATAAATAACATAGTCTCATGATTGTGTCTCGGACTTTGATTGGTAAAATATTTCTAATTACAATAGGGAACATCTGTGTCATTAGCACATGACAATCATGAGACTTCATGCCATTTAATTTCAAATCTTGCATCAGAACAAGTTTCTTCACGTTACCGGAGTAATCAGACGGAACTTTGACACCATGCAAGTACTCGCACAGTTTTGTTTTCTCGACCTTGGACAGAGTGTAACACACAGGGGGAAGGTACGTTCGTCCATTATCTGTTTTTCTCGGTGCTAACTCAGGCCTGATGTTTATATCAGCCAAGTCAAGCCGTGCATTGACGTCGTCCTTTGTTTTATCACGAATGTTCAGTAAGAGATCAATCAAGCTGTCACATACATTCTTTTCTACGTGCATGACGTCGATGCAGTGTCGATCATTTAGGTATTCCCAATAAGGTAAGTCTCAAAATATTGAACTCTTCTTTCAAATGTTCTTCTCATGAGTCCTCACTTTACGTCCCTTTCCGAGGATAACATTTAAATCTTTAACCATATTATAAGTCTCTTTTCCGCTTAAATGCTTTAGAGCTGAACCGTCTTCCTTCTCTCCGTCAAATTGTATATATATACAGCTTAAATGCCCGGAAGCCGCTACGGCCCTCCTGGTATATACATACAGCTGTCCCCCGCGTGGAGAAGCGCAACCGGCGGAAGTAGAAGCGACGCGGTCGCCCACGCGTGGAGAGGCGCAGCAGGTGGAAGTCGAAGCGACGCGGTCGCCCACGCGCGAAGAGGCGCAACCGGTGGAAGTCGAAGCGACGCGGGCGCCCACGCGCGGAGAGGCGCAACCGGCGGAAGCCGAAGCAGCAGGACCGCCCATACGCGTGCGATGTCTCAACTTGATTGCCCCTACGCACAGTAACCCCAACTTCGCCTTCCGTGAAGCCTTCGCCTCAGCGGAACGACTCCAGCCTCGTCCTCGACGAGATCTTCGCCTTTCGCTCCGGTGGCCCGGGACAACCCGGTACTTGCTGCACATCATGTATCTTCACTCTTAGCACAACTATTTTCGCACCCTAATGTCACATGCCTTTCCATGGATGCTAGATTGCAGAACGCGCTGGCGCAGTAGGTCAGTTGGCAGGAGTCCGCACCGACTGTGCGAAGCCAGCCACTAGAAAGGCGCGCGAACTCGCGGTCGTCCGACCGCACACAGCGCCCCGGCCGACATCACCTCGGGAAGCGCAACCGACGACGGGAAGAATATAGATGCACAGAGTCACAGGCCAAGTGCTATGTCGGCTGCTCATGCAACTGGAAGGATTCATTCCATTTGTACTCAATACAATCCTTATATTCCTCGGTTCTGCACCGAAATCTGCAAAACATCTATCGATGTTTCTCCACTGGGTGGAATCAGCAAGGTGTCTCAGCATTTCATCCTTCTTACGCTCCTCCGAGTGCCATCGCAGCAGTTTTGCCTCCTTTGGATTCGCAAATAACCGCTTCAAACGGGGAATTATAGGAAGATACCATACCACCTTTGCAGGAGGTCCTTTCTTCACCTCTGTTCCCTCGCCATCATCATCTGATTGATTGTTACGTTTGTATCGAGATGCGTTGCATACCGGACAGACATGCATGTATTCTTTCTACTTTTATTCCCAATAGACAGAGAACCTTCTTGGCTTTATAAATGGTTTTGGGCAACTCATTTCTCTCAGGAAATATGTCCGCTAAAAGACCTAGCAGCGCCGTGAAACTCTTGTCGGACCAACCGTGCTTGCCTTCAATTTCAATAGTTCAAACACAGTTGACAACTTCGTGTACTTTGACCTGCAGCACGTGAATAAAGGTTTCTCTGAGTCCTCCATCAAGCCTCGGAATTTACTATACTCTCTTTCATCATAGTTTTCTTCTACATCACGAAGCATCTGATCCAGATTATCATCGTGCAGCCTTTGCGAATCCGAACCACAATCATCATACGCCGGCATATCATTGACTTCACCGGTAATGTCGTCCGACGGCATATCATTGACTTCACCAGCGATGTCCTCCGGCGGCATATCATTGACTTCGCTGGCAATGTCATCTGGCGGCATATCATGGACTTCGTCATGTCTGGTCCAACACGTATACCCCTTTTTGAAACCCCTCCGAATCAAGTGCGCTTCAATCTGCTCTTAATTCTTAAACATATTTAAATTCTCGCAGTCGGTGTATAGACAATACATATATTCTACCATCTTATTCAATATATCTTCATCAGCAGCTCTTGTAAAAGCAGACACGTCATTAATGTACTCTTCACTCACACGGTTTACGGTAGACATCCAGTTTCGGTCCTATATTATGCACATATATAACAACTTAGTATTAAAATTAATTTAATTAATTATTACTACATATATACCACATACATTGAGGCTAGCTAAATCTAAATTAGCTAGATCTTTAAAGTATATATATAACAGTCATCGAAAATTAATTTGCTAGATCAATTTTGATATTGCAACCAAAAATAAATTTCATTACTAACCATATTTAGGGTAACAAAGAACTCAATGAACCTTCAAAGCACTCTTGCCAAATAAGCCTCTTTCCACCATGCAAATAAAATGGCATGAAAACCTTGCCGCCTCCAGCTGCAGCACCGGCTAGATCTGGATCAAATGAAGACAGATGCATATGCGGTCTGAGCGGCGCAATAAATACATAGCAGGATTATCACAGACGGTTTTTTACTGAAAATCCGTCTGTGATAGTGGACTATCACAGACGGGTTTTAGTCAAAAACCGTCTATGATAGTCCAGATTATCACAGACGATTGTTGACTAAAATCCGTCTGTGATAGTGGACTGTCACAGACGATTTTTAGTAAACAACCGTCTGTGATAATCTGAACTATCACAGACGGTTCATTTGTAAGAACCGTTTGCGATAATCATTCGGTAGCACAGACGGTTTTCAAATTAAAATCGTTTATGATAGTGTACATCACATACGATTTTGTGAAACCGTCTGTGATTTACCGTCTAGTATTAGGCTTTCTGTAGTAGTGATGAGCCCCTTCCGCCGGCACGCGCCGCACCCTCCGTGCCTCGAGTCAGGCATGATGGACGCCGGCGGCCATGGCTGCCCGCGCACGACGTGCACACACCCGCCCTCAGTCTCCACCACCTTCTCCAGCCTGTCCAGCACGAACAGCCCCCTCCCTAGGCCTCTGCCCTTGCCCTCGTCCTCTGGCTGCCACTCCCCCTCCTCCCACCCTTTCTCCCCGTAACGTGACACCTCCATCGTCACCGAGCACCGCGAGAGAAGGAGAAGCAGCAGGAGCAGCGGCGCCGTCACAGCCACCCCGCGACCCATCTCCTAGCTAGCTAACTAGTTTCGTCGAGCTACCTCGCCTGCTTGCTCCCTTGTTCTTGCAGACTCGTAGTGTGCTCTTTCGATCAGTGTGGGCTATGGGTGTGAGACAGTATTTAAAGCAGTGACGGGTGGAGGGGAGCGCGCTACACGTGTGGCGCGACTCACGCGCTCCACGTAGCGCGCGCGTGATGGAGGCAGTTTGGTCGGACATGGCGCACGGTGGCCGCGGTCGCCGCTTTCCAACTGTGCTCCATGCCTTCAAGAAAAGATCGAGCCGACTGCACCCCCGCAAGTAAGGGTGCAAACGGGTCGGGTTTTTCCCGACCGATCCGGTACCGAATCCGATTGGTAGCGAATTTGGTAAACCGGTTTAATATCCGGTCGGATTCGGATTCGGATTTTTGTATTCGAATTCGGTAGAGAATTCGGTTTAACTGCTATTCGACCGAATAGTATCGGTATTCGGTTATTCGGATACTAACCGAATAAAATCCGAATTAGTATCCGAATTAGTGATCCGCACCGCACACGCACAGGGACAGGCGGCGGCCCAGCCGGGAGCCGGCCCATCACCATTCACCCTCACCCCACGCCCACTCGTGACCCCCGTCCGTCCTGCTGTCCACCACTCCACCCAACTCAGCCGCCGCTTCTAGGCTTCTCGCCCTCCTCCCGGCGCCCCGTGCCGCCGCCTGCCGCGCCTCCGCTCGCGCTGCCCCCGACCGCCGCCGTCCCCGCTCGCGCGCGCTCACTCCTCCCGCCGCCGCCCGCCTCGGTGCCTCCGCCCCCGGTCACTCCTCCCCGCTCTAGATCTCGCGCCGTCCTCCTCCCGCCCCGCTCTCGCTGCCGCCGCGTCTGCCGCCGCCGCCGCTGCCGTCCGACGCCTCCTCGCTACTGGACCGACTCGTTCCTCCTCGGCGCCCCGCACCGACCGGCTCGTCTCCAACGACGCCCTTGATTTGGTCGGCGAGGGTGCCAGTCGCTTCACGCCGGCAAGACGGCCGGATACCACACCGCACCCGTGTCGGTCACGAAGGGTTGTTCATTTCTGCTCAAAATCGGGTGGTTTGAGGTTTATATGTAGTTTGAATTTTGAAATGCCAATGATCTATTTGCGCTTGTAAGTTTGACTACCGATTGATGTGATGCAGAGGAGATTCATGAGTTGCTCCCGAGCTTTGCGGAGGTCGTGCCAATGTGGTGCGGTTGAAAGCGGCAATCCTCCGTAATATGTCGTTCTTGTTTTCAAACTTACCTAAGGACCCGAGGATTCATGTGGTGTGGCGCCGCCGCTTGTTAAGATTAGCCGAGACATTAAATTGGTGTTGTAATTTTGCTATTGATTGTGTGATTGTCACGCCTCATCTCCCGACTAATTTGTTGAATGCAAATGGTAATTCATTCTCGTTAACATATTAATGTCATTGGTGAAACTTTTGATCCTATGTTTTTGGTCGTTTTGCTTGGTGGATTTATATAATGTATACCGCTTTTAGTATTACTATCATCATCGATATGGCTCTCTAGGGAATGCAGTTTCTCATTATGATGTGTGATTCATGAAACCAACAAATGATAAATTGGCGAGAGGCTAACTTCTTTAATGTAATATGACGCACTGCTCCGATTCAAGTTTTTCGACATGATGTTCGGATTGAAGTCGTTCAATGATAGAAATACTTCTTCATGAAATAGTCGGCATAAAATTGAGAGGAACAATGAATGTTCTCCGTCTTTGAAGCCGTAATAGTAATCGCAAAGCACACTGTAATTTTCTATGCCCATTCTTAAATCCTTCAGAGTGGCTAGAAAACCAATGTGCCAAATAGCAACATTGTAGCATAACAAGCTAACAAAAGAAGATAGGGCTACCAGAACTTTTTCTTTCCTTGATGTTATCACAACAAGTGGGGTGCTTGTTCTATTTTCGATTTTGTCAAACATTGATATAGTTTTACTCCAACAGAGAACTCTTGTTATGTGATATGTACCTTTACCTTGGAGGAGAATGTTAGTGGGCATTAAATATACTTTTGGTGTTCTTTTCAGGTGTTTGGAAGGGGTGGAGAAGAGATGGATTTCCTACAGCAACAAGGAATTAGAGTTGAAGTTGTACCAGGTATAGTAAGCCTGTGAATCTGTGATGGCATTTTGGATAATTTGCATCTATCACTGCTGATCTGGAGGTTGTTGAGACACTTGTTACTAATACGTTGATTCAGGTATTGCACTCTTGTTTTTGTAAATATTTTTCATCTTTTTCGTTATAAAGTTGCTTCTAACTTAGTTTGACATATTAATTGGCGAATTGTAGGAAGAAGAAATAGCAAGTGATGATGAGCCATAGAGCGTGAAGGCACTTTCAGCGTTCAGTTGTTGTCTGCTTGAGGCTATAAGCCTATACTATTGTTATTTTGTGTTTCTATTATGGCAAGATAAACTTATGTTATGTATGGTACTCCGTACTCGTAATCTCGTATGAACATTTATGTTCCTATTATAGCTTGTATGAATTTACTAGAGTATAAGCTTCAGTCGTTATTATTTCTATCATGCCATCTTCTATATATGTTGTTGAATTGTTTTTATTCATGTTTTATGTAGTGTATTTTTAGAACGGTACTTGCTTCAGTTTTGCCAATCATCCGTATTATTATCCGCCTATATTATCCGTTTCCGAACTGAATCCGTTATATATCCGTCCTGACGGTACCGTATTTGAAACTCCGAATATTCCGAATTCGTATTCGTATCCGGTCATACCGTATCCGACTCCGAATCCGGGAAAAAAATATAGGTTAGAATACGATTTATGCAATATCCGATCGAATCCGATCCGTTTGCACCCTTACCCGCAAGCCACCGCGGACGGAACGGTGCGCGCCGTGCTTCTCTGTTTTCCTTTTCCGTGCTAACCTGCAGCTGTTCTTCAGATTACAACCAAAGGTCTCTACATATCTGTAGTTATCTACTTCTTTTGTTTACTTTTGTAAGGCTCAAGATATGTCGAGTGCGCAGCCGGTCTTCGCTTTGCTTGCTTGTCCTGGCGCGACAGGCTCCTCCTTTCCTAATGTATTTCGTGAATCCAAAGTTGCACCGTATATTCCACAAAATTGGTTACCATGGATACGGCTGGGTTTTTTTGGGGTTTGTTGTTTGTATCTTTTAATTTTTATTATAGTAACTAGCTTTTAAATGGTACATCTTTTCAAGACAGGGTTTACAAGTGGATTGTAGTAGACACTATACTAACTTCAGCTATCTATACCGTTCAAAATTACATGCGACTGTCTCTTTCTTCGTACTCTCTCTCGCGGGTGTTTATATTGGTTTTTGCTGATGATTTTTGGATTTGACTTATGAATATTAACAGCTTATAGAGAGATAATCGCATGCGATTTTAGCCGATATAAATGAAGTCGTTATAATGTTAACTCTAATCGACTAGTAGATCTTATCTTAAAAAAACAATCTATTTAAAAGTTAGGTGCTATAGAATAAATATTTACTGTAGAAAATCAATTTATAGGAGCCAAATCGAATAGGTCCGCAGACACTTCACTAATCTGACCAAGTGGACCGACTTGTAAACGAGACATAGCATTTCTGCGCCGCGTGGATTGGACATATCGACATGTGACTTACGGCTGATGTTGGCGAATGCTCTCCCGGTGTAATCCCATTTGTCGCAGAATGTCAAACTGCTTTCTCCATGGACGTGTTGCAGCCGGAAAGAATGGTGACATTTTATTTGCCATGAGCAGTAGACAGAGCTGTATCCGATTATTGTTTTTGGGGAAAGGCCTTGGGATGATAACGACGATTTTACGTGTTGGTTCAGGTCCGTGTGACCATACTCGTTGCATTTTTCGTTTTTGTGTAAAAGGCTATGATGTTTTGGTTTTTTTCGATTTCAGTTTCTAGCTTAGTTTTTTTTTCACTATTCACTACACTATCCACTAACTCAGCTATAGTAAAAAAAAAGCCAATTACAGTGAAATTTCAGCTAAAAGTCAGAAGCCATCGTTAAAACGATCACCACTTAGTAGCAAGGGATGTTCATCTAAATGAAGCATTATTGTAAGTTGATCTTTTCCCTCCATTCGATTAACCTTGTTAATGCTAGGCAAAGATTATTAGTGCACAGAGTTCACACATGCCACCTTATGTGTGATATGTGTTTCGTAATATTATCTGCTCATGTACTGCCCACATGCTTAATGGAAGTTTCTCATGCTTCCATTCTTTGGAGAACAAAAGCATAAAACTTCTACAATATTTCCTACCTTTAAATTAAATTTCGCTTATCAATAAGTTAGTGGCATCTTGCACCATCTGTATTGTCAAGTGATTGAGATCCAAAGTTTAAATAATCTATTTTTATTTTAAATTACAGTAATATATCAGAGTTTTTTTATTTTGTAGAAATAATCATCTGTTACTCCACCATTAGATGACTTGAGCTAGTCGCCCAACGGTTGAGCAACTTGTGGCCAAGTCGTTTAACCGTTGGTCAACTTGGTCCTAGTCGCTCAATCATGAAGCGACATCTCAATAAGAAGCCCATCGGTTGGGGCGATTCAAAATTATAATATTATTACTTTATTAATTCGATGAAAATAATTATAGGAAAATAATTGTCAATTTTTGTAGGTAATATATTTAGCGAATCTTGTTTGTAGGTTGTTATTTTTAAAAAATAAAATGGCAGACAAGATAAGTTGGTCTGTTTGTGATTTTCGTTGATTCGTAAGGATACGAAATCTGTTAGACTCACAATAATATTTTTTGATCATTGTATGTTATTATAGTATGATAAATTTCTGAAGAATTTTATGATGATGATTAAGGTCGCAATAATTCGTAAGAAGAAAGGTAAGTGATACTGCGATGCAACAGGAAATTCGTACATAATCATGCTATAGTAACTACGAAGTAAAATATGTATATAGCAAATACAAGTACAAAAGGCCCATACACGTTGTCCGCTACACCACCCGCAGCATCTCCTGCGTCGTCACCGCGTCCCACCCCCGATCGGTGCCCGTCGGTACGATCCCGCTTGGCTTTCCTCAACATGGGGTGTCAGCGTCCCAACAGGGTAAGGCAGTTATGGCCCCTGCTAACCCATGCTCCCAAGGTCTCGGGGATCAACTCCACCTGTGCCTGCGTGGCCACTAGGGCACCGCGTGATCGCGGCGGTAATTCCAGCCAGATTTGGGGAAGGCAGCATTGCAACAAGCTTTAATGGAGGAAATCCCATATTGGCAGCTGGAATTCATACCTAGGGGTGTGCAGCGCAAGATGACGCAGCTAAGGTTTTCTCGAATTGAGTTTTTACTTAATAAAGTTTTTAATGAGACAACTATTTTAACATCAATAAAAGCTCATTATTACATTTCTATAATGTATTGTGTGTTTTCTATAATTTTTATAATTTAATATGTCTTTTTGTATAATTTCTATAATTTATTGTGCCTTTTTTCGAATTCTAGATATTTTTAACTATCAAGTTTTTTCAAAATTTTTTAGGCCAAATAAGTTAAACAGGTAACACGGATGTGTCGTGCCTACATAGCCCAATGGGCTAATCATACCTCATATTAAACCTGACATGAATCCTATTAACTTGATCTATAGGCTAGCACGATATAATCTGTTTCGACAAACGGACTAAACAATGCTGCCCATTTCGACACACTTCGTTTCCGAATTCGATCCGGGCGTTCACATGCTACCCATCCTCTCCAGTCCAAGATCCCACCCCACCCACCCCCACCTCTTAAAAACCAAACCAAACCCAACCCAAACGCTACACTAAGAACAGGCGCAGCCGCAGCAGCAGGTAGCAGCAGCCTGCCTATCGCCCACCGCTCCTCCGATCCCCGGCCCGAACGCGCGCGCGCGCGCGGAGGCGGGGAGCGGAGCCGCGCAATGCAGCAGCCGAAATCCACCGATCCGCCGAGGCCCGCCCCGGCGCCGGCAATGCGCGGGGCGCACCACCGCCGCGTCAGATCTGAGGTCGCCTTCCGCCTCCCGGACGACCCCGACCTCGGCAGCGGCGGCGACGACGGCTCCGCGGGCTTCGACGAGATCGGCTCCGAGGACGACCTCTTCTCCACCTTCATGGACATCGAGAAAATCTCCTCCGGCCCCGCCGCCACCGGCTCCGACCGCGACCGCGCCGCCGAGACCTCCTCGCCGCCGCGGCCCAAGCACCGCCACAGCAGCTCCATCGACGGCTCCGGGCTCTTCTCCCCCAGCGGCAGCGCCGCGCGGAAGGACGCCGCCGCGTTGGCCGAGGTCATGGAGGCCAAGAAGGCCATGACCCCCGAGCAGCTCGCCGAGCTCGCCGCCATCGACCCCAAGCGCGCCAAAAGGTGCCGCCCATTCCCGATCTCTCTCTTCCTCTCTATCCATCTGCTCGGTCAGCGTGCTTGCCATTGCGAGGTCTGGACTCAGTGGCCGACTGGTTGCGAGGTTATGCCTTGGATAACACTGCTTGGTAATGGACAAATGTTAGTCCTTCAGCCAAAAAAAAGAAGAAGAAGAAGCAGCAGCAGCAGCACATTGGACTAGTGAGTCATGCCAAATTATTAGAACTAATTGTCTGGATTGATAGTGAAAGGCAGTAGAAGGCAACAACCAAGGATAGCTATCCAATCAAATCAGAGAAAATAACATGTTTTTGCCTTTCACGCCTACAAGTCTCTGCTGGAAGCATTCCTTCAGGTCATTGGTAGATAATCAAAATAGAGAAAATATCAGACCACATTATTGAAAAGCTATTTGGTAGCTGTAAAAAAGTTGGAATTTTCATTTCTAAAAATCACACAATCCTTCTAAAGATGCGATGCACTAGTTCATTTTTTAGTATGTGGAGATCTTTCGATGCCTCCTGCAATGTAGGTCTGTCTCCAAAGTTAGATGTTTCAATCTTCAGTGTGGTGTAACTGTAACATGCTCCACAGCTCAACACACTTCTGATTGTACACTTTTAAGAAACAGTCGTCCTCTAAACTTCGATATTGATACTATCTAATTTACTGTTAAAGGCGGCATATCCAGTGAAAATGCAAACCGGTGAGAATTACGTGTAAAATCAAACTTAGAAGTTTTAAAAAAATTCTCAAAAAAATATGAATGTAGGGGAGGCTATGTTCTATATCTCTACAAAATTTCAAGATCAAACAAAATCAAATTTGAAGTTCGTGCTTTTGCATGACCCGATAATAATATAAATGACATGATTAATGAAGTTGCTATGTCCCTAAAATCTTTTATATCCAAGGCATTTTGTAAGCTTGTGTTAACACTTCGGAGTTTGTTTTCATGCAGAATTCTAACGAACAGACAATCTGCGGCTCGATCAAAAGAAAGAAAGGCTCGTTACATAACAGAACTTGAGCAAAAGGTTCAAATTCTTCAGACTGAAGCCACTACTCTCTCAGCACAACTCACATTATTTCAGGTACCTTTCCATCTATCCGTTATCTCATGGATATCAGATCTGTTATGAATATTATATGTATATTGAAAATGCCCAATAGACGATATATATAGAGAGTATAAGAGAAATATGCTATATAGAGATAAGAAAGGTATATAAGGAATAAAACTTTATAACCTTAACACCCCTCTTCAAATGCAAGGCGTATGCAATAGCATTGCATTTGAAAGAGTTGACATTAAAATATGAAAAATCCAAAATTCAAGTCTTGTAAACGTCGTCGTAGCATACGGCTCTTGAAAATTGTGTCGAAAATAGAAAATCTCCATCCGAAGTCGTGCGGTAGCCTATAAAGTATGGTAGTAGCCCATAAAGCAGATGAAGCCCGAGACGGCGGTGGCACAATACACAAGAAGCGTAATAGAAGCGCATTGCAGAAGAAGCGCGATGGCCTTCAAAGCTTGGGGCGGCGGCTCAAAGAGAAGCGGTGGTATCATAACGACTTCTATGACTTGCACGCAGCTCAGAGAGAAAAGCGGCGGTTGCTGCCATACAAAAGACCACACAAAATCCTAAAGGATGGATTAAGACTAGCAAAACAATCGACTAATTGACACAAAAATCTGTGAACTCACACGGCTTAGACGGACTGAAAGATAAAAGACTACGGATTCGAATGGACGCAACGGAAAACTCAAAGACAGTAAATACTAGCAGCATATTTCCTCTCAGCGAAAGCTACCACCATGTATCTCCACAAGAAGAGCCGACTCCTTTCCATCATTAAAGTAGCAGCATGGCAATAAAAGAGGAAAAAGAGCAGTGAGCAGCATCTCCTCTCCTCAGCCAGCCAAGTGCCAAAATCACGACGACACAGCTATTCGCCTTGAATTGTAATGAAGCAACACGTAGGTGGCTTCTTGTAGACCAAAATACCTGGCACGACAGCGCGGACAAGGCCAACTGAGAGCCACATTGCCTTCTCTCCCTCATATTAAAACTTGAATATCCACAGCTTGGACCGACGAGAGGACAAATTTCAATAAGACCCTCAGAAGCCTCTGTGGCAGTGAACTCAAAAAGTTCAGAGAGGCCAGAGCCAGCCAGGGCCAAGCCTAGGTGCGGCGGCCAGAACAGGCGAGCAGTCCACAAGAAGAAGAGCTGACTGGCAAAAGCAACGGCGACTGGAGACCAACGAGAGTAACAACAACGGAAAAGCTGGATCGAGCATCGACGTGGCTACGAGCGACCACAGCCTGCAGATAGCGCTGGAAAAGCCAGGCTAAAGATCCGAGCGGAAGAGGTGAGGCCGACAATGGAAGATCCGGAAGAGGCGACGGTGACGGAAAGATGGTGCAAGGCTCCAGGCGGCAGTGAGCCGGATCCGGCACGGAGGAGGCCGGATCCAGGCGGGGCTGTGACGTGTCGGCGACAGAGACCAGAGATCCGAGCGGAAGATGGAGGCGGGGCTGTCGGCCGGATCTGGGCGGAGCAAGGCCATCAGTGAGACGACCGGAAGCGTGAAGGCTGACGAGGAGCCATCACCGGATCTGGTGCAGAGAGGCCCGGATCCGACCTCGAAAGCGGTGGCTCCCACTAGCGGCGGCGAATCAGATCCGTGGATGACGACGGTGATGGCGTTGTGTGAGCTGCCGGAGGAGACGCACTGGAGCGTGGCCCATGCCAGGAGATGGCTGCCCCCAGGAGTGGAGACGCTCCTCCCTGGGGCAGCTGTAGCGGAAGATGAGCAATGAGATCTTAGGTATAACAGTTTTCTTTTGCAACCCTTTTAAGAAAGCTAGTTGTATCCTGTAATTACAACTTCTTTGCAGATTGCATCTAGCTGGGTAATTTTCTATGTGTACCTTTGGACAACTTGTATGGTTGTATATGGACTAGGACTGATGCACTATTTCACATGCTGTGATCAATCTAAACATCCATTGGATTATTATATACGGTTATTTGAACAGTTTGGACTTTAGAGAGCTGAATCCTTATGCTCTGCATGGAAGAATAAAAAAATCATTTTAATTGTTGACTTTGACTGTCCAATGTGAGCTATATTTTTACGCTGTTGGCTGTTGAAGGAGCATCATGTTTTTAGGATTGCTATGCTGCTGGGTTAAATTACTGTATGTCCTTTAAACATTGCCTTTTTTCTCTGCAGAGAGACACAACTGGGCTTTCTGCAGAAAATGCAGAGCTCAAGATAAGGTTGCAGGCCATGGAGCAACAGGCTCAACTGCGTGATGGTGAACATTTTCCCCTTAATTAGATAATTATAATGATTTGGCAGTTTGTCGTTTTCAATAATATTTTTCAGAAACATAACTGATAATATTTTGGAAGTGATATCATAAAAAGTCATTTTATCTTTTTCTGGTCTGCTCACTCTGTTTCATATTATAACTCAGTCTAGGCTTCTTTTTTCCATTACTATTATCATTCTACCTGTTCAAGACAAAATTGCCACAATCTTTTCATCTGGTACCCTTCACTTATTTGCAATACCATGCCTGTAATTTACGTTTTTCTCTTGTGCCAAGACACCTTGAATAGGGTTACATCTGATTTGGTCGAATTATCACACATTTTAAATCTTGTGCCTAGAGCTGGAATGACTTGTAATATGGAACAGAGTGAGTGATTATATTGGACCGACGTAGAACAAAGTGATAATTGGAGTATGCATTGTGAGAAGACCTATGTCGTACGTTCTAACAAAAACCTGGTATATTATGCAGCTCTGAATGATGCACTGAAGCAGGAAGTGGAGAGGCTTAAGATTGCTACTGGTGAGATGACAAATTCCAGTGAGACATATAACATGGGATTGCAACATGTCCCATGCAACTCTTCCTTCTTCCCGCTTTCCCAGCGAAACACAGCCCAGCACCAGTTGCCATCCCCATTCCACCCACCTCATCCTAATGTGCCAAATCACCAGATGTTATCCCACCCAAACACATTCCCAGATATCATGCCAGACATCATGCAGCAAGCCCCTCTTGGGCGGCTCCAGGGTTTGGACATTGGCAAAGGGCCTCTAGTTGTGAAGTCAGAGAGCAGCTCGATCTCTCCCAGTGAAAGCAGCAGTACCCTTTAACCAGGCCTACCTATCGAGCCCTCAGTTTCATTAGATTCATTTGTTCATAGCCTGACATCGGAATTTTTTTAAAATAATTTATTTTTTATTCCGAATTACAGTAATAGACATGTGTTTTTTAATTTTACACTAATAATCCTCTGTTGCTCTACCGTTGAGCGACTTGTGCTAGTTGTCCAACGGTTGAGTGATAGAGGTTAAGTTGCTTAACCGATGGGCGATTTGGACAATTAATGTATTTGCAAACCTTTCTCTGGAATATTCGAGCAGTAAGGTGTATGTGGGTTGAACGACTAAGGGCCGGCCGTTCAACGGTTGGACGACAAGTATCCAAGTAGCTCAACAGTTGAGCTACTAGTACTAGTTGCTCAATCATCGAGCTATTTGGACACTTGTTATTCAACCGTTAGGCGATTAGCCTAAGTCGTTTAACGTAAAGCGACAGAGGATTATTGTTGTGAAATAAAAAAACATAGATATATTACTGTAGGTCAGAATAAAAAATAGACTATTTAAAAAAAACTCGCCTGACATCCTTGCGCTGCCTCCTGGTCGATCTGTAAGCTTATTTTTATTCAATTCGTTTGATTTAGATGAAATTGGTTGTAATCCCAGTGGCTGGTCTATCCCATTTTGTAGACATGATCCCCGGACTCTTCACACCTGTTTGTTTCGGATTCATTTCCTGTGTGCTGTTTCGCATTGGGAGTGGCGTTCTCCGAGAACACTCTGTTCTTTTTAGTCGTGTGGGCTTGTTCGTCTTGGATTCAACCTTTCGGAAGATACATGTATTCTCTCGATTTTTCTGAGTTTTGTACATTTTGCGCTGTCATGCATAGTTTGATCAATGTATACTCTGAGCGGGTGAAACAGAGTTCACCGAAATTTTGCGAAACCCTTCCGCGTTCTTCGTCCTCCCCAGGCAGCATTCCCCATGGGCTCCTCCCTCCACAAATCGAACCGGCGACAACAATGGGGTTAGGGCTTGGCTGGCCGCCGTCCGTCACCGCTCACCGCTCCGACGACGCCTCGTCGACCCTGCTCGGCCCTCTCTTCATCGCCGCCTCCCCCTCCAACCTGCCTCACCTCCCGCTCCCCGATCAGCGCGCCTCCCCCTGCAACCCGCCGTCGCACCACCCATGCTAGGGTTAGGGTTCGGCGGCTGCTTGGTTCGACTATCCCCACATTCGTTGAGGACGGTTGTGACCACACTCGGCGAGGATGGCCAACCGGCCATTGCCATGCTCGGCAAGGTGCGAGACACAAAGAAAAGATAGCAAACAAGAACGAAGGGATAAAGAAATGGAAAAACACTTGTGATTTTAGGGGTGTCCTCGTGTGAGTCCGGAGAAATTTACATTATAAATAGATATGGAAGAAGAAATCAACAAATCAGCGGACCGTGTCCATGTACTCAATTGGTTTTCCCAAATTACTTGGATAAAACCAAATCTCTCAAAACCTAAGAACTCAAATTCACGTAGCACCAAATCCAAAACAACCTTGCCTGTTGGACCGGACCGTGCTTTCGCAACCGGGGAGCTTGCCACCGCCACGTGCCTCTTTCCGTCAGATTGAGCCGCGGCCTAGCGCAAGCCAAGCCGTTCGGTCCCATCGCTGTTTGTGCTTCCCCCCCTGTGGCAGTGTGAGTCGCGCGAATGATCTCGCCATGCCGAGAGCTCCTGAAGCCAGTTGCCGCCGTGATCGAAGCCGGGGATGCCACCGCGCCACGCGAGCTGGAGTCATAGCTGTCAAAGATAGCATTGTATCTTCTATCTTTTGATGTATAGGAGTTGTATAGAAATACTCCTTTGGTGTATCCGAGTTGTATAGCAATACTTCCAATCACCTTATATATATAGAACCGGCCAGCACCAATTGTGTGCGTGATGTGTCCATCAATCTCTCTCTCTCGTCTCCCACGTTAACATGGTATCAGAGCAGAATTGATCTGCCTGCTTCCTCTCTTTTTTTTCTTCTCTCTTCTTTCCACTGCCTCTTCCCAATGGAGATCAACGGCGCCCCCAGCGATCTTGCTGGCACCCTCAGCGATCTTGCCATCGCTCTCGCAGCCGCCCAAGCCACCGCTACCGCTGGTGATCAGGATGCACTCCTCGCTGCCTTGGCTGATGCACAAGCCACTCAGGCCGTTGCCATCCCGATAGCGTCTCAGACACGTGGGATCTCTCTTCCCGTGGTATCGACGCCCCCGGTGACCACGGTCACCGCAAGTATCCCGGCGCCCGCACCCGGTGTCCCCGCCTCAACTTCTTCTGCACTTAGCATCACGAGCGTCAAGACGCACGTCCCCGTCATCCTCGACCTGAAGACCCCCAACTACACCAAGTGGCATACCTTCTTCGTCGCGTTCCTCGGCAAGTTCGGTCTTCTACAGCACGTGCTCGAGCCCACTCCCGCCGTCGACACCGGCGCATGGGCTCAAGATGACTTCGCGGTGCTCACCGCCCTCTACTGCTCCATCTCCGCCGAGGTCCTCGACATCGTCATGGAGCTCAATCAGTCGGCTCGCGAACTCTGGCTCGCCACCGAGACTATTTTCCGAGACAATCGGGAAACGAAGATCATCTACCTGGAGACAGAATTTCGCAACCTCAACCAAGGAGATATGACGGTGACGGAGTACTGTCGCCGCTTGAAGAACCTCGTCGACTCCATGCGGGATCTCGGTGAACCAGTATCGGACCGCACCCTGGTGCTCAATCTGATCCGGGGCCTCAGCTCCCGATTCGCAACACAAGCGAAACTCCTCCCTCTTCAAGTACCGTTTCCCAGTTTTGCCAGGGCCCGCTCGTCCCTCCTCCTGGCTGAGATGCGGCATCCAGCCATCACCAACGCCGGCGGCGACACAACCCTCTTCGCCGCACCTTCTTCAGCCGCTGGTGGAGACCTGACTCCCTCTCCCGATTTTCGTGGCTTCAACAACAGAGGAAAGGGGGAGAGGAGGCAAGGGGAACCGGCGAGATTTCCGCGGAAAAGGGAGCAACGGCGCAGGAACCGAGCGAGGCGGCGCAGGCGACCGCAACGGAGGACACAAGCCTACTGCTCCTGTCCCTGGACCGTGGATGTTTGGTCCATGGGCAGTCAACCCATGGGCTGCACAGCAGCCGTGGAATGCATCCTGGAGGTCGGCTGGTGCACCAGGCTTGCTTGGGCCACGGCCCAACTTCCAGTCGGCGCCTCATCAGGCCTTCGCTGCTGCCCATTCCGCTGTGGAACCGTCCAGCCAGCCCAGCTGGGATCAGTCCGGGCTAGTTGCTGCCATGAATAATTTGTCCATGCAGGGTCAGCAGACGGGTGGCTGGGTGATGGATTACGGTGCCACCTCACATATGGTCTCGTCAGATGGTATACTTCTCTCTTCCCGGACTCCCCCACTACCTATCTTTGTCACTATTGGGAATGGCTCCTCCATCCCCGTCACTCGCATCGGTCAAACTTCCCTTGCTACTCCTCCTATTCCCTTTACATATGCCCTTAACAATGTCCTTGTTGTCCCATCTCTTGTTCAAAACCTTCTATCTGTTCGTAAATTTACTCGTGACAATTATTGTTCCATTGAGTTTGACCGTTTTGGTTTCTCCATTAAGGATCTACACTCGGGGACCGTGATTCTACGCTTCAATAGTGATGGCAACCTCTACACCATTCCGGCTGCCGCCACCTTCCGTCATCCGCACGCTCTTCTCTCGGCTGCCACCTTCCCGGACATTTGGTATCTCCGCTTAGGACATCCCGGCCGAGACACTTTTATTCATTTACAGAAACATTTCATTATCCCTCCAACTAATCCACATGTCTCTCAGTGTCACACATGTCGTTTGGGCAAACATGTTCGACTTCCATTTACTCGATCACATAGTGTTACTACTGCCCCTTTTCAGTTACTACATTGTGATTTATGGACCTCTCCCATTTTGAGCAACTCTGGCTTCCACTATTATCTTATTATTGTCGATGATTACTCGCACTTTTTTTTGGACATTTCCGCTTCGTCATAAATCTGATGTGTTGTCTATTTTTCAGACTTTTGTTCCCTACATACACACACAGTTCAACCTTCCTCTCAAGTGCTTCCAGACCGACAATGGCCGTGAGTTCCTCAACTCTGCCGTCCTCTCTCTTTTTACCACCCATGGTATTCTTCTTCGCACCTCCTGTCCATACACTTCCCAACAAAACGGCAAGGCCGAACGTTCCATACGTACAACCAATGATGTTATTCGATGTCCTCTATGCCTTGTTCCTACTGGGCCGAGGCCCTTTCTGTAGCCACCTACTTACTCAACCGACGACCTTCCCAACCTATAGGTTTTCTTACACCCTTTGAAAAACTCTTTGGGACACCACCTGACCTATCCCACCTTCGCGTCTTCGGTTGTTTATGTTACCCCAACCTTTCCGCTACCTCTCCACATAAGCTCACTGCTCGCTCTACAGCTTGCGTCTTTCTTGGATATCCTAGCTCTCAAAAAGGTTATCGCTGTCTCGACACGTTGTTTTCGATGAAACAGTGTTTCCTTTTGCAGCTGCAGCCGTACCAGACTTCTCTGCGCTCGATTTTCTTCTGGCTGACGACGACATACCACCATTGCACCACGCTGCGGTGCCAGGATCGTCGCACACCGTCAGGACCGCAGCATCCCCCACCCGGCCTGGATCGACTGGGCTTACTCAGGCCTGTGTCTCACCGGATGAGCCAGCACCATCTCCACCGATCAATGGGCCGGGCTCGCCGCCTCCTCACCAGGCTATTGGGCCGATGCTAGCGGCCAGCACTGCTGCACCAGTGATACACCAACCGGCCCCTGCGTTGCTGACGGCGCCCACGAAGCCAGGCGCCCTCGCTGGACCGCCAGCGCCTGGCGCACTTGCTGGACCGAGCGTCCCGCCCACGAAGCCAGGCGCCACTTCTCCCTTCGCGCCCACACCAGCTGTTGCTCCACCACGTCCGTCGCATTCCATGACGACCCGAGCGAAGGCCGGTATTTTCAAGCCCATTACTCGCCTTAACATGTCCGCTACTTGTGCCACAGTCTCGCCTCTCCCGAAGACGTACCGCACAGCTCTTCAGGACCCCCAGTGGCTCGCCGCCATGCGCGAGGAATATGATGCTCTCATCCACAACCAGACGTGGACTCTTGTACCCCGTCCCCCTGGCGCAAACATCGTCTCCGGCAAATGGGTTTTCAAACACAAGTTTCATGCAGATGGCTCCCTCGCTCGCCACAAAGCTCGTTGGGTGGTTCGCAGCTACTCTCAGCAACCCGGCATCGACTACGACGAGACATTTAGCCCTGTTGTCAAGCCGGCCACCATCCGTCTCGTCCTCAGCCTCGCCGTTTCCAAGTCTTGGCCTATCAACCAACTCGACGTGAAGAACGCCTTCCTCCACGGCACCCTCAACGAGACAGTCTACTGCCAACAACCTTCCGGATTCGTCGACCCCGACCATTCCAACCATGTCTGCCGTCTTCACAAGTCGCTCTACGGCCTCAAGCAAGCTCTGCGCGCGTGGTATCACCGCTTTACCACCTACGCGCGCTCCATCGGCTTCACTTCCTCCACTTCAGATACGTCGCTGTTCATCTACCGCAACGGAGCTGATGTCGCCTATCTCCTCCTCTACATCGACGACATCATCCTGACAACCGCCTCGACCCATCTTCTCCGAAAGCTGTCCTCTCAACTTCACGACGAGTTCGCCATGACTGACTTGAGTGCTCTTCATTACTTCCTCGGCATCTCCGTCACGCGCACACCTGTAGGGCTTCACCTCTCTCAGCGCCAGTACGCCATTGACCTTCTCCAACGGGCCGGCATGATTGAGTGTCACTCGACGGCAACTCCCGTCGACACCAAGTCCAAGCTCTCCGCTTCTGACGGTGTTCCACTGTGTGACCCTGAGGCCATCGACTACCGCAGTATCGCCGGGCCCCTACAGTATCTCACACTCACCCGGCCTAACCTCGCCTACGCCGTCCAGCAGGTGTGTCTCCACATGCATGCGCCGCGCGATGTTCACATGACCCTGATTAAACGCATCTTGCGTTATGTCAAGGGATCCATGGATCTTGGCTTGTTTCTCCACGCCTCCTCGTCACCCTCCCTCACGGCCTACACCGACGCAGACTGGGCGGGCTGTCCAGATTCCCGACGTTCCACCTTAGGCTATTGCATCTACTACGGTGACAATCTGGTATCTTGGTCCTCCAAACGCCAGACCACGGTGTCCCGCTCCAGTGCGGAGGCCGAATATCGCGCCGTTGCCGAGTGTTGCTGGCTCCGCCAACTTCTCGGGGAGCTCCACTCTCCCCTCTCCTCCGCCACGGTGGTCTTCTGTGACAATATCAGTGCCGTCTACCTCTCGGCCAACCCCGTTCAGCACAAGCGCACAAAGCATATCGAGATTGACATCCACTTTGTTCGCGAAAAAGTGGCTCTTGGTCAATTCTGCGTTCTCCATGTGCCTTCGTCCCACCAGTTCACAGACATCATGACGAAGGGGTTGCCGGTTCAATCCTTTGAAGATTTTCGGTCCAATCTTTGCGTTCGGAAACCTCCCGATTTGATTGCGGGGGGTGTCAAAGATAGCATTGTATCTTCTATCTTTTAGTGTATAGGAGTTGTATAGAAACACTCCTTTGGTGTATCCGAGTTGTATAGCAATGCTTCCAATCACCTTATATATATAGAACCGGCCAGCACCAATTGTGTGCGTGCTATGTCCATCAATCTCTCTCTCTCTCGTCTCCCACGTTTACAATAGCTACCACGGAGAGGAAGAAAGATAGTCGATTTGGGGGTGGAGGGGCTCCATGGGGAATGGCGTGGCTGGAGAGGACGACGACTGCAGGGGGAGATTTTTGATTTTGCCAAAATATAGTATTGCGCGGGGCCAAAACGCAAAGTTGCGTAAGTGAGGAGAGGAGCGAGCCCAGTGCATCTTGTCCTCATCACATTGTCTACTATTGCTGTGATTTGCATCATATTTATGCTCTGCATCACACTAAGGCCGCGCTCAACACGACTTCATTGTGAGCGTTAGGTGATTTTTCATCAGAGCGCGCACTTGTGCGCGCTGATGAATTTTTGTTTTTAAAATTTACTTATACTTTTTTGTTTTCGGTTTTTTTAAATTTTTTTAATATTTAATTATACTCAATAAACCAACTCAGCTACAATGTTTTTTCAGCCAGCTATAGTGTTTTTTCAGCAAAAGCTAAAAGCTATCGCTATTCCGATCACCCCCTAAGACACGGGATGGAGCCAAGCTAAGACGGTTCAGTTGATATCTACTATTAATGTGATCTTTTTTTAGAAAATATTAATGTGATTTTATCACGTTGTGAAAATTTTTTTTTAGCTCTATCGCAATGTACAGACACATAACTAATACAGTTGAAGTATGAGTGGAAGGAAAATCCTTCTTTCTCTAACAGGCTAACCCTGCTTTAGAGGGGTGGTCGGCGATCAGGACAAATCTTGGAATGCATAATTTTGCCGCCCATTCTATGTACCTGGAATGATATACTGCTAATTAATTGTTCTACAAAGTAATTAGAAACGATTTTTCTTTATAGTAAATAATAAAACAGCAAAAAAAAGCAGTGTGAAAACACACAAACAAACAAAACACATAAACTTTGTTTTACCTTATCCCTATAGTATGTCGTGCCCCGTATATCCTAGCGTTATTTCTCTTCAATCAATAACATTACCAGGTCTCCTGAGTAAAGCTTGATTTGCTTGTAGAATTGGTAGATTCTCTCCTCCTCCCTACTTCATTCCTCTACATATATCACTACTTCTTGGTTTTGTTTGAGTAAACTAGCTGTTTGTATTAATTAAATATGGATTATTTTGGGCTGAGTCTTATGACCTATAATTATGGTTTTTAAATTTTGACTTGTTCGTGAGAGACAGTACATATAGAAAAATAGTCGTATGCGATTTTGACCGGTACAGCTGAACTCAATACAGTTTGTACTACAATTTAACTGTAGACTCCACCTTAAAAAAACACACAATTTAACAACGAGTTAGTGTAAAAATAGAAGCAAAAAACCTAAGCATAAACTAAAAGAACTGAGCCTAATTCCCTCTTAAATTGAAAACAAAAAAGCATTGCAAATGTCAAAAGGTAACCCCTAACTTCGCTGCATAACTGCCTTTTTCCTCAAAAACACACTTTTAAGGTCACATTAGCACCAAAAGGGTGAACCCAAGGCCAAGCTCGGCTACAAAATAGACCACACCACTTGCCTCCAACACAAACACTCTCGCTCTTCTCTCGGGTAAACACGCCTCAGCACAGAGCTCCAATGGCGCCCTCCTCTTCCTCCATCCTCCTGCTCCTCGCGTCTGTCCTCACCGCGCCGCGAGCCCTCGGGCAGTGGCAGTCCGGGCATGCCACATTCTACGGCGGCGGCGACGCCTCCGGTACAATGGGTACGTAGAGAACACCAATTCGTTCATTCCGTTCTTGAAACTTCAATAAGGACACACGTACTGTAGTCGCGATTGATCTTGCTGGATTCATTCGAGCGTGCATGGCGTCTGTGTGTGCGTACGTGCAGGAGGCGCGTGCGGGTAAGGGAACCTGTACAGCCAGGGGCACGGACGAGCACGGCGGCGCTGTTCAACAACGGGCTGAGCTGCGGTGCTCGGGCGACCCCAAGTGGTGCCTCCCTGGCGCCATCATGGTGACGGCCACCAACTTCTGCCCGCCCAACTACGCGCTTCCCAACAACGACGGCGGCGGGTGCAAGTGCAACCCCTGCTCCAGCACTTGGACCTCGCCGAGCCCGCCTTCCTCCACGTCGCCCAGTACCGCGCCGGCATCGTCCCCGTCTCATTCCGCAGGCACGCACGGACGGACGTCCCCACATTTTCTTTCCTTTTCTACTCGAACCGTAACTCGTTTCTTACTCTTTTTTACTCTAGCAAAAACGACGATATACTAGTAACTGTAGCTAGTTAAAGTGTAGGGTCTGTACTTTTTTGCTGCGGTTTATGGTTTTTGGTTGAAATTTTTGAATTTTAGCTGTTTGTGATAGAGATTACGGAGAGAGATAATTGTTTATGATTTTAAATTGTACAGATGTTGGGTTTTGAATATATACTATAATTAATTTGTAGGTTCTACCTTGAAAAAAATACTCCATTTAAAAGTTAGTACTATAGCAAAAATTAAAAGTCGTTTTTAGAAGAAAAAAGAACAGACATGTAAAAGGCCAAGGTCTCGTCACAAAATTTCGCATGCTGCGTGTTGCACGAACTCAGGCAGGGTGGCGTGCGTGAAGAAGGGCGGGCTCCGGGTCACGGTGAACGGGCACTCGTGCTTCAACTTGGTGCTGGTGACCAACGTGGGCGGGGGCGGGGGCGGGGGCGGGGGACGTGCATGCACGCGGCGGCGATCAAGTGGTCGCGGACGGGCTGGCCGCCCATGTCGCGCAACCGGGGCCAGAACTGGCAGAGCACGCCTACCTCAACGGCCAGGTGCTCTCCTTCCGCGTCACCGCCAGCGACGGCCGCGCGCTCGCCTCCGCCAACGTCGCGCCAGTGGGGTGGCAGTTCGGCCAGACCATAGAGGGCGGCCAGTTCTGATCAGGAACCGATCGACCGATCGAGAGGATTGCTCGTCCAGCTCCTTCGATTAATTTAGAGTTTTATGTTTAGCTAAGATGAGGTTACTTTTTCTAATCTCGACTTTTATCGGTGTTAATTTGTCGTTAATCTGGTCCGGCCCTGATGCTGAGGCTGTTTTGTCAGGCCTAATGGCATTATCTACATAAGAGTGTTTGCCATGTGATGGGATTATCATGGTGTGCTATCGAAATTTCTCAACAAGAGGGTATTGTAAAACGGGCCAAGTTTCAAATGGGCCGAACGATAGGCCCAGACCACTAATCCATGCGTGACTCCGGACTCCCGGAGACAAAACGCGGCCGCGGCCGCTTCCTTCCATTAGTGCTGCCCGGCCGAATGTCGCGTGCGGTGACTAGATTTTTCCTGACGCCGTCGCTGCTCCCACTCCCCAAGTGGCATCGAAGGCGGCGGCCCTGCACCCGCACGACGAGGGCTTTCACCATGGCGGCTTCGGGGTTCGGGGGCGGCGAGGCGTTCCGGCTGTCGGCGGGGGCCGGCGCGCTGAAGCTGCACATGGGCGACATCACCCGCTGGTCCGTCGACGGCGCCACCGACGCCATCGTACGTTCCGCACCCATCCCATTATCCCATCCCGCGCCGTCTACTCCTCTCCCCTCCTCCTCGCGCTGTTTTCGCTTTCGGTTAGGGCGCCGTCCGAATCTAATACTGTATGTATGTTTTGGATTGGTGAGATGGGTGGCGTTGTGGCCTACCAGATCACACGTCTCGGCAGCTATGATCTCGTTACGGGAGGGGGCCTGGCACATGGCCTGCTTGCCTGACAAGTTAATATAACTGATAGTTCCAAATTTTCTAGTCCTATATTAAGCTATTTATTCTAGGATAGTTTTATGTTCTAAGAATCCCACTGTTATTTTGATGCATGGTGTGCCATTTGTGCTGTAATATACATGATACCGATTTGTTTTGGCTTTCTCTTTTCTTTATTGAAAAAATATGTCTCAAATTTCTTAAAGCAATAGTCTCTGTATTTAACAATGAAGAAGGTAATAACCTCTGTATGTGGCAATGAAGGTATAACCGGAATTTATTTTTGGCAGGTTAATGCTGCTAATGAACGAATGCTAGGAGGTGGAGGTGTTGATGGAGGTAATGGCATGCTTTTGAGAAGCGTTATAATTTAACTTTATCTCATATAGACTGGAAACCGCTATCTCAGCTATATATCGAGCTGCTGGACCAGAGCTCGTAGAAGCATGCCGTAAAGTTCCAGAGGTCAAACCTGGAGTTCGTTGCCCTACCGGAGAAGCTAGAATTACTCCGTTAGTACCTTCTCTGGTTCATTTTGGTAGCATTGGGATACTCTCTTCTAAACACTTCATATCCCTTTACCTGAATGTTGAATGTGAACAGAGCTTTCAAGCTTCCTGTATCACGTGTGATACACACTGTTGGGCCCATATATGATATGGACAAGCAGCCTGAGGTATCCTTAAAGAATGCCTACGAGTAAGTCCTCCTTTTAAATTTTATGTATTATTAGAAAAGGTCGTGCTAGCTACTGAATCGGGGAAAAACTGCCCTGAACTGCATGTGCTAATTGCAGAAATAGCTTGAAGCTTGCTAAAGAGAATGGCATTCAGTACATTGCATGCCCTGCTTTATCTTGTGGTGTTTATCGGTATGTACTTAGTGCCAGTTTTCGTTCATTTATCTACTTTTCGTGCATTTTTCCCCTTACACTATCTAATTTGTCAAGTTTAACATGACTTAATACTATGCAGTTATCCTTCCAAGGAAGCATCGAAAATAGCTGTTTCAACTGCACAACAATTTTCGGGGGATATTAAAGAGGTTCGTAGTAGCTCTGCTTCTAATCGTTTCAGTACTATGCTGTGCTGCTGAGGTATTTGTAGTCAAATGTCATTTCTAATTTCCACACTAAAAATAGGAACAATGCATCCAATAATTAAACCGGATATCCTTTACCACACCTAGTCAGACTTAGACCTCTCAAAAATAAAAAGATTGTGATGATACTTGTCAACATAGAGATGATATCCCTTATTTGGGCTTCACTGGGAAGACCCGTTTAGAAATATGAAAGTACTTTCATTTTTCCTGTTTTTTTTATGTAGTGCTGACATCTATCTTGATTAAACATGTAAACCACTTGGTAATTGGTATGAAATTTATTTGCAGGTGCATTTTGTTCTGTTTTCAGATGAGCTCTACAATATCTGGCATGGGACTGCCAAGGAGATGCTGTCGCACTTTGAGAAATGAATGTCGATGCAGTTCCCTTATGCCAGGGTAGTTTGCTCTTAGTCAGCCAACATGTTATAGTACTACTGTACAAGAGTCGGTTGGCTGATATCTTAACATGTGTTTGTATGAAAGAGAGTTGGATGAATATACTGGATGAGTGTCCTGAACGACATTTTAAACCGTGCCGTGTGCTATATTTTCATACGAACTAAGATTTAGTGCTGCCGAGAAGTTCTGTGACACTCAGGGCGTTCGTTTTAGCGATGGATTCTGATTTTTTGTTGAAATTTTATTGTAACTGACTTTTTTTTACTGTAACTAATTTGGTTTTTAGGCATAATTAAATTTAAAAAATATAAAAATAGAAAAAATATGTTAGCCATCAATGCAAAGGAACACGAGAAAAAAAAGAAAAATGCAAAAAAGCCCAAAAAATCTAAAAAAATTCAGAAAAAGACCAATTATTGAATAGTGAAAAAAAAAGCTGAAGCTGAAAAAAAAACTGAAACGAGCGGAGCTGCTAGGTTCCGTAGGAACTATAACTTCAAATTTAGGTTAATTCAAAACCCCCAGGTGTCTCTTACCACTTCTCAGTTAGCATTTAACTGGGTAACGCATTGAACAGGTAATGCTTTGTTATGACGTGTTTGTGCAATCGAAGACTACGGGAGTTCCATGGTTCAGTCAAGATGCCTGATAATGCTAACAGCTGCAACATGTTCGTTCCTTGTTACTGTATATCAAAAACCTTCACAGTATGTGCTGCCAGTTCATACTATACAAACTTGTACAGGTAAGTCACTAGGAAACAAGTCAAACGGTGTACAACCACCTCAAATTCTCTTCTCCATTACTGCTGGTTACCTTTCAACAACTTGGAGCCCAGTTTGTATCAAAGCCCAACTCGGATAGCACATGTACACCAGACTATACAGTGTGCAATCTTCTGCAAATTCCATTTTGGGTTTCAAACCTTATTGATCAAGAGTAGATTGCAATGGTTTCTACACCATACTTCGGTTTTCACTTATCACTGTCCTAAATCCCTATTTCCAAAACCTAAGATGTAGAAATACAAGTACAAAAAACATACTCAGCACGTGGTATATAACTATATATGTAAAAGGGAGAGAACAAGACCAGCGTTGCAGTCGAAAGACAGATCAGTCATCTTTATCTCTGATAAAGCTTCTCAGTAGTCTGCTTATGACATTTTCGTCAACTATCTTGTAATGCCTTGAGATATTCCGGTGGACCATCCCAGCATACTTGTCCACGTGCTCCCGGTGTCTATTGTATAATGCAGGTATTGTGACCAAAGCAATGGTTCCTGTCATCCACGCATAGTAAATTAGCATTGAATTTCACACAAACGACGAACCATAGCCAAACATAATACGGTATGTGTACAGAAGATACCTATATAAGCAAGAGTTATAGAAGAGCAGAAATTGCCAATAACAGATAGCAGCCAAAGGACAGACACAACCTGTGAAGAATTTTCCAAATCAGCAACCGTAGCAATCTCATGTAATCAACAAAGAGAAATACTGGCATGGTAGCTAACCTGGAAAAAGAGCCGGAAATCCTTGCCAAGAGTAATGTCATGCGCAGTCATCAGTATGTTGTTGACTTCAACATGGAATGAAGCCGCAGCATTGCTAACCATCTCCTCTGATAAAACTAACTCAGGTAGTGGCCTAGGCTGCCTATGAATAATTAACAGATAAGAAAAACACAGATACACTTCTATCCAAATTTGAAATAACATGAAGGCAAGGATGTAGGTTGCTTACTTATTTAGCAACCCAGATATTTTAACCCGTATGAACTGTACAACTATTAAAGTGAGCAGTACATCACAGCAGATCGTCAAGAATGACAGTTCAGACTTCTCAAACAACAACCATGCCATGGTAGCACCAAATATAACACCAACTGTAACACGTCTACGCTTCCATAAGATGATATCAGCAGCTGAAAGATAGGAACAACATCGTGAAGCATGAACAAGACAAGCAGAAGGCCAATTGAATTTCGAGACAAAAAATGTAAGAACCAAAGCATTAGTAAACTTCAAACCGAAATCAAGCTTATAACGTGTATATTATCAATTTATCATTATCAGTGCAGAAGAAAAATAATTAAATACCATATCACTTGAAGTTAAGCTGATCAACTAAATGTATCATAAGATAAACATAAGAAATAGTCCTCTGAGCTTAGTGTAGCAATGATTTAGTATGCAGTCTGACAGGATACAGAACCCAACGCTTTGGTTAGTACTCATAAATGGTTGGTCTCTTATTTGAGTAGATTGGTACTAACACCGTGCAGCAATAAATTTAAAAGGGAAAACTTAACAACATCTAAATTATTGATTCTATATTTACAGGCGGCCTTCATTTCAAGTTTGGTTGAGTTATAATCACAGGTATTTCAAGGCTGACTGAGTGGATAAACATCAAGTAGAATTCCAACCAAAAGTCCAAAACTCTGTGGCATAATCTCAATTCTATGCGCACATTCACATCTCGGCACAACACATATCCTCGCACGCATATTTCTGCTACCCTACAAATCGAAAGCCAAAAGATCAACCAACCACCTTTACTCAACCCTGCCACTACTACTGCGAATACAATCGCCGTGTCTTGTCGAGTGAAACATCACAACCACGTGACGGCCTCACGTATCCGCCTCATCATCCAATTCGCGTATATGATAACAGTTTCACGCTGCTGTAACAAATAACAGCAAGTGCGAGTCACACCAAATTCAGCACAAACTGGAGTTGGGAAGTTGGGGTAGAAGAGTATTGTACCTTTCCCGCCGCCGACGATCTGTTGGATAGAGAGTCGGTAGCCGCCGCCGGCGGAGCTGCAGGGGTCGGCGGAACCCTCGATCCCGCCGGCTCCGGCGCCGGCGTCCATGGCGAGACCTTGTTTCTCGGAGGGATCGGAGAGGAGGCGAGGCGCTTGAGGGAAGAAAACTAGGGCGATGAGGAGGAGGGGGAGGCGGTTTCTTCCACGGGGCAACGGTAGAACCAAATGATCAGCACGAGGGCGCTGTCTTTCTTAATTTTTTAGCACTCCATTTCTTTTATTTCGTTAATCAAGTTGGTTTAGTGTTGATTGATTGGGCCGTCTGTTCGATCGCAAGAAAGCTAC
This sequence comes from Melocanna baccifera, assembly GCA_036346265.1. NCBI lineage: Eukaryota > Viridiplantae > Streptophyta > Magnoliopsida > Poales > Poaceae > Melocanna > Melocanna baccifera. The sequence goes on from CM070693.1 coordinate 15,630,538, forward strand.
GGGGCCCAAAGATGTTTCTCTAGTTAGCGGCTTCAAGTGTTTAGCTTCGTAAGAGACTGTACTATATTAGTTAAAGCTATCATTTAAAACCTGAGGCAACAACAACAATAAAATCTTTTATCTTAAACAAATTAGAGTAGGTTAGGAATGAAATCTCCTTAACATCAAAGAGACGAGAGCTTTAAAAATCTATAAAACTAAAATCCTAAACCGTACAACCTACCAACTGAGTCGAGAGTCTGAATACTGTCTTTAGACTTTTTTTATGATTCTGATACATTGATGCTAACTTTCATGCGCTCCTATCCAAAGTTAATTTTTTAGATACATTTCAATCCATCAAGTCTCTTTTAACTGCTTCCTTCTATGTCAGTTTTGATCGATCTCTGTATCTTCTTACGTTTTCAGTGCGTCTTAAAATTCTACTATGTACCGGCGCTTTAGGAGGCCTCTGTTGGAGATGTTCAAACCATCTCAAGTGATGTTAGACCAATTTCTCTTCAATTGGTGTTACCCCTACCCTATCACGTATATCATCATTGCGGATAAGATCCCGCCTTGTATGACTACAAATCCACCATAGCATTCTCATCTCCACTACACTCATCTTCTGTATATGTTGTCTTTTAGTCGCCCAACATTCTGCTCCATATAGGATCACAGATCTTATCGCTGTCCTATATAACTTACCCTTTAACTTCTGAGAGACTTTTTTTGTCACACAGGACACCAGATGCTGGATACCATTTCACCCACTTCGCTCTTATCCTGTGGCTCACATCTTCATCAATCTCATCGTCCCACTGTAGCATTGATCCTAAATAACGAAACGTGTCCTTTCTAGGCATTATTTGTCTGTCTAGCCTAATATCTCTATCATCTGCCTTGGTACCTCTAAAATCACACCTTATATACTCAAATTTAGTCCTACTAAGTCTAAAACTCTTTAATTCTAAAGCCTTCCTCCACAGCTCAAGATTCCTATTAACACTTATTCTACTCTCATTAACTAGCACCACATCATCAACGAAAAGCATACACCAAAGAATATCTCCTTGTATGTCTCACGTGACATCGTCCATCACTAGGGTAAAAATGTATTGGCTCAACACTAACCCTTGGTGTAGTCCTATTTTAATAGAAAAGTCATTACTAATACTACTACATGTTCTAACATTAGTCACAATATCTTCGTAAATATCCTTAATTAGGGTAATATATTTTGTTGGGGCTTTTTTCCTTTGAAGCGCCCACTACATGACCTTCCTTGGCACTTTATCATAGACTTTCTCCAAATCAATAAACATCATATGAAGGTTTTTTTGCTCTCTATACCTTTCCATCAACTATCATAGCAAGAAAATTGTCTCTGTGGTCGACCTCCCAAGCATAAAACCAAATTGGTTTGCCATCACGCTAATCAATTTTCTTAAACGGTGTTCAATCACTCGCTCTCAAAGTTTTACTATGTGGCACATGAGTTTAATTCCTCTATAATTAGTTCAACTTTGAATATTCCCTTTATTTTTAAAAATTGGTACTAACGTGCTCCTCCGCCACTCGTTTGACATCTTATTTAACCTAAAAATACTATTAAACAAATTAGTTAGCTAAGTAATTGCTACTTCTCCTAGTCATTTCTACACCTCGATGGAGATATTATCAGACCCCAACACCTTACCCACTTTCATCATCTTTAAGGCCTCTCTTACTTCTGATTTCTGGATTCTTCGAATAAACCACCTATTAGTATCATCAAAAACATCATCTAGTTCCATTATACTATCATCATTGTCATGATTGAACAACTTGTCGATGTAATCCCTCCACCTAGTCTTGGTCTCCTCGTCTTTCATCGAAAGTCTATTAGTGTCGTCTTTGATACAATTAACTTGGTTGAAATCTATCTTATTCCTTTATCGAAGTTTAGCCATTTTGTAGACATCCTTCTCACCATCTTTTGTACTTAGTTTCTAGTAAATTTTCTCATATACCTTGTCTCGTGTCTTACTCACCGTTTTTTCATATTCTTTTTTTGCTGCTTTATATTTTTGTACATCGTCATCCTTATATCAAGATGCATGTGCTTGCAACATATCTTCTTCTCCTCGATAGCCTTTTACACTTCCTCGTTCCACCATCACGTGTCTTTAGATTCGCATCTTGTCCCTCGGGTCACTCCAAGCACCTCTGTAGCCACATTCCTAATACAAGTTGCCATCTCTGTCCACATACTATTCGCTTCTCCTACGTCCCATATCTCTTCTGCCAACATTCTCTCCTTAAACGCCAGTGCGGTGTCCCCTTTGAGTTTTCACCACTTCGTCCTTGTGACTCTAGGGACCTTAGTCTGTCTACCTCTTAATCTAAAACGAAAGTCGGAGACTACCAACTTGTGTTGTTGGACAACACACTTTCTAAGTATAACCTTACAATCTATGTAGGCTCATTTGTACTCCCTCGTAACAAGGATAAAATCAATTTACCTAAAATGTTGACCACTGCTAAAAATAACTAAATAGCGATGTCTCTTTTTAAAAAGGTATTAGCTATCATAAGATCAAAGGCTACAACAAAGTTTACAATATCTTATCCCTCTTGATTTCTATCACTATAATCAAAACTCCCGTGCACCCTTTAAAACCCTCACTAGTTGTACCAACATGACCATTAAAATTGCCTCATAAGAAAACCTTCTCACTGTTAGGCACACTTCTAACCATGTCATCTAGGTCATCTCAAAATTGCCTCTTAGTGACCTCATCCAAATCTACTTGTGGAGCATATGCACTAACAACATTTAAAACCAAATCGTCAAAGATTAACTTGACTAAGATAATCATATCCCCCTATCTCCTCACATTAACAACTCCGCTCTTGAGGCGCTTATCGATTAAAATGCCCACTCCATTCTTATTTCATTTTGTTCCAGTATACCACAACTTAAAGCCAGTATTCTTCACCTTTTTCGCCTTTTGACCTACCCATTTAGTCTTTTGAACGCACAAAATATTTATATATCTCATAATCGCTATATCAACTACCTCTCTTAACTTACCTGTTAAGAACCCTACATTCTAATTAACCAAACGAATCCTACTCTCCTCGGCTAGCTTCCTTGCCCCTTGCACTCGTCAAGTAAAGTGCGAAGGTCCTTGCATATTTTTCACTACATTCGGACAACGACGTAACACGTCACTAAGAGAGTGACGTCCCAACCCTTACTCATTTATCACCACACCCAAGTTTCGATATAGCGTATCGCTAAGAGAGTTACGTCCTAACGAAACTATTTTAGGTTTTATTCTATGAAAAGATAGTTTGATTTTACATTGGCTTGTCAGACCTAACATAACCTTTCTCCTTTTTTTTCTGAATTAGGACAGACTATGTAAAAAAAACTACATAGACATTTAAAACCCGTGACAAAGTTAGAAAAAAAATTTAGAGTCTAGGCCAGCCTAACTTTGACTAATAATCACGAACAAGTTTATATACAAATCATGCAAATGAAATTAAGAACTATAACAATTTTAAACTAAAAGTATGGTCTAATACACATGTAAAAGCTATGACGTGCTTTGACCGGGAAACATTGTTGTTTCATCGTCTCTTGTGTGAGGCAATTCTCTCTCCAAAATTTTGTATTTCTAGTGAAGCTTCGAAATGGCCATTTGGAACAATTTCTCTAGTTTCAATTCCAGCAGGACTGCACTAGACATGGCACCTCATTTCTGTTATATTTTCCTATTCAACCATTCATGCGATTACCGATTACTATGTTGCAAACAAAGCCTTAGTACGCATTAGTTGGTTCCATTCGTTGAGTTTACCAGGGATTAGTGATGTTCTTTAGAAAATGTTGTCGAGATGGCACAAGGATACTTCATTGGGCAACCCACCAATGAAATATATCCAATGAGAACTACTTTTTGGGGTGCTCGTATTGACTACGGCTGATATTTTTTTCTGAAAATTAATAGTAGTGATTGAAATATGTGACTTTTAGAAAGAGATGACGAGTGGTGGGAAAAGCAAGGGAAATATGTATGTGCAAGACGAGAGCGAGAGTAGTAAGATGTGTGATGTTAGAAATAGGCTTATATGAGTGAGGCATATTTCCTATAATACCAAAATATACATGATTTAGTAACATATTACTAAGACAAGTTGAATAAGACTAATTTATAAGGTGGGATACTTGCTACTCTCTAAAAATTTGAGACACATAGCATGATAGGTCTTTGGCTAAGCACACACGCACGCACGCGTGCATACGTATTCGTGTATTTTCGCATAGAAAATCGTGTGATCTGTGACTTACGATGCGCGAACGTGCCATGACATGGCGCGTCACTTGATAGACCAGATCCACCTTATTTTTGCTGAACAGTGCATCATGTCTCTCTCTTGAATTGATCATGACACTGCTTAATTATTATTATTTTGTTTGAATATTAACAATTACTAATGAATAATTTATCAGTTACCAGTGGATTATTTTATTTTAATGATGCAGTTACTTGAGAATAATTTGCACGTCTATAAAAAGATCTAGAGATGTTTAGGCTTGGCAGATTGAACTCCACTTTTTCTCTTATTGTCTTCTTCCTCTCTAGTGAATTTGCACTGAGTGTTAAGCGATCAAATCTCGTTGGTCTTTCTTCTCGGTGTGCAATAGGAAGGAGGGAGAGTGGCTATCTCTGATCCATTGCTGCAGAAAGTATCTATATGTGTGGCAATAAGGTTTTTGGGTAGCGCAACACACATGATCTCTCCTGCTCTGTTTCATTTACGTTCTGCACTGCTTCGAGCCTGCATTGCTTTTTATTCTATAGCAAACCCAACAGTAAGTCGTTCGTGCAATCGATCGACTTTATTATAATATCTTTCTTAAGTATTTTCTGAAGCACAATGAATAGCCTGCTATTAGATTCATTTGTTGCATCACTAGTCTTTTACTGTATCTGTCTCTTAGTAAAATTTAGAATTAAAATATTACTCACATCTATCTCTTCATATTACTCACAATGATGGTTGGTGCTTCTAATGCTATGAAATCTGAGAGGTATTCTGATCAGAATTTTTGTAGATGACAGACTAGAGCCCAATTTTGGCTTATGTCTTTGGGATAGTGGTGGGTTATCCACCCGCGGTATCTATTTACGATTGAATAACATATGTAGTTTGATAATATGAATAACACCGCTCTTGGTTGCATTCTGACCATTTTGACAGATCAGCTCTATAATGTGTACATTGACTATAAGTTCGCTACAAAATTATAAAATGCACTAGAGCATAAGTATGAAGAGGCGGAGGCAGGTCGCTGGCTTTACATATGTGAGCATTTTTTTTACTTTAGTATGGATGAGGCTAAGTCTATAGTTGGATAAGCTTATGATCTCCAGCTATTGGTTGGTGAGATTGCACACCTGAGCTGCGTGTTGTCTCCTAAGTTTATGGCTACGAGCATTGTTGCCAAACTTTCTTCTAGTTGGTGAGATTTGGCCACTTGCTTGAAGCACAAGAAAGAAGAGATTTTTGTTGAGGATCTCATTGTTATCCTCGATGTGAAAGAAAAGATGTGAGCAAAAGATACACCCACCATTTCTTCATCAGCTAGGTTCTTTTCGCCTTACTGTTTGTGTCTTTTAGCTTTTGCTACAGTCACTAGCTTTTAAACGGTACATATTTTTAAGGCAAGGTCTATAAATCTATTATTGTAGACATTGTACTGACTTTAGCTATACACTTATACCGGCCAAAATCACATCGACTGCCTCTTTCTTCATACTCTCTCTTGCGAATAGTCAGAATTTAAAAGTCAAAAGTCATAAGTTACAACCCAAAAGAATCCACTGTCTCACCCTGGCTTCTCGTTTAGAATTCAAAAATTTTCAACGGATTCTCATGAAATTATTATAAGGAAGTGTAGGACGAGCTACATTACAGGAGGATGTTGAGTGGTTCCTATTGGACTCCTGAATGTATTTTGGGAATTTCTCAATTTATAAAAGGGAAAAAAAGAAAAAAAAAGAGGACCCCACCTATTGATGGGATAGAGGAGATGGAGATAAGACCTTTCGGCCGTTTCTCTCCAAGCGGCTAAGGAGCTCACCTTGATCGATTAATTCGGGCGATTGGATCTGGCAGTGGCGGCAACGGAGGTGCCACTGGCCCGAGTGCTTCGTTGCCAGCCATGGCCGCAGCCCGCCGGCCTCCGCTCCCCTATAAAAGGCGGCCCTCTTCTTCTCCTTGAGGGACTAAAGGAGTGACTCCTACCCTCTCTCTCTCTCTCTTTCTCTCTCTCGATCCCCTTTCTTCTCAGCAAAGCCTCGATTTGGGCCTAAAGGCATCACCTTGCCAAGATCCTCTCTAGCACTAGGGGTGAAAACAGATCGATTTCGATCGGATATTACTCATTCCATATCCTATCCCATATTTTTTCTCGGATTCGGAGTCGAATACGAATAGTACCAGATAAGAATACGAATTCGTGTAGTGTCGATCACAAATACGGAGCGGTTGCGAATACGATAAACAATATCTAGTTGGATATTACGCAGGAATACAAAGGGTATATATAGTGCGCACAATACCCACCATGTATTTCTAAAGAAATATTTTGGCAGGAATCTGGTAGAACATATTTCAAAGGTGGCTCCTCCAAATTTTTTACACTTCCAGAAAACTTATTTGGATTTTATTGGATTTGTTGGAATTTGTTTGGATTTTTCTGAATTTTATTTGAAAAGCACAGAGCAAGAAAACTTATTTTAACTATTTTCTAAAAGTTAAAAATAGTTTATATTATTTTCCCAAAGCTCTCCTAGATTTATAGTATTTTGTGAATTTTAAATTTTTTCAAAGTTATTTGCATTTTATTGGATTTGTTGAAATTTATTTGGATTTTTTTAGATTTTATTTGAAAGCTAAGAGCAAAAAACTTATTTAAACTAGTTTATAAAAGCAAAAAATAGTTTATATTATTTTCCTAAGTTCTCCTAGATTTATAGTATTTTTTGTGAATTTTCTGAATTTTTTCGGAGTTATTTGCATTTATTTGATTTTTGGAATTTATTTGGATTTGCTAATGGGTTGAAAATGATGATTTGGTTGATGGGCTGGATATCCGAAAATATATCCAGGTATTATCCGATAAAATCCCGGATAGTATCCGTATCCGTCGGATAGTTCTTTTCCGAATCCGAATCTGTATCCGAAAACAACTATCCGAATTCGATAATTATCCGATATGACTATCCGAATTCGATCCGACTCGGATTCGGCAGTCGGTCAGTCGGGAAATATCCGATCCGTTTTCACCCCTATCTAGCACTAGCGATTGTGCGATCTGAACTTACCTTCTCTGGATTATCCTGTGTGGTTTCTTGTGCCTCTTCTCGGTTTGAGATCTAGTATCAAGGGATTTTGGGGATTTTTTAAAGAGAGTTGGTCATACTCGTGTCAAGCTGAGAAGGGATTGAGGTCTGCTCGTCGTGTTCTTGGGTGCTCTCGGCCAGAGCTCCCATTGGTCTTGTGCGGCAACATCTCCTTCCCTCGACTTTATGCTTCGGCTTGTTGAGGTGTGAAGGATGGCATTGTATCTCCGTTAACCTTCGTCTCCTTGTGCGGCATAGAGAAATGCTTGGTTGTCTAGGACAGCGCTCTATGCGTGCCTTGCCTTGTGTGGTTTTCATCTCGGTGATTTCGAATATTACCTGTACTGTGAGTTTTTGGGTGCTTACCCTTTGCAATTTTGTGATCTATTTCACATATGTGAGAGCCATCACTATTTGAAAATTGCAAAAGCATTCTGTGGGCTTACCACTTGATGATGAATGAATTTACCACTAAATGTGTATATGACTTTTAGTTTAGACAGATTTTGAGCTATTAGACTACTTGTTATGTCTATGCTCTGAATAGGTAAATCATCTTATGATACTTGTTGCCATATGTAGTATCTATTTTCGGTTGAGTGTAATCAGATTTCATCCTTTGTAGTTGATCTCTGGTATCTGTCTTCAATCTGTAAGTTCATGTCCTTGAGCGATAGTTTGATGCTTTCTTGATACATAATAAGGTAGACTTGGTGATTTATTTAAGATAGCAGGTATTTGTTGAGCTCAAGATCTGATCTAAAAATTATCATATATACTTGATTTCATATGAAATACAGTGCAGAGATGGCCAAGATCAAATTTTGTGCAACTAGCATTTAGAGAGCAAAATAAAACATTCAAAATATTAATAACATGTTAAATTTGGTTATACATGCTATGTTTACGTTTATATCAGTATGCAGATGCAATGACTTTAATTGTTTACATAAGAATATGCTTGATTTTAGACTCTTACATGATATATATATATATATATATATATATATATATATATATATATATATATATATATATATATATATATATATATATATATATATATATATATATATATATATATATATATATATATATATATATATATATATATATAGGAAGCCTCTTTTCTACACCCGGTGCAATTACACCCTATATCGTATCTCACAACGTAGAGAGTATCTCGCGTAACGGAGAGTATGTACGTATAGTATATGAGTATTTAAGATCATCTAGGTGGTATGAATAAATTTTCAGAGGTAGTATATACTTTTTTTAGACATACTCTTTTTTATATGCGTATATAAAGGTATTTACAAAATACGCTAAAAATTATGGACTCTCTTGTAATTTTTTCATGTGGTTCACATTGGAGTATCTTATATTTAGTATATGAGTATACCTAAAGTGATAAAGGAGTATTTCAAGTTCGTTTAGGTGGTATATTAGAGGTGAGTGTAATTACACCTGGGTGTAAAAAGTATTTTTTCATATATATATATATATAAATATAAATTAATTAAGTCATTCATATACTTTTTATTCTTACTTATACTTATATACTTATACCGTAATATTTCCAACCGTTCCAACCATCCGACCGCTATCCAAATGCCCTCTCGCGCCGTACCAATCCATCGGCACGTACCGCCACCCCCAGTGCCCCAGCCCGCCCTCGCTCGTGACTCGCAACCCGCCGTCCACCGCGACCGACGGAGACATCTTGCAGAAGTCTTTCTGCCTGTTCCTTCTTCCCTGGTTCATTTTTGGATATGGATAAAGCCGATAAGGACTGGTTGTGCGACGGTTAGTGCCTGAATGGATAGTGGCACACCTTTTGCATAATCGCGTGACGTGAAGGCCGGCCGGCAAGGCACCGTCGTGCGCAAGAAAGGATCGCTCGCCGTCGTCGGAGAACGACCCGCGCCACGTGAGGCTGAGTCGCTGTCGCATTGGTGATCCGCTCCTCGCCTCCACTAGCACGCGGCACTGCACCGCGTTCTTGGAATAACGACCAACCCATCGAAATCCATTCGGTCAAAAACTCCAGCCAATTTGCGGGCGCCATCGTGTTGGTTTACTGCAACGCGCATAAACAGAGAAAACTTTGTCACTTTCTTTTTGATAGTAGCTTGATGATTTTTAGTTGAGTCTGATAATTTTTGTTTATGTTATTTGAGATAACGATAGATTATAAAGATATCGATACATACGACACATATAATTTTAGACTCAAGAAGTCACTTAAAAAAATGGCTTCAAGAAATAACTTGAAAATTATGATTTTAGACTCAAGAAGTCGCTTAAAGAAATAGCTTCAAGAAATAACTTGAAAAAGCCGGTCCGTCTGTTTCAGGTTTCAAAAAAATCGGAGCAAAATGATAAAAAAGGGCATTCAAAACTTATCCAAAACGATATCATGATATAGGTGGCACGACACTAATGTTACTCCCAATCACAGATGTGACTCCAAGCACAACACTGATCTGCGTCCCTGCGTTGTAACTCGAAAGTGATTGGCAACTGTGGTTAAACCCAGGCAAACACGTAGTGAGCATATAGCGATGGCCCCACTAATCACCACTTGGTCCACCCGATTTATCGCCACCACAAACCCGCACACGTCGAGTGGGTTGTATCGAGGAACCGTCACTGGTGATTTCAATTTAATCGATTTCTTTTATACAAAAGAGATAGATCAAACACCGAATATTACAAATAATAAATTAAATATAGAGATGAGAGAAAAACTCATTCTTTTATTTTTTTTCTCTAGTCACATCTAACTTTATAATAGTTAGAACCTTCTATTTATAGATTAAATAGAGCATATCCACTAATAAATCAGATTTTATAGCTTTCCAACAGTTTGTTCGCACCCGCAGGTTCCGCCCGCCGCCTCTCGTCGGTCTCGGACGCCAGCAGGCTCGCCTGCCTACCTAATCTCACTCCCCTCGCCTCAGGAACCCGCAACCGCACTCGCACCCGTAAAGGCTCGGCAAAAAGCCAAAAACCCCAATTCCCCCAGGCGAAACCCCCTGCCCTTCCTCCCCTCCCATTTCCGCTCCCCAACTCCGCATGGCCGTGCCCACCGCCGCTAGCTAGCCCTCGGAGGGATGACCACGCTGGCGGCGGCCATGGCGAGGGCGGCGCCGGGGGCCGCGGAGATCCCGGCGGGGACGATGGCCCGCGCGGAGGTGGCGGCGGCCGAGGTGGTGCGGCGCGCGCAGCCCACGGATGACTCGGAGCGGCGCCGCGCGGGCGTCATCGACTACGCGCGGAGGCTCGTCGGCGCCGCGCTCGGATGCGAGGTGAGTGCGTCGGGCGTCTCGCCCCGTCGGCGGAGGGGAGCGCCTTCCTGTTTTCGCTTCAGTTTCGGGTTTTGATCCTGCGGGTGGATGTTTGATTGGTTTAAGCCTGTTGTCACACTGAGACGTCTCGGGATTCTCGTGCTTGCTTGATTTTTTATAATTATTATTCGTTTTTGTTCAGTTTTGGGTTTGTTTACCCTGCTTCCGTCGCTTTCTCTGGGATTTCACGGGCATCGTGTCCAGGAGAGCATTATCCTTTGATTAATCGGTTCGGTTCGTACGGATCAGGACTAATTCCTAAACTAATTGCTCGCGGCGCGTCGTTGCGATTCTGTTCCTCGTTTTATTTTGTGCTGGCCTTTACGGGGAAGATAATTTGGTGAACGTTTTTTAGTGTATAGTTGTTGACTAATTATTCTTGTGTTAGACGAAGTCGTGATGATAAGTTCCATCGTTTTGAAATTAGGAATTCTAGGGGGGGCTTTCTGTGAGCTCGGATCTGTGGGTATCGCTTATTAGCTTACGGAAAAAGCTTCTAAACTGGTGATTAGAACGTTTCTTGTAGCATTCAAATGTATCTTTTATGTTGGCACAGTAATCTTTCTGCGCATTTGCGAGCATTTACTTCCGACGAAAAGGCACGGTTTGCTTTGTGAAATCCAACTTTTACTATCTACAGCAGCTACTTTCATGAAAAAATGAACAACTTGTGCCTTAATCCAAAGAAAAAAACTGATCTTTTTCTTTTTGTTTTGGGCCTGTTCCTGATCGTGATCACATGCTTGACTGACGGTCACTTGGATAATCTTCACGCTGTGCAATCTATCCAAAGTGATTCATCCACGTGGATTTTACCGAATAGTATTGCATCTGATAAATGCTGTAGTGGAATCTTCTGGGCATGCTGTGTCTGCATTATGACAGAGCAGGAGTGAGATTTAGCCATACACAGACAGCTGCCTGCCAACTTCCTCCATTCAATTCTACTGCGATGTCCCTAGAGCGCATTCTTTAGGAACTCAAATTCATCGTTATTTACCGATGGGAATTCAACGGTCCACTGTTCGAGTCGTACTTTGAAGTTTGTCCATGGGCTCATTTATTTACGTGGAAGCTCTTCACTCTGGACCCACAGATGGTAGATCTGAAGAAGTGGTCCTTGTTTGCTGCTATTCTGCCGATCACTTTTAATGTGTACGAGATGTCTTTGTATAGCTGGAATTGCTTGGAAACGTGTGGTTGTCTATAGCCTACAGGCATTAGTTTTGCAGTAGGAATCATGTTGTAGTGTTTGCTAACATTTGTTAATAACTGTAGCCTTCTTGCTTGGAAATAATTGGTGTAGTGAATATAGTGATTTTTCTGAGTTATAATCGCATGCGTATGTGAGATGAAACATTGCTAGAGTGGTCCATTGTTTTTTATTCTATGCCAAAAATGCGCAACACAAATCCAAACTGAAGAGAGACTTTTTCCTTTTACTCAACTTGTTGGTTTTTGTGTTTTTGTTGTATGGAAAGGTAAGAGGTTGTCATGTGACTTTTTTTTTGTTACCTATTCTGGTTGATTGGTTGCTTACCTACTTGAAAATATGATTATGTAAATCATGAGAGCAACTCTTTGATGTCATATGGTACAGACTACAAATGTAGTTCTACTAGAATTTGCTGGCATAGATGTGTTTGGTTATTTTGGCACATGCAAAACTGATTTCGCTAAATCCCTATATTTATTCATGGAAGAACTTGATGAAAATCCAAAAGATATTTCAGCTTTAAACTTTTCTCTTCGAAAACCAATGGCAGCATACTATGCATCTTTGTTGATTCGATCCATCTTTCTGCCAACATTTATGGTTGTTACAGTACTACTTGTATGAATGATACAATACCTTTCTTTTTCATCTAGCATTGTTGTTTGTTGAATCTTTTGACATGTCAGCTTTTTATGTGACAATATTTATTCTTTATTTGAATACTTAGGTCTTTGCATTTGGATCGGTTCCATTGAAGACTTACCTTCCTGATGGGGACATTGATCTAACTGTACTTGGAAATACAGCCTATCATAGTACTTTGATTGATGATGTTTACTGCATCCTTCAGTCAGAGGAGCAGAATAGTGATGCGGAATTTGAAGTAAAGGACTTGCAACACATCAATGCTGAGGTGCATTCTCCTGTTTTCACGTCCTAGACATTCTTAGTCATTCATTTGAATTAATAATTTGGGCAAATATGTCATTGGCTTTTTAACATTTTTAGCGTTTTTATTCCCTGCAATGTTTATAGTGATCTGATCTCTTACCAGGTATTTTCGTTACTGCTCTTTTAATAAATGCTTAATATGCGTGAAAGTTGAAACTCAATTTTTATGTGTCTCTCTTACTCCTTGTGTACTGTTATTGTTTCGCACATAGCAATTGCCTCTAAATTTCTGCAAATGATTATCCATCCAGGTCAGGCTCATTAAATGCACTATTGAAAATATTATCGTTGATATCTCATTCAACCAAACTGGTGGAATCTGCACACTCTGCTTCCTCGAGCTGGTATTGCAATGCAAATTTATTTACTTTTTGGAATAAATGGTGCAGTTTTACAATCTCTGTTCCCCTTTAAACTTCAATGTTTTTCTGGTTAAGTAGACAGTTGTTGAATGTGTAGAATACTCAACATTGGTTTCCTGTGCTTGTCTAGGTGTCCTTTTATTTGGTTACTATGCGAAGTCATGGGAAAGTAAACAATTGTTCCTTCTTCAGGTTGACCGTAGGGTTGAAAAAAACCATCTATTTAAAAGGAGCATTATATTAATCAAGGCATGGTGTTATTATGAAAGTCGCCTACTAGGAGCACATCATGGACTAATATCTACTTACGCGCTGGAAATACTTATCCTTTACATATTCAATCTATTCCATAAATCTCTCCATGGCCCTCTGGAGGTAAGTTTCGGAAGGCATGACTATTTTCAGACATGCAAAAACATCTTTAGCCAATATGAAAGCTCATATCCTTGTTATCTCCCTGTGTTTTCTTATTAATAGGTTTTGTATAGGTTTCTGGAATATTTTAGCAAGTTTGACTGGGACAACTATTGCATAAGTTTAAATGGCCCTGTTGCTTTGTCATCTTTGCCAAACCTAATTGGTGCGCTACCTTGTAATCTTTTCCTTGGCAGAGTATTCACCTGATGCCTATTCTCTGTTTTAATCCTAAAATTTATATCTCTTGCAGTTGAAGCTACAAATACACATGATGATGACTTGCTTTTTGACAAAGAGTCCCTTAGGAGCTCAGTGGATAAAGCATTTATACCTCCAAGAGATTCCAATGCATTCTGTACCAAATTTCGTGTGAAACATCTAAACATAATTGATCCACTGAAGGAGCACAACAATCTTGGCAGAAGTGTCAACAGAGGTCTGAACTATGAACTAACCAAGATATGTCCATTGATTTTCTTTTTCTAAATTATCCTCTAAAACTTCTACAAACATGTATGCTTGCCTGAGCATCAGAATACATAACATGTGATGTGCTGCTGTGTATGTGCATAAAGCCATAAACAGTGTGTTCTTGTAGTTGAACATATGTAGGGCTTTGCTTTGCATGATGCCTCTTCTGCTGAGTTTTATTTAACATTTTAATTTTGTGCAGCTAGCTTTAATCGTATTCGGACGGCTTTCTCGTATGGTGCTCGAAAGCTTGGTCAAATTCTCATGTTACCACCAGAACTTATTCCTGATGAAATCTACGGATTTTTCAAAAACAATTTGAAGAGGAATGGAAGTGGGGTAAGGCCAGACATTGGCAATGGTGGTTATGATAGTGCATTTTATTGTCAGCCCTTACCTGGTCCTGGCAAGGCACTCTTGGAAGAGATATCAAACATGAAGATTTCTTACAAGAATGAAGATGAGAACAGAAGTCCTCGTCATCTTTCAAAGAGCCTGGCTTATAAGTACTCAAACATCAAAATAAATGGGCCTACACATGCAGGTGGATGTTTTCCAGATCACAAGGTGGCATCAAGTACTGATTTAAGTATAAAATCACCCTGTTTTGTCCATCATGCACCAAAGCAATACTCATCGTTTTATCAAGAAAATGGAAATGCCGTCCGTGAACAGTACTATATGGACCATGAAATGCAGGCACAGGTATCTCGCTGTACAGCTGAAGCCTTTCATGTGGATGATAGATCATTGATGCGGCCACGAGTTCACGTGAACAATTTGTCACATACATTGAATTCCTCTACTCGTGTTAATACTTTGGAACTTTCCAAACCTGGCCCCATAAACAAGAAAAATTTTAGTGTAACTGTAACTCATTTGGAAAAGCATCATCTTGCTCCCTTCTCATCGTTGAGTTTGCCGGATTTATCTGGGGATCTGGATTCACAATTGAGATGCCTCCGTCAAGTTCAGTACCACCTAGAGTACTTGTTTGATGGGTTTTTGCAGTCTGTGCAAGAAGCATCTTCTGATGATAAGGTTGACAAGGACTCGATTAAAATTCCAACTCTCAGCATCTTGTTAAATACTGATGTGACCTTGCCAAGGCTATGGTCGCCTTCGTCTGCTGAAACCGATGGAAGGAAATCATCTCCGGTTTCTTCTTACAGCACCGAAGATGTTTCACAGCAATCACAGGATGAGGACCACTGGGATATGGCTTCTCAACAGAATGCCTCTGGAACAGATGTTCCATCCAATGGAGTGTCGCCATCTTCTTCTTATGCTGATTCAGAGAGTTCTGTTTCATGGTGTCATAGCTCGGATGATATCACCAATATGCATGGAATAGGCCCATATATTCCCGAAAAGGCAGGAACTCTCCATTTTCTTTTTTTATACCTGATGTTTTGATCTGTGGGTGTTGCTGTGTTCAGTAAAGTGAGTCAAAATCCTTTTATGTTTCTATGCACCGGCTGTTACCTGTTTGTCACATAATTTTACTTTTTGTTTGGTTGGTGAACTTGATCATAGTCCTCTTAGGGTGAAGAAAAATATTTAAATAAAGTGCCTAGGTTCGATTTGACTATCTTCATTATGACTTCTACAGTTTGTTGTTTGAGTAGGTTGACAGTCACAAGTTCAGTTAAACCTTTGTTCAATTTAGAAAAAATGTATTGCTACGTTTCTTATTTAAAAGTATCTGTCTGTTATGGTTAAAGGTTACAGCTTTTCCTTCTTTGTATGCCAGAGCTATGATACTTACAGGTTCCTTCTTTGTATTACAGCACATGGCATCTTTAGAAGAGAAAGGGAAGACACTGATCGACCAACCAGTAAAGATTAAAAACAACCAGGCCTCAGTTCCGAAAGGAAGTTTTGTCCCTTACGAGCAGCAAGTAGCACTAGACAGTGGGGCCAAGGAAATAACGACAAGTCAGTCATTGAAATTTCAGGACAGTGTACATGGATGTATTCTCTCAGATAGGAAGTTGATTGAAAAGCAGAGTTGTGATACTCAAAAGGAATGTGTCAAACCTGACAAGGAAGCAAGGCAGATACCAAGGTACTACGGGGATGCTTGCTCAAACAAGAACTTGTTCCAGAAGCGTAATTATGATACTCACAAGGAATTTGTGCAACCTGCTATTGCAATGAAGCAGATGCCAAAACATCAACCATTGGAGGTCCGGGATACTCCAAATGAGGGCACTTACATAAACAACTTGGCCAGAAAGCAAAGCTATGACACTCGAAAAGGGCATGAAATACTTGACTGGCCAACAGAGCATGTACCAATTCCTGAGCCGTCGAAGCTTCAAAGCAGCCTACGAGGCAGGGTTCGCTCAAACAAGAATTCAGCTGCAAAACAAAATTATGGTAAACATAAGGAGCACCTATCTTTTGTAAGAGATGCAGAGCATGTACCAAGTAGCCAAGCTCTGAGCATTCTGAACGGTTCAAAAGGGGAGGTTCACTCAAACAAAGATCTGGTTGAAAATGGAAGTAAACCTAGGCTATTATCGCCAAAGGAACCGCTTTCAGCATCTAATACATGTCAGCTCTCCTTCCCGGTCATGAAAGGATATTCTCAGTCTGGATCCTTGGAGACACCACAAGAGGAGACTATTGAGTTTGGATCTTTGGGGCCTTTCTCATTGACATTTTTCTCATCAAAGCCAAACAAGGCTCCTAACACTCACACTACTAGCAAGGCGTGTGCAGACTCCCCTGCATCGGTGTTACAGAGCTATAGGGCTAGTGCAACCCAAAGCAGGTAATGTCGGAGTATCTGATAAAGCATAATATATATGTAATCTGTCCGCAGCCTCCAAGTATATCTTAGACGCAACCTTAAAAAAAAGTATATCTTAGTCGCAAAAGTCTTAGAGAGATGTCACAGAAAAATTAGAGGGGAATTTTGGTTTGCGCAATAGTCAACTTTGCATGCTACTGCATCTTTAGTACCGTTATTATGATATTATCAGTCCATGAGCCTTCAGTTCTTGTGCCTTATGGTATATATGGTGGGTTTTTTTTGCTATGGTTTAAAATTTTAAATTCTGGCTTTTCTTGAGATAGTATGGAGATTTTCGTGTGCGATTTTAGTGAATATAGATGAAGTTGGAACAATGTCTATTACAATCGACTTGTAGACTCCACTTTAAAAAGATACTTGTGAAAGTTAATTACTATAGAAAGATAATCCATAAGTCTAAAAAAACCTAACCGTATAATATTGCCTTAGTGTGTATACTACGCATTCCCCACAATGAATGAAGTATCAAACTATTTCAGGTCACCAGGACTTTACAAGTTGGGAGATGAAGATCACTTCCCACCTCTCCATGCTGGGACCCGCTGAGACTTACAGTACATACAGATGGTACAGCTGATCATCATAGAGTTAGAGAGGGAAATAAGCGCTAACCAGTTGAGCTTGTGCAGAATTTTCTTGAGAGCACAAATATGAAGATCGCAAATCGTAATAGACTAATAGCGTATATTCTGCCATGTAAGAAAGAACTAATTATACCGTTGTAGTTCTGTTCTGTTTAATTAAACTTAGAAAGGAGAAAAATTAGGGAAACATATTTAGGTTTATCTTATGCCCTTCTTGTTTTCTTCTTGCCCTTCCTGTTCTTTGCTTCGGTGCACATTCTACTTTGGGTTTATTCTTTTTAGCTACGATTTATAGTTTTTGGTTGAAATTTTTGAATTTTAGCTGTTTGCGACAGAGATTACGGAGAGAGATATTCGCTTCGATTTTGGATGTTATAGATGTTGGGTTTTTAACATATAATATAATGAACTTGTAGACTCTATTTTAAAAAAATAATTCGTAAACAAAAGTTAGGTACTGTAGTAAAAAATAAAAGTTATTTTGAGAAGCTAAAAAGAACATGCCTTTGTCCTCTCCTAGGAATGAATGCTTCCTGTGCAGAAGAAGAGAAATTGTAAAATCATCAAAAGCTATTCTGAATTCCTGACTCTTAAAGTCATCATGCTAGCGAACTGCTTCCTTTGCGTCACCTGACATCAAGAACATCGCTTTTTGATTTCTTCTTCCGACAAGAACTGCCACTTTATGCTTTTGTCATCCGAAAAGGACTTCATCCTTCCGCAGGGGCGCCTTTCCTTTTCGACTTCCTCTTCGGTCCTACTGGCAGCTGCCGAAAGGCAGGGCGCCAGGACTGCACCGTCTTGACCAATCAACTCCGTGCAATCAGATGGTGAGATCTTTGTACCCTGTGGTTGTTTTCTTTTTACCGTTGTTCCCATGGGTCAAATAGTAAATGACAAGATTAGTATATAATATTGTTTCTAACTGTGGAAACTATTCTTAAGGTGTACATACCTTTTACATATTTTATTGGGCCTCTTAGGCCATCTGGCCGAATGAGTGTAGGTGGGGGTCTCCACACAACAGTAGTCTCTTATGGTAAATGGCTCTATCTTAGATAAGCTGAAATCATGTCGCTAAGCCTTTTAACCCCCTCTGTCCTTTCAGCCTATTGAGTGACCAGTCCATAGGCCGGCGTGGGCCGCCTTGGGCGATCTGCCCGCGTTGCGCCGCGGGACACGTGTGGACCTGTGGTTGGCGCATTGTGCGACGCTTCACCTCTTCGCAGGTTCCCAAGGTGCAGTCGGAAAGATCACGCGGCCTTAAAAAGCGGGATGGACTGCGACGTGATGATGCTTCAGTTGCTATTCTGCCTCTTTGCGCTCTCGCTTTTACGACGTGATTCTGTAGCCACCGTCCCCCGTCGCTCCATCCCATCGGTGCTCTGTCCACGCCCTCGCCAGCCAAGACATTCGTCCACTGTTCCACCCGCTGCCTTTGCTAGTACACCGATGGCCCGAGGCCGCGACCGCTCCCGTCGTTCCACCGGTGGCGATTCATCTAGTCGTGGTGGCTCCTCCGAGTGTAAGTGCTCGTCACCGACGGAAGTGGAGTACAAGTTGGTGGGGTGCGATTTGTTGACGGCCAACAAGCATTGGAATGCTGCAAAGAAGGTGAGTGGCGTCTGCAGCAACGTGTTGGGGGTGAGTCTGGCAACCGAGGACTTCATTCGGTGCCTAATTCGCGATGGGAAGATTTCAAGGCGTAAGGCAGTCCAGCTACCCTCCGCCGGCGAGACGGAGCCCCGTCCCGTGGAGTCGGAGACCGTCAAGTTTGCCACGTACTTTGACGTAGGCCTTCACTTCCCCACATGATGTTCATGGGTGAACTAATTAGGCAGTATGGGCTAGAGCTGACGCAGTTGACTCCGAACGCGATCATCCGACTGGTCGTGTACTGTTGGGCATGTTGGGCAAAGACATCGTGGCCAAGTCCTAGGCTCTTCGCCTTCCTTCATGATACCCGATGCCAGTCGAAGAAGCTTGCTGAGGGCGAGTACTCCAACTTCGATAGCGTTAACTTCGTGCTCTGCTTGCGTTGCATGAAGTTATTTCCAGCGAATGCAACGTGGACGAAGTGGGAGTCATGCTGGATGCGACGGTGATTTTACCACCGGCTGGAAGGTGACAGCAGTCTAAGATGGTCGGGTCGTGTGATGGACTTCAATACGACTCCATCAGTGACCCTCGATCGTAAGGACGAACACCGGGTGCGAAGACTTGTCGGGGTTACACTTCGGTTTAACATGCGGGACCTGGCGGAGGAGTACCTCATGTTCGAGGTGTCTCTGTTGACGCGTATGTGGAATGTCCAGCCCATACCTACTCGGGATGACGACGTTTGGCCTACTGTTGCCTCGTTGCCAAGGCCGACAGATCCCAGTAAGCATGTCAGTGAACCACGCCATTACTTTTGGTATGTGATGGTTCATTATGCACTTGGTTGTGTATTCTTGCAGGGCTCACGCTTGAGGATGCGGAGCGTGCCGTAGCGGTCTTCCTGGGGCCTTATATCGCGAGAGAGCACAGCCTGTGGGAGGCTGTGATGGGAAAACTTGGGTGGATCAACCGGGTCTAAGAAGCGTTTGGCATCCCCATGCCAGAGTGCACTCCACCGAGTACCAGATGGTCGCGCGGCCATGAAAGCGATGGGACAGAGGCCTCCATCTCGCAACGAAGTGGTCGCTCTCCGTTAGCAGCGGTGCCCGTGCACTCCGTGCATTCTCCCCTTTGACAAATTAGGGGAGATGGAGGCCAACGCAGGTACAGGGTCGAAGTCCGCGGATTATGTGAACTCCGATCTTGAGACTGACGCAAGGGATGTGTCCAGCCCCCAAGGGGCTCGTCGTGAGGAGGCCGACCTCGCTGAAGCTGGTGGCGCTGAGGTTGGTGCTAATCGTGAGGTGGCAGACGGCCCTGCATTGCGATCCACCTTGTGTTTCCCGATACCCTAACAGCGAAATACCCCCGGGAAGACATGACTTCCCCTTTAGGCAATCGTGAGATGGCCCCAGAGACTGTAGCCGCGAAGTGCCCAACCCAACTTCCCCTGCATCAGCGAGCAGGATAACCTATCCGGGTGTCATCACGAGCACAGGGCTCCGTGTGGCGTTGACGATGCTCATGGACGATTCGAAATTGGACGCGGACCTTGCTGCTCCCGAAGCAGGGAGCAGAGGTAAAATGGGCGGTGGAGCTGCTGTGAGCCCACGCGCAGAGTCAGTGGGTGTTATCAATTCCTGACGGACGTCTCCCAGTCGAGTTGCAAGTACGATCAACTCCCTCTCCTCTCTCGACTTCGCGCTGCTTTCGCCCATCTCCCATAAGCATACAGAGTTCAGCTCAATGGTGAAGAACCAGGAGAGAGCTATCCCTTGGAGGGCGAGTGGCAGTCTCTTCACCTTCATGGAGTCATCGCCCCCGCTGCTTCAATGGCAGTCTTGTAGACGCGCACAAAATCCCGGGGATCCATATCGCCCTTGTATGGTTCGAGCGTGGACATCTTGAAATCTTCTGACCAGGGGATCTGTTGCAAGCCAGCGAAGAGGGGGGACTCCAGGTCTACCTACTGAAATGCTCTGGTACTTCGCAGCTCTCCACCCTCTCAATGGTGGCCTCCACAGTCGTTGTCGTAGGCGCTTGCTGGCTCTGAGTCTGTTGTATCTCCCGTATGGCGCCTCGGAGGTCTGTCAGCTCAATTGCAATGCTCCAAGGGCCGCTAGTAGGATGCCTTTCGGCGTCGGTGCTGCGGCCCCTATCGAGACGAGCGTATATGTTGCGAGGTGGCCGGTGGAGGCAACTTGGTCGTCGGAGCCACTAAGCACGTTGGAGTGTTAGGCATCGCGATTGGTGACGGGATCTACCTGATCGTCAAGACCACCGACTGCTCCGGTGTTGCCTCCCATGTCGGATGAAGTGCCGACGGTGGTGTGAGCGTCGGTCGTCTAGCCCCCTGTGCGGTTGTCGTGGTTGACACGAGTCAACCTGGCGATGGGACCCACATGAGCGTCTAGACCACCGATTGCTCCGATGCTACCTTGTAGGTCGGTCGAAGTGCTGGCAGCGGTAGGAGTGTCGGTCGTCTATCCACCTGTGTGGTTGCCGCGGTTGACACGAGGAGCCGGCCCGGGCATCAACGTCGACAGTCATGCTGACGTCGGCTATCTATCCGTCGTAACCCTGGCTTCCGCGACCGTCGCTATCGTGCTTTGCTTCCTTTTCGTTGCCGTCGTCGCCTTCTTGGGCGCCATAATCTGTTAGGCATATGACTTGCTTGTCCAGTCCCCACAAACGGCGTCAACTGTTATGGCTACGGGTCAAACAGTAAACGAGGGGACTAGTATACTAAGTGTTGAATGGAAAAATCCTAACCTCTTTTTCATCCCGATGAGACATATATACATGGTCTATAAGACCCTCTTTACAATGTTGTTCCTAGCTATATTTACTATTCATAGGGTATACATGTCTTTTACATATCTTACTGGGTCTCTTAGATCATCCGGCCAAATGAGTGTAGGTGGAGACCATCTCCACAACACTTACATGTGTATACTCGATGTCTCCATTGCAACGTCACCCATGCTAAATATTTCGGTTCTTTGTCCTTCGTGAAGCCATGTTTGGAAGGTTTTGCTTGAGCCTAAAGCCACTTGAAGCTTAAGCTCCCCTAAATAGAGTGCAGCTTCTCGGACTTCGCAGGGAGTTTTGAGCTCCCTTCGTAAGCTGAGGCCTCTTTCCACCGGCTTACCAGTGAAGCCAGCTTCTATGTTGGCTCTGTTTTCATCGTAAGAAAGCATGGGTCTGTTTTTTTCGGCTTCTTAAAACGGATTTTGGTTTTTGCCACAGTATCTAACTTTTAAACAGAGTATTTTTTAGATGAAGTCTACAAGTTAATTATAGTACATGTTAAAAGTCCAACATCTGTACCATCCAATAAAGCAAGCGAGTATCTCTCTATTTGTAATCTCTATCATAAACAGCTAAAATTCAAAAATTTTAACTAAAAATTATAAATCGTAGTAAAAAAAACTGACCTAGATAAGTTCTAGCCTAGCCATAAAGAATCTCCTCATACATGAACATGACAACCCATTTGTACTTTGTTTTTCCCCTGCTTCCTGCAGCTGCCCCTCCTTGAGCGCCTGAACGTTCAGAAGAGAGAGAGACACATGACACCAATTCTTCGCAAGAGAATCTGTTTTCCCCCCTTCAGACATGGAGTAGAAATCTCTTCTAGTCGCGTCAAATCTTGTCACTGGCCGGTATGTACTTCAGGTCGGTATCAACTATCGCGCAGTATTGTCGCAGTTGCACAGTGATGCAAATGATGAGCCCCTGAAACTATTACTGACAACAAGTACATACACAAGCCACCGCGTCAAAAGACACTTTCACTTACTCTAGGCTAGAGCTGGGAGTTGGGCCGTGCCGTGCCGGCACGGTCCAGGCCCATCGTGCTTCGGGTCGGTTCGTGCCGTGCCGAGTCGGCCCAGTCATCTCACCGTGCCGTGCCGTGCCGGCCCGTCTCACCTTCGGTCAGGCCCAAGCACGGCCCAAAGCCCGCCGTGCCGGCGTTCGTGCCGTGCCAGCCCAAGCCCGGCCCAAAGTTACTATGCACGACAAAGGCTGCGCGACAATTGTGGTGACGTCCGTCATCTTACTTTCTCTCGCACCCGTCTCGTTGAAAATTAATTCAAGGTCTTAATGCATGTAATTTTTTGCCGGTTGCTGGTTGGGGTTTGGTGGCGACTCGGCCTCTCAGTGCACGCTTACTTTCCTTCCCATCTACCCTCTCTGCTGTGTGTGATAATCGTGATTGTGATCTTGGGATGGCGGCGGGAGGTGGGGCGGGGGCGCAGGAGGGGAGCCGGGGAGGGGCGGGGGCGTGGGAGGGGCGGGGGAGGCGGGGCGGGGGCGCGGAGAGGGGAGCCGGGAGGGCGGGCGTGCGGCCGTGCGGCCGTGCCCCGTGCCGCCCGAGCCCACCGTGCCGCCCGAGCCCGCCGCGTGCCGTGCCGCCCAAGCACGCCCAATCTGCCGTGCCGTCTTGTGCCGCCCACCGTGCGGATTTTGAGGCCCGCACGCCCACCCGTTCGTGCCGTGCCGGCACGGCCCGCCACGTGTCGGGCCGGGCCGTGCTTGGGCCGTGCCGTGCCGACCGTGCTTCGGGCTGGCCCAAATAAGCCCGGCCCAAGTCCCAGCTCTACTCTAGGCACTAGCGTGGAGCTTTTTTCCAAAGCTCCTATACGTTCTTGTGTCAAAGAGTTTGTGTTACCCATCGTTGCCACGATGCAGCACAGGGGTGTGATCTTATCTTTTTCTGCTTTTTCTCATGTGGCAGACCAGAGATGCGCGTAGCTGCAGCTAAGCTTGTACTCCACCCTGGGGAAGCTGACAGCTCGGTCTTACATGGCAGCAGGAAGACTTTGGTTGGGGTTTTTTAGATTGTATTCTATAATTTTTGATTTTAAATTTTAATTATTGGTACGAAAAAGTATGAAGGGAGATACTCGTATATGAAATAGTATTTACTATAGTTAATTTATAGATCCTATCTAAAAATACTTTATTTAAAATTTAGTTATTATAGAAAGCAAGATCATAAATACAAAAGAACCCATCTATTGTATGCATGCATTGGTTTCTTCGGTTTGGTAGCTGCTCGTTTTCTGATAATGGACGAGTGGCAGCAGGCGAGCACCGAGCAGGCGCAGATGCATGCGTGCAGAATGGGGTGTGGCACGGGCGAAGAACAGTGGTTGTTGTCAGCTAGGACTGAGTAGTGGAGAGTGGAGACTGAAGAATCCATTTCACTTTCACTCTTGAGGAAACGTGTGACGGTGCTCACATGTGACCTAAGGTGACCAATGGTCTGGAATGACAACATTGTCCTATGCAAACTCCCCTTTTCTCATTTGTTGCTGGTGCAAGCCGTGGGTATAATCGGGATTTTCCGTGATGACACGAAGAAATCAACTGAGAGAGAGAGTTCCACAGGCGACGAGGTGAACAGCGGAATTCCCACTGCTTTCCCTGGTGCACCGATCGAGCTGTAAAGGCATCATCTAGCTGGCTTTTGAAGCTAAAGTGGGATGCACACATCGCGCGCGTGCCCACAATATATCCAACTTCCCTTATTCAAATCACTTATTTTTTTTAAGAAAAAAACATGATAGATCTATTAGATAAAGATCTAACGTCACACGATAGATAAAAATCTAATGCCCACAATATATCATATTTGTCATGATAGATAAAGATCTATCATGACAAACATGATATATCTATTAGATAAAGATCTAACGTCTTTTATTCAAAGCACTTATTTTTTTAAGAGGTGTACGGTGAAATTTATTGGATAGAGATCTAACACCTTAAAATCTGAGTAATTTTATTCTAAAAATATACAAATATTGTATAACAATTCTCTATATACTAACCCCCAAAAGAAACACCCAGAGAAAACGCAAGAAAAAGTTTGTCAACTTGAGCACACAACACAAGCTCTAAACATCGCAATTTCTCAAGAATGTACAAGAACAACTGACACAATTTCGACGATGCGTCGATGGCTATATGATTATGAACACACCATGATCCAGGCACGCTATGCATGTATCCATGCATGCCACACGATCTTGCATTGCGATTTTGCAATGAATCCACTGGCGTTTATGAATTAGTAGTACGTGGTCAGGTAGGAGGTGCTAGTCGTGCGGTACTCTCTGCCTCGCGAGGTGGAGCCAGACGCGGCGGAACGCGGAGACGACGGCGCGGTGGTGCTCGGCGGCGTTGAGCGCGAGGTAGCAGGCCAGCAGCTCCTCGAGGTCCTCCGACGACCGGATGCTGTTGGCGACCACCATCTCCGCCATGCTCTCCGCCAGCTCCCGCTCCGGGTCCGACGATGCCTTCACCACCACCAGGCTCTCGTACAGCCACCGCCTCCTCCTCGTCGTTCCCCCGTGCAACGACGCCGCCGTGGCCTTCTCCTTCTGGGAATTGCTGTTGTTGGGGCCGCGCCGCCGCCTCCTGCCAGCCAGTTTCACGTGGAACCCCCGCGCCCTGGTCGACGGCGTCGTGGCAGCCGAGGTGGTGGCGCTGCTGCTACCGGCGTTGTCCGAATACGGCTCGCTCTTGGCGGCGGGCCTCCTGACGATGGGCCGCAGCTTAAGCTCGGGCGTCGCCGGCGGTGCGTCGATCCCGTCGAGCCTGTCGGCGCGGCGGTGGACCACGTCGACGCTGACGTCCAAGGCCGGGTCGTCGTCGCCGCCTCGACGGGCGATGCACCGGAGCCCCCCGTCCGGGCGCGCGCGGTCCGCGCTCGCGAAGTAGTAGGATGCTCTGTTAGGGGAGTAGCCGGCGCACGCCGCCGGTGGCTGCGACGGCGCCGTGGGTGGTTGGCACTGGCACCTCGGTCCGTCCGCGCATGCCGCCGAGGTGGGGACTGCGGCGGCGGCGGCTTGGTTTCTGCATGCGGCGCCTGGTCGCTTGCTCTTCCTCCTCCTGAGCTTCTGGAACCAGGAGGAGCCTGGCATCGCGTGGGCTGCACACAGAGACACTCTGGTTGCAGCAGAGACAGTGTGCGCGCGTGTGTGGTGCAGCTGTCGATCACCTTGGAAAAGGTTTGCAGTGGCCGGCTAGCTCCTGGTCCTCCTGGTGGTTGATGGGAGACTGGGAGTTAATGTATTGCGAATGTTGCCTAGCTTAATTCTGAGGTGTCCGAACAAGAGGCGAATTGTTCGTGGCGTGAACTGGTACTGATAGCCTCTTTGACGCGCACCCCCTGTATTTATTGCCAGTATGGGTACGGGAGATCCACAGGTGGCTGTTTTGGTCTACGGCGAATAATTTTTGTGCTGAGGGGCTGCTGATTTCCTCCGACCCTTGGAAAAGTTTGGGTACGTGGGGCAGGCTTGTCGCGCGAGCCCAAGAAATTGAGCTCCAGCGCCGCTAACGCCACGAGCTAACGCACCTGGCATGGTATGGCTAAGTGGTCGTTTGAAATAGCGATAACTTTTAATTAAAATTTTACTATAACTAACTAATTTTTTATTATAACTGAGTTAACTTATTAGGTATAATTAAATTTATAGAAATATAAAAATAAAATCGGTATGTTAACCTATTACAGACAATGCAAAAGAATACGAGAAAAAAACAAAATAAAAAAAACCAAAAATTAATAAAAACTCTACAGTGATTTAAAAGTTGTCGCTACAGTAAAAACCACCGTCCAACGTGAAGGTGAGCGGGACCTTAAATTAGACTGTCAGGCTAAGCGAACTAGTGTAGTATAGGGGTGGAAATATGGCTCGTGGCTCGCAGCTCGGCTCGACTAGATACAGGCCCGGCTCGGCTCGCGGCATTAACGAGCCGAGCTGAGCCGGAGGTTGAGCTCGTGGCTCTTAACGAGTCGAGCCCGAGCTGGCTCATGAGCCACTCGTTTGGCTCGGTCTCCTCTGGCTCGGGCCGGCCCATCTACGCTCGGCGCCTCGTCTCGCTTGGTGCCTCGGCGCGCCTCGGCCCATCGCACCGACACAGACGCTCTCGCTGAAGAGGCACCGAGCCACCGACACAGACGCTCTGAACCGATCCCGATCCCGATCCCAATCCCCTTGTCTTGCGATCAAGTGACACACTCCCGATCCCCTCTCAACCCTAGATCCGGCGCCGCCGCGACGGTGCGACAACGCACCCTCGCCGTCTGCCGGCGCCGGCCCCTCCCCTCATCCTCGCCTCAACCTTCATCGCCCTTTCCATCTTCCCTAAAACCCTAGATCCAGCGTCGCCACCACGTTGCCGCACCACACCCTCACCGTCCGCCGGCGCCGGCCCCTCCCCTCGCCGTGGGCCTTCATCTCAAGTGTCAACCCTAGATTCGGCCGTCGCCACGGTGCCGCACCTCCCCCGCCGTGGGCCTCTCGCCGGCGTCTGGCGCATGGAACGGCATGCGCAGGCCAGTATGGAGTCGAAGAACCGCGGAGAGAGGAGGTCCTCCGGGTTCGGCTCCGGCTCCGTCTCGGCATCGACCGCAGTGGTGAACCGCGTCCTCAACCCCTATCCACGGCCACCCTGCAGTGGCAAAACAGCTCCGACCCCGGCAGCCTTGGTAAAGTAGCTCCTCAACCCATGTTCTTGAGAGTTTAATGTAGATTTGAGAGTGTATTTTGGATTTTGTTTGTTGACTGTGTATAGCAGTATAGCACATGACTGTGAAAATAT
Organism: Melocanna baccifera; assembly: GCA_036346265.1. NCBI lineage: Eukaryota > Viridiplantae > Streptophyta > Magnoliopsida > Poales > Poaceae > Melocanna > Melocanna baccifera. The sequence continues at coordinate 15,658,316 of CM070693.1, forward strand.
TCAGGCACTGTCAAAATCTATCTTTTAAAATCAAATTACATCCTTGGTACTGTCAAAATATTCAGGCATCACAAGATTTAGAAGATAGATTTAAATATTCAGGCATCACAAGATTTAAAAGATAGATTTAAATCTATCTTTTAAATCTTGTGATGCCTGAATATTTTGACAGTGCCAACGATGCAGTTTGATTTTTCTGATATGTATTGATTACTGCCTTATTTAGCATGTGTGTGTGCATACTGTATGGTTGCCCAATTGTGTGTGTGCTGATTATTTAGCATGTGTGTGTGCTGATTATTTAGCATGTGTGTGTGCATACTGTATGATTACTGCCTCTAATTTTGCATAGTTGCCCGGTGAGCAATGCGAGCAGCCTGTCTCGTCGGACACGCTTGATTTGTCAAATGACAGTGAAGGTTCGTATGTTTCCCTGGATTCTGCAAGCGATGATGCGCATGCGGGAGCGATCGTGGTGGAAGATGACGATACCAATAGAAGAGTGAAAAGGAAGAAGGGTAGAGGAAAGCGTTTAGATTGTTGGAAGCTATTCAAGGTAGTCAATGTCCCATCTAAGAAGGAGAAAGGGGTGACTGAGACGAAGACTAAGTGTCGGTTTTGTTATGGATTGTTCTCTTACAAGCACGGGGGAGCCACTTCACATCTGAAAAGGCATATTCCCAAGTGTGCACCCTATCTAAACAAAGTGGGAAGGCAAAATGTTCAAGGTACACTCAACTATGATCCCGAGGGATCAAGTTTACCTTTTGTTAATCCTAATGAATATGATCATGAGGAAACTCGTAGACTAATTGCAAAGATGATAATTGTCTATGAGTATCCATTTAAGATGGTAGAGCACATTTGATTTAATGTGTTGATGAGGTATATGAATGCATCATACCAGTTTATTGGTAGAAAGACTATAAGAGCTTAATGCATAAAGGTGTACCAAACAGAAAAAGAAAACCTTAGGAAGAGTCTTAAAGATGTGGATAACATAAGTTTAACCTGTGATTTGTGGACTTCCAATCAAAACCTTTGTTATATGAGTTTGGTGGCGCATTACATTGATTCTAATTGGTTATGCAATGCTGTGTGCTAAACTTTGTTGAGTTGGATCCTCCACACACCGGGATTGTGATAGCTTAGGCAATCTTTGAGTGTATGACTACATGAAAAATAGAAGATAAGATTATGACGATTACTCTTGACAATGCTGCCTCAAATGATGTTGCTGCTAGGAGTTTGATAGCCAAGTTCATTGCTAGGGAATCAGAAAACTTTGTTCCTAAATATTTTCAAGTTCATTGTTATTCTCATATAGTAAATTTGGTAGTGAATGATGGCATGGCACCATTGGAAACTTTGATTAGCAAACTTAGGGAATCTGTTAAGTATATAAAGAAGTCTCCATGCCGTATGTACAAATTCTTAGAAATTTGTAAATCCATTGCTTTGGAAGTTGGAGAGGGCTTAAAGTTGGACGTGTCAACAAGGTGGAGTTCAACATATAGAATGTTGTCCGCTTGCATCGCCTACAAGGGTGCATTAATCTGCTATGCTGATTCCGATTCTAATTACAAGTGGTAGCCTTTGAATGAAGAATGGGCATTATACAACAAAATTCAACCAATATTGAAAGTATTGGCTGAGGTAACTACTGCATTTTCAGGTTCTCTATACCTAACAGCTAATGTTTTCTATCCTTACATAGTGAATGTTAGAGCAACTCCAGCAGTAGCCCTCAAAACAGGACCCCTACTTTTCATTTGAGGGCTCCCCCTACTTTTGATGGCTCTGTTTTCTGAGCTGCACTCCAGCAGAAGCCCTCAAAACAGGGCCCCTACTTCTCAATTCTCTCTATTTTCTCACACACTATATGCATATGTATGGGACAAAAGCACAATACACAATAAAATATTTATGATTTCACAATGAGGAACAATATGTAAATTTATGAATTCAAATACGAATATTCAAATTTAAATTCAAATTTGTTCCGAATTTAAATTGAAAGCACAAAGTTCATCACATAACATCAAATAAACTGATATAATCCATTATAACATGTAAAATGAAGTCTACGAAAATTATTAAACAACTAGCTAGCGCTATGTATCGCCCACAAATGTTCTACAAGATCATCGCGGAGTTTCTCATGTCCCTGTCTAGCTTCAATCTCCCTGTGTATCTTGAGAAACGCCCAACAACTGAATTATGTGCTGCTAGCAGGCTAGCGGAAGCATCCATGCCACCAGGAATGCCATGAACAACTTTACCAGCATAGATAAATTGGTCACTGGATGGACCACCATTTACTATATCACTAGAACTTCCATTAGGTAGCAAGCTATCCGGCATTGCGAAGCTAGTAGTGTATCGCTAAAAGCATGCATTTTGGTTAGTGAGACAGGCAATAATATACTATGTTAGTACATAAAATAGGATATAGGCATGACAAAAATTACAAGCTTGATAATAAGTACCGAGATTCAGACTTGCTAAAACCAAATATGGTTCTCTTGATGTATAATCAGTGTCACTTTGAAGGAATAAAAAATCTACTTAAAATTATGCTTGGAGCTAAGAGATAACTATGTGCATACAAGTGGAATCGCATTGGTGTAATCGCCAACCGAAAAGTTTGAAAGCACCGGGGTAACTAGGAAAATACAAATGTTGATCTAGATGCAACTTAAGATGATTTCCTCAGAAGTGGGAAGTATTAGGAAGTGCCAACATTGCAAGTCATCTAAAGGAACCACACCTTGGTTAACCCAAGGAATACCATTTCTTTGGTTCAAGCAATGAATTCTTGAGACTATTTCACTAATACAAAGAAAGAAAAACACTCCACTTTCAAATATAGATAAAAATACTATATTTAACATCAAAAGGAGGATAAACAAGGTATCATATCAATTAATCATAAAATAATTTAGAAGACGATTTGGTGAACTTATGCCAATTAGCGTAGTTGTATAGACAAAGAATGTGAGAAAAGATAACAAGTGACATTTTCATTACATTGAAAGTAATCTGTGATTTCATCAACCACATAGATAACAAGTGACATTTTCATTACATTAGAAAGTAATACTTGTTCTCACCAAATCCCAACTAACAACATCATAGCAACCAAGCTAGGATTGCACAATATATGTGTACAACACTCAAATAAAGCATACGATTGTGCTTCCAATTTTAGGCACCATGTATGCAATGTGAATTTTCAATGGCGAGCCCAAGATTATAATTGTGATGTATTGCCGTTATGAAACCTCAGTTTGTGAAATAAGCGGGCGTGGGGTGGGAGGAGGGTAGGCGCCGGGGATGGGGAGGAGGCGCGGGGAGGGGAGGAGGAGGCGGCGGCGCGTGTGGGAGGAGGGGTCGGCGCCGGGGATGGGGAGGAGGAGAGGAGGCGGCGCGAGGTGGGGAGGAGGGGAGGAGGAGGCGGCGGCGCGGGGTGGGAGGGAGGGGGTAGGCGCCCGGGGGATGGGGAGGAGGAGGAGGCGGCGCGGGGTGGGGACGAGGGGAGGAGGCGGGACGGGGGATCTGGCGGAAGAGGGCGCGCGGGGGATGGAGGCCGAGCGCGGCGGAAGAATGGAGGAGGAGGCGCGCGGTGGATTGGAGGCCGAGCGCGGGGGAATGGAGGCCGAGCGCGGGGACGGTTCACTGGTGCGGGAAAAAAACAGCAAACCTGAAAAATGAGAGCCTGAGCAGGGCCCCTAGGAATGGGGGCTTGAAGGTCTCATTTGAGAGGCCCCTATTTTTGAGGGCTCAAGTAGGGGCCCTGCTGGAGTTCAGTTTTTTACTCTGACTCCTAAATCTGAGTTTAAGAGCTCAAGTAGGGGCCCTGCTGGAGTTGCTCGTAAGATTGCATTGAGGGCTGCAAGCATTTCTACTGATGAACATGTCAAGCGTATGGGTTCAGCAATGATAGACAAGTTTGATAAGTATTGGGCTGAAAAAAATAATGTTATGGTTATTGCTACTATTCTAGATCCTAGGTTTAAGATGAGGTTTGTTAGTTGATGTTTTACGTAGATATTTGATTCCTCCAAAGAAATTGCTAGATTGGTGGAGGTTGAATGCTCATAGGTTTCGATAGTGTCTAATATGACAAAAAAAATTCTTAACTGTAGCACCATATCTCCTCATAGCACCACGCAACTCACCGAGTACGCGCGTGTTCAAGAACAAGTGAACAACACCTCGTAACTAGCCGTGGTAGTAGGCTTTAATGCCACGCACGTACGCACGTACGTCGTCCCTTGTCTGCATCATCTCGAACAGAAACAGCACTACGTACGTTGCAGCAGGATGGATCGCCCCCTGAGGACTGGACGTGCTTCTCTCCCCCCAGTACGCGGCGACTAGCTGGTGCGTAGTGATACATAGCTAGTTCAGAATGAGATGATTTATATCTTTTTTTATTATAGCTAGTTTATTTTTTATTATAGTTAAGTTGATTTATTTGATATAATTAAAATTTTAAATATTTTTTTTAAAAAATATGTTAACCTATCACGAATAATAAAAAGAAATATAAAAAAAATAAAACACAAAAAATTCAAAAATAAAAAAAACAAACAAACAAAAAACAAACAGTGCAAAAGCACATGTCAGTGCTGGAAGCAAACGCATCACAGACGTGAGCGCGGCAGTAGATGCACGCATGCTCACGGCCGACCGATCGATCACGCCCCGCGCGCGCGTCTGGTCGGCGGCATGAGTGACGGGATCATTGCAGGTGGATCGGCGAGGCAACTCGTACACACGGGCGGCAAGCCCGTCCGCCGGGCCCGGCCGGACGTCCAAAAACCTACAGAGATATAGCCGTACACTCGAATTTCAGGTACAAGCCTCCGCCTCCTGGTTCCACAAGCTCACAGGTCACGACTGCGGCGAATTGTATTCAACGGACAAGTGACCTATAGGGATAGGGACTGCTTCTGAAAAAGGAACTTTGCCATCTTAACCATCCGATCGGTCTGAGATTCAATCACGGTTTTTGAATCGATCGGTGGCTTAACTGACATTAGCTTTCTAGGATTGAATGAACCCCCAAAAAAAAAACCCCGGATCGATCTACGTAACGCAGGTAGGTATATGCACCCTACGTATTGGTAAAGCTAGCTCAAGATGTTTGCATTGCAGTACATTTGTATTGGTTAAATACTCTCTCTAGTTACAAAAGAGTGATATTTTGAATATCGGTATAGTCTCTGAAACATAATTTAACCATTAATTTCTATTATTATATATTTATAAAATCTAAAAAAAATTACAACAGTACTTCCCAGACATCATGTCATTTCCAAGCGTCCAATCTAAATATTTATTAGGGAAATATATCAATAGGTAAAATATATAAAGTTTGATTACACGTATAGTAGGACGTCACTCTTTTATGACCGAAGGAGGTACAAATGCACAAACATTATAAATTGAAAAAGGCCACTTTACTCCTATGTATCACATTTAACCATCTATGAAACAGGACACCCCGAACTTTGTTCAAAAGTCTGTCTAGCATTCTAAACTATGAAATCGGATATTTGACTCCTTGAACTTTGTAATCCAATTCAAATAACAACATAGGTGGTGATCGTTTTAGCGATGGCTTCTGGCTGAAATTTCACTGTAGTTGACTGAAATTTTACTGTAGCTGAGTTAGTGGATAGTGTATTGAATAGTGAAAAAAAAGCTGAAGCTAGAAGCTGAAGCCGAAAAAAGCCGAAACGATCAGGGCCATAATCTGGCTTCAGATGGTGGTATTGTCTGCGTGACGCGATGAGTGGACGATTTTACCACGTAGAATGACATACTGATCAAATTTAGATGAATGATAGGTGGAATCCATAAGGACCTCTCCCTAATTGAAACAGAGAGGGAGGGAATTACGGGGGCAGTGACCATGGAAACACGACTAAGAGCTTGGTGGAGGAGAAACCTTTGTAGGCCCCATATGTCATTGAGACAACTTGGTTAGCGTGTCATCATACGTAACAAAATTGCTGGCAATACAATCATATGAAATTAGGTTAGGATGTTATTTAAAATAGATTGCAAAGTTTAAGAGTCAAATATCTAGTTTTATATTTCTGAATTTTAGACGGACTTTGAAACAAAGTTTAAAATGTTTTTTAGACTTATTCCTTATTATTTTACGCAGAGCATGCATAAGCCACGAGATAAACTTCCACCGATCGATTGCATCATTGCAGCATACCCGGACGAGAAAATAAATCTAAAATTGTGCGCGTACGTGTGCACCTAGATAATAGGGTGCACGCGCGTCTTTCTTCCGATCTGTAACATTGACCAGTCAGGATGTCTTTCATATGCGTACATCACAAGTACTATCCCATCGTGCACAGCACAGTAGCAGTACTCCTGGCCCCGCTCAGCGTCAGACGCTGGCGGTGGCGTTGAGCGTTAAAATTTTTTTTTGGCACTGTTTGCGCTCAGCGACGCGACCAGCTACGACCTTCGACTTTTTTTTTCTCTGTAGCGCGTTTGTCCGTTTCTTTTTTTTAAGTTTTTTTATATTTTATTTTTTTCCGTATTCCTTTACATTGACCGCTCTAGATTAGTATTTCGCTTTTATTTTTATATTTCTTAAAATTTAAATACACCTAATAAGTCAACTCAATTACAGTAAAATTTCAGTCAAAAGTCAGAAGCCATCGCTATTCCGAACGCCCTTAAATTTTTGTTTTTGGTATTTTTATGTTTTGTTTTTTTTCGTATTTCTTTGTATTGTCCGTGATAGTTAACATGTCGTTTTTATTTTTATATTTTTTAAATTTAATTATACCTAATAAGTCAACTCAGTTATAGTAAAAAATAAGTTAGCTACAGTGAAATTTCAGCTAAAAATTAAAAACCATCACTATTTCGAACGCCCCCTTTCCAGAGTATTTCACACTGCACATGTTCTGAAATGACGCGGAGCAATGCCTTCCTTTTTTTTTCCCCCCACAGAAAATAACGCGCAGAGAAAGAACTGGGACTCCAGATCAACTTGAGCTTTGTTTTCACCTTTTGTCTGGACGCCATGCTCTCAGGTCTCAGCTGATCAAAAACCCAGTAAACTATCACACGACCTCGAAGGTGCCATCTGCTTGTGTCGACCGTATATGTGCAGGGAATTCGATCCCTGAAATCAAATCTGGCACGCATCGACAGATGAGGCCAGGGACTGGGCGCGCATCTCGGCGCTCGATCGTCAACACACGGCAGATTCGCGAGAGGCCGGCGGCGAGACAGTGCCCGCCCGAAGATTTGCGCGGCCGTGGGGTCCTTTCGGCATTCAGATCCATACATGTCAACACCATACTAATTGGCGCCAATATATAGTGCCACGTAAGCATGTAGATCCTAGTAGATGCCATCTCAGCACACCCCCGCACCAACTAGTACAACGTTGACATGTACAACCTCAACGCCAGATAAAACGATGCTGAGGCAAAGGTTGTTGGATTAATTGGGCTTAGTCCATTTAATTTAGCAATTAATCAAATGAAATTCTTAGGCCCACATCGAAAAACTGTTTAGTCTCATATGGAGAGTTGAATGGGAGTTACACCACTTTAAAAGGTGGAACGTGGTAACCCCCTTGTGGAATTGGAAAGAGCCAACACGCGCGCGCGCGCTCGCTCGCTCGCCTCGCCTCGCCACGCCACGCCGAGCCGAGCCATGCCGTGCCGTGCGTGTGCGTGTGCGCAGGCGTGTCAGGTGCGTGCGCGTTTTTCTTTATCTATTCGAAAATCGTAACGCACTGACTCGCTGGCAGTAACGGTTCAGTTACTAGTGAATTATGGCTGCGGTTACTCTGGCTCTTCGTTTTTGCTGTTACAAAACTGTCTCCACTCCATACGGGATGATAAAAGAGGATTCTGGTTCTGTTTTGAGCTGTGCTAAGTAATCTCCGGTCCAGAACTTTACGGGCAAGAGTTACGGCGAGTAGGCCTCGAAACTCCGTCCGTTCGCGTACTGCACGGGTAGGCGGGCAATCAAGTTTTAGGGAGCGCAATGGCGCGATCGCTCAATCTGTGAAGAACGCCATCTTCTTCCTGGTGGTGAACTGTTCGCGAGGCGCACGGCGAACATCTACCGCATCACGCCTGCGTCTGCATCACGCCTCGATCGACTACATCGAATAGACCATCATGTCGATGATGGTAACGGCGCCTCGGTGTCACCGACATCGCCCCGCCCGAGGTATAACATGAAAACTTCTCCGTGTATTTGTTTACGTATGTTATGAATTTGATAATAGGTGTTCTTTGTTAGCTTGTTCATAAGCAAATATGAATACATCATTGTTGAATCACTCATGCTTTTGTATGTCATGTTTTATATCTGAATTTACGGATTAAAATATGCGAAAATTGACTAAATATTCAACAATCCAAAAACTTGATAGGTCTTTTGGTAGTTGGCTTTGCTGCGTCGCTTAAGCCGCACCCTCCGTTTGATGGTTCAAATTTTAAGAGATGGCGTGCACGTGCGATCCTGTGGTTTACTGCCATGGAATGTTTTCATGTTGCACAAGGCAAGCCCGTTGAGCCTCTATCTGCTGAGGACGAACGCAAGTTCAATGTAGCGGATAACTTGTTTTGAGTGCACTTATTAACATCTTGGCGATAACATTGTGGATGTGTACATGCATTTGCCTACGGGCAAAGAGATGTGGAATGCACTTGAGGCCAAGTTCGGAGTTTCTGATGCTGGCAGTGAGCTATATGTCATGGAGCAGTTCTATGACTACAAGATGGTCGATGACCGTTCTGTAGTAGAACAAGCTCATGAGATTGTGCGCCGTAAAGGAGCTTGAGAACAATAAGTGCGAGTTCTGGACAAGTTTGTGGTCGACGTTATTATCGTCAAGTTACCACCTTCTTGGTGGATTTTGCTACCTCTCTAAAACACAAGAGGCAGGAGTTCAGTGTTACTGATCTCATTGGCTCTCTTGGTGTTGAAGAGAAGGCGAGGGCAAAAGATACTCGTGGCAAGAAAGTTGCTGCTGAGGGAGGTTCTAGTGCCAATTTGGTGCAGAAAAAGAATCCTCAGGCTTTCCACAATAAGAAGAAAAATAAGCCTATTGGCAAGCCCAAGGCTACTACTGAGTTTAAGAAGAAAAGCAAAGGAAAGGGCGGCTGCTTTGTATGCGGTGATTCGGCCATTGGGCTAAGGATTGTCCCGACCGCAAAGGATAAGCAAAAGAAGTCTGCCAACATGGTTATTAGTGATGCTGGAGGAACATTGGGGTACGGTAATTATTTACCTACAGTTCTTTACTTTGTCAATCACACGAGTGGTGGGTTGACACTGGTGCTAATATTCATGTGTGTGCTGATATTTTCTTGTTTTCATCTTATCAGTCCGCGAGGTTCCTCCTTGTTGATGGGAAGCGGATCGCATACAATTGTTCATGGTGTTGGTACGGTCGATCTGAAGTTTACTTGGAAAGACCGTCTGGTGAAGAATGTGCAGCATGTCCCTCCATAAAGAAGAATCTCGTCGTGGATCTCTATTGTGTAGAGATGGTTTTAGGCTTGCATTTGAGTCCAATAAAAGTGTCGTGTCTAAGTATGGAACATTTGTTGGTAAAGGCTATGAGAGCGGAGGCTTGTTCCGTTTTTCTTTGATGGATTTCTATAATAAATTTGTGAACCATGTGTGCAACGATGATGATGAATCTAATGTTTGGCATTCACGACTTTGTCATGTTAATTTTGGGTGTATGACGCGCTTAGCTAATATGAGTTTAATCCCAAAATTCACTTTGGTCAAAGGTTCTAAGTGCCATGCGTGTGTTCAATCGAAACAACCTCGCAAGCCTCACAAGGCAGCGAAAGAGGCGAGGAATTTGGCACCGTTAGAACTCATTCATTCCGATTTGTGTGAGATGAATGGCGTGTTGACTAAAGGTGGGAAGAAATATTTCATGACGCTTATAGATGATTGCACTAGATTTTGCTATGTGTACTTATTGAAAACAAAAGATGAAGCGTTAAATTACTTTAAGATCTATAAAGTGAGGTAGAAAACCAACTTGAGAGAAAAATCAAGCGGGTAAGGTCGATCGTGGGGAGAGTATTTTTGAATGAGTTTATTTTATTCTGCGAGGAACATGGAATTATTCATGAGATGACGCCTCCTATTCTCCCGAATCAAGCGGGGTTGCGAAAGAAAGAACCGCACTCTAACCGATTTAGTTAACGCTATGTTAGACAACTGCGGGACTTTCTAAGGAATGGTGAGGTGAGGCTATATTGACCGCGTGTCATGTCACGAATAGAGTTCCTACAAAGAATAAAGAAGTAACACCATTCGAGGAATGGGAAAAGAAGAAATTGTCTCTCTCATACTTGCGCACTGGGATGTTTGGCCAAAGTTAACGTGCCAATTGTCAAGAAGCGCAAACTTGGACCAAAAACGTAGATTGTGTATTTCTTGGTTATGCTATGCACAGCGTGGGTTATAGGTTCTTAATTATAAAAGCTGAGTACGACATGCGTGTTGGTACAATTATAGAGTTCAGAGACGCCACATTTTTGAGAATGAATTTCCTATGAAATATGATGTACCTAGCTCATCTAGTCAAGAACCTATAATTTCCCTTGATTCTTTTGTGCCGATAGAACATGTTTGAAGAAACACTTATGGAAAATCCTGAGGAGGATAACAATGAGGTTACTCAAAAGAGTAAGAGACAGAGGATTGCAAAGTTCTTTGGTGATGATTTCATTGTATACCTCGTGGATGACACTCCAAGAACCATGGAAGAGGCATATTTTTCTCCGACACGACTATTGGAAGGAAGCGATGCGGAGTGAGATGGACTCTATTATGTCTAATGGAACTTGGGAGGTCGTTGGCCGTCCTTATGGGTGTAAACTCAGTAGGATGTAAATGGATTTTCAAGAAAAGCTTAGGCTGATGGTACAATTGAAAAGTACAAGGCAAGGCTTGTGGCCAAGGGTTATACCCAAGAAAGAAGGCGAGGACTTCTTTGATACTTATTCACCTGTTGCCCGATTGACCACAATTCGAGTACTACTTGCCCTGGCTGCCTCTCATGGTCTACTCGTTCATCAAATGGACGTTAAGACAGCTTTCCTAAATGGAGAGTTGGAGGAGGAGATTTATATGGATCAGCCAGACGGGTTTGTGGTAGAAGGTCAAGAAGGAAAGGTGTGCAAGTTGTTAAAGTCTTTGTATGGCCTAAAGCAAGCACCTAGCGGTGGCATGAGAAGTTCGATGAAACTTTGACATCTCTTGGTTTGTTGTGAATGAAGCCGATAGATGTGTGTACTATCGCTATGGTGGGGGAGAAGGAGTGATCTTGTGCTTGTATGTTGATGACATACTGATTTTTGGGACCAACCTCAATGTGGTTGAGGAGGTCAAGGACTTTCTGTCCAAGAGTTTTGAGATGAAAGATTTGGGAGTGGCTGATGTGATTCTTAACATTAAGCTCCGAGAGGAGGTAATGGTGGGGTTACACTTGTGCAATCTCACTATGTAGAGAAGGTCTTGAGTCGCTTTGGTTATAGTATTGCAAGCTGCTTCTACTCCTTATGATCCTAGTGTGTTATTGAGGAAAAACCAAGAATAACAAGAGATCAATTAAGATACTCCCGCATCATTGGCTCATTGATGTATTTAGCTAGTGCTACGAGACACGACATCTCGTTTCTTTGTGAGCAAGCTAAGCGATTTGTTTCAAATCCGGAGATGATCATTGGCGTGCTCTTGAGAGAGTAATGCGCTATCTAAAAGCAACCGTGAGCTATGGTATTCACTATCTTTGGGTACCCAAAGGTACTTTGGAGGGCTCTGATGATTCAAACCGGATCTCGATGCTTGATGAGATAAAAGCCGTGAGTGGATATGTGTTCACACTTGGAGGTGGTCTTTGTTTCTGGAAGTCTTGCAAGCGCACCATCTTAACGAGGTCAACCATAGAAGCGTAACTCACGACATTAGACACCGCAATCGTTGAGGCCGAGTGGCTTCGTGAACTCCTTATGGATTTGCCGGTGGTTGAAAAACCGATACCGCTATCACGATGAACTGTGATAATCGATTTGTAATTATCAAGGTGAACAGTTCTAAGGACAACATGAAGTCATCTAGGCATGTTAAAAGGCGGTTGAAGTCCATCGAAAGTGAAAAACTCGGAGTGATAGCATGGACTATGTCCGCACGGCTAAAAATCTGGCCGACCAATTTACAAAGGTCTATCACGTAATGTGATAGATAGTGCATCAGTGAGATGGGCACGAGACCCACATGAGTCATACCACGGTGGTAACTTGTTCTACGTGATCGGAGATCCGTGAAGTAGAATGGTGAAACAAGTCATTAGTTGGTGGAAGGAGAGACCTTTACAGGTCCATTTCTTCAATGATGCGCTTCTCTCCTATTCTCGTATGGCAGGTTGGTTTTTACCTCAATGTGATCCGAGTGGCTTATTTAGAGCAGAGATGTCGGCCTACAGGACATCTTAGAAGGAACACACCTATATGAGTTCGATCACTGGTCACGATCTATGAGATTTGGGTGATCTCTAGATACTCATGAATAGGCTTGGAGTATGACTTATACGCTCCAACTAGAGGGGATGCTTTTGGCGACCTAGTCCTAGTAAAGGAACTGGGTAAAGCTTGTTCGCACAAAACTCACAATTCAAGGCATAGTCCATTGTTGATTGTGGATGAGTGTAACTCCTTTCCTAGGTGGATGTTCAACTTAACGATCTCCATCGAAACACCGGTATATCAAACAACAAAGAATCGAGAACATTTCTCGTGTGCCTTGAAATTTGGTGGGATTGTTGGATTAATTGGGCTTGGTCCATTTAATTTAGCAATTAATCAAATGAAATTCCTAGGCCCACATCGAAAAACTGTTTAGTCCCATATGGAGAGTTGAATGGGAGTTACACCACTTTAAAAGGTGGAACGTGGTAACCCCGTTGTGGAATTGGAAAGAGCCAACACGCGCGCGCTGCGCGCTTCGCCTCGCCTCGCCACGCCACGCCACGCCGAGCCGAGCCGTGCCGCGCGCGTGCGATGCGATGCGATGCGGTGCGTGTCGCGCTTGCGCGGCGTGTCGTGCGTCGCGCGTTTTCTTTATCTATTCGAAAATCGTAACGCACTGACTCGCTGGTAGTAACGGTTTAGTTACTAGTGAATTATGGCTGCGGTTACTCTGGCTCTTCGTTTTTGCTGTTACAAAAATGTCTCCACTCCATACGGGATGATAAAAGAGGATTAGTTTCTGCTTTGAGTGTGCTAAGTAATCTCGGTCCGTAACTTTACGGCAAAGAGTTACGGCGAGTAGGCCTCGAAACTCCGTCCGCTCGCGTACTGCACGCGGGTAGACGGGCAATCAAGTTTTTGGGGAGCGCATTGGCGCGACTGCTCAATCTGTGAAGAACGCCATCTTCTTCCTGGTGGTGAACTGTTCGCGAGACTGCACGGCGAACATCTACCTGCATCACGCCTCGTCCTGCATCACGCCTCGATCGACTACATCGAATAGACCATCATGTCGACTGATGGTAACGGCGCCTCCGGTGTCACCGACACTGGCCCCGCCCGAGGGTATAACATGAAAACTTCTCTGGTGTATTTGTTTCTGTATGTTATGAATTTGATAATAGGTGTTGCTGTTAGCTTGTTCATAAGCAAATATGAATACATCATTGTTGAATCACTCATGCTTTTGTATATCATGTTTTATATGCTGAATTTCTGGATTAAAATATGCCGAAAATTGACTAAATATTCAACAAAGGTCATTTCTCACAGAGGGCATAGTAATTGTTTGCAGGTAGTAGTTGAAGTGGTAGTGCGAATTGTTTATCCATGATATGTACGTAGTGTCACATGCAACATTAGCCTGAGCTAGGCGATCTTCGCTGGATTCGTATCTCCTTGCCGATTTTTATCAAATCGGTTACCACACTTTGGTATATTCGTATCTCCTTTACCGATTTCGATCAAATCAGCTAGCAAAGGGGGTGATCGTTTCGGCTTCAGCTTCTAGCTTCAGCTTTTTTTTCACTATTCACTACACTATCCACTAACTCAGCTACAGTGTTTTTTCAGCCAACTACAGTGTTTTTTCAACCAAAAGCCAAAAGCCATCGCTATTCCGATCACCCCCTGAAGGGACGCGGCATTTCCGTGTTAGGAATTTCGGGCAGCAACGGTTATCTTACTCTTGTTATTGCTGCATGGTTTCTGCAGATACCTCGAGTAGACAGCGGCACAGCGCCATCAGAAAGCTATTGCAAAGCACCGAAAGGTATCTCTCAAAGGTGCAGGTTTACCAAAGCACGCATGTCCAATACCTGAGTACCTGACCACATCAACTACTCACGGTCACAGATTGAGCGAATCGATCGGACCTAGATCCTTCACCATTCCTACCTTTACGCGCTCTGTTTTTTTTTTTTTTTGAGAGAGAGGATGCCTAGTTTCACTCCTGATCGAAGCTTTCCATGCCCAAGAATAGGCCCAGAAGGTCCGATATATGGCCTCACCCCGGTTGGCCCAGACAGTCACCACCCGGCGCGTCAGACACCGCCGACGATTTCCTTCAAATTCTGCCGGTCCAGAACGAGAATAATTTCGTAGCACGAAGAGAATGGCCATGGGCAGCGCGCCCAAGAGAACCGCGGCGACGGTGTGGCTGGTGGTGGTGGTGACCGCCGCGGTGGTCGGCGCGGCCGCGGCCGCGGAGAAGAACGGGGCGGAGCTCGGGTGCTTCTGCGACTGCATGAAGAACCGGTGCATGACGCTCGGCACGGGCCCCAGCAAGTTCGACTGCGCCGCCGCCTGCACCGAGGGCTGCATGCAGATCGGCCAGCCGGGCCAGCCCAAGGACGACGATTTCTGCGGCTTCTGAGCTCGTATCTGGGCTGCATTGAAAAGCCGGCCTGGCTCGTCCGGCCCATGTGATCAGTAGGTTTATCTTGTTTATTGCTGAAGAAGTTGTTTGATTGCAGGTATCCTTGTTATACTAGTAAGGTGTCCGTGCGTTGCAACGAAAAAACAAATAAAAGTGATACATACTATCAAAGCAAAAACCAATACAAATGTCATCTTAGTCCGCCAAAGTTAGTTTAGAGTCACTACATTTGCACCTTTGGTTTGTACATGCTGATCAAAGGTACCAAAACCATTAGCGCTAAGACACGCTATGCCTACAAAGATGCTCGAAGCGGTCCGTGTGGCACTCTGCGAGATTGAAATTCGAAGAGGATATTGGCATGGAGCAGTGTTTGCAGTGTAATGATATTTGAGCCCGTGCGTTGTAAATTAACTAACAAAGAGAACGAACCGATCTACAAAATGAAAAATAAATAGTTAAACATCATAAATCCATTGTATATTACATATAAAAGATACGAAAAGATTTAGTGAATTGCTTACGTTATTTAATGTCCAAACATTCTGTCAAGTGTATCGTTCCTTACGTCAACGGTATTCATGATAACGTTCCTTACATTCAAATCATGCAGCACTACTTGGCGCAGTCCTGTTTGAAAGGAGCATTATTTAAATTATGAAATACATACATACTTGCATACATTATTTACTTGTTTTGTACCATCAAGCTCTTGTAGCCTATCACCTTGTGGTTCAAATATAAAATTTGTACAATCCATTGTCATTAAGCAACCTTTTCAATAATAATAATGTATTAATTAGATGAGGAACATGAATAAAATATAAGATGATGTATTCATATTAGTTGCACACATACCATATCGACTATTCTTCTTCAGCATTATCACAGCTAAAATATGGTTTTGTTCCCCCGCAAGTCTCCATTGTGTTAGATATCGTACAATAAGTCCATCCCAAGATGATTGATACCTTGCCAACTAAATGATTAACAGTACAATTCCCTCATCAATCCAATTCATCAGCCCACATGGTCTAGACAGCACAGCCACAATTGATTTAGAACACTTAGTATGAAACCAGCAATTAGCAGGACTTATTTCATCATAGTGATTATGAACATACAATGACTAAGGTCAGCAATTTATGTTTACAGACAATTTTATGGCTTTATGCCAACCTACATCATGCACTCATGGTAATTTCCACAAGGACACATATAAAGTCCATCAAAAGGGAGCATACTGGTTAAATGTCCAACCCTTAGGTCAACATGTTACACAATGAGAAATTGAGAAAGTACAACCACTAACAACCAGTCTAACTCCCCATGTAAAACAACTATAGTAGCAAGATACTGACAGAAAAAATATGGGAAAATTGTAGAAAAAGAGTGTAGTGCAGAAATTATCAAAATGGTGAATAGACTTTTTCAATTTAGAGACTTAAGAGCAGAAAAAATATGGGAAAATTCCACTATCCCCTAAAAAGAGAAATTAGTACATGCACTTAATGGTAAAACATAGAGCAGTACAACCAATACCGAGTCTAGCTGCGACTTGAAATATCTATGAACAGTAATTGCAGCAACTGCCTGAAAGAATCAATTAATGCACATCAATTATTTTAAACCCATAATTGTGCAAACAACAAAAGGTATTTTGAATAAGAAGAAAATCCTCCTCCTTTATATTCATCAATTTGGCTCTTATGTGCTGATGCAAGTGCTTGTATTCATCGATCCTTGAGCTTGTTCTCAACTCAATTGTGTAGTGCAATGGACCAGCAATACAAGCATTTTGCCATAGCTTGAAAACCATATTGCACCAACAATACATCAATACATCAACAGCAGTTCATTTGCGAGCACTTGTACAAGCAAAATTACAGAGCGCTGCGTTTAATGTTGTCTGGTGCACGAGTTATTACACATGATTTATTGAAATATAAAGTTACAACACCGAAGTAATAATTTGGCACCATGCCTTATCCATATTACACAATTGTAACAAAAGACTACTGGTAGCACACAGCAAAAAAACTCGCAGTCTGAGAAGCAACAACTTGGTGCTAGCCGCTAATCTTCTTTCGGCTATGCCTTATCCATATTACACAATTGTAACAAAGACTACCGCAGCACACAGCAAAAAACTCGCATCCGAGAAGCAACAACTTGGTGCTAGCTGCTAACTCTTCTTCTTTCGGCTAAATCTTGCACAAGAAACCACTTGGTGAGTGAGTTGCGATTTAACTAATGTTATTTGTCTTTATCCACATGCTGGAGTAATGTAGGACTAACTAATGTTATTTGTGTTTCAACTAAAACAACACCCACTAATTACTTATGTTCTTTATCCGCGGCAAATCGAAGTGCATCTCAGGCAGTCAAAGAATAGTATGCCAAGTTGCAACAGTTGATGTTATTTTGCATGTCTCTAATGAAGGTAGATACACAAAAATAGCTTTATAAGCACAATTAAGTGTAATCTAACCTGTGATATCTTTAGAATGACCTGTTAACTTTTGAAGAACAGATGATGGTTCAGAGACCTGGCAGACTGTCAAACTGCCATCAGATGCACCATATGCAAGCAGATCTGAACTTGCATGACCAAATTTCAGTATTGTAACTACCAAAAGTAAAATCAGTCATCCATGAGGATACTATCCATTTATCCAAATCACTCAGATGAGAATAATTCACAATTGAAAGAGAAGAAATCGTATAGCATAACTATAAGGAAATAACCTGATGCTTTGCAGTTGTCAAAGATGCAATGCATTCCAACAAATATGTGATGGAAGCCTAGGAGTGTGCAGCAGTATGCCATAGGAGTTCTTAATATGTGTGTATCAGTCATGAAACACAACCCTATTCTAAGCCTAGGAGTGTGCAGCAATATGCCATAACAAGAACAACGCAAAAAATACATATGGCTGTTGGCCATTCACGTATGCACATAGTCCAATCTAGATAAACTTGTGACTACCATGTTTCAGTTCGAAAGATGTGTTAAAAGTCTCAGCTTACTTGAACAACATTGCTTTGAATGACCATATGTGATGGCATAACTGAAACTAAAGTTACATACGCCACTCTCTTTACTGCTTAAAACATCATTTGTTCCCTAACTCTTTGATTCGTTTTGTTGGTTAACTCTAAACAGGTGGAATCTAACAGCGAGTGGACCAAGACCGAATCCTCAAGGCTCATACCATTACGGTCTTGTCAACACCACAAGAACCATCAGACTCACCAACTCACTTTTAAAAAATACAGTAACACTATAGATTGGACTTCTTAGCCAACTTTTATTCGGTTGTGCCATTCAGTTTGCTACATGAGAGCTGTTCCAAAAGGAACCACCAAAGGTTACAAACAGAAACATACCTTCAGATTTGTACAGCTGTTTGCAACTGCATACAATGATTCGTCTGTGATAAATGTTCTTGAAACCTGTAGGGAAGTTCGACAAAAGCAAAGAATGAGCACAAGAAAACTCGCAGTCTGAGAAGCAACAACTTGGTGCTAGCTGCTAACTAAATATTTGCATGCACACATACAAAGGCACAAATCCAAAATTCCGAACCAATCACTTCACAGGTCCAGAGCCATCTTAATTGAACTCTAAGACAAAACATTAACAGCATTACCTCAAGTACTGCACAATAAACCCCTTGGTGAGCTGAGTTGCAGACGAGCGCGTTTACCGGATTGGTGATCCACGTCGTAGCTTGACAAGGGGCAGCGGCAGGATGGACAAAGGCGGCAGAGATTAGGACTATATTTCAAGCTGTATTTTAACCGGAATAATTTAGACTCTTAACAAGGAGAAGAAAATGTATATGCAGTAAAGCAATCTACAACTCTAAACATAAGAACATGACATCAATTCCATGCAGAGTAAGCTTTTTATAAACAAAAACACGACAGACACACATCATGAACATGTACTCGCTCTGCAATTAAGATGGATCAAGAAGTTGGTGGTTGCCTCTGTCATATTGATCAAGAACACACAATGTATACAACATCAAGAATTATCAATCAACAAACATAACAACAATTAAGATGGATCACTTCCATTATACAACATATGAAGGGGATCAAACTTAACAACATTGAACAAATTGCTTAAGGGTTATATGAATGTGCTCAGAGGGTCTAACTACCAAAACAAATCGTATGATCAGCAGCTACACTAAATATTTGCATGCACACACACAAATCCAAAATTCCGAACCAATCACTTCACAGGTCCAGAGCCATCTTAATTGAACTCCAAGACTTGAACATCCATACAAGCTAAAAAACACAGAATACCCACACAACAAGGTTGCTAGACGCCGTTGAGTCCCTGGGCCCAGGGGTTCGCCGTGGTCGTGGAAGGCGTGGCCGGGGATGGGCACCAACTGCGAGGGGGATAGAGGGAGGAGGAGGGAGTCGATGATGGTGGCGGCGATTCACGCTGGCGATCGAGTGGCGGCGGCGCGGGAGGGGCGAGGGGTGAGGGGGATCGCGGGTGGCGAAGAGGGTGGGGCGCAGAGAGCAGTTGCAGCATGGGGGCGAAGGGAGGGGAGGATGTGACAGCGGAGGAGGGAGAGGGGTGGGGGGAGTAGGAGGCGGCGGCGCGGGGGACGGAGAGGGGGAGACAGCGGGCGTGTGGGGGCGGAGGGTGAGGGGATCGCGGGTCGGGCGAAGAGGGTGGGGGCGCGGAGGAGTGGCGGCGCGGGGGCGAAGGGTGGAGGATGTGACGGAGGAGGGAGAGGGGTGGGGAGTAGGAGGCGGCGGCGGGGGACGGAGAGGGGGAGGCGGCGCGCGCTGGGGTTGGGAGAGTAGGGAGGACGGAGAGCGGGAGGAGCGACAGAGATCGGCTGCGGGAGGAAGAAACCGGTAGGCTGGCGAAGAGGTTGGGGGCGCGGAGGAGTGGCGGCGGCGCGGGGGGGCGAAGGGAGTGGAGGATGTGACGGCGGAGGAGGGAGAGCGGTGGGGGGAGTAGGAGGCGGCGGTGCGGGGGACGGAGAGGGGGAGACGGCGGCGGCGCGGGGGGTTGGGAGAGTAGGGGAGGACGGAGAGCGGGAGGAGCGACGGAGATCGGCTGCGGGAGGAAGAAACCGGTAGGTGCGGGAGGAAGAAACCGAAAGAAATCAGGCGCACGGTTCGGTTAGGAGTCAGCGCGGGTTTTAGGGTTGGAGGGGTTTACGGTCAAGATTTAATTGGTCAGATCAAACAATTAAGAAGAGATATAGAAGAGGACTCATCAACCACCAACTCCTTCTTTTAAAGTAGTAAAGATAAACATATTACGGTTGCTTTTGAAACCGAATGCTGATTGCATTCTACTCCAGAATGTTAGCCATGCACGATACGGGCATGGCCTCCTCCATCACCGGCCGCCCGGTTTGGAAGGGGATCAGGCGCGCAAGGAGAGGAGCCCAGCGTAGCTGTCCAGCAGATTAGATTCTATAGCTATTGCGTTTGTATTTTTTTTTGGCATATCTCAACCGTATCGGTTGGTCTTTGTACTATACATACACTTGCCCATGGAATACAACGCTAAGTGCGATCTCTTATTCGCCCTCATGGTATTAGATTGGTTTCGCTCCTGAGACCGTCGCTCCACCTCTAACATCCCTTCCGCTCCCATGGCTCTGCTCGATCAAGCTGCACCTATGGCCGAGGAGCAAGCTGCCTTGGCTCCACCTGATCAAGCAGCGCTTGTGGCCGAGGAGCGCACCGCCAAGGTTGCGCTCTGGGTTTAGGCCGTCGCCATCACCAGCGTCAAAGCTCTCGTCCCAATCACCCTTGACTTGCAAGCCAACAACTACTCCCAATGGCGTGATCTCTTCGAAGTTGCTCTCTGCAAATATGCTCTTGATGACCATGTCACTATGCCTCCTCCGGCCGCACCCGATGCGCAATGGACGCGTCTCGACACTCTTGTCCGCCAATGGTTCTATATATGGCGCCATCTCCCTCGACCTGTTCTCCCTGGTCATGGATTCCTAGGCCACCGTGCATGCTATCTGGACCACCATCGAGGACATCTACTGCGACAACGCCGACACTCGCATTATCTACCTCGAGCAAGAGTTTTACGGCCACCACCAGGGCAGCTTGACCACCGGTGACTACTGCCTTAAGCAAAAGGCCCTCGTTGATGAACTCTGTAACACCCCCGTTTCCAGGGGTGGTACTTACTGTTCATCCCACAGCTGCCCAGGAAGTTCAGCTGTGAGGCACTGCAATTGAGTGTACGTCATAGCGAAAACTTGCACAAGAGAAATAAATTTATTACAATATAATGGCGTGGCAGCCGGAACTTACAGCGGGGCAGCGGCCCTGACATTACAGAAAATCAAAGGCACCACAGTGCGGGCCGAGTGCGAACAACCCTAAAACAACACATCAACTTTCTCGTAAGCGTTTTCGTCTTCAACTTCGTAGACTCCTTGGTCTTGCGGCGTACCCTCTGTTAAATTTTTGTTTGCAAGTATGAGTACAACCACCGTACTCAACAAGTCACATGTGGAATCACTAAATAGTTACATGCAAGGGATTTCAATGAATTGGACACAGTGGCTATTATTTTATGTGGATGCAGTTTTATTTCGTAAGCATTTACGATTTAAAGCAATAAAATCATATACTATTTAGTAAATAGGGGGGGTTCTTTACTTGATCTTTCATAACTTTACCATTACCAAAACCATCAAAACCTTTTCAATCCTACTTATGCATCAACAACGGAATCACCCATTGAACATAGCCGTGAACCGGAAGCACGGCGTATCGAAGATACGTATGTGATTACTCCGAAGAGTTTGCCCAGCTTTACCCACAAGATTTCAAAACCCTCATGACTGAGTTAAGAAAACAAAGTCGTTCACTGCTCATTTCTTTATTTAACCTCCGCTCGGTAGACCTCCATTTCGGACCCGGGCATCCACTAGCTAGGTCGAATGTTTTTCTCCCGTCCTCAGTGGAATCTTACCGGATTTGTATGATTTTACCCCCTCTCATACCAAATCCTTCCCTCCGTACATGCCTGGAGTGTTAAACCGATTTGAGCAGATACTAAACCATGATTGACGAATCAAACTTGTGGTTGAGCGATCACTATGTCCTTACTGAGCATAAGCCTCTTCGATCTATCGGGCCCACTCTACTTCAAACCATTCCCTTTTCTTTTTACACATTTCCCACTGCCCACTGACAGTGTAACCAGCACATAAAGTATCACTTTCTTTACTTTATGGGCTACTTTCACTTTTCCAGATTCACATTTACAATAATTACTGGCAAAAATGCCCTTGCTAAATGATATAAGATAATTGTATTATCTAAGCTATCATGATTAATTTGAATAGTATTACTCATATTACTAAGTTTTATCGAGGTGTATGTGGCTATCAAGTAAACTGGGCTTTATATCGGTGGTGGGAAATAACTAATACCATGATCATTGAGCCTTCATTTGTACACAAAATAACAATGCACAAATTATATAATGAAAATACAGGTAAATAAATGAGTAACGGAAGTAGGTTCAATATGATCAAAAACACGTGACTTGCCTTGCGGATCCTCGATTTCAATTATCTTGTATTCTTCAAAATCTTGGTCTCGAGCCGAAGTTCTTTCCTCCTTAACTTGTCGATCCGCGGTATCGAGGGCTAAGCGAAATTAAAATGAATATATAAGTCCGTTTTCCAAGGATTGAAATTGGACTTAAAAAGAAATAAATAAAATTCCAAATAATTAGGTCTTGGGTTTTTAAGGGTTTAGTATGGATAATTGGAATTTGGAAATGGTTTTACGGGCTCGAAATACACAAAATAGACATTTTTATGCCTTAGCGGGTCTGTGAACAGTATCGGGTCTCAGCCACTGTTCATACGGGTTGGGATTGCTACAGTAACCGACCCGGTTACTGTGCTTCTTCTCCACCCGATTGCTCACGCGGCCAGAGAACAGAGAAAGAAGTGGCGGCGATTTCTGGGGCTGTGGTGACTTGTGACGGATTGGAGGACATGGGCGTAGCGGTGGTCTAAGGAACCCATTTTGGGATCGCACAGCGGCAAGTCCGCGATCACGGCGGTGGCGCCGAGTATCTTTTCGGATTTTTGAATGGCGCAGAGAATTGGGGCGGTTCGGGCGATTGAATCGATGCTTGAGCATCACGAGAACTAGGGAAGGCTTAGGGAAGCACTGGGTTAGCCGGAGGATGCACGGTACAAGCTCTCCACGGTGGCCCTCCATGGCCGGACGACGGCGACCGTGGCTAGGGTTGTAGGAGCTAGGGGAGAGGCAGGAAAGGCTTGGGATGAGTTTGTGAGGTCCTAAGGAAGCTTCAAGCGAAAGGAATTGGATTATAATTGAGGGGATTGCCGGATTGAAATTTTGTGCTCACCTCAGGCTTTCTTGCGGTTCTCGACGGTGGAGGGGACTTGGAGCAATTGGGCGCGGGTGGGAGCGGCTGCAGGTGTGCTCTACACAGGGGAGGTGTCTCAGGGTTTAAATAGAGTCGAAGTGGCGTGTTTGAGGACGCCCTGGCACCGGCGGGAAGGAGGTGAACAGCCATCTTCGGGAAGGCTCGAGGGCGTTTGGTTCTGGCGATTGGGGGAAGGCTTTGGCATCCTTGGAGCACAAGTTACGGTGGTCAAAAGTTGTTAGGCGGTGTCAGGTCGATTGGAGAGGACTAGGTGGTCGATCGGGCGAAAAATCGACAGCGGCAGGGATATTTCGTCGAGCAGCGAGACACGCGGATGGGAGATGGTCAAGGCTTGCCAAGGGTTGTCAGGAGTGTGCCAGGGTCTTGCCAGTCGTGGCGCGAAGGCACCGCACAATGGCAGCAGCAGGAGAGAGCTGGTGCGAGCGGCGGCAACTGTAGCGGTGGCAAGATATTTTCGGGAATGCTACAGTGCCGCGCAAAAGAGGTGAATTGGGGGCGGTTCGGAGGGTGGATTGGGCTGTGTTGAGCTGGACTTTGAGCGGGATTGGGCTAGCTTGGGCTTGGGAAGAAGATCCAAACAAGAAACCAATGAATTTTGAATTTTACAAATTGTCGGTTTGTTTCAACCTACCCCCCTTAAAAAGAATCTCGACCTCGAGATTCACAGGGGTCAAGAAGTAGGTTCGGAAAAAAAATTTCTTACTGCAGGTTTAATTCTTTCCCACGTCACTTCATTCACTGCATAGTGTTGTCACTGAACTTTATGAATTCTGGCATCCGCACTTCTCAACTGTCTCTCTGTGGTTACGAAATCAATTTCAGTTTCTCTTAATATGTTAGGCCATCTTGTAACTTTGTATTTTACTGGGACTTGTTCTGTAGGTCGGTGCAAACATTTTTGTATCTACGACATATGAAATACGTTATACATTCTGGCTATGTCGGGTGTCAGTTGCAATCCATAAGTCACTTCCTTTATCCGTTTAATGGTTTCGTATCGTGCAGTAGCTCCCTTTTTACTTGAATTCCTTTAAACAGTATGGTTTTAAGATGCACTTAATCTCTGATTTCAAAGCTGAGATCCTTCCTATGGTTGCCCGTATAATTCTTCTGTCTGTCCGATGTTATTTTCACTTACTGCTATTTCATTCTTATAAGATTGTCAAGTCTCTTATTATTCTGGTATGAGCCTTGGTATTCTGAATAATCTGTGGTCTGAGATATTGTAGATCTTTGATTTGCAAATGGTGTACTGTACTGAAAGTTAAATTCATTCTCATAGTATCATATAGTTTATTCCAAAATGTAGATTGTGCTCCTTTATCTGAGTCTACTCTTTTGAAATCCTGTGCATCATAACCTCGGTCTAGTATAACTCTGCCGATCTGTTCTTGTTGTAGGTTTGTCCGTTTGATGTAAAGTATATTGTTCTTGTGAATCTGTTTGTAATTGTCCCAATTGTTTATATCCATCTTTGACCTCGAAACGAATCCATGTCAATTTCTTTCCATTTTTTTTGGCACTGGTATGAATTATAGCAATCTTGAGGGTTTCTGATTATTTGCCTTGGGTCTTCTGGCACATATTTAACGTATAATGTATTCGGCTCTCTTTCTTTTCATCTTAGTACATGAATCACAATTGTTAATTCTAAGCCATGGTCAGAGAATGCGGTCGTAACTGTCTTGAAGAGTGGACTATTACTCTCTCTCTTTTTTATTAGTACACATCCAAGTCCTTTCACTTCCAATGACAGTAAGTTGGTCTTGACTTGATCTTTTAAACTTTCAAATCCAAGTTGTCACTTCCGATGTGGGGTTCTACGTTACATCCAAGGGTTTAAGAAGTGTAGGACTCTTGCCGAGCTATAAACGATACTTGATTTTTCACAATAAAAGCCAATAAATAAACAAGTGTATAACTCCAGGATAAAATTAATGAGAGTTCTAAAGGTATTAGAAACGTACCAACGATGACGTCGTTGGCTCCAATTGCTTCTCCAGTTGAAACATAATTCACTCCTCCTTGAACTGGCTTTAGTATGCCTTTCCTTTTCTTTACTACTGGTGTCACTGTTGTTGACGTTTCAGTTGGAGTCCCTGTAGGCCCTGTGATGATACGTTGTATCTGATTGGCTCCTTCTTGCTTCGGTAGGGTGATAATTTGGCGAGAAGCTTTAGCTTGTGCTCTCACTAGCTCTTTTGCCACTTTAGAAGGCAGATGTTGTTTTGGGCACTGATCCCTTAAATGTCCAAGTTGATCACAATGGTAACAAGCATTGGATCTTAATGGGCAATTTCTCTGATAATGGTTCTCTCCGCAAGTGTAACACCATATTGCCGAATATGGTGAAATGATAAACTAAGGTGTCGGGGTGGTCTGATTATCTCTTAACTGTGGCTTTGTAACTAAGATTGTCGGTTGGTTCTGCTGACTTCTTGACTGTGCAGGTATTACTACTCGTCTATGGGCTATTCCTGATTGTGATGTCCTTTGCATAACCTCTCTCTTCTGGGTTTCTTCCAGTTCATTTTTGGCTCCTTCAGACCTAATTAGTTTGTTTACCATAGCTGAAAAGTCCTCAAAATCCATTGCAGAGATATGATATTTTAATTGTTTATCTAATCCTTCCTCGAAACGTTCCATCTTTTTAGCTTCATTCTTCACGTCGTCTGGAGCGTATCGGGCTAGTTTATTAAACTGATGTAGGTATTCCAAGACTGTGCATCCTTCTTGTTTAAGTGTGAGAAATTCACGTCTCTTCGCTTCCATTACTCCAGTAGGCACGTGAGCTTGTCGGAATGATTTGTCAAATTCTTCCCATGTAATGTCTCTGTCTTCGTTCATGGTCTGATAATTCATCCACCAGGCTGCGGCTTGTCCTTCTAGTAGGTGAGACGCATATAGGACTTTTTCCTTGTTGTTACACTGTACTGTCTTGAGTTTTCTTTCCACATCTCTAATCCAATCTTCTGCTTCAATGGGGTCTGGTGACGATGAAAATACAAGGGGCCTTGTCTTTTGGAAGTCTGCCCATCGTGACATTCCTTGCTGATTAGCTGTCAATGCCTCTTCCATTTTTGTATGTGTTTGTTCCAGTAACCTTGTATATTGTTCCATTATTTTTGCTTGGTTCACTTCTGCTTGAGAGCGGTTTTCTTCCATTTTTGCTAATATATCTGCTATACCAGGCGGTCTCATTTCTTCTGTATGAGGGCTCGCTTGTCCTTGGGATCTGTTCTCAGCCATCTTGTTTGAAGTTTAGCGGGATTCAGAATCAGTCCTGCAGCAGTTTTGGGAAGATTAGATAGATAAGTAAGAGCTGAAGTTTGGATAAGAATAGATTGAGCAAGGTGAGAAGCTAGAGTGAATAAGGTAGATGGAGATTTTTGAAAAGGTAAGATAAAGATATTTAATGACAATCAAATTATCCACATACGCAAACATAGTTTGTAATCTTTAAACAAGTTGAACATATACCATACATACGAGGTATACATTACAACCTGTGTTACACAATCAAAAATTTCTATTACAAAAGAGGGTGCTGCTTCTATACTATCGTAACCTATAATGTACACAGCTTCATCCTTCAGATTACTTGCCGTGTACCACCTACACATATCGACATTTTGAGATTTGGATGAGAGAATAATCATTTTTGAAAGCAAAACTGGCCCAAAAAAAAATTAGGTAAGATAGACAAGAGAAGGATTAATACAAGAATAGTACTTTTTTTGTAACTCCTTTTTACTTTTTTAAAATATGATTTTTACAAACAATCTAACATACTTAGAGTCGCCCTACAGTCAAGCAAGCCTGCTCTGATACCACTCTGTAACACCCCGCTTCGTGGGTGGTACTTATCATTCATCCCACACCGCCAGAAGTTCACCGTGAGGCACTTTAAATTGAGTGTACGTCATAGCGAAAACTTGCACAAGAGAAATAAATTTATTACAATATAATGGCGTGGCA
Source organism: Melocanna baccifera (assembly GCA_036346265.1). Classification (NCBI taxonomy): domain Eukaryota; kingdom Viridiplantae; phylum Streptophyta; class Magnoliopsida; order Poales; family Poaceae; genus Melocanna; species Melocanna baccifera. The sequence continues at coordinate 15,685,689 of CM070693.1, forward strand.
GCCGGAACTTACAGCGGGGCAGCGGCCCTGACATTACAGAAAATCAAAGGCACCACAGGCAGGCCTGAGTGCAGAACAACCCTAAAACAACACATCAACTTTCTCGTAAGCGTTTTCGTCTTCAACTTCGTAGACTCCTTGGTCTTGCGGCGTACCCTCTGTTAAATTTTTGTTTGCAAGTATGAGTACAACCACCGTACTCAACAAGTCACATGTGGAATCACTAAATAGTTACATGCAAGGGATTTCAATGAATTGGACACAGTGGCTATTATTTTATGTGGATGCAGTTTTATTTCGTAAGCATTTACGATTTAAAGCAATAAAATCATATACTATTTAGTAAATAGGGGGGGTTCTTTACTTGATCTTTCATAACTTTACCATTACCAAAACCATCAAAACCTTTTCAATCCTACTTATGCATCAACAACGGAATCACCCATTGAACATAGCTTCGTGAACCGGAAGCACGGCGTATCGAAGATACGTATGTGATTACTCCGAAGAGTTTGCCCAGCTTTACCCACAAGATTTCAAAACCCTCATGACTGAGTTAAGAAAACAAAGTCGTTCACTGCTCATTTCTTTATTTAACCTCCGCTCGGTAGACCTCCATTTCGGACCCGGGCATCCACTAGCTAGGTCGAATGTTTTTCTCCCGTCCTTAGTGGAATCTTACCGGATTTGTATGATTTTACCCCCTCTCATACCAAATCCTTCCCTCCGTACATGCCTGGAGTGTTAAACCGATTTGAGCAGATACTAAACCATGATTGACGAATCAAACTTGTGGTTGAGCGATCACTATGTCCTTACTGAGCATAAGCCTCTTCGATCTATCGGGCCCACTCTACTTCAAACCATTCCCTTTTCTTTTTACACATTTCCCACTGCCCACTGACAGTGTAACCAGCACATAAAGTATCACTTTCTTTACTTTATGGGCTACTTTCACTTTTCCAGATTCACATTTACAATAATTACTGGCAAAAATGCCCTTGCTAAATGATATAAGATAATTGTATTATCTAAGCTATCATGATTAATTTGAATAGTATTACTCATATTACTAAGTTTTATCGAGGTGTATGTGGCTATCAAGTAAACTGGGCTTTATATCGGTGGTGGGAAATAACTAATACCATGATCATTGAGCCTTCATTTGTACACAAAATAACAATGCACAAATTATATAATGAAAATACAGTAAATAAATGAGTAACGGAAGTAGGTTCAATATGATCAAAAACACGTGACTTGCCTTGCGGATCCTCGATTTCAATTATCTTGTATTCTTCAAAATCTTGGTCTCGAGCCGAAGTTCTTTCCTCCTTAACTTGTCGATCCGCGGTATCGAGGGCTGCTTAAATTAAAATGAATATATAAGTCCGTTTTCCAAGGATTGAAATTGGACTTAAAAAGAAATAAATAAAATTCCAAATAATTAGGTCTTGGGTTTTTAAGGGTTTAGTATGGATAATTGGAATTTGGAAATGGTTTTACGGGCTCGAAATACACAAAATAGACATTTTTATGCCTTAGCGGGTCTGTGAACAGTATCGGGTCTCAGCCACTGTTCATACGGGTTGGGATTGCTACAGTAACCGACCCGGTTACTGTGCTTCTTCTCCACCCAATTGCTCACGCGGCCAGAGAACAGAGAAAGAAGTGGCGGCGATTTCTGGGGCTGTGGTGACTTGCGACGGGATTGGAGGACATGGGCGTGTAGCAGGTGGTCTAAGGAACCCATTTTTGGGATCGGCACAGGCGGCAAGTCCGGCGATCACCGGCGGTGGCGCTCGAGTATCTTTTCGGATTTTTGAATGGCGCAGGAGAATTGGGGCAGTTCGGGGCGATTGAATCGATGCTTGAGCATCACGAGAACTAGGGAAGGCTTAGGGAAGCACTGGGTTAGCCGGAGGATGCACGGTACAAGCTCTCCACGGTGGCCCTCCATGGCCGGACGACGGCGACCGTGGCTAGGGTTGTAGGAGCTAGGGGAGAGGCAGGAAAGGCTTGGGATGAGTTTGTGAGGTCCTAAGGAAGCTTCAAGCGAAAGGAATTGGATTATAATTGAGGGGATTGCCGGATTGAAATTTTGTGCTCACCTCAGGCTTTCTTGCGGTTCTCGACGGTGGAGGGGACTTGGAGCAATTGGGCGCGGGTGGGAGCGGCTGCAGGTGTGCTCTACACAGGGGAGGTGTCTCAGGGTTTAAATAGAGTCGAAGTGGCGTGTTTGAGGACGCCCTGGCACCGGCGGGAAGGAGGTGAACAGCCATCTTCGGGAAGGCTCGAGGGCGTTTGGTTCTGGCGATTGGGGGAAGGCTTTGGCATCCTTGGAGCACAAGTTACGGTGGTCAAAAGTTGTTAGGCGGTGTCAGGTCGATTGGAGAGGACTAGGTGGTCGATCGGGCGAAAAATCGACAGCGGCAGGGATATTTCGTCGAGCAGCGAGACACGCGGATGGGAGATGGTCAAGGCTTGCCAAGGGTTGTCAGGAGTGTGCCAGGGTCTTGCCAGTCGTGGCGCGAAGGCACTGGCACAGCGAAGCAGCGGCAGGGAGAGAGCTGGGTGCGGGCGACGGCAACCAGGGGCGGTGGCAAGATATTTTCGGGAATGCTACAGTGCCGCGCAAAAGAGGTGAATTGGGGGCGGTTCGGAGGGTGGATTGGGCTGTGTTGAGCTGGACTTTGAGCGGGATTGGGCTAGCTTGGGCTTGGGAAGAAGATCCAAACAAGAAACCAATGAATTTTGAATTTTACAAATTGTCGGTTTGTTTCAAACTCGCAGCAGTCGGTACGACCATCAGTGACAAGAGCCTTGTCCACAACACCCTGCGCAGACTCGGCCCTCTCTTCCAGCACATGCGTACCCTGCTCTCCATGCGGCGATCATTTCCCTCGTTTAACAAGGCTCACTCTACTCTCATGCTTGAAGAGCTCTCCATGAGTGCCCAGGAGGCTACGCCTCCTACCACCCTCTACTCCAACTCAAGCGGTGGCAAGAAGAGCCTCTCCACGGGAGGACAGTCTGGCACCTCCTCGCGTGCTGGTTAGGGCTACGGCTCAAGCACTGATAGCACCGGTAGCTACCAAGGTGGTGGCAACACCCGCTATCACGACGACCATAGTGGTAACAGCACCACCTCCAACAACCATCGATGATGTGGCGGCGGTAACGGCGGCACTTCTTCCGGTGGCAACAGAGGCCAAGGCGATGCCAAGGTCCCCTCATCGTGGCCATCTTTCCAAAGCCCGTGGGCCGGGTCGATCCAGATGTGGCCGAGCCTGGGACTGCGACCCAATGGACTAGGCCACTCGGTTTTGGACCTCCCGGCACATTTGCCGCCACCCTCCCAGCTCAGTCGCCGCTCTAGTGGCATGGCAATGCCCCCTCGACCCAAGCGGCACCTCAGTGGCAAGGCCTGCCCTGGTCGGTGCCCTCCTCCAGCGCCTCCTCTTTCTCTGCGCCGTCGTGGGATCAGCACCAACTCATGCACGCTTTCAACACCATGTCGCTCATGCCGCCCTCCTAGTCCGAGTGGTATATGGACTCTGGTGCCCCACCCACATGACATCAGAGCATGGTAACTTGACCTCATCCCATCCTCTCTCTTCTGTTGCACATTCTTATGCCATTGTTGGCAATGGGTCGTATCTTCCTATCATCCACACTGGCACCGCTTCCCTTCATGTTCCAAAATTTTCTTTCCAACTTTATAATGTCCTTCTCACACCTAACATCATCAAGACACTTATTTTCGTTCGCCAATTCACTATTGATAATCATTGTCACACCTAACATCATCAAGAAACTTATTTTCGTTCGCCAATTCACTATTGATAATCATTGTTCTGTTGAGTTTGACCCCTATAGCTTTTCTGTGAAGGACCTTTAAACCATGAACGTGATCATCAGGTGCAATAGCCGTGGTGATATCTACCCCTTCCAATGTTTTCCTCCTGCTACTTGCACCCTCTCCACCACCACCCCATCCTGCACTTTATGGCATCGCTGTCTTCCGGACATCTTGGTCGTCAAGCTTTAGATCATCTAGTTAGCGAGTCTTTCATTTCATGTAATAAATCATTAGTTGAACCTATGTGCCATGCTTGCCAACTTGGCCATCATGTGTGCCTCCCTTTTTCATCCTCTACCACTTATACAAATAAAGTTTTCGATTTAGTTCATTGTGATCTTTGGACATCCCCTATCTCTAGTATATCTAGTTACAAATACTATCTCATCATCCTTGATGATTTCACTCACTATTTATGGATGTTTCCTCTTCGGTTCAAATCCGATGTATTCCAAACACTTACTCATTTCTTTGCTTATGCCAAAACTCAGTTCCACACTCCTGTTCGTGCCATACAATGTGATAACGGTGGTGAGTTCGATAATACCACCACGCACACTTACTTTCTCACCCAGGGTATGGTGTTTCAGATGTCCTGCCCTCACACATCTCAGCAGAACGGCAAGGCTGAGCGTGTCATCCATTCGACTAATGATATTCTTCGGTTGCTTCTGTTTTAGGGCCTGTTCTTTGCGGCTTCTAAAAGCCGCTTTTGGCTTTTGCTACAGTAACTAACTTTTAAACAAAGTATTTTTTTAAGATGGGGTCTACAAGTTAATTGTAGTACATGTTAAAAAACTAATATATGTACCATCAAAAATCGCAAGCGAGTATCTCTCTTTCTGCAATCTCTGTCGCAAACAGCCAAAAAGCCATCAGCCGCAGCCGAAAAGAACAGGCCCCTAAGCTTCCCTTCCACCTATTTTTTTGGGTTGAAGCACTTCACGCTGCCACATATCTCCTTAACCGCCATCCCACCAAGGCTCTACAGTTTAGCACCCCCTACCACGCCTTGTTCAACCATCCATCCTCCTATTCCCACCTTCACATCTTCGGGTGCCAATGTTATCCCAATCTCGCCGCCATCGCCCCTCATAAGCTCGCAACTCACTCCACTGCGTGTGTTTTTCTAGGGTAACCCGAACATCACCGTGGGTATGGTGCCTTGATCTCTCCATGAATAAAATCATTATTTCTCGGTATGTCATTTTTGACGAAGACTCTTTTCCCTTTGCTGACAAACCTAGCCCTCCATCCCTCTCTGATTTTGACTTCCTCCTTGACCTGGCTTCTGCGCCTGCTGTTGTGCCCATTGCACGCCTCGCACCTGTGGCCATGTTTGAGCAGCCCATGCATATGTCGGTGCCCACTACTGCTCCCCTCGAACCTACGTTCGCACCTAAATCACCGATTTCTGCAGCGGCACCGGCTCACAAGCCTGCTCCTGAGTCTTCTGCGCTCGTAAGTCGTACCCGCTGCGGCTACATATTCCCTGCCACAAAATGCCAAGTCGACCACTCTTGTTGTCAATGCTCATCCCATGGCCACCCGCGGCAAACATGGTTTTCGCCAGCCAAAGTAGCTCCTCATCTTCATGACTTTGCTCTTTCGCTGATTCCTTCGAACTACTGTGCTACCCTCAATGACGCAAATTGGCATATGGCCATGCAGTGCGAGTTTGACGCACTTTGTGCAAACAATACTTTGGAACTGGTCCCTCATCCTCCTGGCACTAACATTGTTTTAGGTAAATACATATTTTGGCACAAGTTGAAGCCGGATGGCTCCTTGGACCGATACAAGGTTCTCTGGGTGCTTCAAGGTTTTTCTCAGCACCCCGGCGTCAACTTCAGCGAGACGTTCAGCTCGGTTATTAAACCACTCACCATGTGCATTGTCCTCACCGTTGCGCTCTCCAACGGTTGGTCGGTTCACCAGCAAAATAAGCCATAAGCCACAAAAAAGCCAAATTGAGCAGAGCCTAGGATTTTCACCAACCACAGTGACCTCCTAATAATTGGTCAATTGCATAGCAGCCAACTGCTGCAGGTATGCTACTAGCATTAGTGTTCATTATCTGAGAGTTTTTGACACTTTTGGCCACTTGTCGCCTTGTATTTACTAGAATGATCATAGTCGCGCGATAAATATAAAAATATCACTTTTGTCGTATGGCCACTGGGCGGCAGCACCATGGAGCTCACACCTGCCGCCCGGTGGCTGTGCAGCCGCGCAAAGGCCACACGACCACCATGTGGCCCAACCCCTGCTGCCCAGCCACTAGACGGTAGCTAATTAAGCCGGCTTAATTAGCTGCCTTAATTAATCATTTATGTGCATTGCTTGTTGATTTTTTTAAATATAGCAAATGAGCTCAAAATATTACAAAATTTTATGTACAGTCTATCGACACAATGTACTTGATTGTGTAAATTTTTAATAATTTTATCTGCTCTGAATATTGCTAAAATATTTTACAATTATGCTATATATAAGAGTTGTTACATGTAGCAAATGAGCTCTAAAAATTATAAATTTTTTTGTACAACCTCTCGACACAGTCATTCTAATTTTCTAATTTTTGGAATTTTTATATGATCTGAATTTTCCATGTTAATTTATATTAATTTAATCATAATTAGCAACATGCGATGCTTATTTAGTTTGTGGTTTAAATCGTAGGCCGCACAACCACCATGTGGTGGTCATCTTTTGTAGTGTGTGACATCCCTCTTTTGCATATATGTTGGCTCATCCATGCTATCTCCCTTTGTCCGCTCTCTCGTCCGCACATATGTCACTTTGTCCATACCATCCCTCTTGTCCACTCCCTTGTCCACATATATGTCACTCTTACCATGCCATCCCCCTCACTTGCAGTGTTGCGCATCGACAACGAGTCCATAATTTCTGGTGACAACACACCAAGTTCTCTTTTCGCTCGGCCACAAATACGGAGCTCTCGCAATCGCTCATCTCAACTCGTTTTGCATCTCGTTCTCGCGCTCGTTGCTGAGAATTAAGAGCACATAGCATAATTAATATTTTCTAGAAAGTAAATATCGAAGCGGTCATCACGATCATAGCAGTGCTGATTGCTTCCCCGAAAGGTAGGTAATTTTTGTCACACGCGTTTTCATTACTCCCGTAGTCGTAGTTAATTAGTATTATTCAGTTAGTTCTAATTAATGTAGCTCGTATTATGAAGTAAGTAGGTCGTAGTAATTTAGGCGTAGTTTTGTACTATTTTTTTGTAGGTACAGTACTCATAATTTATTATTGTTGCTAATCAATAACTTGCATGCTGCTTGTCGTTATTATTTGTGTAATGCTTACTTCGGACCGGATTATTGTTACATGGCAAATTCAAAGCACATAAATTCTCAAAAAATTAGATAATTAGGTCAACTATGTCGGAAGGCTGTATCTAAAAGTTTGTAATTTTTAGAGTTCATTTGCTATATATAAAAACTCCTACAAATAGCATAATCTTATAAATTTTGAGCAATATTCAGAGTGTATAAAATTATTAAAAAAATTATACAATCAAGTATATTGTGTCAGAAGGTTGCACATAACATTTTATAATTTTTTAAACTCATTTGCTATATTTACAGAAATCAAACAAGCAATATGGTGGTTGGGCGGCAGGCAGTGGGCCGCATGGTGGTTGTGCGACCTTCGCGCGGCCCCATGGTGGCTGGGCGGTAGGCGTCTGCTGCATGTCCATAGAGCATCGTTGGCCACGTGTTAGCTCCATGGCATTGTCGCTCGGTGGCTATGTGCAAAAGCGATATTTTTATATTTGTCTGGTGACTACAGTCATTATTGTAAATACAAGACCAAAAGGGATAAAAGTGCCAAAAACTCCATTGTCTAATTGACCGACCATGCCACTAGTAGAGTGATGTGTAGCATGGGATGCCCCTCTTCTCCTGTTCATCCCATCCAGAGTATGGATGCTGCACTTCATGGCATTGCGACATCCACGAGGAGATAGGCAGACAGTAGCACATCTGTTCTTGGAAGTTGCCTGCTTGGTGCGTTTGATACTTCGATGCTAGTAAAAAAGTCGTGGCCTTTTATATACTAGGTGCAGAAGCGCGGCAACACGTCACGTTAGATATCATGTAAATCGAAGTTAAATAGTCGTCGTGTCATAGGGCGTCTTTATGCGAAAAACCGAAAGCAAGAACCTGTACATATATATTGAGAAAAGGAGGGTTTTACGTGGAAAACAAACATCTATATGTAAAAAATAAAGACATGTACGTAATTCAGAAAGGAAGAAAGCATTAGTGGTCCTCTGTTGCTCTTGAGTGCACTCAGCTGGGTGTACTTTGGTGGTCTTGTGCAGCATCTCTGACCCTCGACTTCACTCTTTGGTTTGTCGAGATGTGAAGGCCGGTATTGTACCTCCGTCAACCTTCGTCTTCTTACTCAGTAAAGCGAGGCGCTTGGTTTTCTAGGACAACGCTCCTTGCGTTTTTTGCCTTGTGTAGTTCTCGTCTTGGTGATTTCAAATATCACCTGTACTGTGAGTTTTCAGTTGTTTGCTTTTTGTCATTTGATTTGGATTTTCTATTAGCAAAGAGATATTGTGGATTCAGATCAATAGCTCAGTGATGATAATTGTGGTCTAATACTGAAATTGAATGTTCTAATTTGAGCTCTAAATCTTTGCTCTAACTGTCTTGTGACTCACTGTCCTGCATTCAGATACTTTTGATATTATATATATATATATATATATATATATATATATATATATATATATATATATATATATATATATATATATATATATATATATATATATATATATATATATATATATATATATATGGTGATCACTAGTTTTCATAATACATCTCTGTTAGCTGATTCGGCTTGTTACATAACTTGTTATGATTCTATATTCTAGAAGTATATATCAAGTTATGTGGCTAATTTAAAGTGTTATTTGGTGATCACTTGCCGTTGTTTTGTCTACTGACCGAAGATATATGTATGTATGTATGCATGCATGTATGTATATATATGTATTGTTGATAATCTGAATTTAGGTCTGTCTAATTGTTTTAGAGCCCAAAGTTTGAATCTCACTTGGCATATTCAATTTGTGAAGAGTATAGACTATAGTAGTGGGATGACCAAGATTATATCTTGTGTAACCTACATCTGAGAACACTAAATAACATCAACTAAAACTTGAGGTTTATAGGGCCTGTTTGCTGATGGCTGCGGCTGATGGCTTTTTGGCTGTTTGCGACAGATATTGCGAAAAGAGAGATACTCGCTTGCGATTTTTGATGGTACATATATTAGTTTTTTAACGTGTACTACAATTAACTTGTAGACCCCATCTTAAAAAAAATATTCCATTTAAAAGTTAGTTACTGTAGCAAAAGCCAAAAGCAGCTTTTAGAAGCCGCAAAGAACAGGGCCATGCTGGTTTTAGTTATACTCTGTTTCATAAGAATGCTTTACATGCTTATTTCACCAGTATTCTTATTACAAGGATTGGCTATATGCTCTTGCATACATGTTTATATGTAATTTCTTATAATCTTTAAAAAGCATGGTTTAGTAAAAATGCTACACCTGAGAAATTTTCTATAATTGTATCTCAAAATATTGGTGTTTTCACAAATAAAAGAACCTCAAGCTTCCCTTGACAACCTTGCATATATTATTATTGCATTATGTGTTGTGGCTTACTGAGTACCTTTGTACTTATCGTTACTAAATGACTATTATTCAGTCAATAAGAAGTATAAAGTCAATCCCTACAGTCATCTAAGGAGTCGACAGAGCTGAAAGACGATGAGGCCAAGAACTAAGTCTTGAACCGTAGTTGGTTGCCTGTGGGGTGTCCTAAGGGTCCCATCTGTGTGAAGTTTCTGTTCCTGTTGCTACTTTCTAATGAATTTGACTTGACCGGCTCATGTTTAAATTTATTACTGTATTATTTACACTTCCGCAAAATGTGATTTTGATATACAATAATGTATCTATGAGTACTATCTATTAATCTAGAGAATAGTACGGTGAAAATAACAGAGAATTCTGGATTAGCAAAATCCGGGTCCGACAACACTGAACATGTCAGTGGGGTAAACCCATCTATGCTGCTTAAAGATTCAGCAAACTAGACTGCAGGAGATGCAGTGTTTAACTTGCTTTTATCTTTGTATCCCTTCTTTGACCGTCATATTGTCTTCAGGAAAGAGGAGAACCGGTTATAGTACATGAATCAAGAGCACTTGTGCTGCATTCTACCCAGTGCGTTGAACTAATTTGCTGCTACAGTTTTGAGAAACACAGGTATTCCTCAATCTTCATATCTTATACACTTCACCTAGAAAATTTGCCACTAATATGAAAATGCATGATTATGTTGAACTAGACAGATCAATCAAAGCTCACCAAATGAGCATATTCTGAGCAGAATCAACAAAGTATCATACAAATCGACAACTCAATTCTTTCTTGTCTTTGCATTGCAACTTGCAGGTGAGGAAACATGTAGGTCAGAACACTAGAAGCCTTCTCCAGTTGGCAGCTGGGAGCACAAGGGTCAAGGGCCTGTATTCTGCAGGGCAAATGAAGAATAAACAATGCCAATTATGGAGTTGATAGAACGAGCCATATTGAGTTGTATGCTATCATCAATCTGCATGTACCAGCATGTAAAGGAAAGAACATGAGAGATGGCATTTCTAGTAGGACTAACTCCTCTTTTGGCCTTCATATTTTAGTTATTATTTCAGCAACTTTGGAGTCACTCCATTTTAGAAAGGTTGCCTTTGTTAATTGATTCTTTGCTTGTTTTAAGTCTCATTGCTTGCTTCAGGTGAAAGCACTGAGAAGGTTAACTAATTAGGTGTATATTATTTTTCCATAGCTGCATCATTACTTCCATTGCAAATTTAGCCCTTCAGCTTTTCAGCATAGACTAGTTTGGCACGGTGTATTTCTTGATATGTATCCTGCTTGGGCTTGGTCAAGTTGGAAGTCTACCATGAGGTGCTACTAAAAACAATCTTAATTCTGTAGAACATAGTAATGAAATTGTAGTGCAAAACTGCAAACATCAGGCCATGTTTGGTTCCTTGCCATGCTTATCCTTGCCTTAGTCGTTCTTGTTGTTGATAACAATTCAATTTTATATTTAGTCTTAGTTTGCTCTTGTTGTTTTTTTAGCTTTTGAACCGAGGAACGACTTGTTTATGCCGGGCTGAAAGCTTGATGTCTATCTGCATTTGGTTGAGTGATGCGATATCGATGCCTACAACATAAAGTAAAGAAGATATTTATCAGCTCGATTGCAATTTGCAGGGTGGTTCAGACAGGTGACATTTGAAAAGGAAATTGGACTTTTGTGAACATGGTTAGGTCCCAAATTGATTCTCAATGTCTAATGCGTGGCTAGCTCAGTGGATTATTCTTAGTTGAGGAAAATGACATGGTCATTTTATAGTCTGCCAGGCAAGCCAGCTCGTTCTATTTCTCTGGCAAAAGAATACATATGAAGGCAGAAATATAGAAGAAAACAGAGGAAAGCCAGGAGTCTGCTAGTTTTTGTTTTACTAGTCACTTGCTTGTGCGTTGCAATGAAATTCATTGGATGTATAGAGAATCATGCTATGAAAAAGGACTGCTCTGATTAGTTGAAAAGTAGAGAGTGATAAGAAGTCGAAGTAATAGGACGGTTAGAGAAGGGATGTACGACCATCAACTCATTCTTTTGTAATAGTAATGATAAGATGCTAGTGCTAAGATTCTTAATTGTTCCTTGTGAATGTATCTGTAATGTTTCAAGAGTGAAGAGTTAGGTTGCTCTCCCGAAAACTATGCCCGGAACAGATGGTTTTCATAAGGACTTCACTATTTTCTACCACAAATTTCTTGCATCACAAATTAGCCTTTATCTCAATTGATTACAGTTCCAAGTTCCAAACAAAGCCTAATTTGAAAGAAAGGAAGGGTTTTGGGGACACCAGATGTGAACATGTCAAGCTGTGTGCAGCCATTGGGCTACGGTAAAATATGTAGCTTGGAACGAGATAAAACGTACACCATCCATTTCCAAATATAAGGTATTCCTTCCGTTTCTTTTTATTAGGCGTATTTTTGGTTGGGTATGGGAATTAAGGAGCATATGGTGCTAGAATAGGCTTATAAATGAGACACATTTTTTTAATTCCAAAGTATGTAAGGTTTAGTATCATATTGCATTATTGCTAAGGCAAAATAGGGGAGATCAATTTATAAAGTGGAGTCCATACCACTCCTTAAATTATGGATGTGGATGTGCATGCGCGTGCGCGCATATTTTCGCGTGAAAATCGCGTGACTTATGACTTGGTAAACCAAGTCCACCTTTATTTTTGCTGAACCGTGCATCACACACTCTCTCAGTTTGAATAAGATTCAAACGTTTAAATTTGGAGCTTTATTGGGTTTTGATGACAGACAATTACCAGTGGGTAAATGGCTGGTTAAATATGTCAGTTATCAGTGGGTAAATGATTATTTTAATCATATTAGTTATCAGTCTGCTTATATATATATATATATATATATATATACATGGAGACGTCCAGAGAAGACAACCTAAGTAGCTTACTGCCTCTATTCTCTTTCTCCTACGAACTTGTACTGTTGTGTTGCGCTGTTTGAGCCTCGTTGACTCTTCTTTCCGGTGTGTGCCATCTTACCAACGTTGAAAGCTGTTTGGGTGAAGGAATTTCTAATATCTCTACTAATATAAAAGGGGAGTTTGTCCATTCACCTATTGCATTTTTGGTCTTCTCTTGCATGTGCCGACACTTGGGCCTGTGTCATCAGCTCCAAACTGCTCTATCGCTCGTTCTTGCTTAACCATTTCACCATGTTCCCTACTTTTCGTACTACTTACATATAGCGAGGCAGCAACTGCCTTTGATTTGTGTTCTCCCCTCGAAATCATTGCTATTTCTTCCTCGCGTGCACTACCATACTGCTGCTGCACTAGGACGGTGAAGAAGAGGAGAGAGGCAGAGCGGTACTCGGTGATGAATAAGAGGAGCACACCAGTGCAGATGACGAGGCGTTGTTGTACACTATCGAGGATGACAACGAAATAGAAGTGTATACCGCCGAGGTCGACAATTGGGACGTAGAGTGCACCGGCCAAGACGACGAATAGGGAGGTGGAGTACATTGGCTCAGATGAACTATACACTACTGGAGGTGAGGAAGAACCGTAAAGTCGTCGGGGTCAGGCAGGGTAGATCCAAAGTGGTGACCTCAATAATGATGGATCTAGCCGTACCGTCCTCACGGATAGCTGATCTAGCGGCGGCGACCTTGGAGACGGCGGATGTGGCATGCTGACGTTGGGGACATCAGATACAATGTCTGTAAGCTAGGTCACCCTCGGATTGGTGCCCTAAGCTAAGGAAAACTGCGGACCCAATAGCCGAAGGTGATGAATACGCTGGATCCGACCATCTCCCTACCCGTCGCCATGGATCCGACCTCTTCCAACCATGCTCACCTGTTGCGCTGCTACCTGCCGTCGGGCGCCATGTTGCCATCCGCCATGCTGCAACCCGCAGCTATGCGCCACTGACGGAGGGGAGAGAGAAAGTGAGAACGAATGTGGAGAATGAGAAGAGAAAGGGGGTTAGATAGGTAGATATATAGAGGTGTAAACGGGGCGGGGCGGGGGAAGCCTCCGCGGCCCCGCCCCGCCCCCCGCGAACCCGCCCCCCGCCTCGCCCCGTTTAGCCTCGCGGGGGGAGATTGCCCCGTCCCGATCCTGCGGGACCCGACCCCACGGGTCCCATGGGGATTAAAAAAATTAAATTTATTGTTTAAAAATAAATTTTTGATTTTATTTATTAATTTATAATTACTTAAGCATATTATTTTTAAACATATAGCTTCAAAATATATATTCTAACATATAAATTCAAGTTTTAGTCTAAATATACAAGAAAAGAATACAATCTCTTATAGTAAAAATAATAATCTATTATTAAATATATTTATTTTTATTTTTATCGGTCCCAGTGGGGCCATGTGAGGATGACCCCGTCCCGCCCGCTAGCTTCGCGGGCCCCGCCCGTTTCCCAGCGGGATATTACCCGCCCCGCCCACGGGATATTCCCATGGGCCCCACTCATGAGGGAATTGCCACCCCTATAGATATATAAGTGCATCGTATTAAATTATTTCATTTTTTGTTTGGGATTGCAAGATGATATTTCACGATGGAATGCAAATATGCATAATCACTTCACAATCATTCTACTTGATTTATTTGCCATTTTGCTTATCATGTTATTCTTCGTATCAAGGATGTATTTTAGCTGAATTGGTAGAGATGAGCTCTTGTTCGTAGTTTTACAAAAGAATGAATTTAGACCTGCATTTTCAAAAGGTTGTTATGGATGAGAATTAACCCACCTACCTATCAAAAGCTTTCTTCACATGTTCCCATATTGTTTCCCTATTTTTAATGTTCATTGCATGATTTGGGTTATGTTTGATAATATATATCACCTTCTTTTCAAACTCTATTGCAACGTATGAGCATCTTACTAGTCAAAGCTAAAGAAGTGGTCCAAGAAGTAGATTCCATTGAGGGTCTATTCCACTGTGCGGTAGATCAAGCCGAGTCCATCCAGACTCATCTAGTGAAGATTGAAGAAGAGCAAGCAAACAATCTTAGAGAGATTGCTCGAATGAGTGTGCACACAGTGCTGACCAAGCTTAAAGCTACATAACCTGCCCTTGATCTTCAACTAGTCACTCAGGATTTTGCTTGTACTGAGGAGGAAGCCTATGGAAATTTTTGAAAAGATTGCTTCTATTGCTACGAAAGTGGTTGGAAATTTGGCCACAACCAGTGTTGACATGACAACTAGTAGTTACCTTCTAATGCTTACGTCTCTTTTGGATGTATTAACTTTATTCAAGTACTATCACTTATGGCTGAACATTTGGATGTAATAATTTGTTCTATGACTAGCATTTGGTTAGTCACTTTTGTCCTACAAATTTAAGCTTATAGCAATAAATATAAGATACAACAATTAATTATAATATAACACTGGATTATGCTAGTATTTTAGAAACTAGTTGCAAAGATTGTTAGTCCAGCGCTAGAAAGTTCCTTTCAGTGGGCAAAAACACGTGCGAAGAGGAAAGACTTCCGCTAGGTGGTTTTCTGTGTCCCAACCATTAGTAGTTTATTCTTTATAACAATAAAAAGTTAATCAAAGTACCAGTTGATAGGATATAAAGAAAACATTGGATTTCCCTAGCACCTCCTTTTCACTGGTTTTCAAATGACCGGTAGAGAGGATAAATTTGAAGCTTAATGATTTGTTACACTTTTTTTAGTATATTACCGTATTAGTAGGAAAGACTTTATAGAAAAAACCAGTATCATGAAGTTTCTTTCAGTGGGCAAGACCATATGCAAAAAGAAAAGACTTTGATTAGGTGGTTTCCAATATCTCGACCAGTGTTTGGTGATACCAAAGTAGTGATCAAATTTTAAGCAAAAAACCAAATATAATGGGGACTATGAGGCAAACAAACTGAAAGAAGAACTTATACTTTATTGATAATACCACAGTGTAATTACAGATAAAACTTAAGCAACTGATCTATATTCCATGAATTAGAAAAAAAATGCGCCCATCTTCCATTGCTAGTCGTACCGCTCCTGGTCGTGTAACTTCAACCATGGTGTAAAGTCCTTCCCATTTTAGAGAAAGTTTGTTCCAATCTAATTGACTTTGTATTTTCTTTAGAACTAAATCTCCTAAAGCAAGGCTATGAGGTTGGACTTTGCGGTTGTGGCATTTCCTTGAGGATTGTTGGTAGACAGTGATCAAATAAGAGCTTGATTTCTCCTTTCTTCAAGTAGATTGATATCATCAGTGCTTGATCATTGTAATTTTTTGTTCTAGTTGATCCAATTATCAGTTCTAGAGGAAGCATTTCTTCTGCTGCATAAACCAAAAAGAAGGGGGTTTCACCTATTGCATGAATGATCGTGGTACGTGCTACCCATAGTACAAAGGGTAATTCTTTGACACCAAGCCCCGAGTGTTTGGTTAACTTGTTGAAGACTCTAGTTTTCATCCCTTGCATCATAATTCCATTGGCACTCTCAACAACTCCATACCTAGCTCCTCACAAAATTCCTGGAATGTGGCCCTTGAGAATTGGGTTCTATTATCAGTGATAATACGACTCAGAACACAAAATTGGGTTACCACATTTCCTATAATGAATTTCTTAGCCACTTCTATATTTATGTTTACAACTGGTTCAACCTCGATCTACTTTGTGAATGTACCAATAGCTACAAAGAGAAATTCGAAGCCTTCCGACGCCTATGGAAAAGTTCCTATTATGTCTAAACCCCAAGTTACCAATGGCCAAGATAGAGGTATAATGAAGTGCTTGAGTCAGTCGGTGTGTTTTTCTTCTATGAAATCAACACTATACAGATTTCATAACCAGTTCTTTAGCATCTAAAAGAGCTATTGGTGAATAATAGACTTGTCGAAATGCTTCTCCAACCAAATGTTCTATAAGAAGCGTGTGCTCCACATATACCCCCATGAGAGATTATGTGGATAGGTCTAGGTCAATTTGTGATGAATAATTAGCAGCTGGGTTGAATCTAAGGTTCTACAGAAGGTTGCAATTTCCTGAAATTTAGATTGTTGTTGGTAGTGCCAGCCAGATGCCGACGGTACTACAAGGTGGTAGTACCCGCTTGGAGAAGTGCTATACAGGGAAGGCCCCTCTTGATAAACTTTTGAGTAATCAAAGGAAGTCAAATAACAAGAGAGGAATTGGCTTCATCTCAAAGAAGAAGGATTGTAACCCAAAGCAAAATAGAAAATAATTCAACAACATCAAATGCTTTGGTATGTAGGATTGTAATCATTCGGCGACCGATTGTGGTGGTATTCTGAAGTAGGGTTGTTTGGTCCCAATCACTCATGAAAGCTTATTCTGTAATCTTGTTCAACTTCTTCATCAAATCGGTCCGGAAGATCTTTGGGAGAAACATGTTCCCGTCGATGACCATGCCTCGGCAATTGGTTTTGAGCAGGAGGGGGATGTTGGGTCCTGTTTGTGTTGAACCCGTGGTTATCGATTAGACCCTCGACCAGTTCATTGGCCAGAAGGATTTCCTTGATTGCCTCTCCCATCTAGAGGTTGTTGAAGATCTTGTTGATAATATGTTATGGTATGACCGCCTTCTCGATCAACTCAAAATTTTTCAGAGCGCTTGATGGTAGGGTTAAGAACTTGTGCAATTTGCACTACAAAAGCATCATAACCCAGGACTCTACCTAACTCTAGATCAAGATTCTCAATGATATCATTAATCAACTATAGGTTTTGAGCAGTTACAGAGTGGTAATCGACTCGATTTAGTAGTTGACGTTGACGTTGTATTCTCGGTCTGGATAACAACTCTGGGGTTATAGCATGACTAGCAACCTCATTCTAGGATTTATCTGATTGTCATCATCCCTTTCTTTATCTCCTTCCTAGTCACCCACACTTACTTCCTCTGAATCGTGAGCACTTGAGTACCTTCACGACACTGAAGAGTCATTGCCTCCGTTCTTGCCAATGGCTTCTGCAATGCTAGCAAGAGCTGGTGGAGGGGGTGATTGACGTTTTCTTGAAGAAGATATATTGGGAGCAGCATTGAAATCTTTGATTATGTTGACCTCATGATCATCCCATGAGGAACCATTGTCCAAGCTTGGATCAAGGCTAACGGCCATAGGTCCATCGAATAAATGAGTTCCTACCATGAAGGAGAACATCCTGTAATCAGGGTCTCTAGTTATTGTTGTGGTGGGTGAATCCTGATCCACTAGAGAGAGGATTGAAGAGTAAGTAAAACTTCCCGGGTTGGCTCAGTGAGGGTGGCTTCATGATCACCATCACCAATGCTAGCATGCATTAGAACATCAGTAGAATGCGCATGGGATGCATCACTGACAGTGTAACTCCCACTCTCAAGGGCTGGAACCGTGCTCCCAAGTTGCTTGGAGCCCTCTAATGGTTGTTGTTCTTTTGCGCCATTTGGGTGCTCAATGTTGGGGGATTCTAAGTTCTCCCTAGCCTGCTTCATTGCATCAAATGACAAGTCCTCTTCCACAGCATTGATGCCCTTGCCCTCAACGACGGGCAAGCTGCTATTGGAGTGTTCAATGGGTGCTGGGAAGGAATTGTATGGTTTGAACATGGCCATGCAGGAGCCCATGTTGATGTGCGCGTAATTCCTGAGGTCGGAGGGTTCTCCTCACCCAAAGGTTTGCCATCGGTGCATGATTCTCTAGGATTGAGAACTTGGCACTCCCCGTACCTAGCGTGCCAATTGTCGATGATCTAGACGACAGTTTTGTGGAATAATGAGGGAAACACTAGAACTTGTGAACAAGTAATTAAAAAGAGATGTCTTTATTACTAAGAATAGATTATAGGAGTGCTCATTGATCATAGGGAACAAGGAACGTGATGTGGTTACAATTGTCTCTATCCTATCCTAATATCCAACCGATCCTTATATACTACCAAAGATGTGGCAGTTAGTGATGTTGGATGAAGCGTCTTCTTGTTTCAAAGGGTGGCACATGTGGTAGCGGTTCATACCAGCAACTCATCTCTTGGCGAAGTGGAACAAATGGACTCTAGGTAGTTATTGTTAGAGACATAGATGCAATCAGCGGTTATTTGTCATAGATGCATATGAAGTAGTTATGCACGTGCAGGTTTATAGTAGGTTTGTAAACAGGTTGAAAAGTGGATCTACAGTAGGCTTACATGCCCCTTGACAGGTTGAAAACCGGTTAGGTTCAGGATAAATAATTATAGCGTATTAACAAATTATAATATCCTCGTCAAAGCTATCCATGCAATTCATACATCCTTATAGAAAACATCTTACAGATCCTATGCGATAAAATTTCGTGCAAAGAGCTCTAATTCCAAAGCCCTAAACGAATGATCAACGATGTTACTTTCTTTGTTGCCACCTGGGCGCACATGGCTCGCAGATATTTAGTGTACGTATGAATGGGCAGTGGGCCCGAGACTATGTGCCGTGGCCAGTCTACTGCTTATTCGTTCAGCCGAAGGCCTATCAGAAGGCTACTGTTCAACCGTCTTTCATGGCCTCCATTCTACCAATCAATCTACTAAAATGCTCAGTGTACAAGACATTCCGTATGAACTTCATGCACAAACGAGGATTTTCGGAGGAATTTAAAAAGTTTGGTGTGAATTTCGTGTCTTTTCGACAGTAGCGCTACTAGAAATTCTCTCCCCCCCTTTTCCCCCGAAAGAGGCCAGTACAAATATTCCTCATCCACACTTGTACGTTGGTATCAACACTCGAAAACAGCGATCGATCTCCCGTAGATTGGGAGCTGCGCACAGCGCAGACTGCTCCATCAGACCCATTTGTAGCCCGACACGGCACACCTCTGCAGGACAGCGATCTCGTCCCGGAAAGCCGAAGACGGACAGACATCCATCACGCTCGCGGCGGCGCCCTCTCGGGCCTCAGAAGAGCCAACATCCAGCACGACGTCCCACCGCGACAACGACCGCCCGATCGCTCGACCCAATCGCAGCTCGATCGAAATCTCGCCAAACATGCCAGATTTTTTCGCCGGCGTGCGTCCGTCGGCGACGTGCCATGTGTGCCCAACCAGAGCGTAGTGTCGCCCGCGCGCGCGCGGTCTCTCTCATGCTCGTCCGCGCCGCGGCTCTGGTCCGTTTTTCGTGGGGGTCTGCTCTTCGATTTGGAACGTCGTGCGCGCGCCGGCGTACGTGACGTAGGTGGTTTTGGCGTCGCTTTCGAGCGAAAAAATCTCTCGGCCACCGCGCGTCGACAGCGCCCCGGCGCTGATCCGGACACCGGGATGACGGGACGCTCCTTGTCTCCGCCTCCTGGCCTGCTTCCTTCCCTTTTCTCCATTTCTTTTGTACGACCTCTGGACCTGGTTCCGGGCTCTCATGGGCGTCACTCCATTTATTATTACCACTTTCTCGGTGCATATCCACGAAATATATTGCTGTAAACATTTCACGAAACAATATCTACATTGTTGATGTGTGATCGAAGGCTCCATGCATGTACGTACCGTACTCATCATCGATCGTGCATGATCTATGTGGAGTATACCGATCGGTATCAAACCAGGGAATGCTAATTATTGGAATGTGTGATTATGAAGCGTGCGTACTTAATTTACAGTTTAATAATGTCTACTCGCCACGCGTACGTCTTGAATACAGAATGGTTGTCAAATTAAGATCAAAGTCATTATACGACCGATCGATGTCGCCGCAAAGGCATGCATCAAATTGCTCCATGGACAACCATGCATGACGAGCGCCCCCTAATTAAGGTCCTGATCGTTTTGACTTTTTTCGTTTCAGCTTCTAGCTTTAGCTTTTTTTTCACTATTCATTACACTATCTACTAACTCAGCTACAGTGTTTTTTCAGTCAGTTACAGTATTTTTTCAGCTAAAAGCCAAAAACCATCGCTATTCCGATCACCCCCTAAGTTGTCGCTGGAAAAAAAAATGGAGAACCAGACGGACAGAACGGGGGAACTAATCGATGATGAATTGAAGAAGGTTCCCTCGTATCGATTGATTCGGTGTCGCTCCATGATACTAGTATAGTCCACGAAGGAATAGGAGATGTTAGTTAGGAACTGATGGATTGATCAAGACCCCTGGATTAGCGGGTGCTGGGTCAATCGACTCTTGAATCTACTCTCGCCACAACAAAAAATTGAGGAGTAAACTCTTGAGTCTACGATTCTATCCTTCGGCATGCATGTCTGCTCGATTCTAACCAGCTGTTGCTTGATGAGAACAGCTAACACCATAAACTATAAAACAGACGCTAAAACTATTTTGAGCCAGGCCAAAATCCTATGCAATTGGGGTACGTACGTGCTAGCTGTGTGGAGTGAACGGGTCGATCGAATGGCGCGGCATCCTCCCCACTCCAGCCGGTGACGCGCGGTCTAGCTAGCTAGTTGTCCTTGTTTTTTTTCCTTCTCGTACAACTCCACTCCTGCTTGCGCGATGGTTGCGTCATCTTCGATCAACGTACCTAGTATACTACTGGGACTAGGCTTCAACGCGCGCGTCTTCCACACTGAGATGAACCAGCTGTTCGCACTGATACAGCTGAGAATGAGATGGCTTGTGCTAGTAGATATATACTAGTAGATTTGACTATATATGTGAAAGCTGGCCGTGGCGCCGCTAGCCTAGCCGCGGGGTCGATCGGGGCTCGAGGCACCCAAAATCTGGACTACATGACGAACTCCACTACCGATTTTAAAACACAACTAATACAGAGTGTGGGTCCCTTCTAAAAATGGTGGGACCCCCGATCAGTGGGGGCAGAGTAGCACTCGCTCAGCACGCCCGTTTGGGTTCCGAACGGGGAAAGATCCCGTCGGGTCGCGTCTATAAATAACGCCTCCTCTAAAGCATATGGTTTTGCCCCCCCCCCCCACCCCCCAAAATCGCATCTACATTTTCCTCTTCACTCACACTCCCTTTCATTCTTCTTGGAATTTTTCTGGGGTCCTCGATTTGGAGACTATTCCATCGCCGCAGTTCCGATTCTTCCACATCCTGCATCGCCGTGATCAGGTACTGAAAATTTTTTTCCCCGTTTTATGATTTTGATCTGTTCTAGACTGGTATGCGTACCTCAAAGATTTACCTTTGGGGGTTACTGGAGGTGTGTGTTATTTCGCTTCTTGTGAACAAGGGTTTGAATCTTTGTTTCGGTGGCATGTCCATGCGAATCTTGCTGGAATTTGCCGTCTTACACGGTTCTTCACAACTATAATAGATGATGCGGCCACCGATGTACTCTGCAGTATTTAGATTTAGATTTGATCTTTATAGGTATGAATGGATGCCACAGGATTCTGTAAAAGATTTGAACATTTTTTTAGTTGATTGCTCCTGTAATTCTGGAGCTTTCTGCCTGTGAGTGTTTAGGGGTGTTTCTAGGATATTTTCTCTCTCATTTCCTCGCAATTGTCCTAGTTGGTCCCGTCATGAACAGACCTGGAACCAGGATCCTTTTTTTTTGGTATGTTGTAGACTTCCGACTGGGAATCCTTGACCAACTGGTTTTCTGGAATCAGGACGTAGTATCTGGAATCTGGGATATGGTGTTTGCCGATTTCATGTCATGTAGGCCTCTGTTGTCTTAATCTGGTTATAAAGGACAAACACAGGTTTTGGTAGTTCGAACCAAAAGAATCATAATTCATAAGGCATCCTATCTGTGCAAGTACCTATCTTTATGTCTTCTTTTTTGCGTTAAGAGGCAACAAATTTGCTCTTTAGGTTCTTGTAAAAAAAATCATATGCGTGGAAATTCTCTTTGTTCAAAGAATTTTAGTTCGGTTAGTATTTCTTCACTATTCTGTAGTTCTGTACCTAACCATTCATGTCTTTTCGCCTGGCATTATTGGGCTTTCAGTAAGAAGGAAAAACATTTAAGGAATGCGGGAAGATGTGCTTGTATGCTAGAGAGCCACCTTGTGTGGGAATTGGCTGGGTAGCTGAACATATTTGCACTTTGCTTGCTCTTGATGACGTTGAAGTGTGTGCACAACAATTGCTCCATGTGCATACGCACGATGGGGCTAGATGTGGCAGCTCAACCATCATCTTAGATTACCATCTTGGTGGAGACGGTTGAATTCATCGGTCATCTGTAGGCTCCCTCCACATCATTGAGTGCCCCTCATCACCACCTCAAGTTACAGATCACTGCTTTCTGTGTATATACGCATTTGGCAAGATGGTAGAGCAGAAAGGGAATATTCTGATGCAGAGATATGAGATAGGGAGGCTACTTGGTCAAGGGAGCTTTGCTAAAGTTTACCATGGTCGTAATGTTAAGACTTCACAGAGCGTTGCCATCAAGGTGATTGACAAAGAGAAGATCTTGAAGTGTGGGCTTATGGATCAAATAAGACGAGAGATTTCGGTGATGAAGTTGGTGAGACATCCAAACATTGTCCAATTATATGAGGTGATGGCTACAAAAACCAAGATATATTTTGTGCTAGAGTATGTGAAAGGGGGCGAGCTGTTCAACAAGGTTCAACGTGGAAGGCTGAAAGAAGAAGTTGCTCGGAAGTACTTTCAACAGCTAATTAGTGCTGTTGACTTCTGTCATAGCAGGGGGGTCTATCACCGTGATCTGAAGCCTGAAAATCTTCTTCTCGATGAGAATCGCAATTTAAAGATCTCAGACTTTGGTTTGAGTACACTCACAGAATGCAAGAAACAAGATGGGTTGCTCCACACAACTTGTGGTACTCCTGCATATGTTGCTCCAGAAGTGATTAATAGAAAAGGATATGATGGTGCAAAAGCTGACATCTGGGCTTGCGGTGTGATCCTCTATGTATTGTTGGCTGGTTATCTCCCTTTTCAGGATAAAAATTTGATGGGCATGTATAAGAAGATTTGCAAAGCAGAAATTAAATGGCCAAGCTGGTTTTCTTCAGATGTCCGGAAGCTTTTGCGATGTATTCTTGATCCAAACAGTAGTACACGGATCTCTATCTCAGAAGTCATGGAAAATTCTTGGTTTAAGACAGGCCTTGATTCAAAGCTACTTAATTATAAAACACCAACAGAGGATATTGTTCCTGGTGACATGGATTCGGCTTTTGATCCCTTCAATAGTAATACAACTGAGGGCAAACAAGAAGCAGAAAAACTCACTAACTTGAATGCTTTCGACATCATTTCTCTTTCATCTGGATTCAATCTCTCTGGTATGTTTGAGGATAACACTAAAAAAGTGGAGTCAAAATTCACATCTACCAACACAGCTACGACAATCATCACTAAGCTTGAGGACATTGCAAAGAGCTTGCGACTAAAGTTTATGAAGAAAGATGATGGATTGTTGAAGATGGAGGGTTCAAAACCAGGGAGGAAAGGTGTAATGTCCATCAATGCTGAGATATTTCAGATTACACCAAACTTTCATCTAGTTGAGATCAAGAAGGCCAGTGGTGATACCCTTGAGTATCAGAAGATTATGATACAAGATATGAGGCCAGCATTGAAAGACATTGTTTGGGCTTGGCAAGGTGAACAGCCCCAGCAGCAGAACGAACAATCTTAAATCTTGTGACAAGTGAAATAAGCATAGAAATTGTGACAATGCACAATGTCTACTCGTTGGAGTCAATAATGTACTTTTCTAATTCTTGTTGGTAGTTTGATTTTTCATTGTCATGCTTTCATTATGGAATGTTACCTTTCTATTGACATTCAATTGAAAACATACTTGGTGTCACTTTGACACATGTTTGGTGTAATCTGAAATATCAGTCATTTGGAGTTGTTTTTTTCCCCTTTGTATTTCATTTGCATTTATTATTCTCTACTACTAATGTTGGAAGAACACGTGTGTTCACTTGCAAAATAATATATTCATGGAAATTTCCGATCACAATGACATGCTATTTATGTGTTTAGATTTGAACTGAAAAGCTATTTATGAGTTCAGATTTGAACTGGAAAAAACATTAGAATGGTATATCATCAATGATGTATTCTTTGTTCTGCTTGAGTTTAAACTCGAGAAAAGCTAGTAAATGCTGCAGATGTCTTCCCAAGATAAGCGTTGCATTACTAATGAACACAAGACCTTGCCTGTATATTCTGGCAAGCTATCAGTATCTTCCACAAGAATGGAGAACATAACCTATATTTTCTATGATTCATTCCTTGTTTTTTCTGTTGTTGTGGCCAGCCCATCTGTTCCAACCTAACCCAATGATGCTGCCTTAACTATTGTTTTCGCTAAACCAAATCGATGCAAGGCCAGACCCACAGCCAAAGAATGATTTGTGAACTGTCGTTGGTATTGTAGAAAATTCCTTTCATGCTATTAAATGTTTCACTTTTCTCTAATCTCGGTGAACTTGGACGCAAAAAGACAGTTTTGCCCTTGTTCTTCCTCTCCCTCCTCCCCTCTCCATCTTTCTCACTGTGTTGGGGAAAGCGGTGAAAGCCATGAATTGGACGCAGGAGGCACGCTTCTGGGGTTCTAGATCACAGCATAAACCACACAGCGGTGAGCAACCAACCATAAATGCATATGTGATATGGGAGGGGTGATCATTTTAGCGATAGCTTCTGACTTTTGGCTGAAATTTTATTGTAATTGGCTTTTTTTACTGTAACTGATTTAGCTTTTTAGGCATAATTAAATTTAAAAAAATAGAAAAAAAAATATGTTAATCCATCACGAACAATGCAAAGGAATACGGGGAAAAAGAAAAATACAAAAAAACTCAAAAAATTTAGCAAAAGACAAATTACTGAATAGTGAAAAAAAAACTGAAACTAGAAGCTGAAGCTGAAAAAAAACTGAAACGAGCGGGTCCCCTACCAGCGTCGGTGATGGCAAGATCTGCTGCATCCGGTCAATGGTGGGATCGCAGATTCAGAGAGATGGCATGGGGGATTTATTTGTCGGGTGCGTGTCGGGAAAGTGTTCGTCGTCCTCAAGGAAGGGGTTGTCATCGTATTACAAACAACGTCTTAAATAATATAAAAAAATTAAAAATAATTACAAAATTACAAAATTAACTCAGATGATTCTTTATGGCTTAGAACCGATTGAAAGATTATAACTAGTTCCACTAATATGCGAGTTCACTTAGCTCCTATTGTCTCTTCTGAAACTATCTGTATTCACTATTTATATTCAAGATAGTGAAAATCGATTTGAAACTATTCGTTCACACTTGTAAAATACTTTATATTTGTTCACAGAATCACAAGAGGTATAAAATATGTATTTAATTCATAAGCAGCTCAGTAGCTCACACTTATGAAATACTTAATATATAGATATAGACAACTCAAACTTAAAATGTAGATAATATAAATTTCAATTCATAAAACATAAACACCAATTTAAAGATAACTAAACCAAATTCAGTAATCCACCACATTTAAACAAGATCTAAGCACCGAAAGTAAAACAAAGAAGAAACATATGTCAAATCTACCACATCCATCCTACAACATATAATTGAAATATAATTATATCTGTTATAAACTTTACTATCTACATATGATTAATCTACACCGTTATAATCTAACTTCACCAAAATAAATAGTATAGATCCTTCTTTTTTTCTCTTGATTAATGTAAGAATTACTAGAATTTTTTCGTTTTAAAGATTATTGTAGGATTTTCTTCTCTTAAAATGGAGTAGGTGTCTTGATCTCATCGGTTGTCAACTGCTGCAGTGCAGATTACATCAAGCCAACTAGAGAGCCTAAAAAACGGATATTATACAACCTCAGATGAAAGGGGTTATGTAATTAGCTACTCATCAGGTTGAACTGCAGCTACATAGTACAACACTACATTTACGATTCTCATCAGACCAATTTGTATCGGCTCAAAAGGATTCCCGCTTCTTCTTGCTCTTGGATTGCTTTGCCAAGAGAACCGCAAGTCCTGTCAGTGCGAATTTCTTCCTCTTTCCTGAAATTCTTTTGCGGGCAGCCATATCTTCGGTGCACAACATTCCACTGTTTCTGTTCAGAATCTGGCCAAGTGAGACGTTTGGCGTCTCGCTTGTCTTGTCGTCCCAGATGCTTTTGTCATACCCGTCAGGCCCCATTAACTTCATACTTAGTATCTGACCAATTGACAGTGTTGGCTTGAAGGAACTATTTGAAACGTCAGACATGATATCCATGCTGTGTAAATCTCTACGACGGTGAGCTGCATTTTTGAACTTTGGAGAGCCACCAATGGAGCGCCTTTTGTGTCCATTCTCAGATCTCCACCTACGAAGAATCTCTTCCACTGCAAGTTTACCACGGTTTGCGGCTTCTACCCTCTTTAGGGCTTCTTGCAGTGTCTTCTTGCATTCCTCAACCTCTAGTTTAGCATCCTCTAGCTTTTTACCTGTGTCAGACTCTGAACTGTTAGCTACATCTACCTGCAGCATAGCGTCTCCTACTTTCTTCCTTGAATTTTCATCAGCTTCTTGAGCTTTGGAATGCAACATGAAATACTCTTCCGCGGAAAGAGTCACTCCATCAGAAACAGTGCTGCCTTCAGAAGAACTTTCACTGCTCAGTAGAGCTTTGATCTCAGCAAGTGCAAGAGCTTCCGCTGCCCTCGCTGCTTCTTCCATCTTCTTGGCTGCAATACATCTGACCTCAGCTGTGCCAATGCTAGCCTTCGCCTGCTCAATTTCTGCTGTCAACATCATAGCTTCAGATTTTGAAGCATTTGCCATGCTCCTGAGCTGCCCTATCTCAGATGTCATTTTCTTGATCTCAATAAAAATGTCCGAGGGGTCTTCACGTCTCCTCTGCAGATCTTTCAGAGTTTGCAACTTTTGTGTTGTCTGATCCAGCTCATCCTGCAAGGAAGAAATCAAGGCAGTATTGGAAGAAAGCTTTTCTCGGCCTCTCTCGATCAAAATCTTCTCTTTCGCTATGCTATTACACAGTAACTCAACTGCGGCTCGTATTGCAGCCAGATCACTTGTAGTTCTGATTAGGTCTGCTTTTGCCTCGTCAAGTTCCATCAAGACTGAGCCTGAAGGCTGTTGTGTATGTTCGTCTAGGCCTTCCATACCCACATCCGTGTTAATATTTTCAGGTTGCTGCTCTTTAGATTCTGCCACAGGAACTTCAGTTTCGTCGTCAGACTTCGCAGCTGTGGGAGATGTTTCAGTTTCTTCTTTCTGTATTTTCAGTTTTAAGTCTGCTATGATTTTCTTGCTTGACTCCAGTTCCTTTAACACATCAAGTGTTTCTCTTTCTTTGATGATAAGCTCATTCTCTAGTTGTGCAGCCTGCTCCTTTACATTGATAACTTTTTCAATCTCTTCACATTGCTCGTGTTTCTGCTAGTAAATATGGAATCAGTGGAAAGGAAGACACTGAAGATTTGACAAGAGGCATGCAAGAGACACCAAGATAAAAAAAGAGAATTGATATACGACATTAGCATGTTTTTTAGGCTTAAATTTATCAGATTTTGGGATGTTGGATCTCCATCCAACGGATCCTCCAATACCCTCTAAAAAAAATGAGTGGTCCAAATCCGATCCAACGTCCCAAAAAATCTGATAAATTTAAGCCCAAAAAACATGCGAATGATGTATAGACACTAAAAAAAACTAGAAAAACAAGGACGTATGTTGAATGAAGGTGACAAAAATCAGATCTAACAATACATGCAGACTCTGACATGACAAAATGAGAAGCTTAAGAAGAGTTTGTTATCCAAGCTGCATCAAGATGAATTAGTAACATATATTTTACAAGGAAATATTTTGCTAACGGAGTTGAGGGTAAATGAAGTGTCTGCAGGGTAAAAGTAAAAGCAAAGATCAAAGGAATTTTCATACCTCCTGGGCTTATGGCCTCATAGGTTTGTTAAGAGTTAATATATGAATTATTTGGAAGAAAAATCTAGCTTTCCCAAAGCTCCTGGTCTGTTGTGAACTTCTATCCTATGATGTGCTTCAAGGTATACTCCTTCTAGATGACGCAACATACTTGCCACTAGTGCTTTTTGCAAAGCAGTTGAGACTGCTTTCAAGTTTGCACTGGTACTACCTTACTAGAAAGATTCAAAGTAAGACTCGCCAGTTCATACTCACTTCCTCTGTCAAAAATAAACAACCGTAAGTATCCCAAAACAACCGTATTTACCATGAAACAAACCATCTAGTTATTAGGAGCCTAAAGCAAAACGCGAACTACTACAATATACAGGTGCAGTGCAGAGTAGCGGCAGCCTAACTGGATCACGGATAGTCAGATAGGGAGCACTAAACATAGCCACTACTACATGTTCGCCACCACTCACCACCCAGAAATCACAACACCCTTCTCAACGTGTTGCTCGGGCAAGAAACGGATGGCAACAGCAACGGATTCACGCCGTAGTCGCTTGCGAGCAGACACGCGTTACTAATCCTGCGCTCATTAATGCCGTGCTAGATGGCCAACCACCCGCAATCCAGCATCCACAAATGGGCATTCCGTTCCTTTTGGTATTTTTTTTGGTCTTTTGTATTGTGTTTTTTTGAAAACCGAAATAAATGATACCTTAAAACCATTTCTTAAAACAGCTATTCGAGTTTAAAATCGAACACTCCATCCATCAGCCGTATCCCAAAATAATGGCGTGGTAATGGCAAGGGTGATGTGCAGAAGGAGCACGGTAACGGCCAGCAACCAACATCGACAAGACAAGGGTGATGTGTAGGAGGAGTACGGAGACCATATTAAGGATGGATTTTTTTAGATTGTGATTTATAACTTTTGGTTTAAATTTTTGAATTATGTCTGCTGTGAGATAGCATGTAGATCGTGAAAGATAATACGCAGAGTAAAATAATTGTATGCGATTTTGATCAATACATCCAAACTCGATATACTTTTTACTATATTTTTTTTCTATTAACAACCGTTTAAAAAAATATTATTTAAAAACTAGTTACTGAAATATAAGTTATAAGGCACATGAGTGAAAAAGAAAGTGGCCTAATTAACGTGACCATCACCATTCACAACAGGGAGTTTTAGCTTTAGCTAGCAGCTAGGACGGAAGAAAAGAAATGGACCTTTGGCATGGGCGGTTCTAGAGGGTATTCAGTGTATTCAGCTGAATACCTATTTTTTTTGAACAAAAAATCAATATACATAGGATATAATATATACATATATATATATACATATATACATATACACATATACATATTATACATATATACATATATACATATATACATATATACATATATACATATACATATTATACATATATACATATATACATATATACATATATACATATATACATATACATATTATATATATATATATATATATATATATATATATATACACATAGTTAGGTTAAAATCACTATACTAGAACCCAAATAGCCCACCGGCCACCCCCTCATCAGCCCATCGGTTCGGCCATTCTCCATTCCGCAATCCGCGTCTCCCCTACTCCCCCCGTCCCCTGGCGGCCCGCCCGGCGACTCGTTCCCCATCCCCATTCGCATCGGCTCATCCCCTCAACCCGTCCCTGCGCCATTCACGGATTCACCCCGAGCGGCCGAGCCCCACCCCACTGCCCCAGTCCCCAGACGCCCTCTCGGTCCGGACTACAGTCTTCCCTGTCGCCCCCCCGTGGTTTCTAAGCATTTCAAGTTCTTTGTGCATATGATGTTTCTTTGTGCATATTTTATTATTGTGTTTGGATAAATCAGTGCCTATATGGTTAATTTGTCTTCTATTCTACGTATAGTAAATCCTGGTAGATCTTTGAGCTTTACAAAATGAAAAGGTTTGCAAATTTGAAATCTTTATATTTGCTATTGCACAATATTTTTGTAACTTCTAATACTCATTTTAAAATTTCTGGATCCGCCACTGACCTTTGGGGGCGCGAACATGCGCTTGATGAGGTGGGAGCTCCAGGCGGCGCTGCCGCCGAAGCGGTCGACGGCCTCGCGCACCGACTCGAACGGCGCCGACGTGTCGATCTCCGCCCTCCCGCCGCCAGCAGCGGCTGCGGCGGCCGGAGCCGGGGATTCAATCTCGGCACTCATGGGGGAAATGGTCGCGTAAAATGCGATGTTTTCGGTTCTTGGATTGATGGATTTGGTGGTGCGCGTCGCGTCGTGTACCGGAGAATGGAGAGTTGGGGGGAGAGTGGTGTGTGTCGGAGGCTCGGAGCGAGGGGGCATAGAAAGGAGGGAAAGCTGGTTTAATAGGGAGGCGAGCTATCATTGGCTTGACCGGTTGAAGGAGCCGTTGCCCGCTGAGTCTTTGTGCCTTGGATCTGCCTGGACCATTGAAAATTCATTAATCTTTTTACATAAAATAATATAATTTTCCGCATGTTCGATTATTACAATATTTACATGTCTCAAACAAAGTTCTTCATCTTAAAAAAGGGATGAGGTAATCTTTGATCGTTCATCATGGATTTTTTTTTTGAAGACTTGGGACAGAGAAATTTGAAGAGGTAACGTAGTTTATAACGAATCCTTTTTGGGGCACAATTAGGATATTCAGAATAACGTTAATTTATAAATTTTTACATTATAGCTAGCTTATTTTTTTCTATAAATAGGTTGATTTATTTAGCTTAATTAAAATTTAAAAATTTAAAAATAGAAAATATATGTTAGTCCGTCACATATAATACAAAGGAATACGAGAAAAAAAAGATAAAAAGCCCTAAAAATCTAAAAAATTTAGAAAAAGATGAAATTAATTAATATTGAAAAAAACAGAAATTAGAAATAGAAACTAATTTTTAGCTGAAATATTAGAGGGTGATCGTTTTAGCGATGGCTTCGCTTTTAATGAAATTTCATCAGAATGACTTTTTTATCAGAATCGATTTAGCTTTTTCGGCTTAATTAAATTTAAAAAATGTAAAAATAGAAAAAATTTGTTAGCCCATCACGGACAATACAAAGGAACACGGAAAAAAAAGAAAAATGTAAAAAAGCCTAAAAAATCTAAAAAATTCAGAAAAAGATAAATTACTGAATAGTGAAAAAAAAGCTGAAGTTGAAAAAATACTGAAACGAGCAGAGTCTAAGAGCAACCTTACTCCAGCTAATCAGATTTGAATTTGCACCTGGCACTCGTACATTTGTTACTGCTAGTTGGCACTTGGTTCTGATACAGAGCTTGTTTTGCACCGATGTGTATGCAACGCAGTAACTGTGTATGGCACTACAACCTATTTATTTATTGCTTGTGGCTTCGGCTTCTTTAAAAAACTAAGATGACTACTTTAAACATTTTATTTATTTAAATAATTTTTTGAGCTCAAAACTATATGTATACGCGCACCCTTGAAAGAGAGAAAAAAAAAGTGCTCCGGAGAGGTTTGGTGCGGTGGCATTAACGGTCGGGGAAGTCGGTGGGGGCGGTGACTCACTGTGACGACGGAGGAGCGGGCAGGACAGGAATCAGAGAGACGCCCGTTGCGTGCACCGCAACCGCGGCAGGAAGACAGCAGGCGAGGCGAAGCGGCAGCCGCCTGCTTCCCCATTATTATACCACTGGGCGCGGCGCCCCCGTCCTGGCGCGAATCGCGAGAAACCAACCCACGATGGATGCATCACTATCTCCTGCCTCTTTTTCATCTTTGGTTCTGTCTCTCCCCCCCCTTCTTTTCTTTGGACAGTACACTGGCACACAGGCAACCGGACACGCGCGGTTCGTGCAACTTAACGTTGCTAAAGAAGAAGAGGACAGTACTACTTTCACAGGTGAGACGACTGTTCTTAAAGACATATATAATAATATAGATAGTTGTTATTTATAATATTTTTTTATGTTATCTATAGATGATATTAAAAATAATTTACACAATAGATTGTATTTTTGAATTTCTCTATAGATAACTTCTTTATCAAATAATGAATTTTGTTTACCGTGTTACAGTCAACTACTACATAATAGATGATCTAATTCTCTATATTCTCACTCTCTCCTCTATATTATCTTGTATTTTATATGGTAAAATTTATATATATAGCTAATATCATACTATTATACATAACCTAAGATCAGAATGAGATAAAAGCGGTGCTAATCCCGAGTTACTACGGTTTTTCTCAACGGACTAAATCCCGATTTATGCTAATTACTAACACTGAAGCAGTTACGAACATGCACCAGGCCAAAGCTCCTGGGTGTATTTTAATGTATTTATGGTCCTGATTGGCATGGTTTTTCTGATAAACAGTTTCTGGTTGGGTTTTTCGAAAAAATAGTTTTTTCTCTTAAGCAGATGATTTAGAACAGCTTGGTGTTTAGGTCAGGTACAACGGAAAAATATGTATCATCTTTATCATGTCAACACAGTAAAATTATCTGACGTGGACTGTAATTAAGGAAGGGAGAGACACAAACCGTCCTCTCGCGAAGAGACGGTCTGCGCTCGTGCTCCTAGGCGATGAGACGGCGTTGCGAGCGTTGTATGAGCCGTCTTTTTTACAAGTTGTCTTTTTGTTGTCTTTTTTGATGAGGTTGCAGACAACTAAATAGACAGTCTATTGTACAAGCTATCTTTTTTACTGTCTATGTGTGATGTGCATGTATATACAGGCAACAACCGTCTGAACTGTTGTACATGTCCTTAGTAGTCTGACTTTTAGTTGGGCTGGCTAGCTGTTTTGAGTTAGAAAATATCTGAAATGCCTCCAACTCAAATAATGGCTTGTTTCACGCCGATTAAGGGACATTACAAGTTAATTTGATTTTTTTTCACGCTCACGTACAAATGTAATTCTAAGCATTAACTGTACTATGAAATACAAATGGTTACGTATACAATCCTAGATTTGAACTAAACATAAGTCTACGATGTTCTGAACTATGTTTAATGCCAGTAAGTTACAAATGGATCAATGCAGTTCCTTTGCAAATCCATACCACGTCAGGTTCAAAGATCACTAATGATAAACGAAAACAAGTTCCTTGACCTTAGTAGCATCCTCGTACAACTAAAAGTCAACAGAAAATGTTTATAAGGATCTTGCCAAAGCATTGCTATACAGAATATATTTCAAATAATCAACATAACTATATAATTAGCTAAATAAACAATGGCAACACTAAACTCAGATAGCAAAATTCAGAGCTACTCATCTTTTATGGCCAAAAGGTAAGTAATCGAAATAGTAGAAGCTTTATTCAAGCTTTTTTATGCCCAATTACTCCATAATTTTTAGGACAGAAAAGGGAGGCCGAATCACTGATTGTTCCCTTAGAAAAGCAATTGATCGATACACAATGCAGCAGTCAAATAGTGTGAACCATCTCAAACAATTTCAAATGCAGTAACAACTCAACAAGCAGACGTTCCAACATTTGCATAGAGCAGTGTGTAACATCTCTAAATATTTATGAAAATGTACATCCGTACATCTGAAGCTATACAATTTTGAACATCTGTACATCTCTGGAAAAAATGAACTATACACAATCTAGTTAGTCGTGCATCTATGTATCTTTTACAACTGAACAATCATACATCCATAGATATGAACAATTATAGCCTGAACGTCTACACATCTCTGAAATATTATTGTCTACTAATCACAAGTAGTGCAATCCATCCACATATCAAAAGGCTGTAGCAAACTTTAATTCTAGATAGCATAAAACTCCACATTCAGATCTATAGCAGAGAAGGGAGAAATTTACTTCATACCTTAGATCTGGATGGCGCAGGTGACAAAATTTGGTGGCGCGAGCCAAGGTGGATGGCGTTAGTGGAAGAGGCGCAGATGGAGGCGGGGACAATGTTGGTGCAATGGTGCTTGGGGAGGAGGCGGGGACGCAATCATCGTGTCAGTAGAGGCGGCACAGATGGAGGCGTGGAGGAGGCGTTGCCTTGAACCCCAGGGAGATGAGGGGGATGGCGAAGGAGGGAGGCGGTGCAACCGATTTCGGCTGTCGTTTGCTAGCAGTGAGGTTTAGATATGGAGAAGGCGGTGAAGGCCGATTCCGGCAACCGTCCGCCGGCGGTGTGACTCAGAGATGGGGTTGGTGTTGGCGAACCCTAGCTTCACGAGTGAGGGGTGGTGGGAACGAGAGAGGAGAGAAATGAGGATGATGGGGGAGAAATTTTAGTTTTTATACGCTGGTAAGGGCGTGTAATTTCTCCGAAGAGTAAATTATGCATATGTACAACAACTTGCGAGATGAGTGCAACCACGTCACAGGACTTAGAGTTGCTCAAATAGATCACAAAACTTATTTAAGTGGTGTATGGCGAGGCCATAATAATCTTATATAGTGGCATATCTACGCATGCATGGTATTGACTCAGATGTCACCCAACCCAATGGTAACTCTACACCTCCCAACTTTCTCACTCCACCTCATCTTTACCATTTCAATCGAACACCTTAAGGTTTTCAATCTCTCTCCCACCTCTTTGCAGCCATGTAGGGATCCCCAAGCCAAGGGTCTATTCTTTTGGGCTATGATTTATAGGTTTTGGCTATGACTTATTAGTTTAATAAAAAGTGATTGCTAAAAGAAGCCAAAGTAAAAAAGTAATTGAAAAAGTCGAAATAAACGGGGAACAAGTCCAGCCACCGCACCGCCAAGATGGCCAAGAGGCTGGGGACAGATGTGTGACACAGAATGGTGACAACATGAGCCATGTCATGTGGGGGGGCGACGGTCATGAGTAGGAATGCTAGCAAAAATTGGAAGGTGGGATGTTGGGGTTTTAGTTGTGCTAGTGGAGGCGGAACTAATCGACATGGTAGTTTGGATGGAGCAGTATGTTATAGGAATTTGGGGGAACTTATGGTAGTGATCAAAAAGATCGTGGAACGGGGAAGTGGCATGGTCTATTGACGAAAGTGCGGACGCACTACTACCGTGGCCTCTTTGTGAGCAGCACTAGCCACTACCGTGGGGTGAGGCGCTTGCCTGCCTCGTCAGGCTATCGTGCAGCTACCATGTGCCGTGCCTGGCCAAGCCCCCACAAGGTGCATGCTGTCAATAAGATAATTTGTTCTATGTAGTTTGAAGTGTGGTTATGTGTTGCATCAGTTGGTCATAGAATGTAGAGAGAAGGAAGGGAGAGGGAGAATAGTTGGGGAGAGCTGAAAGGAAGAATGTGAAGTGGATTACGTGGTATCAAGTTAGCGCCACATATGGGTGGATATGTCACTATGTGTGATTTTAATCTATCATACGCCACTTCGATAAGGTTTATGACCTATTTAATTAACTCTTAAATTTTATGGCTTAATTGTACCTATGTTATAAGTTGTTATATCTGTAATATAATTTACTTTTCTCCGGACTTTGGTGGTAAAGATCGAAGGTCAGCCACAAAAGCCAAGAAAGCTGAGGTCCGACCGGCTTCTCAGCTTGTGCTTATCCAAACAGCCGTTGCGGAAAACGAGCTGTTTGGGTGGCTTACAGCTTCTCGGTTTGGAAGCCGTCCCAACCAGTCCGTCTTCTTCGAAACTGACATTACTATTTTTAATCTTTGATTTGCGGCTGTGGTCGTATCACTGGGACGGGACTGGGTGTTGGGGCCAGCAAGAAAGGCCCAACAGTGGTCGGGGTGTGAGCCCATGTACCGATGCTAGACTGGAGTCCAAACTGGGTTGCTATGTGGGCTAAAACTATTGTCAGGCCCATTACCGATGCGTCACATAGCTTTTGCGAGTTCAGGGTTATGGTTCGTCCAGAAAATAATTTGATTCGTTTAATCTCTTTTAATTGATGTTAGTATTTGATGAAGTTGTTTACCGCGTAAGTTCTGGTGTTCGAAGAACTAAATGCTCGTCACTTTTTTACTTTTTAAATTTAACAAGATATCACTTTGGCCACTAAATTTATCATCATATTTTTTGAAAAAGTTATAAAAGTATAATATTATAAAAGTATTTTTTTGTGACAAATTCATTCATATCATTTTCGTATGCCAAAGATATATATTTTAGATAATATATTTGATTAAAATTGATATAGACATGACTACACGTATTCTAGTGTGACTTTCTTTTGTGACTGGATGGGGGTACATATTTAGTACTTGAAAAAAAATCTCTCCAAAACTTGTGGTGAAGCCTGAAGTAGGGGGCCCATTTATACTGTCTTTGGCTTTTGGCTTCTGCTTCTAGAAGCCAAAATCAATAGAACTTCTAACTTCTATAAACCACTTTTATCAACTACTATTTTGCGCTTTCACATGTTGTGACATATTTTGTATTTTATTATATTGTAATTTCGTAAGTTACATGGTGGTCTGAATGTTACAGTACTTTTTGTTGCACTATTTTTCTTACATAATACACTACTATTTATCAGCTAGTACTATTCATTAGTCATAAGCAAAAGTCATCAGGAAAAGCCAATACGAAAAGGCCCGTAATCATGTATAAATAAGCTTCTATGTACATAAGTACAACCTCAAGTCAAATAAGTTGAGAGGTTTTACTAGCTCTTCTAATTAGCTATGGGGTAGGTTTTTTTCTACTTTGGCTTTAGTTTCTATTGCTACAATGACTAACTTTCAAACGGTATATTTTTTCAAAACGGATCTACAAGTAGATTATAGTACACACTATACCGAGTTCAACTGTACCGGTAAAAATCGCATGCGACTTTTTCCCTCTTCGTACTATCTTTTATGAACAATTAGAATTCAAAAATCATAACCCAAAAAACCAAAACCACAACCCAAAATAACCATTCATAAAGATGTAAGACTCCCATATCACGTAGTCAATGCCCATAAATTACTTCAAAAGGAGTAGTACCCAAAGAGGTGTGATATGATGTATTATACCTAAGAGATCATGTAAGAGGGTCTATGTTGATTTGTGATGAACCATTGTTATTTGTGGAGTTAGATTTTGAATTTTGCAAAATTGCAGTTTTTCATAATCTGTTTCAGACCTGACGGTCTGACTAGCTTGGGAAGCAGTCATACCGGCTACTGGTCAGACGGTCCAGTGGTCTAACTGGCTATTGTCAATGGTCGGATCGACTGATGCCAATAGTTTGACCGACCAGGTGTGTTGCCTCGGCTGGAATTTTGTATGTGGGAAATTTTGTCATGGAGTGATTGAATTATGTTTAGTTAGTGCATTAATATTGTATGATGCATGTTTTAGCTAACGCAGGTTAAGTTATGAAGAGCTTATGCTCAGAAATAATTTCTTGATCTTTGGATGTGTAAAGAAAACTTAGAGTCAACTATGGTCATCGGTGAGGATCGGAGCTACCCTCATGGAAGAGCTGAGGTCTAGAATGATCAAGAATGGTGGGAAAGATGGCTGAGCGTAAGCATAGCACAAGGAAGGCGAAAAATGTTCAAGTGATGAGTTATACCATATTGTTTGGTTGGTCCATGTGAGGTGTGGTCTGATGGAACAAAAAAGGGATAGATTTGCTGACATATGGCAAGCCAGTGGTGTACATACACGTGGCAAGTATGGTAATTGCTTGCAAAAAAATATGAAGATCGGGTTAAGAAAAGATATTTTGGTAAGATGATCAAATACTGAAACTACCTTAGATCAAAACTGCGATGTTTGAGAAAATGGTTTAGATAAAGAAGAAACTAAGATAATCAAATGGACCAAAGTACGAAGACTTAGTGGATTCAAGCTCATGTGCTTTGAAAAGTGTGCATGGGTTATAGGTAAAACTCATGTTGCGTGGGGTTAACAGATTTTCTCCATTTGTGTTATTGGATAGTATCTATTAGGGTTAGATATGAGCTGGTTGTCTTATCTATTTAATGGGTTGAGATGGAGTCTTGCTAGTTAACCATCCAACTATTCCTCATTCTAACCAAGTGTTCTAGGGTTAAGGTTTGAGTAGTGTGAATGCTATGATGTGCTCTTTTGTCCTCCATGTGGAGTGGTTATAAATCCTTTATTCTCAAGTAGCAATAAATCAACTTTGTTGTTTACTCATAGAGTATTCTTGGTTTAGTTGATTTGCTCTTGTTCTTATTGGTTTTGATCTCTTCTCTCCCCTTCCTCATTTTATTTTATGCCAATGATGTGTAAGTGATGGGAATGACTCATGAAAATCAATCCCCATATATCTATACATCAGGTCTTGCAAGTTTTTGAAGTTGTCTGATTTTGCTTACATTTGATCTCATCATGAGTTTTCTTGATCCAAGAGTTTTTGCCTTAAATCTTTGTGAGTTCTTACTTGTTGTGACATGTGAGAAATATCTAGAGTCATCTTGACTATCTCACACCTATGAGTAAGTCATATTCCCAGTTTTAGGTTTTTGCCCAGTTTTGGAGTAACATTTCTAATTCTTGATAAATGTCTGAACTTTGATAAGGCTCTTGAATCCTTATGAGGATCACTTAAATCCTTGAATGTAATAGATGAGACTTCAAGTAAGGTGTGTATAAAATCTCATCTCATTTGGCCATGGATTTTTGGAGATGCACCAAAAGTTATTTGGATTCAAGCTGATTTTCTGTTCAAGTAATAGGGGAGTAGTTAGACTGCCAGGGGCGCTAGTTAGTCTGTAGTTAAGCCACCGGTCAGACCACCCTATGGTAGTCGAACAGACCACCCAGGTGCATGTTTCTGTTCTTGGCTTCTGAGTTGATTGCTTTGAGTTTGGTTTCCATTCCTGATCTTCATAGCTCAGTAGATATTGGAGTGAATGACTGGTAAATATTTAGGAGAGAATTTTAAACGCACCATTTACCCCCTCTGTTACCATACCGGTCCTATAGTACCAATACTTTGCTAGAGACAACTAATAGAACCAATTACCTAGGCAGGAATGCATTGAACATCAAAGATATGCTTCTAGACATTGTTTCACTCGCTCCGTTTGTCCATCTGAATGCGGATGGTAAAATGAACTAAGCCCCAGTTGAGTTTGGGAGAGTTTGAATAGCTCTTGCCAAAGAGAACTTGTAAAAATGTGATCACGATATGACACTATGGCTTGTGGTAGTACATGAAGCTTAAAGAAGTTGTGCATGTAGAGTTTGGCCACTTGGAGAGCTATAAAAGGATGCCTGAGCACCAGAAAATGGGCAAATTTGGAAAATTTATCAACAACCATCAAAATTGTGTCATTATTTGCTGAGCAGGGAAGACCCTCAATGAAATCCATAGTTACTATTGCTCATGAACTATCAGGAGTTGGAAGTGGCTGTAGCAAACCTGGTGGTACGACACGCTCTGTTTTCACTTGTTGATAGATGGAGAAATGTTGCACAAAATGTTTAATCTAGGTTTTCATGTAAGGCCACACGAAGAGGCGTTTGATACGATGACATGTTGCATAGAAATTCGAATGTAGGATCGTCAATGGTAATCAGAGAGTGGTGAATGATTGTAATACGCAGCGAAAATTTTTCTCTAATTATATATATATATATATATATATATATATATATATATATATATAGCATATCTGGTGCAAATAACCATTTGGGTGATAACATGCAAACGCTGTTGACAAGCGTCGGATTTGCCTCAAACGGCCATGATCCAGACGGGTAGATTCCCTCAGCTCACTTATGCATTTTTCCGAAAACCCCCTATCATCAACATTTTGTACGCAAGAACACCCCGCCTCCTCCTCACTTGCTCTCCTAGTCTCCCTCTCGCATTGTAGAAGGCCGATGACGGCGCCGCCCTACCTGGCCCTTGACGATAGTGTGGCCCTCCACCACTAAGCTACCGCCTCCATTCCCACAACTCCTCGGCTAGGGTTTTGGCTGATTGCGTAGCCGTCCTCATCTCCGCATTGTTGTTGATCTCCTCGGCTAGGGTTTTGGCCAACGGCACCGCCACCTTCCACAAGGCACAACCCTTCACTCCTCCCTCTGTACGCAGCGCCCCTGTCTCCCCCACCACTGAATGGCATCTCTCCCCTACCATC
Source organism: Melocanna baccifera (assembly GCA_036346265.1). Classification (NCBI taxonomy): domain Eukaryota; kingdom Viridiplantae; phylum Streptophyta; class Magnoliopsida; order Poales; family Poaceae; genus Melocanna; species Melocanna baccifera. Next base: position 15,726,123 of record CM070693.1, read on the forward strand.
ATGGCGCAGCAGGGAGCACTGCCACCACCCCCTCCACCACTGCCTCCACCCCCACAACACAGCCCCCCTCAGCTAGGGTTTGGGCCAACAACGCCATCTCCCTCCACCTCCCCATCGCCTCCGTAGCGCCGCCGCTCCCATGGCGTCCACAACCATCTTGATTCTGGTGCTTCCTTTTATATGACATCTGATTCCGCTAGTCTCACTTTCATTAGTTTTTAACTGCTCCTATCACTATTTAAATAGTAGATGATATCTCTCTTTTTGTCGTAGGATGAGACACTCTTTTAAATTCATCTTTTCATGTTCCTGTTATTTCTTATATTTCAAAACTAACCATGTAGCTCATATCTGCCAGCCAGCTCACTGATCATGGTTGTCGTGTTATTCTCGATTTTGATTCTTATTGTGTTCAGAATCATCGCATAGGGACTTTGGTTGGTACTAGCCCTTACCGCCGTGACTCACGATGACTCTAGGTACTTTACTGGCTTCATCTTCCATTTGCTGTTCCTATCAGTCTTATTGCCTCCACCACTGCCTCCACATCTGTTGCAGCCTCCACCATATTTTCTGCTCAATGGCATCATCATTTAGGATATCTTTGTGGGTCACGTATGTCTTCATTACTTCATTGTAGTCTTTTATGGTCTGTGTTTGGTGATGCGTCTCTAAATTGTCAGGATTATAAGCTTGGCAAATAGCTTCAACTCCTCTATCCTTCTAGTGAGTTAATGTCTCAACATCATTTTGGTCTTGTTCATTCTGATGTATGTGGACCAACTCCTTTCATTTCAAAAAGATGTCATCGATATTATATAATTTTTATTGATAATTTTTCTTGGCATACGTGGATATACTTTATGTCATCTCGCAATGAGGTTCTATCTATCTACAAGACTTTTAGCACTATGGTCTGTACTCAGTTTGACTCTCTTATTCATATTTTTCACACTGATTCCATAGGGGAGTACTTGTCGGGAGTTTTGCATGGTTTTCTTGCTGAGCAAGACACTTTCTCTTAGTTTTCTTATTCCAGTACTCATACGCAGAATGGTGTGACTGAACACAAATATCTTCATCTTCTTGAGATAACTCGTGTTCCCATGCTTGCTTCTACTGTTCCACCACACTTCTAGACTGATGCTGTTTTTATTGCCACTTTTTTAATCAACATTCAGCCCTCTTCTGCTCTTCAGAATGAGATCCCAGTTGAGCGTCTCTATGGTAAGACTCTTGATTATTCTAGTTTTTATCTATTTGGGTGTATGTGCTATATTCTTTTTGTACCTCGTGAGTGCACCAAGTTGACCACTCAGTCTGTTGAGTGTGTTTTCTGGGCTATAGTGCTAAGCATAAGTAATATCGTTGTTGTGATCCTGTTGGTCGACGGATTTGGATTTCTCGGAATGTTACTTTTGATGAGTCTCGTTCTTTTTATCCTCGCCCTTCTCCTTTCTTCACTTCAGCATCTCTTATTGAGTCACTTTCTTTCCTGATTTTTCCTTCCACCCCCATAGTCATCACTCCTCTACCACAGCCTTTGATCTCTCTAGTGCCTCCTTCCAAGTTGACACCTTCTTCATCGCTGGCACTCTCTTAAGGTTACTCCTAATCTTGTTCCTTCTTATCCTCTCAACTATATTCGCCGTCCGTAAGTTAAGAATTCTTCTTATGTGCCCTCTCCTTCTCGTCGGTATGCTCTTCATGAGCGCTAGTCTATTTGGCCTTCGGAGTGTTTTGGTTTTACTGTCGTTGCTCTTGTTGAATCGACTTCTTACCGTGATGCTGCTGTTCATCAGGAGTAGCAACATGTGATGGCAGAGGAGATTGCTGCCATTGAGCGTACTAGCACATGGAATCTTGTTCCTCTTCCTGCGCATGTCAATTTTATCACGTGCAAATAGGTCTATAAGGTTATGATCCGCTCTAATGGTTCTCTTGAGTTCTACAAGATTCATCTTGTAGCGTATGGTTTTTAGCAGGAGCATAATCGTGATTATGATGAGACTTTTGCTCCTGTTGCTCATGTAACCACCGTTCATACTCTTTTTACTATAGTCTATCTCAGTTAGACACCAAGAATGTCTTTCTTAATGGCGAGTTATGTAAGGAGGTCTATATGTAGCTGTCCCCTAGGTATTATGTTCCTAAGAGTATGGTTTGTTGCCTTCGCTGATCTCTCTATGGCCTCAGTAAGCTCCCTGTACCTGGTTTGATTGTTTCTCTTCTGTTGTCACTGCGGCTGATTTCTCTATTAGTGCTCATGATCTTGCTCTTTTTATTCATACTTCACTTCGTAGTCACGCGCTTCTTATTTTGTATGTTGATAATATGATAATTACTGGAGATGATTCTCAGTATACCACTTTTGTCAAGGAGAGTCTTCGTAAGCAGTTTCTCATGTCTATCTGGATTCTCTTCGCTACTTTCTTGTGATTAAGGTTATTTCTACTCCTGAGGGTTTCTATCTGTTCCAAGAAAAGCATATCCAGTATCTCCTTAATCGTGTCTCTCTTACTGATCAGCGCACAGCTGAGACTCCTATGGAGATTAATATTCATCTTCGTTCCACTGTTGGTGAGTCTCTTACTGATCCTACTTGCTATCGTCATATTGTTGGGAGTCTTATTTATCTTGGTATCACTCGTCCTGATATTTCGTACCCTGTGTATATCTTGAGTCAGTTTGTTTCTATTTCTACTCAGCTCCACTATAGTCATCTTCTTTGTATTCTGCGATATCTTCATGGAACTCTCTCTCGTTGTCTCTTTTTTTTTTCGCTCCAGTTCTTTACAGTTTTAGGCATATTTTAATGCCACCTGGTCTACTGATCCATCTGATCGCCGATTTCTCTCTGTTTATTATGTTTTTCTTGGTGATTCTCTCATCATTTGAAAGACTAAGAAGCAGACAACCATTTCTCGTTCGAGTGCTGAGACTGAGTTGTGAGCTATAGCTTTGTTGACTGCAGATGTTACTTGCCTACAATATTTATTTGAGGATTTTGGTGTTTTTATTTCTGCACCGACTCCTTTTTGTGTGACAGTACATATCCTATTAGTATTGTTAAAGATCCAGTGAAACATGAACTTGTAAAGCATATTGTTGTTTATATTTTCTAAATACGGGCACAAGTGTAGGATCAGGTTGTTGCTTTTCAGTATGTGTCTTCTGAGTTTCAGTTGGCAGATTTCTTCACAAAGGCATAAACCAGAGCTCAGTATAGTTTCTATCTCTCCAAATTTTATGTTGTTGATTTAGCATAAGTTTAAGGGGGTGTTAGATATATATTATATAACTGTTTATTTACCCTGTTCTGTACCTGTACGTTTATATATATTGGTTCATTGACCTCATGATCAATACAAGCATTATTCATAACAAGTTGTATTTATGGTTTTTAAACAGTAGTACTTCGTATTCACTGTCAATAAATTAGTCCCTTCTGAGAAGTACCAATGATCAGTAAAACAGTTTGGTTTGGGTTCAGGGTGCACAATTGACTTTTGATATGCCCAATTATTATGAAGTGTGAAATCAATGTATGTCGTAACAGTGAAAATATTATGCATACACGGAACTATGACTTTGCAGTAATGCTGTTCTTTTTCTTGACCTCAGATCCCGAAGATAGTTTGTACTGCCGTGGCAGTGAAGCGTGGATTACTACCCAAAGATAGCACTGTCTCTTGCAAAGTTTTATCGCATCGTTTTACCAATCGCCCCTTCTGAAGTTCTACCTGAGCTAGCAAAGTTCTTGGATGCATCCATGCCTCCATTGGAAAGAATGGGTGGAGAACTTGGACCAGTTCACCAGCATACCAGATTCACAGTTGGATGAAGTTAGGAAGGCTTACAGAGTATGGAGAGAGGATTACCGGCTCGGAAGAGTTCTAGCTGCGGCTAATTTCTTTTATCAAGCTGATCGCAAGATGGATGAGGAACTAAACAAAATGCCTTACTGAAGTGAGTATTAAAGTTTCTCTTTTCAGCCATTTCTTCGTACAAGAGCTAGGGTTATCCACGGCGATGTCAGAGCCTGAGCTATTGATTGATCAGACCAGGACCGCCTGTAGATTTGAAGTGTTGAATTTTGGTTTCCCTTGCATCACAGACCTGCATAAGAATTCATGCAACACCAAGAGTATGTTTGATCTAGTGTCACTTCTGTTTTTTCCTTTTCAAAAGTAGTACACCATTGGTTACCCTTGCTCGTCCTTTATTCACCCACTGCACATCTGCAGTGCATCAAGCAGTATGCATTGCTCCGTTCAATTCATATAATCATCTGGACTCTGGAGTCCTCATCAATCATCATGTACATTCCTCTGCTGATTTCATATCGATGCTAATCCTGATCCTTGTTTCAACTTTCAACTGAAAGTCTCATCAGCCATCCCGGGCGATGACTTGTGCAGAGCTTCAGTGCATCAGCGCGCCAACTTTCGCCTCAAGAGCAACGGCAGCCTGCATCTGGCCAAAGCCCGTCCGAGCTTTACAAGAGGCTACACATCTGGGCGTCAGAGGAGGACGGACCCTCACCCATGCCCGACGACGAAGACGACAGCGCGGCATCGAGCCTCGTGCTGCGCGCAAATCTCTCTCGTGAGGCGTAAGGGCGCGCGACTGGCTCTAGCTGGAGCTGGAGCTGGAGGTAACCTGTCGTCGCCAGTGGCAGTGCTGTTTGTTGGTTCATCAGGACAGGGGAAATATGACATCTGCACGAGGAGGCGACAAGCCAGCCGCGTACAACCCTGATCGGTCGCTGGCTACGCTCATGAAGAGGCTACGCTGAGCTGGCCCCGCCGCGCCGCGGAAGGACGCGGTACCCTGCCGTCTCTCCTCGCCTTACCGCCGTGTCTGATCGATCCGTCCATCCGACGTTCGCCAGAATGTCTTTGTTTTGGGTGAATCACAGGTGAGGAGAGCGTGAGCATCCATATATCACGAGAGCATAGTGGCGACTGGCGAGGCAGGACAATTACTCTCGTGTCCCCTAAAGAAATGGCACGACATCCCTTTGCTTCCTTGAGATCTATCTCACCGTGCCTGTGTTGTTGAGAACGTAGGAGGGCGTGAAGGTGACTGCGAGTTAAAAACTTTGGTCGCTCTTGGAAAGGACCACTGAGACCGTGTGGAAATCATTCTATGAACTTTAATGTGCAAATTTTATCAAAGTTTGAGTTTAGTTCTAAAGTTTTTTAGTTTTCAGAGTTGCTGTCAGGATTTAATTGATCTAACCGACTTGGCAACGACAATCTGACGATGGCTATAGAGTGATCAGATCAGTCATATAGTCTATTAAAAAATGGACGCCAAACACTTGTGTAGGTATATTTGAGGATGTGTTTGCATTAGGTATCACTTAAATTGGAGTTCTGACCTGAAACTAAATAGAGATTAACAAAAATTTCAGAGATAATACTTTCTAGTGTTCTTAGGTATTTTGATCGGTCTGTGGCCGACGGTCAGACTGCCAATGATCTGACCGGCGTTGGGTCAGCTGTCAGACCGATCTCCTATTATTGGGGTGACGTGAGAGGTATTGGACAATCAGATCGGCCTGTGGTTGCCGGTCAAACTAGCCCTTTAGGGTCAGAGAGTGATTTGAGTTGGTTTGAGTGTGTGCACAATATAGATGCTATTGGTTTGTTGTGTCGTGTTGCATAATATATGATTTAGTTAACGTGAGTTAAGTGGATGAAACTTATGCTTGAAATTGGATCTTATTTGCTTCTCATAGCTAATTGAGTAAAGAAGCCAAATGGGGGTTGATTTTGTAGAAATTAAAAAAGAGATAAAGATCATCCACCTCCTTTGATCTTCGCTATCGGGCCTACGAGATCAAATCACCATGACCACGCCCTGATCCAAGGCTTCTCATTGGCTGCTCTCCATGGTATTTGGAACCCGTTGCTACTCCTTTTTTAGGGATTTGCTACTGTTCATAGTACGGATGAACGATAAAAATCGGACGGCTTCCTCGTTATCTCACTCTCTCATTCTCTCGCTTCCCTCACTCTCTTCCTCTCACTGGTGGTGATACCCCAACCCCGAACCCATCCCTAGCCACTCCATCCCCGACGCCGGCATTGCCGGATCCGAACGGCGCCGTCGACCTCCTCTTCGACCATCCTCAGGCGCGATGCCGCTAGATTTGGCCGCCACTGTCGACCTCCTCTTCAGCCATCCTCGGGTGTGGCGTCACCAGATCCGACGTCACCAGATGGCGGGCGAGGACGCAGCTGCCCCGGCTGGCTTGTTGCGAGGACGTGGGTGGCTTCTCCTCCTAGCACCGGATCCATGCCATGCACGCCACCTCCTCGCTGCCTGCCACACCGGTCCTAAGGCCTCGCTGCCGCCTGCCATGGAGAGGTAGGTGTTTTGTTTGTGTAATATTTTGATTTTATATGTATAACAATCAATAACAACAAATGCAACATCGAGTTTTTTGTGAAAACATTTGTTGTATATATGTCGAGAAAATGTTGCATACATGGCATAGAATTATTGCGAGATAGCATACGGAGCTAGCGCCCAGATCTAACGTTCGGTAGTTAGCAAATCCCTTTTTTTATTGGGGCTGATACAGTACTGATTAGTTCTACTTATAAATTTAAGTATTGTTCGCATTATAGTGAACCATGCGTTGGGCTCCATGTTCTGCTTTAGTCACTATTTCAGAGCCTAGATAGAGCTTCCGATGCATGCACGAACTGTTGTGCTCGTGCATGCATGGTCAGACTCTGCTGATCTCATCGATCTCATGGAGCTGTTGTTGTTGATCAGTGGGAGAAGGGACGCATATGGACATGCATGTTATCCTGCACCAAGAGGTACATAGAAGGCCAGCCAGCTAGCTCCATTAGCTTTGCTTCCAAACCTCCTATCATATGTTACATGATCTTATTGTCATAGACTACATCTATACAAATTATGAGCCATGCATGCGTCCATGTAGTAATACACAGAAACTTAATGGTGCTGATTCACCGACCGAATTAGGAGCCATGCGTGCATCTCACCACTGGTAGACGAAAAGAAATAAATTAAAGAGAGGAAGGAAGGAAGAAAGAATAGGACAGATTGAGAAATGTTGAGATGCTTGCTCTACGACGACGACGACGACGACACAGGCTTGTGTGCTTGCTTGCGCTATATTTAATTTACTCGTCGTCGTGCTCGCTGCCGCTCTCGGCGCAGTTCCTTATGGCCTGCAGTATGGCCTGCTTCACGACGTGCTCATCCACGTTCTCCACCAGGTTCTGCACGAGCAAGATACGGCAATTACGATGTCATATATGCGTTGTTTTTTTGTGCCATTAGTTACCAGCTTGATCGATCGCAACTATCCTACTCTGGGAGAGGATCAATATGAGTGCCACCTAATTTAATTACTTCTTATTATCCTGTATATACTACATATTTATGGATAGATGCACGAACAATTCAGTTGCTGTGTAAAGCTTTAATTTGTTAGTTACAGTTAATTACCTCCCCTCCTATGGCTTCTAGGCGGAAGGTATCGGCGCAAGAGGCCGTGGCTTCGAGTTCGAGGACGCTGAGGCCCAGCTCGTCGAAGGCTTCGAGGATGGAAACAAGCAGCCCTGGGCAGCTCTTGTCCGAGAATACGTTGATGAGGAACCCGTGTCCTAGTGTTTCCACGGTCACCTGCATCCATCCATCCATCCATCCATTGATCATCGGATTAAGCATCTGATAAATGCAGGGTTTGTAATCTTTATGCATGTGAGTACATACGGCCCTACGTACGTACTGATCAATCCAAACTTCATTAACTGATTAGCATGCATGTGAAATAGTACTACCACCATTTTAGTACTAGTCTTTTACTAGTACGAAACAGAATAAGTGGAGTGTATCCATACCCGATTCTGTCGGAGCGCGTCTTGCGCGCAAGCGATCTCCTGATTCAACCTCACGACCTTCTGCTTCAGCTCCTTGATGTACTTCGAAGCGTCCATGATTATGGATGTGTTGCTCAGCTGCAGCCATGGCAAACACACACCGTTGATTCGATCGATCTAATTCACCCAAAAAGAGCAGGCTGGGAAAGAATTAAAGATTGCGACGCATGGCATCACATGTAGAATATATTTTTGGAGAGCAAACAAAAGCGTATGGAGGATTAAAGCGAAAATCAAGAAAACAAGATTAGTTACAGCATGGGAGTGAGTGATAGAGCGGAGGATTTGCAGCTTCTCCTGTAGAGCGGCCGCTTTCTTGCGTTCCCTCGACATCATCTCTCTCTTTCTTTGCCTCTCTTTCACACACACAGCCTGACAGCACAATCGAAGCGAGAGAGAGCTGGAGAGACAGCGCAGAAAGAGAGAGAGAGACGTAGTATATAGGTGGGAGCAGCTTAGCTTAAACGGAGGACCGAGAAGGCCTCTCCATAGCTATATAGTGGTCTCCCGGTGGCCACTCACGTGACCTTTCCTTATGTATTGTTGTTATGCCTCCCATTTCTCTTCTCAGAAAAATAAGTGAAAAGAAAAGAGATAGAAAATTAAAGCAAAAGCAATGAAAATAAACATTGGACGTATGCTATGTTATATCTCTCTCATCGACATATGAAAGGACAAAATAAGACCGACTAACCTACAGTGCTAGGTGGGAGCAAGTGGAATATAGGTTTGGCGAATTGCTTTTTGTGTTTGTGTTGAGGTAAGGTCCCATGCTACCTTAGGCCCATGTCAACTTTGGTGTTGCAGCACCCTAGACAAAGTTTGCAAACCAACGCCAACGAAGTCCACGGGCCAACCCTAGAGGGGTCCGGAGTCGACCCCAGATGAGGTTCAGGGCCAGCCATGGACCAATCTCCTGGGTTTATCAGATATGGCAGGACCCACATGGAGTAAAGGACGAGGATACCCTTAGGAGTAAGCTAGGATTAGAGGACGAACTTGTAACTTCACTTGCCTTGCCTCCCACTCTATAAATAGGACCCCTTGTAAGTGAGAAGAGGAAGCTATTTTGTAACCCTATATACCTATATGCAATACACTTGTTCATTCATGAGTGATTCTCGTTGAGTCCCTCCGCATCCTCAACGATCTTTTAATTCGACCGAGAGTGTTTACAAGTTTACTACCCGATCTCATATAAATGATAGTTGGCGCCATCCGTGGGAACTTGGCCGAGAAGTCTTGCCTCCTACGAAGGGGGAGGCACGAAAGGTTGCCGAGGTGGGAGGTGCAAACCCCCTCCAAGGCCGACATCAAGTCGGATTGCAGCCTGCACCACGTGAACCCAGAGGTACAACCAGACCTCTCCATGGAGGTTTAGGTCACCGACGAGACCACTAGCCCATGTACCATGTCAAGCTTGAAACCACCCAATTGCATCAGGATCAGCACGGTGACCACTATGACGACCATTGGGGCAATCACCATGGGTCCAAGATCAAGGGCATCCAAAGGCGAAAAGAGCAATGCCCTGATTGTGGCAATAATTGCAGCTACTATGACATTCATGGATGGAATTATCATGAGACTTCAGGATGTGCACTCGTTGCCTCCGCTTGACAACTCCGGTGATAGCAAGTAGTCTAGGGACTGCAGATGCACCATAGCACAACCCACCTCCAGCGCCCCTATGGCGGCAGCCGTGCTACCTGCCTCGACTGCTCCTCTTCGGCTCAAGGTAGCAGGGCAAGTTGTGGACCCCCCGCATCACGTGGTGCATGCAATCCCTGGTGGAAATGCATACATCTTCATGTTGAAGCGACAACGCCATGCCTAAGCCCTCCAAATACACCACATCGACATAATTCCCCAATCGAGCTCCTGCAGTGGGTCAACACATCCATCACGTTTGGCCCTGAAGATGCAGTTAGAGTTAGCCTCCTGCATCACAACGCCCTGGTGATCTCTGCATTCATCACTAGGTGTGAACTAAGGCATGTGTTCGTCGATGAGGGAAGTTCCGCGGACATCATGCTCGACTCTATGTTTGACAAGCTCGGAGTCTTGCAATCACTTTTGTCGGATCCTGGCATCCTGCTTCTCAGTTTCGGAAGTGCATCGATCCAGGCCCTCGGCAGGATCGAGCTGATTGTGGGGCCAGGTCGGGGGTGGCACCTGAAATGAGAGCATGGTCTTTAACATCGTTGATATCCCATACCAGTACAACATGATCCTGGGTAGGGCATCCCTCAATCTCTTTGGGACTGTGCCCCACCTTGCCTACCTTTGCGTGAAGCCACCTAGCCTCGAAGGGGTTATCACTGTGTGTGGCGACTAGGACCTTTCACAGAAGATAGACGAAGACATCCAAGCAGTAATTCGATACATGCACTCTGTCCCCTGGAAGTCATAGGGGTTGACCTAGGTTCCAGGCCCTTCCTCCAACAAGTGGATCCCTAATCCAATGCCTAACAAAGAAACTAGTGCTCAACTCGGAGAAATGTGTCTTCGAAGTACAAGCCAAGAAGCTGCTGGGCTTCCTGGTATCAAAATGCAGGATCGAGGTGAACCTCACAAAGATCTAGGCTATCCTTGACATGAAGCCCCCGAAATGTCCATGAGGTACAAAAGCCGGCTAGCCGGTTGGCCACATTAGGATGATTCATTTCTCACTCAGCTGAGAGGGGACTCCCCTTCTTTAAGATCCTATGAGGTTCAGCCACCTTCAAGTGGACCACAGAGGGTCAAGCTGCCCTAGATGACTTGAAGAACTATCTTGTGTCCCTCTACTATTGCATAGCCCTAGGCAGGGAGAGGGCCTCCTCACTTACATAGCAGTAGCCCCTGTCGCTAGTCAGAGAAGAAGAAAAGAATAGCACCCCATGTACTACGTGTTTGAAGCTTTAAAGGGGCTAAGGTGAGGTACACCAAGTTGGAGAAGCTTGCCTATGCCATCCTCATGGCCTTAAGGTAGCTCTGGGACTACTTCCTGGCCTATGAGATCCAGATACCGTCCTCATTCCCCATTGGTGAAATGTTTTTCAACAAGGAAGCATCCGGGCGAGTGGGGAAGTGGGTGACCGAACTGGCTCTGTCCTTAATCACATTCGTCTCTCACATAGCAATAAAGTCCCAAGTGTTGATGGACTTTATCGTGGAGTGGACCCCCAAAAACTACCCCTGCTCGTCCCACCAGTCGACCCACTTTGGTCGATCTACATGGATGGCTCTTCATGCTCAGAAGGCATAGGGGCAGAAGTGGTCCTTGAATCCCCAAGTGAGACACTCACCTTCTGCTATCCCCACCTGGACTTCGAGGCCCCGAACAACATCACCGAGTATAAGGTTTCACTACTTTTTTTGGGCAAAGCTCGAGCGTCGGGGGCCAAGAGACTCCTTGTGAAAAGTGATTCCCACCTTATTGCCTGTCACATAGACAAGAATTACCAAGCCAGGGACTCAGTGTTGGAAAGGTACCTAACTCTCGTCCAAGCCATGGAGAAGTACTTTAGCTGCATTATTGTTCAAAGCATCCCATACTCAGACAATCTTGAAGCAGATATCTTGGCCAAGGCCACTAGTACACAGGCGGATAGGCCCAATGGCACCTTCTATGAGGTCCTAGTGGAACTGGTGATGAAGGGGCTCCCAAAGGTGTGTGCCATTGGAGAGCAAGATTGGAGGGTCCCTACACCATCTCAGGCCCACATCAACTTCGGCGTTGCGGCACATATTGAGGGATCTACCCTAGGTGAAATTTGCAAACCAACCCCGGCGAAGTCCACGGACCAACTCTGGAGGGGGTCCAGAGCCAACCCTGGAGAGGGTGTGGGGCCGACCCCAGAGGGGGTCTGGAGCTAGCCACAGACCGACCTCTGGGGTCTCTCCAACATGGCAAGACCCATGTAGTGCAAAGGATGAGAATACCTTTAGGAGTAAGCTAGGACCGGAGGACGAACTTGTAACTTCACTCACCTCCCCTCCAACTATATAAATAAGACCCCTTGTAAGTGGGAAGATGGTGCCATTTATAACCCTAGATACCTATATACAATACACATGTTCATTCGTGTGTGATTCTCGTTGAGTCTCTCTGCATCCTCAATGGTTCTTGAATCTAACCGAGAGTGCTTACAAATTTACTATTCAATCTTGTATCGACGATATTTTCTTTTATGACATTTATAGATAAGCACCTGTCATTTCAATTCATACGTGCATATATATAAAATTATTTCCCGGGGAGCGCGCATGCTTTAAACAGTAAAAACGATTCTGCTATATAAGTACTGCTCAAACAAGAAGAGAATAGGAATGAATTACTCTAACCGACAATATGATTCTTGTAGCTACATGGAACGTGGATATGGTTCGGCCAGTCGCATTACTGTGTGCGTCATCGAGGTAGCTAGCTAGATTAGATTAGACGAACCTGCATACCAAGGTCCAGCACATTAATTTCCATCCCCTAGCTATAAAATACTAATTTTTATCCAATGACTAGTATATATAATATATATATGAACAACTTGATGTAGAATATCACATGCACACCTCGGATGCTCACCATAATGGAACACGAATATCCAAGGTCCAAACAACACTGTTACTACATATAGTAGTACGTAGTATTAGTATAGTTGGCCCTCCCATGAACAGATTTCTTCCTCGATCGACAGGGAAGACAACCTTGCGTTGCACGCATGCACCAAACATTCTCATATATGTGTATATGCCATATGGCCATTCCCAAAGAGCTAGTACAGAAGGAATGGAAGCCCACGGCATCAGCTAGGCTAGTTTTTTACTGCCCTCTTGGCAGCCCAGCTTGCCAGGACAGGACTAGTATTTTAGAAAAAGAGGTATACCTAGCTGGGTCTGCTACTATGTGAGCACGTACGTATGTGACAACACCAGAAGCTAGCGAGCCAAGCCATCAACCGGTGCATGCAATGCTGCAACCATTGCAGATACGACGTACCCATACGAGTATACATACGTAATATACGTACATACATGTAAAACGTTAAACAAATGGGAGTATTTGCATGCGTGTATGCATGTATGTGTCTGTGACGTCGTCGTGTGTTTGCGTGCGTGTGTGCACGAGAGGTACGAAGCTTGGGGGATGGTGCTGGTGTGTGGGGGCAACGCGGAGAGGGCGAGGGAATCTGTTCGTGAGGGGGGGCAGGGATGCGTTGCCGCGGAGCGGGCTTAACGACAACGACGACAGCGGCAGCATTAGAGGAGGACGACAAGGGCAGAGAGGCTCATGCACGCACATCACAGTATCACACACACATAACGCCAGCGGCGTGCTAGCGATATGCCAGCGCTCTCGATCGACCTGAGCAGCGGCAGCTCCGCATATAATATACCATGACGACCTTGTGAAGCTCATCATCGATCGTTTGATGAAGTCTTTATTAATTTAATTAGCTCCATCTGTCTTGCGCGAATTCTTATGGAAAACTAGATTATACGTACTCACTGATTAACTTGTGCTAAAAGGGGTATCGAATTAGTATGCTTAAGTTTGGCGTATGTAGAAATAGAGATATGTTGATGAGAACTTCTTTGAGGACATGAATAGTATTCATATGTTTAATTTGGTTGGTTCTTGGGAAGTGCTAAGGAGCACTTGACCTTGATTCTTGGCGCATTATTTACGTACAAACTTTTCCCTGATAGTTATGGGCTAGCTATTTCTCTGTCTGGCTAGCTGGATTTTTGTCATCCCATAGAACAGCATGAGGATTGAACATAACGTGATAATACTAGGAGCTTGTCTGTTTTTGGAAGCGATGCATGCAAGGCTCCAAAAGAAATGCTTTCACGGGGGAGATTTTGCCGCGGAGTCTTGTCCGCTTCCCTCGTGTTGGCGCCAGCCGACACGTGCCGATCGCTACAAATGGTTGGCAGAAAAAGAAATAATGTAGTGTTCATGAGTTAGCACCAATTTGTTGTGTTGAGATGGGGGACAACCGCTTGAAGTAGCATAATCAGATTATATATGCGTTCTGTGTACAAAATTGCGAGGTAATGTTTGCATATCTTGCGTATTTGAGTATTAATTAGAAGCTCATGATATTATTGAGTTGTTATGGTTGATTTTGCGCTTATATAGATAGCCTCTCTCTGGTTGCAGATACAAACCATTTTCGACGCTGGCATATATACCACTTGGACCGATAATTTCTATCCTAATATGTTGTTACAAATAATCACATAAACTAAAATATTACATATGAAAGTACATTTCGTGATTAATCCATACTAATACCAATTTAATAAATACACATAATATGAAAGCATTTTGATTTGTCGCATCGAAATGATACCGACGAATTCTCCCTTTGGTCTAAATTATTTCTAGTTGTAGCCGGTACACACAAAGCAATTCAAGGAATGAGTTAATTAATACTTTTGTTGACGCGGTTTGCCCCTACTGATTGTATATATACCTACCTCTCTAATTATTCAACATCGCCACTCAGTAAGGTTGTAACGAACCGCAGACCGTATGTATGTACGTATTGGCCAATACATATGCCAGCACAACGACTAGCCCACACAGAACTACGTACTGCAAACGAACGCGAGAGAGATCTAGAGATGGCATCTGCAAACTCGTACCCGCAGACACACACATGTACATCTGGAGAGTGACGCGCCAAAGTGCAAGCCATGAATCGATGCAGCACGAGTGTCCCACTCACTACTAAAAAACGGATCATCTCTCACGAGCTTTAGTTTTCCTGACAGGCCCATATAGACCGTAAGGGACATCAATTTTTGTGACGGATCCACGTATCACCGTCGCAAAAATTTTATTTTCCTGTCGGGCCCACTTATCACCATAAGGATAATTGGAAACCCTAACACCCCCACCTTTTCCCAATTTCGTAGCCGCCGCGCGCCCTCATCCCCTCGCCCGCGCCTCCTCCGCCCCACCTCCTCCACCCCATCCCCTCGCCCGCCTCCTCCACCACATCCCCTCGCGCACCCGCCTCCTCCTCCCCATCCCCTCGCCCGCGCCTCCTCCGCCCTATCCCCACGCCCACCTCCTCCTCCCCATCCCCTCCTCCGCCCCATCCCCGCGCCCGCCTCCTCCACCCCATCCCCTCGCGCGCCCGCCTCCTCCTCCCCAACCTCCCCCAACCCCGCCCGCCTCCTCCACCCCAACCCCTCGCGCGCCCGCCTCCTCCTCCTCCTCCCCATCCCCTCACCCGCCTCCTCCGCCCCATCCCCTCACCCGCGCCCGTGTCGACGCTAGCGCCGCTGGCCCGCATCAGATCCGGCCTCCCCGCCGCCGGATCTGCTCGCCCCTCTCCGGATCCATCTCGACCCGTGTCGGATCCGACTAGATCCCCTTACCTGCCTGCCCATCGAGCACGCATGCATGCATGCAAGAAAGCGCGCACGCAACCACACGCGCGCATGCGCGCATCATCTGATCGATGCACGCACGCCAGCTCATCAGGTGTGCCGTCTCGTGGGTCTAGATCGATCGACTCCCACGCGACTGCCGTTCCCGACGACGCCCGTGGCCGTCGCAATGCGTGGCGACGACATGGCACGGCGTGGGAGCGAGGCCGCCTGCGCGCATTGCCACGGCCGGGAGTGTCACGGAACGCCGGCCCGTTCCTTCGTGCTGGAAGCAAGCCCGGCCATGCGCCATCACATGCACGCACGCACGCACGCACTCCGGCCGCCGTCGGTACCTGCTCTCGTCTTGGCCTCTTGGGTGCGTGTACATATATGTACGTAGCCTCTTGGTTAGCCAATTACGTATGTAGTGTGGTACGTACGCGCTTAATTATTAATATGGTTCGATCGATCGATACGCACTACACGCAGACGTAGCTAGGTGCGTGAGCTAGCGTACGTAGAAGAGTACGGCTAGCTCGATCAGGTGGCCTGTAGACTTACGTATGAATGCATGCAAGGATAGATCGTCTTTTGTTTGAGCTCGATCGATCTAGAATTAGTAAGTTACGTACGTACGGACAAAGACGTATACCTACCTGCATATATATATACGCGTGTGCACGTACACCCAGTTGATGTAATTATAAAGTTGATTCAGACTAGCTAGCTAGTTTGCGATAATCTCTGATTAATTACTTAATTACAGACCGGCACACACTTGTTTAAGGACAGCACTGCACGTTCGGACTGGTTTTTAGTCTTCCGTGTACTCATCTCTTACGAACTGTAATTTGTAAGTTTGTAACCGTACACAAATATCTCACATGTACTACACTGCCATTTCGTACGGCCTGACATTTGGTCTACACGTGACTTCGTTTTGGTGCATAAACCGGATACAGCGTGCAGAAAATGGATAACCGTGGCAGGTTAAGATCGCTGATCTCTTGCAAGTGTTTGTTTGGGTTAACATATATACATGTACATACCATTTGTTCATCATAATCCCCTCTGTTTTTTTTCTTTCAGGCTGCATATATTATATATACAGACCCTTAGCTTTTCCCTCAATGTTCATACTGATGACAATTTATAATAGACGTTGTCTTAAATGCATGTAGTCAAATAATTTAGTACTTGACCACTAATACACACACATTAAGGTACTACTCTATAATTTTTTATTAAGATATTACTTGAAAACTTTAAGGGCCAGATATGTAAACCAGAGATCATGTCACCGTTCCGCACAACGTTAACATCTACTTAATTAGTAAAATAGGAATAGCATAACGTGTTTACTAGATCATTAAGGCCGCGCAATTGTGCGGTGTGGCCTGGTATACTACATTACTCTGCTTTTTTTTCACAACTTGACATTTGACTTTCAGTATGTATTAATGCTAATTGTTTTTATGGTTTAAGCCTCTTTCTTATCTTGAGTTTACATATGTTGCAAATAATATTCAATGGTTGTTCTTAATTAATTGGTCGTAATTAATTAAAGTCCACCAAATTAATGACCTACTGTTTTATTTTTGTGAGAAATTCTAGTATATTTCTTTTTATGACAACGATTTAACCACGTATAGATTCTCAGCTTTTAATATATTACAGATTAGCCAAATGGTTAGTTACAAGCTAAGTAGGGGCTAGCTCCCTCCTCTAATTCTTTTTCTACTTATCATTTTAGCATGCATACAATCAACTTTTTAAAATTTTGACCACAAATATTCATAAAAGTAATTATCTTTGCTATACGAAAATTATACTATTAGATTCATCATCAAAATTTATATATCAGTGTATTTTAAATAATTTTGCTAATATATAATTAAAAAATTTATAGTCAAAATGGTGTACCATAGACTGTGTTCATAACCAAAATGATAAGTAAAAGAGAACGGACATAGTGATTAAGAAAATTCTATTACCTGATTTGACTGCTGCCCTCATCACATACAATGATGGTCCTATTGGCTGGAAAGTTGTGTAGGAGAGAATGTGATAGCTCCTTCCCTCTCTCCTTTCGTACACAGAAATTTTCACATCCATCAACCTGAGACGACATTTTTCTATCTGTCTTTGGTGGCAGAAACATTCCACACATTCCCCTATTTTATTGGGCAGCCGTATGTCCCCATGTTGGGGCAGGGAATAGATGGGCTTTTTTAAGGTGTAACTTATAAATTTTAGTTTAAAATTTTGAATTCTGTTGGTTTATGAGAGAAAGAGAGTAGGGAAAGAGATACCCACGTACGATTTTAGCCGATATAGATGAAGTCGGAATAATGTCTACTACAATTAACTTATAAACTTTATCTTAAAAAGACACTTTGTTTAAAAGTTAATTACTATAAAAAATTAAGTTATAAGCCCTAAAAGAATCCACTCAGTATGTTGCTGAGCTGTATAGGCTTGGCCCACTCTACGAGCTAGATATAGCATCCTAGTCTCAATTAAAATTAAATTTACTAATTAAATCCAGTAAATGCATCATGCATGCAGTGGCCACTGGTTAATGTGAGATAAATATTGACGAGAATATAATAATCCTCGTAGTTATTACGTCATCATATTCTTCGAATATACCCCTTAGCGATAAGAGAGAAATTTCATAGAATAGTCGTAAGTCTTACTACAATTACTCCGTAGGCCCTTCTATGACTACTTAATCGTAAATTCTACTACGGCTACCTAGTCATAAATTCTACTACGGCTATCTAGTCGTAAGTTCTACTACGGTTACCTTATCGTAGATTCTGCTATCAGGGCTTACTCGTGGCTCCTACTACGAGTACTTAGTCGTAAGACTTGCTACGACTACTTGGCTAAAGAGTCATATTGCGACTATCTGACTTAACAATTAACCTATTCTTGCGGTAGGGTGGTCTAACAAGGCAGTTAAGCGTGCGTTTGTATTCTATAACCGTATACAATCTTACCCATGTCTCTCTAACAACAACTGTCCTTCAGTGAACTGCTTCACATGTCTCTCTAACAATAACCGCCGTCCAGCTGTTAACTCCCGAAGCAACAAAACGCCTCCTGGCAAGGAGCAACTGCCACCGATTCGCTAGTAACATAAGGACGGATGTTGAGAAAGAGGCCAGAGAAAGGGCGAGTGATAGATCCCGGTAGGGAGTAATCCATTCTGTAATCAATGTAATTCCTTATACTATCACGATGTAACTCCATTCGTAGCAACAATTGTATAGAATGTAGGATTATTATTCTCTAAGGAGAAGACTCGAATCTAGATAAAATTTGCGTGTCTTTACTCTGCGTGTTCACATCATAGCCTTGAGTGTCTTTCTCTAAATTTAAAAAATCATACGTAAGATCGATATTAAAACATCGACAAATATCATTTCTGATTAATAAACCATATCACTTCGGAGTACATAAGGTACAATAATACGAGCAAGATGTTCAGAAATAAATTATAACAGAATGCCAAGGTTGTATACTTTCGTAGTTTGTTATTTTCGAACTTAATTATGTTTTCAGCTAGAGCGTGTGGACCAGCTAGCATTGGAGATAATTATCTCAAAGAGAAGCTCGCTATTGGTGATACCATATTAATGTGGTCCACTAGCATTGGCGATAAATATCTCAAAGAGAAGCTCGCTATTGGTGATACCATATTAATGTACGACTAACTAGCTAGCGGCAGGGAGTGGCAGAGTTCTGTTGCGGTGTTTGGCTGCATGGAATTTTGACAAACATCTCGTGAACTCGGACTGTTGTTGAGGTTTCTTGGGCGTATGCGTAGATTGGCAAGTACTCACTTTAGGCCCATATCCGTGCAAAGTCTGACCTTTGTCTTGCTCTTGCTCGCATCATTGCATGAGGTGGACTTGTCTTGTTTTCCTTTTCTTAATTTTATTATGAGAAAATGAGACCTCCCTTGATCTGTTTATCTAGAAGAAGAGAGATCAGATTAACACACTACTACAGAAATCATCATCACAGACGGTTCAAAAACGTCATCACAGACGATTTTTTGAACCGTCTAAATTTATGGATCAATAATAATCGAAACTTATCACAGACGGTTTGTGAGCTGTCTATGATAAATACAATACAGACGGTTTGTAACTAGAACTGTTTGTGAAAAATACTATCACAGACGGTTCTATATATAGAATCGTCTATGATACTCACACATCACAGACGATTCTATACTACAAAATCGTCTGTGATAGTTTATTCTATACTTAAATTCTTTTCTATTTTTGAATTAGCCCCAAGAAATATTAGCTATGCCGTTTGAAAGCCAGCAAATACGATAGCAAACATAGTAGAGAACATTCTAATTATATTACAATCCACCATTACAATATCACAAGATTGCAATGTACCATTACAATATCACAAGTTTACAAGGGCAAAACTAGCTAGACTCCATACATGTTGCTCAATCTCATATACATAAGACCCCATTGCGAGAAAGGTTATCCTCACATGTAAATAGAAAGTGGAGACAAATGATGAAAAAAAAAGCTTAGAACATAGTTCTGCTTGAGATTAAAAACATGCATAGCTTGTTATTTCTGATGCTTATCCGCCTTACTAGTAACGGCTAGGGCAGCAATAATTGCAAGAACTATTAACATGTAGATGAGAGAGTGACAAATGCAACTTGCAGGGAAAGAAGACGTGCACAGTGTGTTTTGTCCGAATATAGCTTTTTTTGTTCCAACAAATATTTGTCCTAAAGTCCAAACATATATAATTGAACATTGCCTTGTGTATCCCATATATACAGCAGTGTGATTGTGTCTTTAAAATGAGTGTGTAGAAACATTATCTGGATGTTTTTTCTAAATAATTATTCAAATTTGTGGCTGTTGGATTAGAGATCCAACTGTTCTTTTTTTGAGGGGGAGAATTCGTGCCTGTTGAATCTTTAATCTAACGACTATAAATCTGTATGATAGTTTGAAAAAAATATCCGAATGATGTTTATCAATACTCAATTTCAATGTTGTTAGCTTAGCTAGATTCTGTTGTTGCAGCGCTGGCCTGCATGCCAATCCAACAATATTGGAAACTATGGAACTAGGCATTTGCTACTATTTATGTTGACACTGGTATCTCAAAAAGAAATAGAGGATCGAAATTAATATACTTCTACAGTACAACATGCATATACACGCACGTATTATATAGATACAAAACGAGCCCGTCCTTCCAATAAATGAACTGTACGTACGCTAGCTCTAGCTCGCTAGCTAATCATCATATGTATATCAAAAGCTGGGGGTTCACGGCCCCAGCGTGTCCACCTATCGTCTTTTTAAAAAAAATTTTATTTTTTCGTAATTACATATAAACCTTTAATTTTTATGAAAAGATCTTTAATTTTTTACGAAAAAGTCTCTTCACTCTTTTTTTACTGGATAACATCTCACGATTTTTCATAATTACGTATAGACCCTTGGTTCTTTCGAAAAGGTACTCGGTTTTTTACGAAAAAGTCTCGCCACTCCCCCTTTTACTAGATAACGCTCTGCGTTTTTTTTTGAAATTACGCGTAAGTCATTTTCCTTGGTTTTTTTGGAGAGGCCCCTGGCACGTTATTTTTATATGAATCTTCGGTCCACATAGTAGTGAATTTTTACTTCGATCCACATGGTAGTTAGCACGACGTGACGCAGCGCCTATGAAGCTAGTTATTATAAACTCATAACAAGTGTTTTGCCAACGCATTTTCTAAGATACTGTTTACATGCCCTTGCATTTTGACGTAAGTATGTATATACCTTTCTAAAGTAGAAACGTCCCTTGCTCCCTTTTGTGCCATGTTTTGGTGTTAACTAGCAACGTAAGTATGACGCCACGCTGCGCTAGCTATCATGTGGACGGAAGCAAAAGAGGCGAAAATTCGCAGTAAAAAGAGAGCGGAGGGGTTTTTTCGTAAAAAATCGAGAGTCTTTTCGCAATAAAAGGAGAGCGTTGGGGTTTTTTTTGTAAAAAATCGAGAGTCTTTTCTAAAGAACCAAGTGCCTGCATATAATTACATAAAATCACGGGGTGTTATCCAGCAAAAAAATTGGAGGGTTTTTTTTTCAAAAATCAGAGACCTTTTCAAAAATATGAGGGAGCTTTTTTGTGGAAAAGTCCACATGGACACGGTGTGGAGGGAGGAATCTCTCAACTTTGATATACGGAGTATTTGCTATATATGACGTCTACGCACGTACGTAGGGCATGCATGCGTACATGCACAGACGATCTGATCGATCGATCACATGTAGGCTCTATATATGTACGTAAATAGTAACAGCCTCTAGGATTCCTGGGGTGGTAGGTATAGGAGGACTAGCTCCCAAAGCTCACGTGATGGCGATCGGGCGACGAGGTGCACTTTGGAAAGTACACTCACATGCGATTGGCAGAATGCATGCCCTGAGCGAAGGGGTCAATTAAAGTGTAAGTGTTTTTGAGTGATGGTGTTTGTGCGCGCGTGTAGACATGCATGTCGTTCTCGCTCTCCCCTGCCGCATCGATCGATCCATCAAATCTACGCGTGCCATCGATGCGGCCATGGGCTTGGGAAATATCCTGTGGGCTTGCATCCATGCACTGTAGGTTTCTATAAGCTGAGATATGATTTATGGTTGAAAATTTTAAATTTTAGATATTTTATGAGAGATAGTATATATAAAAAATAATTGTATATAGTTTTGGTCGGTATATTTAAATTCGGTATAGATTATATTACAATCTACCTACAAACTCTATCTTAAAAATATACTATTTAAAACTAATTATAAATCAAAAATCATAATAAGCGCTAAGGCCATGATCGTTTCGGCTTTTTTCGGCTTCAGGTTCTAACTTCAACTTTTTTTTCACTATTTACTACACTATCCACTAACTCAGTTACAGTAAAATTTCAGCTAGCTATAGTGAAATTTCAGCTAAAAAACAGAAACCATCGCTAAAACGATCACCACCTAGAACCCAGTCTACCGTGTTTGAGCAATGACTGGGCTCGGTGGTGCATGATGAGATTATGGGGTGCTCATTTCGGCTTCTAAAAACTTCATCTTCTAACTTCAGTTTTTTTTTCACTATTCACTATACTATCTACTAACTCAGCTACAATAAAAAAAGCTAACTACAGTAAAAAAAATCAAAAACCAAAAATTATCGCTAAAACTTCACCACCTATGCATGACAGCATAAGCTAGCTGCGCGGGGCGCGCTCTGGGACAAGCTAGGTCACAAAGCCAGGGGTTTTGGCCGGGAGCCTGCCGTGTGTTGCGTGCGTGCTATTTGACGGAGCTAGCTGCAGCCGTACGTAGCTCTTCGTAGGGATGATGATGCGGACTGCTGCTACACTATGCTTACTAGCTAGGTGGTAGCTAGCTAATTGCTGCCTACGTAAGTAGCACAGATACAACAGGCGGTGAAATGTACATATTCTGGCACACCCTTGTATATGTTTCTATAGCTTATATATATCATAAACAACTAGGTAGAAATCTGCGACGCTGCGCCAGTCATAAAATCATTCGTTTGACGATAATAAAGGAGTGAAGTTCGGAGATCACACATAACACAGAAAACCGATAGCAAATTTATTAGTTAACATGCAAATTTTACCTGTTTAAAACTCATATACACAAAATAATGTCTGATATCGAACCATAAGTACACAAGGCTGCAGCTAATATGAAGTTGATAGAAAATGAAATACAAATTACAGTGAACTTTTGCATTCAATAACTAATAATTTGAAATGTGAATAGCGAAGGCTGGGTTCATGAACTGAAGATCGGCAGTGCAACACATTAAAATGACGCAAGCCTTTCAATGCAACTACACAAATCTTTGTACCTCAAGACAATCAGCAGCGAAGTACACAATGCTGTGGCTCCAACCCAAGAGGTTCCCTGTTTACATGTTCATCTCTAATAGCTTTGGCCTATTTGCTTATTAAGAGTGGCTAGTCTACAACACGCATAAGAAAAGTGAAGGTTAGGATCACGAACTGAAGGCCAGGAGTGCAGCATCTTAAAATGACGCAAGCCTTTCCATGCAATTGCACTAATTTTGT
This sequence comes from Melocanna baccifera, assembly GCA_036346265.1. NCBI lineage: Eukaryota > Viridiplantae > Streptophyta > Magnoliopsida > Poales > Poaceae > Melocanna > Melocanna baccifera. The sequence continues at coordinate 15,749,556 of CM070693.1, forward strand.
ATCTAAAGACGATTAGTAGCCGAAGTACACAATGTTGTGGCTCCAGCCCAAAAGGCTCCCTGATTACGTGTTCATAACTCTGATAACTTTGGCCAATCTGCTTATTAAGAGTGGCTAATCTACAACACACATAAGAAAAGCAAGCATTATAATTTAATAAGGGCTGCAATGCTATTCTATTTTCGATCAGCAATCTTTTGTTGAGCACAAAGAGCTATCTGAAACATAATGAAGTGAGATCCTTATCTGTGAAAAAGGTGAATGATTCAGACGTAACTTGCTGAAGTATATTGAAGGAATTGGCTTACAACCATCAATCCATGAACTGCTACTTTCAAACAGAACAAAAACTGCTTGTTATGTCTGTCTGATAGTACATTAGAATAATATTATGATCATGTAATCACAGGAAATATCGTGCATAAGTATGTTTAGTAAGAACTATTAGAATCTAGGACTGAAAGACAAAGTATGTTTAGGGTAATCACTATGACCACCTAATGTCTAATGCTTTCAGTAGTAGCAAAAAAAGTCTAGATACAAAATAATATAGTTCTGGGGATGTGATATGCTGAGAAATCAATCAAATAGGTCGAAAGGTTTTTTTGGAACAGAAGAAACAAAAGTAAAGAAATATTTGAATAGGGCCTTTTACTTTGTGATATATGGCTGCTTTGTTAATATCTATCCTAATGATTTACATTTCTATTTTTTTTGAAAAGGTCATGTTAGTCTACATTCAATAGATTATTGATGAGATTCGACTTTAAAAGAAGCTAGTAATGGAAAAGGCAAGAAAGGGAACAATAAATACAATGGAAGAGAGACTAATTAAGACAGTGAATCCTCTTTCCCATGTAATGGAAAAGAGAAATATTACTGACATAGTTCCAAAGCATATGAAGCAAAAAAAATAGCAGGCTTAGGGACCATGTCTGTAGGCCAAACAATCATGAATATGGCAAGCACCCTGAGCTGATACTGTGGTAAAAGGCAAATATTTTAGGAAGCACTCTCTTTTTTGTTCCTGTTGACAAAAGATATCTATCTGACGAAATCAATAGCAAAAAAAGGAATGGTTCTTGACAAAAAGCTAGGTAGTGCAACATGCATCCTTTTTAAGTGTAAATGCAAGTCAGATATTATGCACTAAAGCAAGTATCTATCATCATATAGACATCGCATCCTATAAAATAGACCTGAACAAAACCCTCAACAATACGATGGAAATCTACGCAAACCATCTGAAATTTTCTTCATAAATAAGAAGTTTGCTTTTTTATTCTAGACTATAGAAGTGCAGATATCACGATACCATAAACGTTTTCTGTAAAGGACTATAGATAGGCTATGCTCTAGGTAACTAATACCCACCATATAGAAACAACAAGAGACTATAGTGAATAAAGCTGGTAAGGCAGAACATATATTGTCCTTTCCAGAAAAAATTAATGGTCTCCTGAGAAGAAGCTCACCAAGCTTCGTACGGAAAATGTTAACCATGGCTTTCTTGCTATTACCAAGGTGTCGTAAATGTTCTCGGATTAGTTTTGCGTGCCAAAAAAGTCTATGGATGGCCTAATGTACTTCCTATCAAACATGTAGCGGTGAATTTAGGGACTAAGAAGACACCTTTCCCTTGGCTTGGTTATAGATGGGTCCAATGAAGTGGTCTGTCCTAGCTAATTTCTTTTGCTTCTGTTGTCATTAAAAATTGAAGAGCATGTACAACATCCTATGAAAGGGTGGGATACGGAATGAAAACAAAATATGACAATAATGACATAAACCAATCCTGTAATTTGAAGTAAAGGAAAAGAGAGAAGACTAAGAGATGAGCAAAAACATAGAAAGGAAACAGATGAGCATCCCTATCTAACTGTATTTGGCAGAACATCATTGTAATATGAGTACATACATCAATACCTTGTCCTATTACCTACAAAAATCTTTGTGTACCTCATTCATTTCTACCTGAAAGGTCAACTAAAGGATCCTCGTAAGGGCATCGCATTATGTCACATAATTCAGAGCTCTGGGAATTCGCGCATACAAATAAAAACAAACGTAATTTGAAGAGAGGAAAGGACAAATAGTATATGAGATGGTATATCATGATAGGTGAACTATGAAGCAATCTGATCGAATGTATCTTAAAAGAGCGATGGAGCTGTTTCCTAATACAACAATTTTATATAGAATCAACACATGGAAAGCAATGTTACTATAGGAACCTTGACGTGTTCGCAAAGTAACAAAATGAAGGTAACCAAATTTAATCTATCTATTCGATCATGGAAGTGAAACCAACAATGGTAAATAAACAAGGTGGGAACCATTGGCTCCATTCCTAAACAGGAAACCACCTCGAAAATTGCAGACCTGAGACTGTGGAAACATCTCATTGGCAAGGAACATCTCTTGATGGATCGTATTTTTTTCTTGACGAACTGTGGTTTTGGTGGATTGAAAATCATGTGTACGAAGCAGTAAGTCATAGCTAGGCTATTCTTTTTCCCTATAGAGTAAAGGGAAAGAATCTAAACTGAGCATCTAGAGTTAACACGAACATGACAAACAGTGAAAGAAATCATCAAGATAGCAACATAAGTACTGCAAAAACACTTCTAAATTATTGAGATAAGAACATAAATAAGAATTAAGAGAGTCGTACCTGTTATTATATCCAATTGAATCCAGCAAATGTCTGGCAATACCAGGTCTTGTTAGCTGCTATCAGTTGCCAACCTGCTGAAGCACTTTTTGAGCAAATATGTTCCTTGGACAAAAATTGTTAAGCATAAGTGGACTACTATAAAGTCATAGAGTTTGCAGACCAAAAAGGGCTGACTCAGTGAATGCATTCATTCCCCAAACCATGCATGTGGACATATGTATCACAAACAAAAGGAAAAGCTGACACCTTTTTCAGTTTAACCTAGAATCATCAACATCATAACAAGCTTGGTTGCATGATACAATGTTCATATGAAGTAAGCATAAGGCAATAAGCTTGCAAAAAGTGTGTATCGATGAACTAAAGCAAAACGAAGAGAAACCTGAAGCGTTGTAACAGCGCAAGGCTTGCAGAATCTTAACCCAAACTCAGCATAACATGGATCTACAAATAAAAGTTGTAGTGAATGCATTCATTCCCCCAAACCATGCATGTGGACATATGTATCACAATCAAAAGGAAAAGCTGACATCTTTTTCAGGTTAACCTGGAATGATCAACATCATAACAAGCTTGGTTGCATGATACAATGTTCATCTGAAGTAAGCATAAGGCAATAAGCCTGCAAAAAGTGTGTATCGATGAACTAAAGCAAAACAAAGTGAAACCTGAAGTGTTGAAACAATGCAAGGCTTGCAGAATCTTAACCCACGCTTAGCATAACAAAGATCTACAAATAAAAGTTGTAGTGAACGCATTCATTCCTCAAACCATGCATGTGGACATATGTATCACAAACAAAAGGAAAAGTTGACACCTTTTTTAGGTTAACCTGGAATCATCAACATCATAACAAGTTTGGTTGCATGATATAATGTTCATCTGAAGTAAGCATAAGGCAATAAGCCTGCAAAAAGTGTGTATCGATGAACTAAAGCAAAACAAAGTGAAACCTGAAGTGTTGTAACAGCGCAAAGCTTGTAGAATCTTAACCCACACTCAGCATAACATAGATCTACAAATAAAAGTTGTAGACAGTAATCATAAAGATCGCCATACCTTGTTGTAGTAAATAAAGGCATACATGTGAGAAGAACCCTCCTGCTGCAACCATGTGTGTATCGCTATTGAAAAGAAACCAAGCATGAAACATTCATAGGCCCTCAAGAAATGAGCACACAAACCTAAATATGGTTTGGTATACACCCCAGCCTCTAGCCCATAAAATTTTCCTCTTCCAAATGGCAAAAAATTATATCAAGCAAAGGACCTCGATATTAAAACAAGAACAACAACTAGTGTTTGCGAGAAACGTACATAAAGAAAAGGAAGAGATCAAAACCTAACACCTATACACTCTTCGTGCCTTGTGAGATTTTGACTGATAGGCTAGGGTATGAATTTCTATAAATATATAAAACTAAACATTGAATCACCACAGTGTTTGTGTAAGTAAGGCAATTAGTAGTCATAAATTTGATCTCTCCCTAAATCAAAAGAAGCAAACCTCAAGGCTTGGTGACGGGAAGGAACGATAGAATTAGCTTCTTGGGGTGAATTGTTGATGATCTGCATCTTGACTATCAGGGATTAAATGGATGAGATTATCCTCGCTCTATCCGGAACGGAGTAGAAAGCAGAGAAGGAAGGGCACTATAAGGCTGAAGTGTCGCCATCTCTGGAGCGCCGTCAACACCAAAGTCACGGTACAATCCTGCCCAACATATGCAAACCAAAGGGGCAAACGAAGAGCAAAATAATCTTGTCCAATATATGCAAACCAAAGGGGGAAAAGGCAAGCAACCTTTGGGAAAACTAAGGCGGCAGACCGTAAGGCGGCGGTGGCGGATCTAGGCATGCCAATCCGGGACCAGGAAGGAGAGGAAGGAGGTAGGAGAATCAGTGGGACAGTTTCGATGAGGGAGCCACAGAGGTCACTGATAATGAAAGGGACGGCCGGATCTGTTGGATCTAGCGGTGGTGCCCCCATGACTCGACGGCCACAAGGCGAGAGGGGCCGAAGCGAACCGAACGGTGTAGACTTAGCCACAAACGGAGCAAAGGCTTGTACGTCTGGACCACAGGCACTGCCAAAGCCCTATGGATGTATGGGAGGAGGAGGAAGAAAGGCGGAGAGGATAGAGCTGGTGGATGGACCGAGAACCAAAGAGGAAATGGACTTTTGGAAAATAGAGGCGTACCTGAGGGCAGCGGGGTCACGGCATCAGTAGGATCTGTAGGCGAGGGCGTGGGGGAAGATGAGGATGCGACTAGATCAGTGGTGCATGACAGATCGATGGCGACATCTCAGTTTAGGGCGAGGTAGACTAGGAAACAAAAAGGTCCAACGTCGGCAGTCAGGAAAAGCCTCCGTTGCACGAGGCAAGGGGGCCTGTGCCAAGCCTTGGCAATGGCAACAACGAAGACGTGGGGAGCGGCAACGGTGGGGATGGGAGAGTAGATGGAGAGGCTATGAAGGGGAGAGTGAGGCAAGGGGGCTGCACGGCGTAGAGCAAGGACCAAAGAGTGTGGAAGGTACACGCGGTGCACGGAGGGAAACAGATGACCCAGAGCTTGGCTGGGCTGTGGATAGGTACATGTGGTGCAGAAGGTATTTTCCTATATGTATATGAATGAGGAGGAGGCAGAACGGGGGGAATCACTAGGGGGAGGAGGATCGCTGCCTCTAGGCGCACGTGCCGTGCCACCGCAGCCAAGAGATCACCAGGGGGAGAGGAGATCCTCCACACCATGCGAGCTACCACCGGTCGGGCGTCGCCTCCCTCCAAGTGCGCTGTAAGGCGTCGCTGCCTTGCCGCAAGCTCGGGCGCCCGACGTGGAGCTCCGTCGGGTAGGCGCCTCCCTCCTCTCCGTCTTTTGCCGTGGGTGCTGGCAAGCTCGAGTGGGGACTGAATTTCGGAGGTGCGCGAGGGACTCGGTTGAGGAGGGAGACGACGGTGTGGGGGGATGCCGCCATGGCCAGTGCCGTCACTCCTCGCTAGTGCCGTAGCAAAGGCCAGGGGGATCTAAGGTTAGGGATTGCGGAATCCACGGCGGCACGGGAGGGCATTGGGCTGAATTCGAAGAGGGCATGGGGAATGAGTTGAAGAGGGAGGTGCGTGTGGTGGGTGTTTGCAAAAATGTGGGTTGTGCACGCCCAGCTCCATCCGAGCCACCAAATCGCTCACGGACGTGCCTGATTCATTTGAGTACAAAAGCGCATGAATAAGCTGAGTGTATAGTAAACATACCCGATATACATATACATATATATGCATGTACATATATGCATATACATATATACATATATATTTTCCTATAATTATATATGTAACATGTAACATTAATTAAAATATCAAAAAAATCGAGCAAAGATTTGAAGATGTCATCATCAGTATATCCAATTTTGATATTTTAATTAATGTTACATGTCACTTCCCCTGCAAAAAAAGTATAATTAGATTTCATTTAACTTCGAATTGTCCACTCAACTAGCTAGATTGGAAACACGCTAAAAAAGCATCAACTTGCACATCTCAATAAAATCGAGCAAAAATAATGTTCAAAAAATGGAAAAGTTGCTTATTTACCCAGATTATACTTCTCCCAACAAAATTTGAAGATATTTATAAAAATTTATGAATCTTACGCATCTGGGGAATCGATGCACCAGTCAATACCGTGGGAGGGTACTATGATACCACAAAAGTGATGTGCTTAACTTTATAGGACCAAACTATGTTCTATAACCGCAACTAATTATTAAGGATTGTTTTAGAATGGTGTTGGTTTTAGAATAGTGTTGACTTATGACTTTTTTATTATAGCTGGTTTATTTTTTACTATAGCTGAGTTGATTTATTTGGCATAATTAAATTTTTAAAAAATAAAAATAGAAAAAATATGTTAGCCCATCACGGACAATGCAAAGAATTACGAGGAAAAAGAAAAAAAACCCGAAAAAACAGAAAAAACAAAATTAATAAATAGTGAAAAAAACAAAAATCAAAAACTAAATTGAGCGGTGTCTAAAGGTCTACACAAACCTATCTTACCAAGGTTAACTCTCTCCCCCTGTCCAAATGTTCATGGATAAATACACTTGTATATTGATTTCCGTGCATTGTAAAGAACGTATATTAGGTACATTTCCCTTTCAAATTTCTTTTTTAGATGAAATTTCCCTTTCGATTTTCAAGTACTTACTTTGATGGGAAACATCTGCACTGATTGCTTTTGCATTGGTCTGTGCGTTGCTTTCATTTGTTGGGGGGTCTCATCCTGGCCTAACATTCGGATCCATCGAGGCATCACTCACCGCAAAAGCCACCACCAATCAGGGTCTTGAAAATGGATAATTGGTACTCGATCAGTCAACCAATTATATGGTATAATCAGCTATTACCGATTTGCTTCCAATCATGTCGAGCCGCCGAGCCAGCAAGGTCCACTGAAGCGCCTCGGCCGCCAGATCACTCAGGACTAGAGCACTGATGATCTTCTTAGGTTTTGCTTGACGTCTGGAATTCTTGATGATCAACTGGAGGTGCGTGGTCAGGTGGAGGAGGCTTCTTTTAATCTTCCTTCCGTTAGCTTTTTTTATTGATAGTTTAAGAGATAGCTTTTTTATCAATGGTTTAAAAGTTAACTTTTTATCATAGGTAGTGATGTTTTTGTCTATGTTCGTGGAGCGATCGAACCACCCGCTGGCCGACTGTCAGACCGGTAAGGCTAAATGATATGGGTCGTTCAATTTTTTCGACGTAGGATCAAGATATTTAAATGTAATATCTCGAATCGTAGTGATCCCCCGTTACTAACGTAAGAGCTAGTACTTTTTAATTCACAAAAACACACGTGCTGAGTTTCACGACCACCAAGTAAAACTTTATCGTGCTCTTAATTCCTAATGAAAAGATTGAACGATTTTGATTATCGAAGCATCCCCAATTTCCTACAAGGAGATGGTTCCGCCATCATAGAGAATAAGAGCAAAAGTTTCAATATATTATTTCTTAATACGATGGTCTAGGTTACAATGTGGAGGGGGTGCGGCTACTTAAGGTGCTCCCCATAACTCCCCCCCCCCCCCACACACACACACCATGGGCCCTAGGCCGACTCCTAAGCCGTTTGGCAAACAAAGGACCAAAACCAGAGTTATTTCGGCCCAAAGAAAACGAATCAAACTCCATCTATCCTAGCTTATCTATTCGGACTTCAAACCCTAAACAAACCATTCGGACTTCTTGTTCAAAACAGAATACACGACCAATCCCAAGGGAATTTCGGTCAAAGATATTGGCTTGCAGGCCCATGGCTTGGTCTCACATGATTGCATTTGGAATTCACTTCTCCCACGCCTTAGGCTGGTCCATGCGGATGGGCCATCTTAGGCAGCCGCATGGGCCAATCTCCTCAACCGTATGGGCCTCTCCTTGATGGGTTTCCACAGGGGCTTGGACCCCCTGGTTCCATAAGCTCTCTCCTTGGGCCAGCTGCATGGCACCCTTCTCTTGGACGCTTGGACCGCATGGAGTTTCTCCTTGGCTGCATAGGTTCCTTCCTCCATCCTTGGTGCTTGGATCTTCTCCTTGAGTGCTAACCGATTGAAGTTGGTTCATCTTGTGCTCCACCATCGCTTTGGTCCCAACCTCCCCCTCCTCCCTCGTGGTTTCAAAGTCTTCAATTTATTCGAATATGAGAATACACAAAGAACTTACAAGATGTAGAATATTGTTCTCATCAATACAAAGAAATTTATTAAGAAGCTAATTCACCTATTTATTTAAAAAGCTTAGGTTATACTCTAGTCATTGGACCTTTTGGTGCTTCATGGAGAACTTGGAGAGGTGGAAAATTTTGGACACTAAGGAACATTTTGGACACTAGGGAAACCATTGAATTCTAGTAGTTGGCCTGTCAGTACTGATCTCCTTCCATTCAAGCACCAACAAATATAAACCTAAAACATTTCCACGTCGTTACGCACATAACTGCCAAGCCTGGTTCCATCACACGCACTCGATCGACAAGGACATGTTCTTTTCTTTGGAGGAGACAAGGTTACATCCTAATTAATTAGTGCGTCTTTCTCCTGGCCCAGCTAGTAGGAGAAGTTTCTGTAAGTAAATTAGAGCAAGTAAATTAGGAAACCTTAGATACTGTGGGCCAAGTTGCAGAAAACCTTGCTCGGCCTTAGATACTGTGGGCCAAGTTGCAGAGTAAGCTGCACATAGCCTTAGGTATTGTGTGGCCTAAACTTGCACTAAACCACAAGTAATTCGAATCTCTGGCAGCCACTGTCACCAACGTTTGTCGATGGCCATTCAAATTATATGCGGTTCTGTGCAACGTAAGGCTCCGCTAGTTTTAGTTTTTTTTCAGTTTCAACTTCTAACTTAACTTTTTTTTTCACTATTCAGTAATTCATATTTTTCTGAATTTTTTTTAGATTTTTTTGGGTGTTTTTGTATTTTTCTTTTTTTCCCGTGTTCCTTTGCATTGTCTGTGATGGAATAACATCTTTTTTCTATTTTTACATTTTTTAAATTTAATTATACTTAAAAAGTCAAATCAGCTACAGTAAAAAAAACCAATTACAGTAAAATTTCAACCAAAAACTAGAAGTTATCGTTAAAAGGAACGCACCCTTAAGCTACCATATCGTGAGTTAGGTACCATTTACCAATACAACTTTTTTTTTTTGGTAACTTGAGCTACGTTTCCTAGAGGTTTCTGTAATTCACTCAAACCATGAACTACACCCTGAGAGAAACAAAACAAAACGACACAATTATCGTCTCTATCGATCACTAATTAAGCGTGTCGTGGATGGAACAAGCCCATGATTATCCAGTTGCGCGCACTTTGCTCCGGCCTCTGGAGCTTTAGCTCAAGTGGAGTCTAAAAAATAAGAAAGGGAAAGGAAAAGGCTAGAAAACTTGGCTCAAGCGCTGCCTGTTTCGCACTTACATCTTGCCGGTGTCGACACTGACGTAATACTTCATTGGGTGTTAGGTCAGCTTATAAGACAGCATGACACCTCGCTGCTTTAATCCTACGGGATGGGATGTATTTCGTCCACGTTCAATGAACTTTGGTTCTATACGAAGGTGAAAACAAGATTGGCAACAGATAGAGGAACTATTCTATATGTAAGATTAATTTAATTTTTTATGGCCTATGTAATTTATTAGATTGATTCTAGCAAAAAGCACAAGTTTTAATTGATTAATGTTTAATGCTCTCAGATGTACGATTACACAAGATTTGATCTTGGCCGTCCTGCTACTATGGTCTTAAACTCTTCATCAATTGAATATGTCAAAAGAAGATCCAGTCGATTACGATCACAATTTTGTCGACTACGACCACGTGCTGTCTACTACGACCACGAGTGCTTGGATCCGACTACGACCACGAGTGCTCGGATACAACTTCGACCACATGTGCTCGATTCCGACTTCGATCACGAGTGCTTAGATCCGACTTCGCGTACGAGTGCTCGGATACGACTTCGACCACGAGTGCTCGGATCTGACTTCGAGTACGAGTACTCGGATACGACTTTGAGTACCTAGTACTCGTTGGTGACCATGGCACAGTCGACAACTCTCACGACTATAGTGATTTTACAACTGCTACAGTGACTTTATGACTGCTACAGTACCATTGCTACAGTGATTCTACGACTGCTACAGTACCACTGCTACAATGATTTTACGACTGTTTAGACAATTGTGATTCAATTTCAGTTTAAGACCATTTTTATCACAGAGCTAGTTAATCAACAAAGCCTCTTTGCAATATTTGATCAATTAAATCACTGATATATGAAGCAAATCACGAACTGCAAAGAGTCAACAATCAAAATACTCACAAAGTCGGTGATACTCGAAATCATCGAGAAGAACTCGGAGCCAGGCACGCCTTAAGGCGCTGTCCTAGAAAACCTAGCGCTCCTCTGTGCCACCGTGAGAGAGGAGTGTGGTAATCGGAGATACAAAGCCCACCTTTGCCGATCGGAACTCTCTAAGCCAGCAAAGTTGAGGTGAAGAGAATGCCGCATAAGCACATGAGAAGCACCGGGCCAGTGCGCCTCACCGAGCACCAGATGTCATAGTTCACCACTGAGACTGACGGTCACCAGTGAAGAACCGACCTCAAAGACCGAATCCAAGGGCAAAACCCAAAGCTAAATTGAAAGAGATAAGTGAAAGGATTGGGCTTACGATTTTCTCTGTATATATTACTCGAAGGAGAAGACCTCCTTATATATAGCCGAGAAGAGGAGGTGAAATCGAAGACCTAAGCGATCGCTGCCAACGGCCGGAGCCAAACATGTTGCCAGCGCCCATCTCCTCCCCTCATTTCGGATCAACCGAGAGAAGCGTAGCTCAGGTAGGAGACGAAGTATCCTCTTCATCCCTTCGCTCGGTTCACCGATAGGTGGGCCCCTCATTCCTTCAATTTGGAAAATTACTGAAATGCTCTTGGATTTACAACATTCCCCACTAATTTCTTAAATTAATAGGAGGTGCTCAAAGTCTTGTTTAATATGCAGCTTTTTCGATGATGGATACCTTTTGGGTTTGAACCTAAAGCCTAGCAACAAGGACTACGACTCTGCTCAGGCAAAGGAGGACATTACCTTGATCCAATGCCTTGGTGAGAGAGTTTTCGTCCTAGTTATATTCTGTACTAGGCAGTAAGCCCTTTTCCCTTTCGAGTTGGGACATTACGGTCGTGTTCTCGTATCTAGTTCATGAGTACTTTAAGAAAGTATACCCTTAACTTTCTTTGATCGCGACCTCACAATCATACTCACGTAGGTGAATTCTTCTAGGAATCCTATAGGACGATTCCCAAAGTCTTACAGACATCGAATTCATGAAGAGTTGTTGCTTATCCTTCTATACAGAAAGAGCACTGCAACTAATGGAACCTGTTAGATGTGCTCTCTAATCTCACACAGTTTATTGTTCTAGAGCCTAGTTCATGGGATCTTTGATCTTCTAAGATAGGTTACCACCAATGTGAGCTTTTACACGGGTATAAGCCCCATTCCCTTAGACGCCGCAAGGATCATCCGAATCACTGATCCAGTTAGAATCACTTAATCCCTCGAAGACCACTGGATGACCACAATAGTGTATTCTCAAATTTGAGGTCCCTTTTAGTTATCTAAGTACTATCTCTAGTGCTTTTCAATGGTCATCTCCTGGATTGGACGTATAACGACTCAATCTGCTTACAGCATACGAGATATCTGGCCTCGTTGCACTAGTTAGATACTTAAGCCTAAGTTAGGATCTGAACCTGAACCTAGGCTCGAGCTCAACTTGGTCCAAGCTCGAGCTCGACTCGAATAACCTCGAATACATTTAAAACAATTTAATACGTATTAATTTTCAATAATAAGAAAAGTTCAAGCTTGAGCTCGACTAGAATAAACTCGATAGTAGTAAAAAAATAATTCAACATACACTAATTTTCAATAATAGAAAAATTCGAGCTCGGCTTGAATAAGCTCAGTAAAAGTTATTATGTATCAATATTCAAGCTTGAATCGAATCCTAACAAGCTATTCGAGCTCGGCTCGTTGAAACTCACGAACTTAGGATCAAGCTTGAGTTCGGCTCGTTTAGAGTTCCCATCTTCAAGAAATTAGAAGATATTCCTTCCATTTTAGTTTGTTGCATCTGTACCGGATCCATTTCCATTTCAAGAAATTTAACTAAAGAAATTTCATCGGTACCAGAAATTTCATCTTCACAAGAAATTCATTGGGTACAAGAAATTTCAACTTCAAAATATTTCAAGAAAAATATTAGAAATTGGAAAAAGAATGAAATGATCCTCATCTGGTACAAGAAATTTCAAAATCACTACATGCCACCCAAAATTTGAACAAATCACTACACAAATGCCACCACAAAAGGAACAAATTACAACACAAGCACCCTGTCCGGATCCAGTTGCACATTCTCTCCTTACCGGGCGGAGTTGAATAAGAAGCTAGTGATGGAGGGCATGACGATGAGGAGCCGGCGAAATAGGCTAGCCAAGGAAGCCGCTGAAACCAGCGTTAGAGAAGAAACCAGGAGTGTCTGGCGGGCCACGTTTCACTGGATCTAGGCTCTACGCCACCACAAGTTGGGCACCGCCGCTCGTCGCTGGTCACCACGTGTGCGGCCAAAGCTCTCCACCCCATCGCTGTCGACCCAGCCAGATCTAGGCCCTGCTGCCACTTCGTCGGTTGCTGGCCGTCCCTCGTCGCCGTTTGGGTGAGAGAGAGAAGTTTTGGAAGAGAGGACAGAGAGGGGGGAAATCAGAGACTAAGGAGAGAGAGAGGAGAGGGATTGGTGGGTTTGTTGCATAATGACTTATCTAGATGCAAGACATCACTTAATCACTCCTAACTATCAAAGGCCAACTTAGATCTAGAGGCAACATGTGTGGTGCACATGGTGCATGTACATCCATTTACAAGTGGTAAAGCCACTCTTTGCTCCCTCTCTTCTTTTTTATTTGACATTTTTTACTTTTTATGGTTTTTGATATTTAACTTTGACCATTACTTTTAATAACGTTATATTTATATAGTAATAAATTAATATGTTATTAAAATATTTTTAATGGTAAATTAATAGTGTAGTTTATGTTGGGGGAGTGGCCTCCATTTTCTAGTTGGCTCACCATACATAGGCCGTATATGTGATGAAAAGGCATGCCCATATAGGGCACGCTAAAAAAATGACATGTTTACCCCACTAATAAAGGCCCAAAGAGAGACATTTATGTAAACACCTCCATCTGACTATAAATATGATCCATAAGACACAATGGAGAAGGAGAAAACATCTAGTAAGGAGCATAGACTATTTTGAGACTGAATACAACACATCCATTCTTTGTCTCTCCCCTCTCTTGAGTTTTAGGCTCTAGGTACCCCTCTCAAGTCTCTTAAAGCTCTGGTATCTACTGTTTGGCACGTAGTCACAATAGTTTTTATATAGACAATCTAAATAGTTTAAAATATATTAGTGGTCAAACTTTAAAAAATTTGACGGTACGGATTCTAAGACATCAAATAAAAAATAGAGTGAGTAATATTTATCCAGGTGGTTGTAATTTCATGAATGATCATGTTTGTTGTATCAGCTTAATTAATTCTTGGAAAAGATAGCACCATAAGGAAGTAGATAGCTTTATGTTATTAATAGTTTTTAGCCTAGCTTCACAGTGCTAAGTTATATTGAGTTGTGCCATGTTGCCATGACATAGAATTTCCAGGTAAAGCTACAATGCTGGCCACTTATGGTTGTGCCACTTATCGTAATAATGCAAACAGACGAATTAGCTTGAAGGTTAGTGATGTCTGAGCGAGCTTTGGGGGTTTGTTTTCTTGATTACATCTCATCTTCAATAGAAAGCTTAAACAAAGAAAGGTAATCAACTACTCTTCAATCAGAGAAGAGGACCAAGTGTGACTCCATTGTGGATCCAACTAGGAAGCATGCCCACACGCTCAAACATTACTCCTGTCCTGAGCCAATAATGCTACCAACTAGTTGCTCGCAATATTTTATTTTCAAAAGAGCAACAAAAGAGTTGATATGTTGATATAGTATCCAAAAAAATCTAAAAACAAAAAATAAGTCCTATAATTATGTAGAGAATGCAAACTTATGTTTAAAGAGAAGATAGATATTTAGTTTTTCATAGGCAAACATGTTCCATATATGTGTTGCTCATATCTTTCAAGACCAGATCAAATAAATACAGGATAGTCAAATTTGCAGTTGCACATAGTCATTCAAACTTTCTTCAAATGATGTGCAGCCTAATGTATATAATCATTGTAGTCTATATGATGCTGAGGATCATTCCGAAATGGACCATGATATTGTTTGATCATCACAACCAAGCCATATTTGCTTGATTGCGATCAGAACAGTTTGTTCTGTAATCACTGTCAGACCTGTCTGTCAGGTTGCAATTCATCGGTTTGTTTAAGGGGAATGGCTGCCGTGCCTGTGGATCGCTCGATCTGCAAAATTTATTACCTTTTCAACTACTTTCCTTAATAGATATAGGGCTGGCAAAAAAACTCGAAGCTCACGAGCCGCTCGAACTTGACTCGAGCTTAGCTCGTAAAATTAATGAGCCAAACCGAGCCGCGCTACCCAGCTCGGTAGCTTAACAAGTCGAGCTAGAGCTAACTCACAGGCCACTCGTTACTCGTTAAGGCTCAATAACTAAATACTCATTGGCTTTTGCGTGTAGCGTATTGGTGATTTACTTTTCTCAAAGCCTAGCCAGCCTAGTATATTGGACTAAATAGTTTAAACTAAATGGGAGTTGTAACAAAACAGAAATTTAGACTTCATAAATATTATGTTTGTAAGATTTCAATAGAATACTAAATTAACCATTTTTTTCAAGGAGACCACTTCATAATTGGACTTCATAAATGTTCCACCAGCAAAGAACATCTGCTTTGAATAGAAGGGATAAGCTCCTCTTCAGGTTCATAATAGTATCTTCAAGTAGAGGGGTTCCAATCTTATTCAATCCATTATACAGTCCTTTTTCCCCATGAATTGATAAAAAATAGATACGTTTAAGATGTTACAATAGCAATGCTCAATTCTTTTTTTCCAATCAATTCTCCATTATACTTTATATTAACAGTCAGAGTTGTCAGTAGTTGAGTTTACTGATGCCTGTACATCTTGTCTTACGTGGCTCATGAGCTGCTCACGAGCAGCTCGAGCTTCTTAACGAGCCAAGCTGAGCTAGGTTTTCAGCTTGTTGGCCTAGCGAACCATGCTACTTTTTTGGGCGAGCTTGCACGAGCCAAGCTGGCTTGATAGCCAACCCTAAATAGATAGCCAAAACTGTGATTAGTGCATCAACATCCTCCACACGCCACAAGCAAAAGAAACACTCAAGTGACACAAATGACATAGATGTAGATCAGGAAGGAGTGTGCATAATTATGCAAGTAAATACATAAACATATATGAGACCATATGGAGGTCATCCTTTATTTGTGATGAGTATTTGACTTTGTTTATGTTTTGGATCAAAGTTTGAGTTGGATTTTATGCCATTTAATCTTTGATTTTTTGCTGTTGAAGTGGAAGCAATCTAACCAGCTTGTGGTCTGACTGACCGTGGTAGCGGTCTGACCAGTGTGCGGTAATATCAACCATTTGTTGGTGGTAGGTAGCTATTTTCTAAAGAGGCATTCGGCCGAGTTGCAAGGAGTGGTAGTACTGGCCATGTGTCTGCGATACTACTAGGGTGTAAGGAGTGGTCGGACCGGCCTTGTCATGGCGGTCTGACCGGTTTAGTGGCTGCGGTCAAATCGGCCCTGTTACCGAGAGAGATTGAGTTGAGCTATTTTTCAATTGTATTAGTCATAAGGAGTCCATGCAAGTGAGTGTTAGTCATGGCTAAGTCCATACAAGTGTTAATCATAAGGTGTCCATGCATATATTTTAAATGAGTGTCAAGTGTATGTCATTTGTGTTTGGATCAATTGCTTGTTCTTTAATGTGCAGGTGCTTGATGATTGTTGTAGCCAGTGGCAAGACTGAGGCTTAGTGACCATGGCTTGTCGTGTAAATTCGGGTGGAGCATCATCTCAGGTGGAGAAGCACGGGAGAAAGACAAAGATCGTGAGGAGGCAATGTATGTATATGGCATGGTAATTGTACTTGTGCGTTTCAAGTGGTAACGGTTTTTTGAGCAGACGTACGATCTTGACAATAAGTAATTGGGCATCATGGAATATGGTGTGATGTGGTATGCCATAGGACTCGAGCACTTTAAGTGGTGCCAGCCTTATAACAAGCATACGATCTTAGCGATAAGGCATTGTGCATCACATCATTTTCATGAAGACTGGTGTGTAGGAATTGAGGAAATTATTCAATACCGGATGGAGTGGCGGTTTGTAAAACCGTGGTATTGGTCTAAGTGGTTTATATCATATCTTTGAGGTTGGATTGTCATATTAGGCTATTGGAGCCTTGTGAAGTCACACTTTAAAAAATATGCAAGTGTGTGTGAATGTAAAACCCATTTGTATGGGGGTTAACGTGTTTCCCCATTTTGTAAATGGTGTGATGTACTAAGGGTTGCTGATTGTTTAGGGTTAAGTGGGAGGTGTGCTTCCACTGTATAAGCCTTACGTGTGTTGAGAGAAGATTGATGAGACAAGAGATGATTAGGGTTTTCAAGTGCTGGAGCCTCTTGTGTGTGTACTCTAGACTTAAAGCTCTGTCATCTTGAGGAAGTGGCTATAAAATATTATTCCCTAAGAGAAATGAACATCAAAAGTTTGCCCAAGTGAGTCATGCCATGGATGCTTACTTGTGCTTTTAATTTGCTTGGCTTTCTTGTTTAGATTTCTTTCTCCTTGATCTTTTCTAGTGTCAAGGATATGCAAGAGGTGGAGGTATCTCTTGGGGATCATATTCCATCTATCTAGGCACTTTATAGAGAGAGTTCTTAAGGGTCTATTTGGTACAACTCCTGCCTCTATATTCTCTTTCGAATCTCATGGAGCTTCGCCAAACAGTCAGCTTTCCAAAATAACCTGATTTTGCTTCTCGCGAGGAGCAGAGTCAAAAATAAACTAGCAAGGGGTCCCTCGTCCCCTTCTCTCGCCCCACCCTTCTCTCTCCCCCACCTCCTCTTCCTCTCACCCACTCGCCTCGTTTCATCTTGGAGACCCACGTCGTTGGTCCCACACCCCCAAATCACTTGCCGTCGACTCTGATTCCTCACAGCTAGCTCAGAGACCCTCCTTACCATATCCATTGCCCCCGGATCTCCTTGACACCGACAATCTCGAAGTTTGCCGCCACCGACCCTCGTCTGCCTTTGCGTCGTCAGCCTCAAAGTTCACCACCACCTTCTCTCCTACCAAGAAGGTAAGCATCGCCTCCTTGAACCCTAGATTTTCCTCCATCACCCCTAATCCCGCCCCCACGCGCGGCTGTGCCCGCCTCCCCTTGATCTCCTCCCTCTGTAATGCGCACACCAGGGGACACCCAGATCGAATAGATCTATGATCCATGGTTGCCTCCCCTTAGTAGATTGGTCTTTAATGTTCATTGTTTGGTGTCCTTATCTCATTTACGATGTATGTTAAAGTTTGTATCCCTTTCTTGATTTTGCACTCATTTGGATACAACAATTTTATTGTTATCAAAGATCAAGTACATGGTTTGGTTTGTCATTTTTTGTTGGGTTACAAAAAATTTATTCATCTGTCAATTGACACATAATGTCAACTTGCTTTTATATTGCTAATCACTTTGATTGTGCTGTCAATAGCTTAGGAAGGAGCAACAACACGGATGATTGGTGCTAGTTGTGACACCAATATATACTCTAAAGTAGAGATTTTTCATAATTAACCATACTACAGTAGGATGCATCGAAGTTCACTATGTCGGTTTTGCAATGAAAAATCCCATCCAATTCATTTGGTTGGTTGTTTGGCTGCTCTAAACTATTGCTTGTTCTAAATCTTTGAACCTATGATTGACATATGATTAGTAACCTCTGATTGCTTGTTCAGTGACCTATAATTGCTTGTTCACATCCAATTCTTATGTTGTTCATAGATGCAAAATATGTCACAATGCTTTTGTTCACTGTTTATGTGCTTTGCTAATGAATTGAAAATGTTTGGCGAGTGGATTGACAGGTTCATGCTCCATGTTGATATTTCCTATGAAGCAGGAAGATTGTTACATGATGTTCATGTCTACCTGGATGAAGTTTGACTTCAATATGTGGCATGTCTTCTTTTGCTATTTGGTCTAAAGTTACAAGATACAATCATCAAGGTGTCCTGAATTCTCAATGGAATGTCAGTTTGCAATTTTCATTTTCCTGATTAGTCCCAACTGCAAATTGTAGATTCAGTGTGTTAGTAGGGATACAAATGTAATCAAATAGCTCATTATGATGAAGTTCTTTCTCTTTTTTATAGAATTTATGATGAAGTAGTTATAATATGTTTATGAATTCTTGTAGTCGCTACTCCCTACATCTATACATTAATATTGTGGAACATATCACAAATCTTATTTCCATTCCCACAAATTGTGAGCTAAATTCTTGTATCAGTTGTGAGATGAATTGTGAGCTGATATTTGTCAAGAGTAGTTGCTTTCCTTTGCCAGTTATCTCCTTGTAATATCTTCTTTTGTTTTAGTAATCAAGATTTGTATCTTACAAATGTATAGTGATAAAATGAGCTATGCAGTGACTGAGTGATACTTCACACAATGTTATGTGTTACTTCGCATAGAGTTATTTAGAATGAATGCAACAATTGGCCATGTAGAAATTGTACAAAAAGTGTGGAAAGTGATCAAATCATGAACATAAATGTCTATGCTGAGATTTTTTGTTTTTGAAGTTGTTCAACTTCTTGCAATTTATGGAAGCTAAAATCTGAATACAAATACAAATGAGTAAGACATAAATACAAACAAAATGTTACAACTAGGGTAGTATAGTTTGAAGGTCGAAGTCGAAGTCGAAGGCTCCGAGCAGTCGGATTCTAAGAAGCCTCCAAATGGTCGGAGTCTAAAGAACTTTTGGACGGCGGAGTCTAAAGAGCCTCCGGACGTCAGAGTCTTATGAGCCTCCGAACATCGGAGTCTAAGAATCGGATGGTTGGGAGAAGTCGTACAGCTTCACGTGACAAGATCCGAGCGATCCAACGACGACGAAGACCGGTGAGATGTACAAAAGAGGGAGAAGAGTATGGGTCATGTTTTACCTTGGCGCAAGGTTCGGGATGCACAGACTTGGCTAGCAGCGAGGATGTAGCGGAGGCAGGACATGATTATCGACGATGGAGACTCTTCGACGACGGCTTGCTCGGTGAAGGGGCGTCGAAGGTTCGCATGGGCCTGAAGAAGGTTACTGGCGGCGGGGTACTCCGGTCATGCTCTGGCTCAGGAAAAAGGGTGAAGAAGGTGTGCGCGGTCCCGTTGAAGATTTGGCGGTGGTGGCGTCGGTGTTGACGAAAGAGACACTCCGGCGGCGGGACTGGGCGGAGGGGTGGCGAGGTGAAGAAAAGAGAGAGGGGATTGCGAAGAGTGCGTTGGTGCTCTTGTGCATTACCGCAAGTGGTTGGAAGGTGGTCGATGGCGAGTTGGAGCGATGGCGTAACTCGGGCGGCGGTGGCGGCAGTGTTTCAGCAGTGAAGAGACTCAACCAAGGGCGATCGAGAAAATTCAAAAATTATGAAATGTATACTAAAAGGTAGATTATGAATTTAGATGAATTTAGAAACTTGAATCACTTTATTCGGAGTTCGGACGGAGGAGAACGAGCGATTGGAAGATTGGAGGATCAGAAAATTCTAAAAAAAGATAAATCAGGAATATTCCTTCGGAATATTCCCCGCGTGAACAGTAACGGACAGCAGCCCTTTTCACTGTTTTTGACCGTGTCGTCGGCGAGAAAAGGTATGGAAGGTGAAGCCAATGGGTTGCTAATGACCCAAGGCACATGTAGGAAGTGATGGCACGTTAAACGGAGCACGGTGACGACGCGGACAATGACAACGGCATAGGGTGTGGAGAGAGAAATAATTTTTGGGCATAGCATATGGAGAAGTAAGGTGACCATGGCCTAGAATGCGGTGAGGTGAGGCTAGAAAAATTATCAGCTAATCCAAAAACTCTCCGGAGGCGACGCAATCGTCGTTTGAACGACGACAGTACCGAAACACGAAAAACTTAATATCTTTGTGCTTGGTAGAGTGAATCCAAAACCATCCGAAACATAGCCACCTAGGATAGTTTGGCACGTTTTAACGTGAACGGATTGTTGAAAGCATTTCCAGACAGGTGGGGACGCGAAGTGCCATTTACGGCCATGGAAAGGTGTCGAGCGCAAAAATTTGGGAAATGTTTTTGGACAAACGGAGGGGAGCACGGCATAGAACGCGTCGAGGCGAACTCAACGCCACAAACGGGTCGGCCAACGAACTAGCGAAACACGGTGGACAAAACTTTATGTAGCCTACAGGCTGACATCGGCGTTCCGGGCAAACGGAGAGAAATTAACATGCGAGAGTTATGGCGAATCGAAGAGTAGAGGGTGGGGATCGTGACGCTCACCTTGTTTTTGGTCGAGCATGCACGGTCGGCTGGTGGCGACGCGAGGAATGCGGACCCGATTTGGCCCATGGTGCCGATGATGCTCCGGTGAAGTTCCGGCGAAGGCGAGGTGAGCACCGCGTAGAACGCGACGAGGCGAAGCCAACAGTGTGGTCAAACGCGGCAGGGCTTCACCGGACAAGGCGCAAAAGGTCAAAGAACGCCGCTTGAACTACAAAAGTAAAACTCCGATTACGGCCAAACGAGTGGGAGAGGGGACTTGAGATTTTTGGGGTTGAGTGAGGATGAGGAGGGGCTCACGGTTCTCCCTTTTATAGGAGCTAAGGATGTCCAAGAAGAGAGATCAACCATCCATATCTTTGAATGGCATGGGTTAAATCTCGCAAAAATGGTCATCAATGAGAGGGGAAACGGTATAGAATTGAATGAGCTTGATAAGGGGAATTGATTGCAATTTATTTCGTGAATTACGGTTGAGAGAATCACAAGTTATGGAGGTTTGAAAAAGCTTAAAAAACTGTGTTTCAAGGCTGCGGCCGCTCTGTTCTTGCCTGTAACGCTTGGAGGAGGAAGAAGGGAAAAAAAGGAGGAGAGAGAAAAAGAGAAAACAGAAAAAAGAAAAAAAAATTTCAAGAAAATTTCAAGAAAATTTTCTAAAGATCCTAGGAACCTAAAAAGACTAAAAAAATATTTTTGGAATTAATTGATGTATATTTTAATTTTTAAAAATGTTTTTCTTTTTCTGGCTTTAAATAATACAATAAATTACAAATAAAGCTTAAAAATCTTAGAAAAATTCATAGAAGTTTCTAAAGCTATTTTGGACTTATAAAAAAATTCCAACTAAAATTTGTATATTTTTCTTTGTAAAATATTTTTTTATTTAAGAAAAAAGCTCTTTTCTTTAAAGCAGAAAATCAGGTCAGCTAAAATTTCAAAATTTCAAGAAACCAATTAACTTTTATTTTTTTGTTTTTTAAACTAAATTAAGTATTATTATTATTATTCTTTTTTAAAAAAAACTTGGGCTGTTACAGATATCAATCTTCTATCATCTACACACTTTGATAGCAAGTTTACGAAGAAACCTGACTTTTCTTGATTTTGACCTCATAGCGTGATTTCATGTTTCAAGGGTTTTTGGGTCGGGTTCTTCAGTGTTCTAGCATGCTGTGACATATGAAAATACATCTAGAGCCATCTTGGTAATCATCTACCCACAAGCAAGTTGCATTCACCATTTAGAGTTTTGGCTCGATTTTGATGCAACCTTCCAATAAACAGAAAAAATTCATCGTTGACCACAATTTTTATGATCATTTGTTAGAATAGGTTCTTGATATATTAGAGAAGATCCATGCAAAATTTTATTTCATTGGATCTACGGATCAAAAGTTCTCTCGATTTTGGATTTTGAAATCATACTGAAAACACTGTTACTCTGATTTTACTATAGCAGCAGAAGTACCATGGTACTATAGCAGTTGTACTGCAATTACTATAGCAAACGGTAGTACTATAAGTTCAACTATGGTAGTTCTATTTTCGCTAATTTTTCTTGTGTTTTCAGTGCATCGAATCGCTGATTTTTGTAGTGGCTTTCCATTCAAATCTTCATAGCTGTGTAACTATTGAAGTAACGGATTGGTGAATACTTAAGAAAAATTTGAAAGCAACATTCACTCCCCTCTGTTGCCATATTTGGTCCTACAATTGGTATAAGATACATGTTTGCTCTTTGTTTGATCTTAATCAATCATGAGCTTAGCAACTAGTAGGGAAACTTGTTAACTCTTCTTTGCTTCTTGCCGAGATATTTTTACAAATGATGTCCTTTGTGACAAGAGGTTTGAAATCAATTAGAGTGTGTTTTTATTTTCAAGAAACCACAAGTGTGAGTTTTGTGATACATTATTTACCTTTGGTTGTTAAGTCCTAAGGAGAAGAAGCTTTTGGAGTCCAATGATTATGATAATGATATGGACAAGCAGGGCGAGCTTCGACTCATCATGAGCAAGTTTTGAGTTTCCAAGTACAAAATTACTAACCCTTCGGGATCCAAGACTTGGCCACTTTGTCTTTTCATGTGTAGATACCGAGACGCAAGATGGAGAACATATGATTGATTGGGTTCTAGTATTTTGCTTTATCACATGATTGAAATACTTGATAGTTCTCTACTCCTTTGATGGTCTCCAAGAGGAATATGCTTTCACATTTGGCGTTTTCACCTACTTTGTAAACTATCCTATACCTTCAAACCTCTATATTCATGTTTGATCATAATTGGCATATTGTGGTTCATGTGCTCACTTGTACCATATTGACATGTATTATTCATGTTACATTCTTATCATGTCTTTATATGTATTCTACTTGTATATCCATTTATCTCTTGTGGATATATGAGTTTTATCTTCATGAGCATGTATTATTCTTTCAATATTATGTGTCATACTTTTGTTGTATCCCATGTATTCGTGTTCTTGCTTGATATCATTATATCATGTATTTGCATGATTTGCCTATGTCATGTTTTTTATGTACTTGGTATCGTGATATAATAATTGTGGATAAATGAGATTTCTTTTATTACTATTAGTATATGATATTCTAGTTTCATCATTTGTCATTCTTTTTACTTGCTCATTTGTGCATAGGCTTGAACTTGGCTTTTCATTATGAGCATGTGTTATCTAGATGTACTTACTATCATGCTTTTGAAATATCTTGCTCTAGATATCTATTTATCTATTAGGTATCTATGTTAGCATATCCTTCTCTTAATCCTTGTTAACATAATTTAAGCCTGTTTTGTTTTTTGACATATTTTATACGTACATGGTCTTGATAATATATGTAGTATTGTTAATTATGGATAGATGAGCTTTGTCATAGCTTTTCGTGCATTCTTTGACCTTAACCGAATGAGTGCTCTACTATATGCTTTGTTGCTCATTTATTTCATTCTTTGCCATAGATATAAACAGAGCTTGATTTATCTCTCTAGTATGTAATGTACTTGCTATGCTGATACATTCTTGTTTATGCACATAATTATTTGTCTGCTTATGTGAGCATTGAATATCTATTACCTCATCTCACCTTGGATTATAGCATTCTTGTCTATCATGTGTTTTGGAAGTGTATTTGCATGTTAATCTTCACTAACCCTAGTTCTGAGGTACAAATGACTTCTTTTCTGGTAATTCAAGCGTTATTAGTCCTTTTTGGCCTATTTTGAGGAGGAGTTTGACTCTTTTGCATCCATTGTATCAGGTTTGTATGTATTAACTTATTAGATGCTTAAGTTTTAACTTGACTTCATGAGCATGAGTTACTTGTTGATTGTGCTTATACCTAGATATCATGAGAACTTTAATTAGTTCACAACCTTCTTCTAGATTTGGTTTGTACTAGACTTTATTATCCTAGATGTTTTGGTGAGGTCTAGATAGAGCTTGTCTGGGGGTGTGTTCTCATGTGTTATTCGTCATTTGTGCTTGTCATGCTACTTTGGTTGTCATATATCTTAGTACTAGACCCATGCTTATATATCACTTATCCTAGTACCAGGACACCAGCTGTTCTTGTGTTTGAGTTACAGGTTACGAATGTGAGGGGGAGACCATGTGGCTTGTGTGGATGATTTAGGTCTCTCACCTGCTTTGAGCTTCTGATGGAGGTTTCTATTGGTTTTATGATGCAGCTTCAGTTAGTTTCCATCACATCAACTACATCACATCGCCAAGCTATATGACGGAGGTTTGCTCCCTTGTGACCTTCAGTTTCTTTCTTGCCACTACTTGGCTTTGCATAACATTCCTGTTCTAATGATAGGGAGGATCGGTTTGGGTAGAGATTTTATCTCAGTCACACTTCTCATCTAAATAGCTCTCTAAGATTATTTATTGCCTAGTTTGAGCTTTCTTCTTAGGCACTAGTATCTTATGTTATGATAGCCAATGTTGCCTTTTCGCTCGTGGTATGAGGTTATAGGCTAGGGACCATGTGGGAATGATGTGTTTGGGAGTTATCTCGTTGAGTTTGAACCATTGTTTTCTGGATTTTACGCCTAACTTCTTGGTTCTTTTAAATTTGCCTTCTTTAGGGGGAGTTGCAGTTTCCTTCTTTTTGAGTTGCTTTTTAGGGGGAGCTTACTTCTTGTGCATTCATATGTATCATGTTGTATTTAAATTCAGCAATGTGTATTGTAATATAAATACATTGAGCCATGATTTTTATCCTTGTATGACATGATAAAATTGCTTTACATCTTGCTATAACTTGTGCTAGACTGCTAGATTTATCGTGCCCTTCTATGTGTAGCTTAGCTCTTACCATGCTAGCTTCTTTAAATGTGGAAAGTTTAAATTAAATCATGTCTTGCCCTATTGAATCCTCTTTTGATTCATGCCATGTCAAATAAGCTAAATTGCGTCTTGAGTTTGCATTGAGCTTTAGATTGAGCTATACTAGTTCATTAGTGAAGTATAAGTTAGTATTAACTCTTTGTTATTGAACTAAGTCAAGAAAATGCGAAAAAAATCTCTTTTGTGCGAAAAAACTGATTTCACCAATCTTTTCTCATGAGACGACTTGTCATTGCACTAAGCATGAACTCATGGGAGTTTTGAATGGCCAAGATCACTTCCTTAAGCTTCCTGCTTAGAACGGTCGCATAAGGCTAGAGATGTAGCACATGACTTAAGAAACTAAATTTTGTGAAAAATGGTTAAAGTTCAGCCAAAACCAAAAATAAATTCAATGTCAAATGTGCGAATTTTGCTCAATTGCAATGAATATATAGTGCTTGAACAAAATATTTTATTTTTCAACTTATAACACTTTAAATTGATTCAATGATAGCTTCTTGGATCCATTTAGTATATTGACATGACCTATCTTATTTTTGGATACTCTTGGCTAAGTTATGAACTTGAGCACCTTGACATGTTAAGAATCCATTTAATTTCAGATCATTGCTTATGTGGCTTTAACTTGGCTATACATGTTTTGCCATGATTTAGATAGACTTTCACTTCTTATGGCTTGGTGTAATACTTAGAAAGTTATTTTGGATAATTTTCATAGCTCCTAATGCTAACAAAGAATAAAATACAGCCACGTCATTTTATTCATACTCTGTCTTCTTCCATGCATCTTAATAACTCCATTGTCAAAGGGGGAGAAAAAATTGGTAAAAATGCATATCATCTCACCAAGATATAGATCAAATCGAACAATTGTTCTCACCAAGATATAGATCAAAAGAATAAAAGAGCATGATTTGGGCTTTGTGCAAAATTTTGCTAATTTAGGAGCTTTTGATCTCATCTCACAAAGATATAGATCAAATCGAACAATTGTTCTTTTATATGGACCTAAAGTGAGATTTCCTAACTCATTTCATGGATTTGAAGCTTTTAGTGAAAAATTGGCATTCTCAATAGCTTCGATCCATTTCTGCCTCGAATGGTTATTTTTAGCTCATTGCATTCTTCTTTTGACTCTTTGGAGCTCTCTTTGCAAAATTTCTCTTCTTTGTCTAAAACCACCTCCAATTTACAATGTTGAGTATTGCTAATGCGTTCGTCAAGGGGGAGATTGAAGAACCATATGAGAAGGTCATATTCAATATTGTAACAAATCATTGTAAGTTTTATGGAGTGGTTAAGTGCTTTTGCAAAGATCACATTTTGTTTATACTTTTTTTGGAAGTGCCAGAAATATCGAAAGTATGTTAGGTGTAAATGCGATCGTGCCACAGTGGTTTGTGCGGTAGTACCTCAAGGCGGTAGTTCCGACCATGCGGCGGTACATTTTTTCCAGAAAGGTCCAGCTAAGGTTTGCAAGGAGCGGTAGTATCGACAGGGGAGCAGTAGTACCGCATTGTGGTAGTACTGGTGTGTTGCGAGTGGTACTACTGGATTTCGCAGAAAAACTGAATTTTGGGTTTTGAGTTGGGATGACCATGTGGTCATGGTTTATTGTTTTGTCCTAGATTTAGGATCAATATTTTGGTTGTGTACTTTTTGCATGATGCATTGTATAGATTAATCATGTCAATTGATGACTTTTTGTATTGTGCAGTACTACATGACAATTTGCTTATTGTTGTTGGTCGTAGGACTTCGGAGCTAGGTCATGATGAGGCATAGGAGGGTCGGAACTAGACACAGGGAGGTGCTGAGGTCCAAAACGGACAGGGAGACACCGAAGATGACTGATGCTTACATGGTGGTTACAAGCCGAGATGACGAGGAACCGGAGCGGAAGCTATCGGTGGTAGACTTGATGTGCAACGGTAAGATGGACCGAGACTAGGTTCAGAGAGGAGCTAAGGTCCAAACGGTCAAGGAAACCGAGTGCCGTCATATGCAAGGGGAAGCTAATGAGTGGATCAATTATGTTTTAGTTTAGGTTGTGAGGCTATATAAAAAGAGCAGAGGCAAGGGCTAGAGTTCGAAAAAGTTGGCTAAGCCTTTTGATGGCTAAGTTCTTCTCTCTCCTATGGGAGATTATGGTTCCTTGGGTTGCAACCTTATATGTGTGTGTGCTCTAGGTTTAGAGCTCTGCTATTCTAAGTGATTGGCTATAAAATATACCTCATCAAGTGACAATACATCAATCTTTGATGATCTCTCTGTCTATTTTTTGTTTTGCTTGATTTGCTCTTATTTGAGTTGGTTTTGATATCTCATCTTCCCTCTTTTTGATCTTGTTGTATCAAGGACGTGATTGAGATAGAGATAAACTCTGGATATCAATCTCATATCATCTAATCATTTTGATAGTAAGTTCATGAAAAATTCTGATTTTCTTTGATTTTGGGTTCATCGCATGATTTCTTGTTTCAAGGGTTTTTGAGTCGGGTTCTTCAGTGTTCTAACTTGCTGTGACATGCGAGAATACGTCTAGAGTCATCTTAGCAATCATCTACTCATGAACAAATTGTATTCACCGTTTGGAGTTTTGGCTCGGTTTTAGTGCAACCTTCCAATAACTTTCTCATCATTGACTATGATTTTTATGATCATTTATTGGAATATATTCTTGATATACTAGAGAAGATATGTGCAAAATTTCATATCATTTGGATCTACGGATCAAAAGTTCTCTTAATTTTGGATTTTGAAATCATGTTAAAAACATTGTTTACCCTAATTTTTCTGTACCAACAGAAGTATCGTGGTTACTGTAGCGGTAGTACCACAGTTACTGTAGCAAGCGGTAGTACCACAAGTTTAATTGTGGTAGTTTCGTTTTCGCTAATTTTCTTGGGCTTTCAGTGCATCGAATCGCTGATTTTTGTGGTGTCCTTCGATCTTAATTTTCATAACTCTGTAGTTATTAAAGTGAATGATTGGTGAGTAGTTACGGAAAATTTTGAAAGCAACATTTATGTCACTCTGTTTCTATCTTCGGTCCTACAGAAACATTTCTTAAAAAATGAGAGAGAAAAACAGTAGCCCAGAAAGAAAAGAATTGTGTACGTCTACACTCAAATGCGCAAACATACGAATCTCTTTAGCCAAGGCAAGGATGAACTAATCTTGATCCTAATTTTTATAACTCTGTAGCTATTAAAGTGAATGATTAGTGAATACTTACGGAAAATTTTGAAAGCAACATTTACGTCACTCTGTTTCTATCTTCGGTCCTACAGAAACATTTCTTAAAAAAAGAGAGAGAAAAACGGTAGCCCTGAAAGAAAAGAATTGCGTACATCTACACTCAAATGCGCAAACATACGAATCTCCTTAGCCAAGGCAAGGATGAACTAATCTCGATCCTAATTTTCATAACTCTGTATCTATTAAAGTGAATGATTGGTGAATACTTACGGAAAATTTTGAAAGCAATATTTACGTCACTCTGTTTCTATTTTCGGTCCTACATAAACATTTCTTTAAAAAAGAGAGAAAAACGGCAGCCCAGAAAGAAAAGAATTGCGTACGTCTACACTCAAATACGCAAACATACGAATCTCTTTAGCCAAGGCAAGGATGAACTAATCTGGATGGAAGCTCATCGGAGCAATGTCAAATTGGTTAATGACAGTGTCACAGCACCAAACGCGGCGATAGTATTTCATTTTTACTATTTGAAGAAGCCTGAGAAAAGGAGAACAGAAGTTTGTCCAAATCAATCAAATTGAACAAAAGTATGCATCAAAGAGACAGGTGGAACAAAGACCATCAGTTTTGTCACTCAGAAAATAGTTAGCTCGCTTCTGTTGCTCTTTCAATGCATCCATTTACCGTCCTATATTGTCTAGGTTCAGTGAACCAGGGAGGATCTCGCGTTCGTTAGGCACTCACTTTGGTGCATTGGTTAAAATTAGACCACCGTCCTCTATTCTTTCTGCAAGAACCGAATGCTGATCGCACAGCTAACCCAAAGAGGAAACTGTCCAGATTCACGGGAGCAGCTAGCTGGAGCGATGCGCATTGCCTAATTATAACACCTTCTGATTCGCAAAAGGCAAATAAATCCCAGCAAATTAAGACTAATTTCACGGATGAGATTGGGATAAGCTCAAAAATCTTCATCAGCTGCCGATACTTTGCACTGTTCCTTTCCAAAAGAAGCGAAATCTTTTGCAAGGTTGCACCACCTTATAAACCTCTCCCGTCCGTCTCCTGATTGCTCCCACACCTGCCTGTCCTCCTCTCCTGCATCCAAAAAAACAAATTGTCAATTTTTTCATTAGATGATATACAGGAGGAGAGGGGTATACTGTTTCTTGAATTCTTCAGGTAGGTAGATACTACTCGGCGATGATGCAGGGGGCTAGGATTGTGAGGAGATTCTCTGGGCTCGCCGGGGCGGTCAAGACGGCGGCCGTGCCGAGAATGCCGGACTTCGACCACGTGCCTCTGCCCTACGACGGCCCGACCGCCGCCGAGATCGCCCGGAAGCGTGCCGAGTTCCTCAGCCCGTCCCTGTTCCATTTCTATTCCAAGCCCGTCAGTGTTCTCTTTAATTTCTCTGCATGCACTGTCTCGTACATCCGTAGCTTAATACATTTGTTCTGCGACGTGCTTGCAGCTGAACATCGTGGAGGGGAAGATGCAGTACCTGTACGACGAGCGCGGGCGGCGCTACCTGGACGCGTTCGCCGGCATCGCCACCGTGTGCTGCGGCCACTGCCACCCCGACGTCGTGGACGCGATCACTGCGCAGGCCAAGCGCCTGCAGCACTCCACCGTGCTCTACCTCAACCACGCCATCGCCGACTTCGCCGAGGCGCTGGCCTCCAAGATGCCCGGCGATCTCAAGGCACATACCAACAAACTGCACGCATCACTAGAAGCATTTGTCCCGTAGTAAGTAGTAATGTTGCTCTTTTCTTGACGGAGTCTATTAATTAATTATAGGTTGTCTTCTTCACCAACTCCGGCACGGAGGCGAACGAGCTCGCCATCATGATGGCGCGGCTCTACACCGGCTCCCAAGACATCATATCGCTTCGAAACTCCTACCACGGCAACGCCGCCGGCACCATGGGCGCCACCGCGCAGAAGAACTGGAAGTTCAATGTTATTCAGGTATACATACATACATACATGCTAAAATGCCATCATCGCTAGCACCTGCACATAGCACAATACTGTCTATATATGGTACTAGCAACAAAGTGCTGAATTCTTAACATTTCTTTGTTGCTGAAGAGTGGTGTGCACCATGCCGTTAACCCGGACCCCTACAGAGGCGCCTTCGGCGCCGACGCCGAGAAGTACGTGCGAGATGTGCAGGAGATCATCGAGTTCGGCACCACTGGCCAGGTCGCCGGCTTCATATCTGAAGCCATACAGGTACTAGTACTGACTCACTAGTACTAGTACTTGTCCGCATGACAAAAGTGCAAGTGGACACGGCGTGAGCAGAGTTAGAAGTTTTTCGTTTGCGGATCGATCGATGCAGGGCGTTGGTGGAATCGTGGAGCTATCGCCGGGCTACCTGCCGCTGGTGTACGAGAGGGTCAGGAAGGCCGGCGGCCTCTGCATCGCCGACGAGGTCCAGGCGGGCTTCGCGCGCGTCGGCAGCCATTTCTGGGGGTTCGAGACGCACGGCGTCATCCCTGACATTGTGACCATGGCAAAGGTACTGCACGAACAACGAGACATGGACACACACATGGCTTCTTGCCACTCTTCTTCCATTCCCGTGCCGTGAAGACGGATAACCTGACCAATTTGTATGGCCCTTCTCCGATCATCGATCGCTCGCAGGGTATCGGCAACGGCATCCCTCTGGGCGCCGTCGTGACGACCCCGGAGATCGCGCAGGTTCTGACCAGGCGGTGCTACTTCAACACGTTCGGCGGCAACCCGTTCTGCACCGCCGGGGGGCTCGCCGTTCTCAAAGTGCTCGAGAAAGAGAGGCTCCAGGAGAACGCCTTCGCCGTTGGCTCGTACCTCAAAGACCGGCTCCGCGCTCTCCAGGAGAAGCACGATAGTACGTCCATCTAATTGACCTCGTTTTGCCAAAAATTTGGAGATTCTAAGAGCTAAATGACTTGATTTGTTTTGTTCTTGCAGTCATCGGTGATGTGAGGGGAACGGGCTTCATGCTCGGCGTCGAGCTTGTAACCGATCGGCGGCTGAAGACCCCGGCGAAAGACGAGATTTGCCATGCCATGGAGCACATGAAAGGTACTTCTTTTGTCTCCACCTTACGAGAAAGACAGCCTGAAAACATACTGGAATTCTTATGCATGGAAAGCACTGCAAATGATTGATGATCTGATGATGACGATGATTATGGATGTGCAGAAATGGGCGTTTTGGTCGGAAAAGGCGGGTTCTACGGCAACGTTTTCAGGATTACTCCCCCTCTGTGCTTCACCAAGGAAGATGCTGGTAGGTTAATTAACTCGTACGAATTCTGTATACCAGTTA
Organism: Melocanna baccifera; assembly: GCA_036346265.1. NCBI lineage: Eukaryota > Viridiplantae > Streptophyta > Magnoliopsida > Poales > Poaceae > Melocanna > Melocanna baccifera. The sequence continues at coordinate 15,781,310 of CM070693.1, forward strand.
ACCAGTTGTGGCACATGAACTGAACAGTTCTGTTTGCTGATCAACGCAGATTTCTTCGTTGGTGTGATGGACATTGCACTGTCTAAACTCTGAGCCTCCGAAGTCTGAACCAGCACTTGCAAGTATACATGAGGTCCTCGCCCATGTGTTAGCAACTGAAATTTACTGCGTTTACATCAGTTCATCTTTGAAGGAACCTACGTTATGTAATGATATAGTAGCTACAGGATCTGCTTCCCCTGGGTCGGAGGTGTAAATCTAGGGCTGCATTCCTGAAGAAAAATAAACAAGAATCGAGCACACGAAAGAACAAGCCCATAAACTTCATAGGATTATTGCAGATATCATTTGATTCGACAGAAAGAATCCATTCAAGTCTGCTTTTAGAGCCCCTGCAAAGTCCGTAGCTTACTGAACAGATAGAATTCAACTCAAATAGGATTAAACACCAAAGAAATTAAATGCTTGTACCCATGACTGCATCCATGCTCCAATCGGCTGGTGCACCGATTCGACTTACAGGTTTGAGTCCATCGTGTTGTACACGGACATTGTACTCTTTGGTGGAAGATTATCTCCACATCATCCTCTTTGCAGATCAATAATCGCATGGGAGGTTCCGTCGTGCGTGCATCCGGTCGTCAACGCTAATGTCGTGTGTGAGTCACCGTAGTTTGCTCATCGTTTCCCAGACTTGTAAAATTGTGGGCCATCAAGCGATGTCTTTTTGATGCTTGACATTCAATGGCGATTAGAGTTAGCCATCGTGCCTCACGCAAGCATGTTTGGAGCTTTGGGGCAACCCACTTCAAAGCTGCCAAGGACGCAACAGTTTTTTTAGAACGCCGTCTCCACATTTATCCTTCCGTTTTGTTAACTCTACACGGCAAATTACGAACCAGTCTCAATCTATCTTCTCTTTTCGTTTTTAAATTAGGAAGTTGTTATGGTTATACATCAAACAGTAAATAAAGAAGCTACGAAAAAGGCATAAAGGGGCTGTCCGTAGTCTTACAAACCATGGAGACATAGGGTAAAAGTCTACGCTACCTAGATTTGTCTGAAAAAGAGAGTCTACATCTCACGGCGTCCTAAAGCTTATATTTATAGCTATAAGAAGATTCGTTACATAAATATCTCTATCTAGGTCTATAATTATAGGGACAATATCGTTTTTTTCCTTGCAACATTCCTCAAGAGCCAATCATGTGGTCTTACGATTACTGGGCTTCCTGGTGCAATGGACCGACTAGGTCAGGTGAAGACCACTTCTCTAACAAGATTGGCGCACGCAATTATGCGGTTTGGTGTAGGATAGTATAACTTTACGCAATTTCAAATTTTAAAATCTATATTTTACAGTCTAAACTTGAATTTGGTATATTTTATTTCATATTTATTTAGCAATTTTTATTTTTGAGATCTCTCTCATTTTGTGTGAAAGGGAGGATTCAGAGATGGTCCATCGAGGAAATTTACTCTCTTAGGCTTTGAATTAAATATAGTACTTCCTATTTCTTTTTTAAATTAATATTTTCTAAATCAACTATTGAATCTAAACTTTCTAAAATTAGAGTCCATCAAATTAAGGGTTAAATGTTTTTTATATCTTTTTTGAAATTAAGATATCTCTAAGATGACTATCGGATCTAAGCCTTTAATATTAGATTCCACCAGTTTAAGGGTGGGATGCTTTTCTTTTTTAAAAAAATAATTTTTAATATATATAATAGATATATGTGATGACCTGTCATGACTCGTGAGACAAGTATTTGCCTTGCCTTTGAAACGTGCAGAGATCCTGAAACCATCCACTTGCTATCTTCAAGTTCATTACTTCACTCCTAACTCATGCTTAATTCCATTTCAATTTTCACGACATTTTATGACTACGTACATGCCTACATGGAACAGGGTGTTCCATTATCTCCCGACGGTGCTCTCCATCTCAATTTGTATTGATAGGAATGTGACTATTGCTGATGTGTTTGCCCCCATAATTTGGCAGATTTGTCTTTTAGAAGAACATTGGTTCATGAAAAGTCTCATCTCTTGTCGAGGTCAAAACTTCAATCGAAGAGGATATCCTGAGGTGGAAATTTAGGGTGTGTTTGATTGCCTAGCTCTTTTTAGGGGCGTTCGTTTTAGCGATGGTTTTTGGCTGAAATTTCACTGTAACTGATTTTTTTACTGTAGCTGATTTGGTTTTTTAGGCATAATTAAATTTAAAAAATGTAAAAATAGAAAAAAATATGTTAGCCCATCACAAACAATGCAAAGGAACACAGGAAAAAAAGAAAAAAATGCAAAAAAGCCCAAAAAATCTAAAATATTTCAGAAAAAGACAAATTACTGAATAGTGAAAAAAACTGAAACTAGAAGCTGAAACTTAAAAAAACCTGAAACGAGCGGGGCTTAGCCTGGACCGTATCCCCCACCCAAGCGCTAGGCCTCGAGAAAATCTTGCACGCGCCCAAGCAGGCTAAGGCTGTCAACCAGGGGCAGATTTAGTTCTATGGCTCCAGTCCGTGCCTAAGATTTTTATCAGTGCAAAGTTTAAATAAATATAAGATATAAATTTCCTCTAGCCTAGATGGTAGTGATCTCTAATCCTCTACAGTTTAACACATAACGAAATTCTGCATCCACCGCTCCTCTCAACCAAAGCAAATATTGCATCGTGATGTGAGCCACCACAAATGTGGGCAACCAAACAGGCCATTTAGTACAAATGGTCTCTTCTTAGGCCCCGCTCGTTTTAGCGATGACTTCTGACTTTTATTTTTATTTTTACTATTCCTTAATTTCGTTTTTTTCTATTTTTTATTTTTAGGGTTTTTTGTCTTTTCTTTTTTCTCTGTATTTCTTTGCATTGTCCGTGATAGGTTAACATGTTTTTTATTTTTTTAAATTTAATTATACTAAATAAGTTATCTCAATTACAGTGAAAAATAAGCTAATTATAATGAAAAAAATCATAAACCATCGTCATTCTGAGTGCCCCCTTAGTCCATTTCGTATAGTCTATTTCCATTGACTCAGGTGTTCGCCTTCCCCCATAATATTATCTTTTTTTTTGCGAAACCCCGTAACATTATCTGGAAAGTGAGGATACCACTGATGATTAGGTTTTCCTTTGCCATCCTTAGTCAAATAACTCCTATATACACTATTTGATTGCATTTGCTTTGCCACCAAAGTTTTGACAACATTCTCTTCTACTTGATCTCATTCCTCAAAGAAGATCAAGTAACAAATCTGACAACCAAATTTTAGTAGGACAATTTGGGTCACAAACCAGACATAGTGAGTCGCATTACAATATCACCTTACTATATAGTTAGGTAAATCAAATAGAGAATTGACCCTACATAGTACCACGAAGATATAGGGTATGTTCTTTTTGACTACAGCTTATGGTTTTTGGCTGAAATTTTTGAATTTTAGCTGTTTGCGACAGAGATTACGGAGAGAGATACTCGCTTGCGATTTTAGATGGTACAGATGTTGGGCTTTTAACGTGTACTATAATTAACTTGTAGACTCTATCTTAAAAAAATATTTCGTTTGAAAGTTAGGTACTGTAATAAAAACCAAAAACTATTTTAAAAAGCTGAAAACATCAGGCCTGTATAACCTAACTTTAAGACGAGATCATATTCTGAGCTAGAACCCCAGTCGAACGTTCAGCGAGCGAAGCCAATCAGATCCCAACTTTTCCACCGGGCCAAACCAGTCAACACAACCCCGCACCGCCCGATGCAGAACGCACGCGCGAGATCAGCCCATTAAACCCGTTCCTCTTCCTCCTAGTCCTGCCCTTCCTGCCCTCTTCCTCCCGTCCGTCCAGTCCACCACCCACCCGCCCGCCCGCCTCTCCTCTCTCCCCCCATTCACCAGCCGCCGCTTCCCTGCGCGCCGCGCGAAAACCTAGGAGAGGGGACCGGAGATGGCGATGGTTTTGCGACGCCTCGCCGGCGCGTCGGGTGGGTCGCCGTCACCGGCCGCGTCCGCGCTGCTGCTCCGTCCGGCGCTGACCCGCCCGATCTCCACCGACTTCCGCGAGGAGCGTGACACGTTCGGCCCCATCCGCGTCCCCAACGACAAGTGCGTAGTTTCCCCAGATTCCCAAGGAGCTTGTTCGATTGATCTATGTGATTCGTCCGCGCGCGTACCGTTTCCGTGTTTTGATCTGCTCATGCTGTGGCCGCTTGGGTGTCGTGGTTGATCTGGAGATGGCTGCTGTTATGTTTTGTTTTCGTAGGCTGTGGGGCGCGCAGACGCAGAGATCGCTGCAGAACTTCGACATCGGCGGCGAGCGCGAGCGGATGCCCGTGCCCATCATCCGCGCCTTTGGCGTGCTCAAAAAGTGCGCCGCTAAGGTATAAAGTGAGGCAGGTTTTTATTGTGTGCGTGTGGAGGTGGATGAATGGATGCATGCATTTGATTGCTTGTCCTTGTGGAGCACCGCAAGCTTGGAAAGCGATTTCTGCATGTCATGGAAGGAAAAGCTGTAGTAGTAAACAAATGCATGATGTGCCCAAATTTGTTTTTCTTCTGTAAACAATGGGGTGGTTATGATAGTTTCCTGGTTCTTAGGAAATCACTAGATATTCTCATTTCCCAGCTACACATGAGATAGGCTAGTTTTACTACAATTTATACTTTGTTTAACAGAGTACATGGCACAAAAATAATACTTTCTACTGCAACGTTTCAGTTTGCTGCTAACTTTGTGCTTCTGTTAACTTAGTGCCTTATAGATAAATGCTTCACATTTTGTTTTACCATATTTCAGATGCACTGTCGATAACAATTAGAAATCTTATTTAATGCATATTGAAGTCTTCTGAGTATTTCCAACATTTCATCTAGGTGGTTTGTAGGGTGCTTAAGTATCATGTATGTCTGGAGGACTTATTACTTGGTCATTTGACTTTTGAAGGTGAATATGGAGTATGGCCTTGATCCAACAATTGGAAAGGCAATAATGCAGGCAGCTCAGGAGGTCGCAGATGGACAGTTGGATGATCACTTTCCGCTTGTTATCTGGCAAACTGGCAGCGGCACGCAAAGCAACATGAATGCCAATGAGGTCCTACACATGCACTAAATTTATGCTGATTCTTGCTTCCAACTTGCTTATGTTAAATTATTTATAACTTTTGTTAAGAATGGTTTAAGTCGGTAATCCCTGCCAATGTGTGAAATGTTAAATTTTAGTGTCCAAACAGTGGGATAAATTTAACCTATCTCCCTCTGTTCTGTACTTTGTTGATTGGTTTATCTTGTTAATCCATTAAGCTAATTCTCATGTGAACATTGTTGTGAGTTCAGTTTAGTGTTCATATATTGTGCCATATTGTTTATGATCTGTTGTTCCAATTTAGGTAATTGCAAATAGGGCAGCTGAGATCCTTGGACATAAGCGTGGTGAGAAGTCCGTACACCCTAATGACCATGTGAATAGATCACAGTCCTCGAATGATACATTTCCCACTGTAAGCTTTCACTACATTCCGATCTTCATTTCAATACACTCTTACATTTGCAAATGTTATGATTCAAGTTGTTGACATTTTCAGGTTATGCACATAGCAGCAGCCATAGAGATCAATTCAAGGTTTATCCCAAGTTTGCAACAGTTGCATAAGTCACTTCATTCAAAGGTGAAATTTTATTCTTTCCTTTTGCAGGAACAATAGTGATCATGCTTGTCTTGTGCCTTTTATGTAGTTATTGTGGTCCGTCTTTTCACCTTTGAGCTTGGTTCCAATTTGTACTAATCTGCTTCGTAAATCACAATTATCTTCAAATGTCCCATGTAATCTTATCTCAGCTACTCTACTGTGCATTTGGGCCTGTTGCTAAGGGATTCAAGACAAATGCATCAGAAATTCAGAATATTTAGGTTTTATCTTGACAACATTGGATACTTGACATTACTTGGGCTTGGGCATATGTATTGCCCGCAACATAGCGCCTGCTAACCCCATTCAAGCGCTGTAGAGGCCCACTACAGCGGCATTAGAACAAAAAGTTGGTGACAATCATTGTTCAAAGTTCAAATTATGAACTATGCTCTAATGGGGTGCTCATGGAATCACTTCAGACCAATTTCTATATGCTAATGGATATAAGAAGCTCAAATTTGCATTCTGCAAAAAAAAATTTGATCTTTACCTTTTCCTTGTATCTTTTTGTTCCTCGTTTAGTTTTCTACCATCCATATTATCTTTTGTTCTTCATCAGTTTCTAGGCCTTCTCTTTCTGATTGTAATCAACATCTGCCTTTTATCTATTCTTCGTGTGCATCTGTCGGTTTAATAACTTGACATTGTTCTCAGTTGACTAAAAACAGAAATGTTTGGCTGGGGCAAACTTCTGTTGTCACTTGAGATAGAAGTTTGTTACCTGAAGATCTCAGAACTTAGATACAAATTATTTTCTTGTCTTCAAAATGAACAAAAAAATTACATAAGCGGTTGTGTGTGTATTAACTGATATTAATTATTAAATACTAAACTTGCTTGTCAGTGAAAGCGGTAAAAAGACCCACAGAACAAGTGTGTTGACCATTCAGCTGAATAATGGTTTCCCTTATTTTACAGTAAACTAATAATCTGGTTTGGATGGTTTCCCTTATTTTACAGTAAACTAATAATCTGGTTTGGATGGCATGTTAGCATTTTTGGTAGGCAAGTTCAGTAGCTAAATGACATACAGTGTGTTTGTTCATATTGCATATAGTAAATATGCTGTTCTAATAAATTTGCTAATTTGGTTGTAGTCTGATGAGTTTAAAGACATAATTAAAATTGGGCGTACACATACCCAAGATGCCACCCCATTGACTCTTGGCCAAGAGTTCGGTGGTTATGCTACACAGGTAGGCATTGTTCCAGCATCTATTCTTGTCTTATTGATTACCGTGCACTTTAGATTGACAGAGAGAGTTCTCAACTGTTTTAAACTCTATTTGCAGGTGAAATATGGAATTGATCGAATTGTTTGTACCTTACCACGGATGTATCAGGTACTATGCTAATGCTCATTCTCTTCTCAAATGGTGTGCATAAAATGAACCTTTCTGATCATTTTCCTTGGTGAGCAGCTTGCTCAAGGTGGAACTGCAGTTGGAACTGGCTTGAACACTAAGAAAGGGTAATTTTCAAAGTTCTGTTTGAGATAATTCGGTTACATTAATACTTTTTATTAACTCATTTTGATTTTTGGTCTTTTCTAAATTCTTTTTTTCCCCACAATTCCTTACTAGTTTTTGACCAAACTGTCTCCTTGGGGAGAGAACCCATGTAACCCTATCATCCATAATGTTATGGCCATAATCCAGATGGATCTGTAAATTTTAAGTAGTTTCACTACTATCAAATGCCATTTTAACCTCTGCTATCAAACCATTTAATCATTTATATGGTACTTCTGGCTTAAAATTAGCGACATGTGAAGATCAACTTAAAGTGAGTATTGTCCTCAATTTGAAATGGTTTTCTCTTCTATATATGGTTAACTATAACTATATGTTATGGTTACTTTATTTACGATGACTATTAAACAGACTATTAGTTCCTTGCAGTTCTTAATCGCTTTGTTCATTCTATCTCTTCTACTCCTTTAGTTAAAATTGTACTTGATCATTTCAGATTTGATGTCAAAATTGCTGCTGCAGTGGCCGAGGAAACAGATCTACCTTTTATCACAGCAGAGAACAAATTTGAAGCTTTGGTTAGTGGTTATGTGCACACTTAAGCCTTTCTTGAAATTGCCAGTACGGATTGGCGATTACACAGGAATTCATTTAAGATGACTGAACTCTGTAATTGCATTGTTGGGCATAGGTTAAAATTTTCACCAAACATATTTGCAATATTTACCAGTTCCTTTAGTAAACCTCAGAAACATGGATTTGGGGCATTTGTCAACAAAGATGATTTGTTGAAGATCCTTATCAATTATTAATCCAGGGGCACTTAAGAAATTACTTACTTTTAATTGTTTTATTTGATGCTAATTGTTAGGCTTTATTCTCTGTGATAGCAAGGGTCTTCCTTTTCTTGCTTGGATAATGCAGTTAGATATGGATTTTTTATTGCATTCTCTACACCCCCCCCCCCCCCCCAAACTTTTGTTCATTGTTCTGTTCGGTCTATCTTCTATTATTTCATCATTATGTGCTAATCGCCTAAATCGTTTTTCCCTTAAAGTAGGCAGCGCACGATGCTTTTGTTGAGAGCAGTGGCGCCGTAAACACAATTTCTGCATCTCTTATGAAGATAGCAAATGACATACGCTTGCTGGGAAGGTTGTTATCCAATCTTCTAGTCTTTTTTAGATAACAAATATTTTCTTAATATTCTGGCCTTCTGGGGTCATGCACTGAGCATTTCCAATATGATCACAGTGGCCCTCGGTGTGGACTTGGTGAACTTATCCTACCAGAAAATGAGCCTGGGAGCAGCATTATGCCTGTAAGCAGCCTGTTGCTCTATTACATTTTGTTGTTTCAGGCTTTCAGCATGTTTAATTGTTTACCAAATAGAACGTCGTTGTTAATCTTTGGTTTAACTACTTCTATCTTACAGGGAAAAGTTAATCCCACCCAGTGTGAGGCTCTGACCATGGTTTGTGCTCAGGTACACTACTCATAACTTAATTTTCTATATTTAATTAATCCAAATCCCAATCTACATATTGTTAGTACAAATGATTTTCTGTTTTTTCTCTACACTTTTGCTGGCAAATGTTGCTTATCTGAAATACAGTTCATTCCCATTGGTTGTTAAGTTATTTGCTTAGTCATATCATATATAATTATGATGTTTGATGTTTTTTTTTATTAATCTGCATCCCATATTCCTTGTCAGTATTACATAGGGCCTGTTCTTTTTAGCTTCTCAAAACGGCTAAAATCTCTGTCGCAAGCGAGTATCTCTCTCTCCGTAATCTCTGTCGCAAACAGCTAAAATTCAAAAATTTCAGCCAAAAGCCGCAGCTAAAAAAAACATGCCCTATTCATCTCATACCTTTATTGCTTTGTTTACCCTCTAGCTGGCTTGGTGTAGGTGTGCGGTAAGGCTTTTTGAGGGATGCGCAGTCCTTTGTTTCCCAGGAGAGAATAGAGAGATATAACTTGTTTATACAATGCCCTTTTACTCTGCTTTATAAAAATTAAATGTTTGAGAAGAATCTTCTAAATAGGTATCGATGAACAAATGGATGCTACTATTATAGCATGTCAAATCACCATGTTCTGTATAAGAGAAACCCTTAAACCTTACTTCCCGTAAATAAGTCATGCATTTGATACCTGACTGTGGTTGTGCCTGAATTATATTACGTCTCATCACTCTTCTTTTTTTGTATTGTTCTCTTTGTAAAGTATGCATTGACTTCTTAGTTCATCTGAATGAACATTCCAAATAACTGTTGTGTGGATTTGTGATATTGCAGGTTATGGGTAATCATGTTGGTGTTACAGTAGGTGGTTCGAATGGGCATTTTGAACTGAATGTTTTTAAGCCAATGATTGCAGCCGGATTACTTCGAGTATGATCTCTATTCTCCATACTTCAATATGCTTAATTAATGTATGCACGTTTCTTTGAATAACCGCAATAGACCCTATTGTAAATCTGTGTACGTCTTGTTACAGTGAATTGCTAACTTTAACATCACTTTTCTGTTACTGCTAGCGTGCTACAATTTGACTGATGCACCATTCCTTCTTTTCACAGTCATTGAGATTATTAGGGGATGCATCTGTGTCCTTCGAGAAAAACTGTGTCAGGGGAATTGAAGCAAACCATAAGAGAATTTCACAATTATTGCACGAGGTAAATATGCTTACTGAACTATAGAAACACTTGTATACAGACTTTTTATAGATTGTCTGATGATTTCTCTGCCTTTTGTCCAGTCTTTGATGTTGGTGACATCTTTGAACCCTGTAAGTAAAGTGCATTCGTTACGCTGTCATTTCCATTTTTCGTTGTAAAATCATGTGTTGCATGCTTAATTCTCTCCAATGAATGCAGAAAATTGGCTATGACAATGCTGCAGCCGTTGCTAAGAAAGCCCACAAAGAAGGAACCACATTGAAGGTGATTATTGCATTTATTCTTTTTGCGTGATTATTGCATTTGTTCTGTTTGCTTTGGTCTTGCACGGCAATGCATATGCTTTACATTAGCTAAGGTGATGTGTGCACAACATAAATTCACACCTTGGCCGGATTGCAAGAATTTCTTAACACCTCAAATCCCAGGATCGTGTTATTTGGATCTGGATGCTAAATCATTGACATCTAGGTTTAGCTCTTGCCTATTTACTGTCTTGGGTCACCTGTTAATGTTATTACATCATCATGTAAATTTTGATGTGTTCATGTTAAGTGCTTTTTATTCCGTGGTACAATGTACTGCTATGGTTTATATTAATCCTTTTCTTTTTTCCAGGAAGCTGCTTTAAGCCTTGGAGTTTTGACAGAAAAAGAATTCCATGAGCTCGTTGTTCCAGAGAAAATGATTGGCCCTTGTGATTGATACCATCCTGTTAGCTATGTTTCTCTTTGAAGCATTCAGGTTGCCACTTCGCAGTTCCTGTGGTTGCTTGTGCTGTGGACTTCACAAATCTAGCTCATCCATAAATAACGTTAGATTTCACATCTTCAGTTCCTCGCTTCATTGGAGAGTTGATTTTGCACTGAAAATGGTGCCGGAGAAAATAAAATTTTGTTCCTGTTATTGACGTAGGAATAATGTACTTCGATTAATTTGAACAGGTGCCTTCCATTTCTTGGACACCAGCACGCCAACCTTTTGCCCTCGTGGCGAATGTGCATGTAATAAGTGATATGGCAACATTGACCATGAAGATAATTAACATTCATCTTCAGAACAAACGAAGGAAGAAAGATGCATGAGATTCCTAAAACACTCAATTAAATTCGTTTTATTTTGTATAAAGAAAATCGGCCCTGTTTTGACTGGTTTCGCTGAGAAACCGGAACCAGGCGTCCATCGATTTTATGCCCAAATCCAGTTTCCGAAACCCTGTATATCTATACAATGCATGCATTCATATCAATTCCATAAAGGGTATTGGTTCTATAGTTCTATTTTTAATAATTATTAGTAATATATATATTAAAGCATCTTCAAGGCTGGATTGAGGCCACTTACCCTTTAATTGATGTTTTAAGATTGAGAATATAACTGGTAAACAAGCTTTATTCTGTGCATATATAGACATAATCAATCTCGGCTGATCGATCCAAAATCCACGTATGTGATGTTAGTGGGTGCTCCCTCTTTCTCACTCAAATTTTGCATTTTGGCCCCAATATCCATCCTCTGCTTCTTAGTCCTCCCTATCTCGATCCAGTGTCTCCCCTTTTCACTGTCCCCTCTATGCTCTTCCCTATCTAGTGCCTCCTCCCCTTTAGCGGCTCCCCTCCTCTTCGGTGGCTTGCCCTCCTCCATCCGCGCCTCCCCTCCTCTTCGACGACTCCCCCTCCATCCTCGGTCAGCGCCTCCCCCTCTCCTCCTGTAGCTTCTCTTTCTCCATCATCACCTCTCCCTACCCCTCCCCCTTTGGTGGCTCCCCCTCCATTGACACCTCTCCCTCCCCCTCCTCCATCGGCGCTAGGATTTGGGCCAAGCTCTCCCCGTTGCCTCTCTCCCAATCCCCCATTCCCAAATCAGAGCTAGGGTTTAGGTTGTGCACAGTGTGGTTGCTTCCAAGCCACCACCATTGCTCCCTCCCCCTCCCTCGGCGTCGGTCTCCATTGCTGTCATAAACTAAAGCTTGCTGCAAAAGAGTGCTCAGTGTGTTACTCTAGTCTCTAGTTTTTTACATAACGCTTGAACTGTAAGCTGAAGCATCATCCAAAGTTTCAAAGAATAATTTCAAGGCCTTTTTCGGTTCTTGTTGGCTACAGATTCCTTTAAAAGTTGTGATTTCGGTGCATGGATTGTAAGAGCGCAGATGGAAAAGCTCTGGGAGTATGCAAATCATTCATGATTGTGATTTTTTCATTGTATGACTTGCATGCATGGATTGTTGGGTTCTTGTAGCTTGTAACATGTAATTTGTAGTCAGATTTTCTAGGGCGGACATTCATGGTTACGTAAAACTCTTATATGTGGCTATTCTTTGGTTAGAACAATTAATAAATGAAATTGCATCCCTAAAAGAATCAATCCAAGCATTTAATATTTTTAAATCAATTTAATAATAAGATTAATAATATAACAAGCACAACGTTGATGTAGTAAAAAAGATTGTGCATAAGTATTAAATGAAGGAGTAAGAATTTTTACAGTCTTAGTGTTTGCAGCTGCATTATCTAAAGTTATAGAAAAAATCTTATCTGTGAGGCCAAAATTTTCTACAACTTTAATAATGCATTCTGCAATATTTTCAGCAATATATAAAACATTAATTAATTTAAATCCTATAACTCTTTTTTCTATTACCCAATCATCATTAACATAATGAGCAACAACACTAATATAATCCTTTCTAGCTCTACCACTCCATATGTCTGATGTCAAAGTAATGGAGAATGTACAAGTATTAAATATTTCTTTCAATTTTTTATGATAGTTGTTATAATATTTAATTAAATCACTAATTATGATTTGCCTAGATACAACAATAAATCGAGAGTTATGAGCAGTCCTAATATATTTTTGAAAAACAGCAGACTCACAAAAATTTAAAGGTAAATCTTGAGAAGTAATTAATCTACAAAGGGATTCGTGGGCTACCTTTGGGTTGTACTCTCAAGTACGTACCGAGTCGTCGGGGTTATATTGCAGTTGTGTTTGGCGCAGTTGTATTCTCTGCCTTCTTTTGCAGCTTGCAGCATGCCATTGCAGGTGACCTGTCCCACCTGAAAATTTTACAGTTAATTTATTACCACAAATTTTACAAACACCATACCTCATCGAATTTCCATCATCGTCGGTCCTGAACTTCCTGTTGAAATCATTCTAGACTTCTGATGTAGTAGCTTTTGATCTTTTTGAACCCGTGCTCTAGGTTGTGGATCACTCGTTGAGCCAGCAGAAGATGGATCAATTGGACCCTGCGCCGCCGGGCTAGCCGCTTTTTCCGCCTCTACATTTTGTTGGAGAGTTGAAAATCATAGTTCTCCATTGAATTAAATGCAAATTGAAATAGTAATTAAATGATTAACTTACTATTGAATCAAAAAATAATATAAAAAATTGAAATAAGACAACACTATTACCTGTTCTGTAGCTCTCCGAAAACTCTATGAAGTTTTTTGAATTTTCTGAATTTCACATTAATTTCTCACTAATTTTGCCAACTTTCCACAAATACTTTCGAATTTTTCACAACTACATAGAGAGATGAGAGTGAGGTTTGAGGTATGGGAAATGGAGACCGGATGCTTCCCTATTTATAGAAAAAACTTTCATATTTTTTTTGAATTATTTGCTATTTTTTCAAAAAATTTTACACCACAACAGTAAAAAACAGTCAAAAGCGGCTATTTTTGACTGCCCTTTATGCCCGTTGCAGCCTGTTATCCGAGCCGTGCTGGCCTCTCGGCCCAGGCACGGTTCGGTCCGTCGGGCCGTGCCGACATAGCCTATCATCTAAACAGATCATGCTATACTTAGATCAGACCTGTAATACCGAACCATAGTCTAGCTCATAACACAGTCCATTTGGACAGCACTAGCTACTTCTGGCAATACGTGGCGCAGTTGGCCAAATTCGCCCAAAATTCACAGTTTACATGCTTCCACACAGTAGAGCTTTCTGGGCGCTGAATAGTCACAGCCGAAGAGCAGCAAATGGGCCGGAGGCCGAGGAAACCGAGCCCGTAGCACGCGAAAACAGAAGGCCCAGGATGGCCACGACGAAACCCTAGCTCCCCCAGCTATAAAAGCCGCCGGCGCCGCAGCTGGCAAACCCTTGCACCGCCCGCGTCTCCACCACCACAACGCACTCGCACAGGTAGGGAGGGGAGGAGGAGAGGAAGCCGATAGGCCGCGGCGGAAATGGTTTCCCTAAAGCTGCAGAAGCGGCTCGCCGCGAGCGTGCTCAAGTGCGGCAAGGGCAAGGTCTGGCTCGACCCCAATGAGGTCAACGAGATCTCCATGGCCAACTCCCGTGAGAATCCCCTCTCCCTTCCCCCCCTACCTCCTATCTATGCGTCGTATCACTTGAGTTCTTTGTGGTGCGCGCGCGCGCGCTACCTTTAGATATGACACTCTGGAGCTGATCTGTGCGATATTGCTGTTCTAAACCTGGTCGTATGTCGATTCTAGGGTGAGCCTTTGGTTGTTTAGCGCGAGTAGCTTTGATATCTGCTGGGTATGATACTACGGTATACGGTGATTTAGTAGTAGTGGTTTGTGCAGCCTGGGGTTGGAGCTCGTTTGGTTTAATTTTCTAGGGTGATTAGATTGTTGTGATGGTCGTTTGCTCTTTTTGGTGAAAAAGAGAAATGGGACTCGAGGAGTCACAGTTGCTAACACCTTGTATAGACTCCATTACTTTCGGACCTTGTCGTGTTTGTGGTGTGCAACATTAGGTTGATCCTAGTTGGTAGGGATGTGCTGCATGTGATTTGAGGTTGTTACTGTGAAATTTTTTTATAAGAATGTCGTATCCGTGGTGTTCTGAGGATGTCGTATCCGTGGTGTTCTGAGGATGTGTGTCATGCTGTTTAATGTTGTTGTCATGCTGTTTAATGTTGTTATAAAAATGGTAATGCCTGTTAGACATCCCTATGGATTTGTGGCTGCTTGCAGTGTCGTATTGTAGGAGTTGGTGGTCACCTATCTCAGGTTTGATGGGAGCTATGATTCATGCCCAATTGATTATCTGGAATGGAACTGCAATTTTATTCACCTGTTTTACATATATAAGCTTAAGCACAAACATGTCTTTTACTTCTACACCACCATTTGTAGAGCCCTATGTCAGTGTCAGCTATTCATTTTCTGTATTAGGCTATCTTTGTTAAGATGCTTGTGAGGTTGTTTCCATCAAGGTTTGGGTAATGCTTGCTTTTGTGTTGATAAATGAACTCTTGATTCCAAAACTAGTTTAACTATTGCAGATACTAACTTCCATTTCCTGAAAATTTCATGCTGGGAATAACATGTTCAGGTACATGTCAAAAATATGCTTAATCCTTGGGGGTATTTGTATATTCTTGTACTGATGTTCTCTTGTTCTTTTTTTTTGGGACATGCCTAAAACACTAGGAGAGTTATTTATTTACTTTTCTTTGAGTCTGCAGGTCAGAACATCCGGAAGTTGGTTAAGGATGGGTTCATTATCAAGAAGCCCCAGAAGATCCACTCAAGGTCCCGTGCACGCAGAGCCCATGAGGCCAAGCAGAAGGGGCGTCACTCAGGATATGGTATGTCAGGGCAATAAAATCATATTTTGGTGCAAGTCTGAGTCTTTGTATTTACCTTAATCTGTTCTTTTTCAGGTAAACGTAGGGGTACCAGGGAGGCTAGGCTCCCCACCAAGATCCTGTGGATGAGGAGGATGCGCGTGCTCAGGCGTTTGTTGCGCAAGTACCGTGAGGCCAAGAAGATTGACAAGCATATGTACCATGACATGTACATGAAGGTCAAGGGTAACATGTTCAAGAACAAGCGTGTGCTTATGGAAAGCATCCACAAGTCTAAGGCTGAGAAGGCAAGAGAGAAGACACTTTCTGATCAGTTTGAGGCTAAGCGTGCCAAGAGCAAGGCAAGCCGTGAAAGGAAGATTGCCAGGAGGGAGGAGAGGTTGGCTCAGGTGAGATGCGTTCTATGGTTTCAAAATTAGTTTCTTGTTGGGACGGAACTGATGCATGAGTCCTAATTAGCACTTGCCTCACAATCAAACATGAATTGTGGATTCAACAGTTATTCAATTGTAAATGGGTTGATATATTAACTAAGTTGTCTGGATGCTCAGATATGATGTTTTTCATGCGATTGTTCATATGGTTTGGATAAGTCTTATGGTTTTGTCATGAGATTATTCAAATAGTTTATTCTTCTACTTATTATGCAAACAGGGCCCAAGGGAACCAGCAGCAGCAGCAGCTCCCGCTCAAACTGCAGCGTGAGCATCACAAAACCTTTCTTTTACAATCGTAGATTCATGTTCAATTTAGCTGATGTTAAGGTACTTACCAATGTCGCAGGGCACCAAAGAAGGGAAAGAAGTGAAGATCTGACATGGTGTTTTGTTTGCTGAGTGAAACCATTCAAGTCTTAGCTGAATTTTGAAGTATGAACCGTTTTGTGTTCAGTATTTAAGTATCTTTATCCTGAAGTATGAACCGTTTTGTGTTCAGTATTCAAGTATCTTTATCCCAGATACCCAGGATATTATGTTTCATGCTCCTGGATGTAGCGGTAGATGCTTATGCAGAGTTTCTTTTAAAGAAGGTGATATCTCGTACCGTTTTTAAGTGGCATTTTTCTTGCTCCTGCAATTCCTGCGCATTCATTTTTGCGATGAGGGCATTGTTCTGATATTTGCTTTCGTTATGCATTGTACTGTGAGGGGCACTATTGTATCTATGGTCATAAAATCGGATCTAATTTTTGACTTGCTCTGAGCGGTTTGATTGGTGCTCTCTATGATACGGTGGTTTCGTCGATGTGTGTTGTCTTTTGATTAAGGTAGAATTGACGGAGAGATGCCCAGCTAGACAGTAATCAACCGAGGACCAAATTAACAATAATCTGAGTTCGTGGCTTTGTGTAATGCCCCTTGAAATTTGATGTCTTGTCTTTATGGGGATGGCAGGTAGTTGCGGTTCTCGTCGTGTAGTTTTATGCTCTGCCTACAGTGTGTCTAGTTGCTGCTTGGTAGTAGTTTTGCACTAGTGTTGTTTTATATCCAGCCAGTTTGCCGCCTGCTGCTCTTGTTTTTGCACCCATGTTTTTACCCGGGCAGAAACGAATCTGTCTTGCTGGTGCGATAGCATGCGCCGTCTATTTCGTCAATGGAATCCTGATACGAAATTATGAACAGCAAGCGTGCATGAAGGATGGTAATACCTTAACTAGCTGTAAATAAAGGCAAACAAGCTAAAAATCGTGGCATCCCCTGTTCTGTTAAGGTAGTGCTTTGGAATCGTAGCTTGCAGTTAGGAATTTGGGCGATCTATCGCTCACTGCTTGTTGCCCTTCACCTGTGTCTCCCAGATATCAATATCGACGAGCCGGTTTGGTATTAGCACTGCATTTTCTCAGCTCGTAGGGACAAAATGTCCTTTTCTCGCTTCATTTATTTTTCGCGGGAGGTCGAGGTTATTATGCGATGGCTAACGTACGTGGATGGGAAGTGTTTAGTTTGGTGTTAGTTTATAATTTTTTTTATTGTAGCTGATTTATTTTTTATTGTATCTGAGTTAATTTATTTGATATAATTAAATTTAAAAAATATATAAATAGAAAAATATGTTAGTCTATCATAGACAATACAAAGGAATACGGAAAAAAGAAAAAGATAAAAAAACCAAAAAAATAAAAAAAGATGAAATTATTGAATAGTAAAAAAAAGTCAAAAATAAAAACTAGTTTTAGGAAAAAATGAGTACAGTTAGAGTGAGTCGTGCACACAATATAAACAGTTTATATAAACGGCCAGTGCGGGTGGGTGCGGGCTGTCCGTAGCCCGCCCCAGTTGCACCCCTATATAAACCACATCAATTATTATCATAAAAAGTTGCAATGTTTCTTTGGAAAGCAAATTTGGGAATGGTTAGGCTTCCATTTACATTGATTAGCAACTATAAATGGTCGTAGTATCGCTTTCTTTTGTTGCCTCCACCGGGAGAATCTGACAAGAAGCAATGGCCAGGCGATGCCTCACGTCGAACACCGCGCCGCCCCCGACGACGGCCAACACCGACGCGTCCCCTCCGGCGCCTCATTTAAGGTGGGACCTCCACGGGCCGGCCGCGAAGGTCGCCGTCGCCGGCAACGTCGTCGTCGTGGTGCTTTTCTTCGTCGCCATCGTCTGGCGCCTCTTCTTCTCGGGGAAAGATCAAGACGGCGCCGTCGCTCCCGTGGGGGCCGACGGCGGCCGGGTGGCGCCCACGTCCTCCTCCGGCGCGAGCTCGCCGTGCGCGTCGCCTCGGGCGACCGGGCTGAGGGAAGAGGACCTCATGGCGCTGCCGGTGTACGTTCACGCCGCGTCGGCAGAGGAGGAAGGCGGCAAGGTGGAGTGCGCGGTGTGCTTAAGCGAGCTCAGGGACGGGGACACCGGCCGGCTCCTGCCGAGGTGCGGGCACCGGTTCCACGCAGAGTGCGTCGAAAGGTGGTTCCGGTCGCGCGCGACCTGCCCGCTCTGCCGCGCCGTCGTGGCCGACCGCGGCTCCGGCGAGGCCGACCCCAAGGTGCAGGCGGGAGTGTGAGATAAGCAGAAATGTTTTCTTTTTGTTCTTGTACCCAGTGTTCTGTGAGTTGTTACTGCGTGTGTGTTGTATTATACTGTCTGCATGAAGCTCTTCTTTTCAGAATCTGATGCAAAATTTGTAAAGTCTGTTTTGTTTTCTTAATTTTTCAATTGATGAACACAAATGAAGCAGCCGCGACCTGGGAGAGTACTGAAGTAGTATAGTCGACGCCTGCAAGCTCTTCCAAAACCTGCACAATGGCAACGTAATGCTGTTTGCCAAGCACAACACTGCGGTGCTAAAGAGTGTACAATGTAATTCTGTATTGCTACAACAAAAATTATACACACCTGTGGCACAAACTATACAAGTTGCACAACCCAAAACTAGTGATATACATGTCCATATATCGATTGTACTACATGCACACTGTAAGCTGTCTAGAGAAAATACACCATAAGCACGGCAAGAAACTGTAGTTAGTGCAGTAACCACTACAGCTGACTCTGCCTCTACAAATCACAAAAAGTAAACACAGGACAGTACTCAGCATAGATAAGAAATACTAGCAAGCTTATCCTAGGTTTGCTAGCTCTTTGCCTTCCATTAGAAGAACTATGCATGTTTCTTATATATATGATTTAGTACTATGGGTAGAAACAATGTATGAACAATGCATATAGCAACAAAAACGATAAGTCATACAAAGCCACATGACTTGTTTCAGAAAGTAATCAAAGCAATTTATATTCCTGCTCTAGTAAGTCAACTCGCACCTCGTTGGCAACGTTCAAGTAGAATTTGATGTCTTACTCCAAGTCCAAGCACCCCATAGAAAATTCAGCTATTTGGCAATTTGAACTTCTTTTTTGGGTAAAAAATATTAAGACGACTTCGAACATGCAAATGGCCATTTTGAACAACAAAGTACACGCAATTGGAAATCAAGAGATAATTCATTGTCTCCACTTGCCAATTTATTTTCATCGTCAAGAGATAAAAATATTAAGCTTCAGCTCCATGTGCAGTTAGGTTAGTGCAAGCTGATCGGTTCTAATGAGCATAAATAAACAGCAGAGGAACAGAAATGGCTTTGGATAATGTAGGACCAAATGCCACGGTATTTAATTAACAATTGGTAGTGAAAAGTGAAAGTTGTTACTCCTCCCTGCGTTGATATGCATATATATTTCAATGTCTCAACGCTTCAGGAGGAGATTTTATTTTCACAAATCATACTACTGATTCTATTTGACTAGTACTATTTTCAAGCAACTATTGCCGCCTCTGCAAATATATTACAAGCTAAGTGCGATTTGGATCTATTACGGCACACAGCTACCGCAGTTCATTACCTGAAAATTTCTGTATTTTTGTCCAGGTCGGATTCTGTGATCCAAGCCAGCTGTTGTCATTGGTCATAGACACTTGTAAATAGTTTTTAGTTTTGACCTTCCAAGTTCTTGCAGTAATCGACAGAGATGTTTACTCTGAACAATGCATCTCTAAGTATAGTACTGCTCACTGAATTACTCCAACTGTCACCTGGTGCAGGTGAAACATGAATACATCGTCATCATCTATATGGCTATATCGATTATTTTAGCTAGAATGTATGAAGTAATCTGTCGTACTGGTGCATTGACATATGGAGAAATGAAGAAATCAAAGAGCAAAAAAGCGTCTAAACTTCGTTCGAATTATAGCGTTGGTAGTTTGCTTAGACTTCTGCAAGCTCGCTCTGGACCAATTAGTTACGTTGGTATAAGTTGATTGGTTCCAACAACAAAAATAAACAAGAAAGTGTGGAGTAAAATTGGTCTGACGAACGCAGGACCAATTCACTGCCATGGTCATTAACCTACAACGATAGAACAAGAAAGGATTACTTGGCTGTAGAGGGATAGTCAACCGGTTGGCTAATGTGGGACGTTAAATAGTAGTTCAGATCCGCGCAGGGTAGAAACTATACCTAAATATTGACTTCAAATTCACATGCCTTTATTTTCCCTAGAATAGTCAGATATCCACAAAAGATGAAAATAGTTAGAAGTAAACGCTCGTCATCTAGCAGTAAGTTGAAAAATAATATTAAGCCGACTTCGAGCTTAACAAAGTCGACGCAATTGGAAATCAAGAGATAATCCATTGTCTCCATCTACAAGCAGAAGTATAAAAATCGAAGGTAAGCTTCAGCTCCCTGTGCAGTTAGGTTAGTGTAGGCTGATGGTTCTAAAACATAAATAAACAGGAGGAGAGGAACAAAAATGGATTCGAATAATGCAGGGCCAAGTGCCACGGTCTTTAATTAACAATTGGTAGTGAAAACTATTACTCAGACTTGCATCTATTTTCGTACTAGTTCAATGCACGCAAAAACAAGATTATATTACCCTAGCACGCCAAACCGCTATACGCAGGTTCATGTGAGCTCATCTCTGCCTACCCCAACATGACAAGCGTTGCATCATGCCTCTGTCGCCATGATTGGCATGCTACACCTGGTTCCACCATTGCGGCTATCCGAGCTTTGCCCCAGCCACATTGCGTCTCCACCGCCGTGCTTTGCCTGCACTGCGCCACTGGCTCTGCCACATCCATCCTCACCTCGCGGTGTGAGGCCCACTACAAAATCGAACCTCACCTCCAATTGGCATGATGCGACTGGAGCATCCCCAATTGTCATCTTGCCGCATCATGTGCAACCCGTGCCTTGCAATGAGAATCGAAAACACAATCGGCAAACCAATCTACTAATTGGGCATTTCTAGCAAATTTTAATCTCAGCAAACACAATATATTACCCATTAATCTTGCACTACCATGGCATATAATTGACAAATACAAGCAGGAGAGGTCCCGATGTTGGAATACGAGTAGGCTATGTTGGGCCATTTTGTAATTTCCCTCATTTTCAGGGAAAGAAATGAAAAGTGCCAGTGGGGCCAACATGTAAGAGAGGAAGGGAGATGAATGAAGGGGGAGGCGACCGGTTCGGCCTTACTCTTCTCAGATCTAGCCGAAGCCCTCTTCTTTTCCTCTTATCCTCCTCTTTCTTCGGTGCTCTCTACGGATCCGTTGCTCTCGTGCACCGCCAAATCCTGGCTGATCTGTCGGCTCCTTCGGCCATAAAGGAGAGATGGGGAGGGGAGCTTGGGGCAGGCAAAAGGAGGTCAGCCATCAGATCCAAAACTTCTTCAGCCAATCTGGTTTTGGTGGGAGCTTGGCGATGCCGTGCTTGTGTGTCCACCGGGCTGTGGTTGTCCGGTGTTCTTTGTTCTCGGGTTCCCCTCTGGACTACGTGCTTGCGTGCTGTGGTTCTTAGCTCTCGGTCTGGCTATGGCCATGAGTAGTGCGATTGGTTCTTGATCTTTTTGTGGCTTTGTGCGATGCTGATTCGCATCTTAGCTTCACAACTCGGTGAATACTGATTTGTGAAACTTGGGTTTTGTATCTCCGATATCCTTCCCATTAGTACCCTGGTATTCCCATTGATTGGTTTTCTGGGACTTTATCTTCGCGACAAGCCTAGCCCTGTCGGCTTCTCAGTTATTTGAAGTACCACTACAAAGTGAGCTTTACTTGTGTTCTGTAATTTCTATTGTGCAAACGTTAGCCATGCTAGTGTTGTATATCCCTTTAATATCTCTAATATTTGTGATAATCACTAGCTCTAGGAGGACTTTGCATAATAGTATGTGGGCTTTGATTGTTCGATGAGGAACTTTGTCAAATTGAAATCACAGTGACAATTCAGATTAATTTTGCTAGTGTGACTTGCTCATATATATTCTTGTCGGCTTTTGTTGTGTAGTTTGTAGCCTTGTCAATTGCTAAATCTATAGTTTTTGCACAAGCACTGCATACTGTTGTTGGTAGGCTATTGTTGATTCTGCAATAGCCAAAAGTTCTTGCTGAATTTGCGGTAGCTATAATCTATTGGTAGTCTCTGTTATCTGTTGAAAAATCTGTGAATATTGCCTGCTCTTGACTTTGGTACTACACTAAGGTAATGTTTATTGAGTTAGACTAGCAAAATCTTCGAAGGTTTTATCACTATGATCATGAAAATTGACTAGAGTTGTGGAAGGCTAAGTTTTCTTTTAAAACTTGTGCAACTCCTCAATCTGAGAGCAATACTTCAAATATTAAATTTGTGCATTATGTAGATTTTATATGCCCACATATGTGTTCTATTAAGCATGTTACAATATGTTAATGTTTTAAATGTATTATTTACTTGGAGAGATAATACATATGTTTACATGTCATTTTCATATTATTACGTACATGCTATATTGTGCTTAATGTTAATTGGAATTAAAGTGAAAATATTGCTAAAACCGTCTATTTTCCAACAGGCTACACTAGCAAAGATTAACATTTTCTACCACGTAAACCAAGAAGCGCTACCACTAGACACGTAGTGCAACGAAAGTAGAATTGAAGTAGCCGGTTCAATGAAGCGCACATCCGTATAGTGAAAGTAGTCAACCATCCTCTGGCCAACTGTCTCCTCTTCTCGATCGATCACTGCAATCATAGCAGCGTCTCTATCGAGATCCACATGTATAGAGATGGAATGCCATGTGTCGGTATGCTAACACCAGCGTGAACGGTAGGGGTCATGAGATGTGGTGGCTAGGGTTTCGATGAATGTGTCTCAGGATCACTCCTTCAGCCCTAGCACATCTCTTTATGTAGCCTCCAATCAGATCCTTATTTGATATGATCAGATATCATATCCAACCAGGAAAGTCTCAGGCTGGATTCAATACGAGTAGAGATCGTATCCTACTTAGAGTCTATCATTCAAACCTTTATCATTCTGACAGGTTAAGTGTGTGACCCTATAAGTTCATATATATTTGACCATAGGTTAAAAACTCATTTCTAGTCCACAAATCAGTAGCGGTCCTTAGCAGGATATAACGACTCCTAAATATACATAAAGATCATATCGAACGAACCTATATAATACTTATGTACCGATCTCCTTATCTCATGATACCAGATTGAACTCAAGGTGAGTAACGTGCCATCTATGATAGCATGATCCTAAGGAGTCAACAAGACAACATGCCACAATCCTCTGTTCTCACAACCAAATCGAAGAGAAGGGTAATTAAGGTTGTGTGGACTTCACCATCATACCGTTCAGGTTGTCATGGGGGCACTTGCTATTGCCGGTGGAGTCGAGCTTGAGGGCGTGAGGGAAGGAGCGGTCAATGGAGGTGACGGCGCAGTGACGACCACGACGCTGCCCGTTCACCTGCGTAGCAAGCGCAACATGGTAGGCACCAAGAATCCACTAGATGCAAGCACGTACTCTATCTCTCCTCCGATCTCTTCGTCTCGTGATTCCTCCTGGACTGGCGCACGACAATAGAAGGCTGCGACGGAAGGAAAAGTGGGCTATGGGGATAGATCAGAGGAGGAAGAAGGGCATGTCCGATTGGTTTTTTGTTCCACTAAAAAATGTGATTAGTTGCGGACAATCACGAGGACAGATCGGATTCATTCAGAGTTGGTTAGGCCGAAGCAATTGCCAAAACTGGGGAGGAGAAATGCTCGCGTGAGAAGCTGCCCGATGAGAGAGAGAGAGGAGGGCCACCTAGTGGCATGCCTGTTTTCTGTGAGCTGGAGGGTTGGGGGAATATGTACCAACTTCATGATCAACTCTCACTTTTAAATAGTAAAAAATAATCAATATTGTCCACTAAAATCTTATTTGGTACAACTTCTGCTCCTAGTTTCTCATTTGGATCTCATAGAGCTACATCAAACATTCAGCTTCTCAAAATAATTGGATTCTAATTCTCGTGAAGAACAAAGGTAAAAATAAACTAGTAACGAGAAACAACCTTAGAGTGAATTCTTGTGGAAAGCCAACACACTGAAACAAGAGTATCCTTTAAAGTTGAAGATAATTACCCGTAAAATACCATCAGTTAGAGATAATTACCCACAAAATATCATCCACATACACCCCACCCTACCCTTTCCACCCGCTTGCCCCTAGTCCCCACTCACCCATTTGATCACTCCCCTCTTGCCCCCTTGCCATATGCCTCCTTGTCAACTGCCGGAGCTCGTCACCACTGTGCCCTTGGATCTCGTCGGATTGGAAGCCTCCCCATTGTCCTTGACCTCTCCTCCTCTGGATCCGCCGCCCCGAGGGCCTCATCGCCAGATTTGTCTTGGGACTCTGTGCCATCGTGGCGATAGCGATGGCAGCAAGGGTGGAGAAGAGGCATGCCGAGCAGAAGGGAGTAGAGCGTCGGGAGGGATGCCACTATCTCTTGCTTGCAGCTAGTAAGCTGCTGGTGGCCGCTCATTTCCTAGGAAGCGTGGCAGTGCTTCGATGTGGTCTGTGTGTCTGTGTCCTAGGGTCGAAGCCCAGCTTCGGGCTCGGCGGGCGGCACAGGTGTAGGAGGCATGGCGCTATGTGCAGGAGGCATGGAGGGGAAAAGGATAGGGCTTCGGGTTCAGCAGTGTTACCGATTCTCCTTCTGCCTTAGAGCTGTTTGATTAAATATTGCTTAGTCTATCTATTACCTCAAACTGATTTCTCTTGAAAGCGATTAGTGTGTTCTCCTTGAATTTCTTGAATATAAGGCTTACATTATTTGCTGTCCTCTTACTTCAATTCTCAATTACCAAACAAGCTGGATGTTTTGGACTTCAAATCATAGTTCAGAAATTATTAAGACAAGTTGATATCCTTCATCCTTGGGTTGGAAGGACAATGATGTTACAGTACTCGAACATTAAGCTTTTAGTTCTATGAAACATATTGAAGACACTAAAAATCAGTTGCCAACGAGGCTAAAGATGATCATAGTTGACTTGTACCAAGGAATTAAGTCAGCATTGCCTTTCCCCAGTTTTGCCCTAAAGCTTTTTTTTGGCTGTGATTTATGGTTTTTAGATTAAATATTTGAATTCTGGCTGTTCGCAACAAAGAGTATGGAGAGAAAGATACTTTCGTGTGATTTTGACCGATATAATTGAAATCAAAATAGTATCTACTACAATCAACTTGTAGATTCCGTCTTAAAAAGACACTCCGTTTAAAAGCTATTTACTGTAGAAAGCCAAGCCATTAGCCCAAAAGAACTCACCCATATCGTGAGTCGAGCTTATATTTCTTCTACCCTCATAAACTCTTAACAATCTACAGATAACAACTCTAGTTTGCCTAATGTAATTCATGCTATTCTGCATTATTCATTGATAACTGATGATATATTAAGACTGGTTCCTTTCTATGCATAAACATTCTTAATTATACTAACTCAAATACAACAGGCAATAAAACGAAATTGGGAAAAATCCTAGTGTAATGTTCAAATGAAACATAATAACACAAACTTACTGCTAGAGTTGCAGTGGTTAATATTCATTCATCAAATTTTGGTTTATTGAAAGTCTGCTTAGATTTCTCAAATATGAACCGTACAAGATCACAAAAATTAATTTTAGGATATATTTAGAACAAATGGACCTCCAAAAATTGTGTATAACACTGTAGTTAGTATACTACTATTGTAAAATATGCTTCCTAAAAAAATAATTCTAAAGGGAACAGAAGTAGGCAATTAGTACTTCTGCAGCCACTGATATGGTCTTAAACATTCATATGGCAAATGATACTTTGTATCTTTTATATACATTCATATTCATATGGTCTTCGAAAATTTGGAAAAAAAATTCCATAATTTGTGTACAATACAATGGAGTAAGACATAAAAAACAAATGAAATGTTACAACTAGGAGTAACATGGTTTATTTGCCTCTAATCCTCTCTCTTATGGTTTTTAGAGCCAACTTACTAGCCAAATGTTTTTATGAGGCAACTCCAGATTCTTAAGGAATTAAGAGTAGAAGTTGAAAAATGAGAATCTGAAACTATACCAAACACGACACATTCTGGTAAGTAGACGCTGATTAACTCTAAATGGTTTCTTGTTGCCTTAATAAAAGGTTTCTTGTAGCCAAACAATGAATTAATGAAATGCAAACTTACATCTCTAAAACTGAATTTCTTGTTGCCACTACTAAAACCTTCATTTTTCTCTCAATCTTTCGACCACCGCAGCCGCAGCCTAATCTAAAATCTTTCAACCATTGCAGCCGTAGCCTAATCTAAAACTAAAATGCAGTGAGCCATTTGCACCCACTTTCAATCCTTAGTATTAGCTTCCATTTCCTTGAAATCACAGAAATGTTACTCCATTGCACATGCACATTAATCAAACTATGATTTCCGAAAACCAAATCATTCAACACTTTCCACAGCCCCAAAGGGTGGTAGCACAAACAAAATTCAAAGTACAATGTCTAGATTCACTAACGCACTGTTGAGCAATAGATTCAAAATCTTTGCCCAGGTATTTGCCAAAAAATATCAACAATTTCTTTCCAAACAATTCTAGCCATGGAACAATCAAAGAAAAGGTGATGATCTTAAAGAACCTGGACTCTAATTAACTCTAAGCAATATAATTAACAGTAATCAAGAAATAACAGAAATTGTTACAAAGCATTTAATTACAAGAATGAATTACAACAATTGGCCCTAGGCCCTCATAAAGGAAGTAAAGACATTATTACAACACTTGATTAATTACAAGAATTATGCAAATATAAGAAACTAGAACAAGTTAATAACCAAATGGCATTAGATAGAAACTAAATAAGTGTATCATTGCATTCCTCGCCTTGCCCTGTTTCCGTGTATTGCCCGACATCTAGCACCCAGGCTGGATACCACTTACAACCGTGTCGTTTTCTTTTGTGATAAGAGAGCGGGAAAATAGAAACAATCCAAGGGAGAATAAAGAAAACCACCGACTACTAGAGTCGACTACAGTGGCGTCCATCGAGGTTCCCACACCGTCCCGGAACGGTCAGCGCCTTTTACCATAGGTGGGCTTCATTATCCTGCTTTTAGAAATCCAACACCCACATTTTTACTAACTTACCTCAGCCTCAAAAAATCCTACAACAATGCACAGCCCATAGTTTAGACTCCTAGTCCATAAAGCTCACAATGTTTCAAGACACAATTGTGGATAAAGTGAGGGCAAAAGACTCATGAACAGTGCAGCAGAGAGAGAACATAGTCGAGTGCCTCCCATTCTAAGCCCTCATCTCATTTCCTGCCTCTACCCATAGCATTCCAAAACAGCCGAGAGCCCACAACATTCCACACAAAGAGCACTAAAGCCAACCAGAGAGCACCCCAGCTCCCTCACAGCAAGCCAACCGATAGTGATCAGGGATGGCAATTTCCCACGTGGGGGCGGGGCCCCGCAGGGAATATCCCTGTGGGGGGCGGGGGCGGGGGGTAATATCCCCCTGCGGGGGCAACGGGGCGGGGCCCCGCGAAGCTAGCGGGGCGGGGGACGGGGGCCATCCTCGCCCCGCGGGGCCCCACGGGGACCCGATAAAAATAAGATAAATATATTTAATAATAGATTATTGTTTTTTAATATAAGAGATAGTATTTTTTTCTTGTATATTTAGACTAAAACTTGAATTTATATGTTAGAATATATATTTTGAAGCTATATTTTTAAAAACAATATGCTTAAGTAATTATAAATTAATAAATAAAATCAAAATTTTATTTTTAAAAATAAATTTAATCTTTTTTAATCCCTGGGGACCCAGTGAAGTCGGGTCCCAGCGGGACCGGGACTGGGAATCTCCTCCCGCGAGGCTAAACGGGGCGGGGCGGGGGACGGGCTCACGGGGGGCGAGGCGGGGCCGCGGAGGCTTCCCCCGCCCCGCCCCGTTTACATCCCTAATAGTGATTCCAAAGCATAGAGCCCCCAAAGCAAAAACAAGGAAAACCCCAACATTGCTCTCTCGGCCCATGCTAGAGAGCCATTCTTCCCAAAAGCTAGTAGCCCATAGAGAGAGGAGAGTCGGAGAAGGGGAGGCAAGAAAGTAGTGGAAGCCGAAGGAAAGCGTTGACCACCGAGGACCCAGGAGGCCGACCGTGTAGACCATAAGGCGACATCCCCGATAGTGACAAAGAAGCATCGCCCACGTCTTCATCCGCGTGAGGACCACACCGCAACCACCACCAACAACCTTTCCATTTCCAATACAACACAAGTAGGCCCAATTTCCGCTCCCACATCCTTTTCCCTATTTCCCCCCCCCTTTTTGGTCCCATCACAGAAAGGCACAATGCACGATACACACTCCACCTCAACATGACCGGTCAAGAAAGGCGGCCGAGAGGGAAGGAGAAGCCAACTCACCTAACCGGTGGCTACCACAGCAACCGGTGGGAAGTCATGGACACCACGAGCACCCTCAGCAAGGGAGCTGCTCCCTAGCGCACCACTCACCTCACTCGAGTCCCAACATCGTAGCCCCTTAGAACCTCCCAAAATCGGGGTGTGGTAAAAGATGCAAGTATAACAAAAATAGTAACTACATCGAGAAATGCATAAGCATGGAAAAAGGGAAGGGGACAAAGGTGAATCATTCCAGAGAGGAAGCCGAGCCGAAAGACCATCAAAACTACGACCTCTGGCCATGAATCGAGCCCCACCATATAGCCACCTCCAACCAGCGGTGGCCTCCATGAGGGTGCAGGAGGCCGAGGGAGCCGCAAAGCCAGAGTAGACGAGGAAGCCAAGTAGTCAGAGTAGCCGAGAAAGCCGAGTAGTCAGAGTAGCCGAGGAGTAGAGGTAGCCGAGGGAGCTAGGAGGTCGAAGTAGCCGAAAGGACCACCGAGTTTGTGGACTCACCGAGCAGTCGAAGTAGCCCACGGGACCGCTAGATCCGGCAAGGTAGCCCATATATTCGATGAGAAGAGCCCACAGGACCGCTAGATCCAGCGAGATAGCCCATAGATCCGACGAGGAGAGCCCATGGGATTGCTAGATCTGGCAAGGTAGCCCATAGATCTGGCAAGGAGAGCTCATAGGACCATAGATCCGGGAGGTAGCATGTAGATCCGATGAGGAGAGCCCCTAAAACCCCTAGACCCAATGAGGCAACCCACAATTCCGGCAAGAAGAGGACCAACTGAGCGCTCAACTTTAGTAGAGCCATTAGATCTAGCGAGGAGGAGAGCAGAGGCCGTAGCTCCGGCAAGGGAATTCCCCAGGGAAGCACTAGACCACGGGAAAGAAGGGAAAGAGGCAGACACGATGGCCGAGAAGGAGAGGCGAGAGAAGAAGAGTAGCAACGAAGAGCCAAGACGTCGGTTGAGTGCATGTGCGAACCGAGGGAGTGCGGCATCGTCGGCTGAGTGTGTGTGCAGCTAATGATGCGAGGCATTTTGTGTTGTACCAAGCCAAGCCGAGAGGTGGTGGGCCGAGACGAGTGCATGGACTGGTTCGGCCACATAAATAGTAAGAGAGAGAGAGAGAGGAAAGCGAGTAGACCTGAAAAACCTTGCAGTAGATAGAACCAACTAGGAAATCTACCAAAACGGGGGAAGTAAATTTCTAAAAATCTATAAATATTCTAAATAGTTTTTTAAAATAGCCCGTATACCTGTCAAATGCAGGAGTCAAGTCAGTTCAGGCTGAGACAGTCAACCAAGTGCGGCTGAGACGAGCACTTACTACTACTCAGGCAAGCTTATTCTTGATCACAAATATAGTTATGTTAAATGTATACACTACATTCTGTATCATTTACTATATATTTGCATTAAAATCCTATTTGCAAGAACTAAATCATAAGCATGAGTAGAAAACTCTCACTCGTAAAGGGGGCTGTATTTAAAGTGACAATCGTTTTTTCATCTCGAACGAGTAGAAAATAATACCCTGTTATATTCATCTCTCTATATTGGGTAAGTATCATAAGCATGAGTAATGATGGATGGAGCTCAAGATCGGTAACGCAAGTCTGGAAGTGGGTAAGTCCTAGGCGCATATATTAGCGTAGGTTAAGTGTTGGGTGCCGGTAGCTGGCCTCAACCAATGCTATTAGAAACCGATGGGGCCCAGATGAGTGACTTGGTACACCGGTGGAAAATAAATGGGTGGATATTTAAGTAACGTAACCTAGAAAATGTTCTGTACTTTGGACTGGACCCCACACCAAAGGAAGTGTGGGATACCTAATTCATGATGGTTCAGAGTAGCTATGGGTACAGTGGC
The DNA here is from genome assembly GCA_036346265.1 of Melocanna baccifera. NCBI lineage: Eukaryota > Viridiplantae > Streptophyta > Magnoliopsida > Poales > Poaceae > Melocanna > Melocanna baccifera. Next base: position 15,811,869 of record CM070693.1, read on the forward strand.
ATAAGCATGCACAGTGCACAAGAAAATTATGAATTTATGTCTATCTCCTAGATTGGAGGCTACGGAGATCACTAGGGTTCTTTCTTCTCTTGAGCGAAAAGTAGTGTTTTCATAAATTAAAGCATGCCATTTAATTTGACAAGATTATTTTTTAGAATCATATGAGTAGAAATTGTGATAGTAGGAAGAGATGAGGCATGCATTGCATTTTGTTATTATAATGCTTGCTGAGTACGTTAATACTTACCTTTACTATTAATTTTCTTTGTTAGACCCTAGTCTGACCGGGGATTACGACAAGTTGCATGAGGGGGCTGCAAGCACCGTCGAGGCTGCAGGAGAGGAGGGCAATGGTTACGAGGACCAGGGTAAGATGAACACCTTATACTTTGGTTGAGACAAGTAGGCGTCTCACTGAACCGGTCAAACGAGCTTTAGGGTATATGTTTCGTATCTTTTTATGCTTACGTATTTGTAATAAAGACCATAGCCCCCGTGGAAAATGCGATAATAAAGAGATAATTAGTATATTATTGTTTTACTACGTGACTCTGGCAAAGACTTACTATTCGTTAGAGTAGTGTCCTACTAATCAGACAAATAATAATTTATTGCTGAAGTGTGATTACCCTCAGGGTAATGACACAGGGCGTGGCATGATCCAACTCTTTTCTCGACAGCTTAATTGTACATAACGACCATAATAAAAATTGAACTATGCAAGGCACATGACTTACAAACAATTGGAGTGTGGACAGGAATAATCCCAGGGAAATAAATCACACCATAGAAAGAATGGGAAGAGTATATACCACTTCTCTCATGCATCATCTTTTGAAAAGACATCAGAGTGTGCAATTTCACAGAGTTCATACCAGAGTTTTCTAAGCATATCACTGAAGCATCTTCTGAAAGAAAGTTTTAGGTGTTGTCCATCCCCCACTTCAGCAAGATCAACAGAACAACTTAAGTTTGCAAAGGACTCAGTTTGTAAATTTAGAAGCACATATGTTTTGGGCATCATTCATTTGATCACATAGAAATCACAAAGTGTGTTTCAAGTTCGAATTCATCATTCTATTTAGACAGATAGTGGATAGTAATATTGAAATGAACTTTTGCAGAATTAATCCGATGTGTGGCTCACCGGAGGCACGATGGTGACGAAGTCAAGGGGCGACTGTGCAACCGTGATGTGCACAAATCCACAAGGAGGAAGGCGGTGGCACGGCAAGGGCATCTGCAATTTGGGCAGAGGGATCTGCAGGGGCGCCTACGAGAAGGGATGAGAAGAAGAGAACAAGAACTCAAGCAACAAGTTCGTTTGGAATGCTAGTTCTGACCTCTTCCATCTTGATGATGACATTTTCCCTTGGCCGACTGTGCCTGTGCTACACGCCGCCCCACCTTCGTCCTCCGCGTATGCACTGCACAACCCCTGGTCGGCCATGCCCACCCACAGACTTTTGCTGTCGCCGCACCAAACTGCTCTTGCCAGATCGCACCAACACGGCTATGCAACATGAGCACTCAGCCGTCTCTGCCTACACTGCAAGCTCCACCACCTCCTCCATCCTGCAATCGCCATCATGCCATGGTGCTCTTCCCTGACCGCCGCATGGTTGTGTCACTGTGAGAAACAGGGGTGGATCTATAATAATTCATAGGTATTCAGCTGAATATCCAAAAAAATTTGACAAAAAAAATCCATTATATATATATCATATAATACATATATATACAAGTAAATGTACTTAATTCATCTCATTTTCGTCTCCTGGGCCAAACCTAATGACTCCGTGCATGCTGGACTGACTGCCTGATTGCCACATTGCCAGATCTGATTCGCATTCAAATTTTCTTATATTTCGAAGTTCTAGATTTTGATTTAGGGATCCATGAGAAAAAACGGATGGATGTAACCTTGCTTGTGTGTTTTGGAGTCCACGGAAGATAAATTTTTCCTAAAAATGGCATATCCATTTCCAGAGATTAGCAGACCAGTCTAATTTTGGTACTACTCTACCACTTGTAGAGATAATACAAGAATTGATGAATCGACGCTGAGGGTTTGGATCTGAATTTGGAAAGCACCAAACTTTGCAATTATGTGATAAAATCCGAGCTCCTCTCCTGTCAGTGATGTGCCATGGTTAGATTTAGCAAGAGAAATTTGTAGTTATTTTGCTCAAATCTACAAGAATTGTCCTTTGCAGAAGTTGAGCTAGAGCTTGAAAAAGTTACTTGTCCTAATCTTATTCTAGCTAGTGTCCTTTTCTTCCGTTTAGCAAGAGGAACTTTTAGCTGTTAATTAACTGATGTTGATCGAATGCAAAATGTTGTATGCTTTGGTGATTGTTAAGCTCCAATTTTGTCAAACTATATATGTCACTTGTAACTTGTAGATTTCTAGTACCTTTTTGTGGAATCGTGAGGAATGTATGTAGTACACAGATTTGTGGTTTTCTGTGGAATCAGGAGGTATGTATGATCCTCAGGTAGTGAGATTACAAGCTTGTATATTTCTCATGTTATGAGCCTTCCGGTTTTCAAGTAATCCAGTTTTGTTTTGAGCTGTGCAAACTTTCCATGTTTTGAGTTGTGCAAACTTTCCATTCTAGTGAAATTATTTGCAATATTTACTCCTATTTGTTTTAAGTTTTAAAAAGAACTGCTATTAATTCATTTTAAAAACTAAATGGATTGCTGCTACTTCAATTTTGCTTTGATAGGGACATCAAGAAACTAAAGATATGTCTTCCTTTTGTATTTTATATTATAACCAAATGTTGAAAGTGGTTTGGACTTGGAGAAATATTCTTGGACTTAGCAGTTGCTAGATGTTAATGTAACCGTTCCAGTACCCCAAGGGATAAAATCAAGGTTTATTGTCTGTGAGATTAAGGAGAACCATCTGAAGGTTGGACCGAAGGGCCAATCTCCTATAATTGATGTGATAATAATGAAATTGTTTACTTTATCCTCTTCTTTTGGAACAATATCATTCTACTGATACAAATTACATAGGTTGAATACACGATGAGAACCTCCCTCGTGAAGAATAATACTTCTGATATGATGTTCTCGTGGAGAATAAGGTACAATGCCTTTGTAGTTTAACCTAATCTTTGCTAATATGATCATTGATATGTTTGATTTTGTAGATCTTTGAGATTTAAAAAATAAAGAAATCTGCAAATTTAAAATCTTTGTGGGAGAGAACTGAAAAGAACAAAGAAAAGGGCATGATCAGTAAGGTATGTAACTATCATTAATCTCTATAATTTGCTATTTAACTCCTGTCATTATGCTAGCTTTATGTCAACCACTTTCTCATAAGAAATAATTAATTTTTATAATTTTTGCATTGTTATTATATCTATATACACATATCGTTGTATCGGTGTTTTGGGGGATGGGGGGAACAGTGTGTCTTGGTATCGACATATCCAAGGAACCTAGCTCCGAAGTCTGAATGCCCATCTTAAAAATCCTAGGTTTGCCATTGGTGAGAAACTAGAGAGAGATTAGATGTGTATGGCTGGTGAGAGAGACCAACGAATTTGAGAGAGAAGAGTGAGTCACCGGAATTCAGTTATTCAGTTTTTCCATGGGAGTAGGTTTCGGAGTTTGTTTCTGAGAAAAGTGAGCCAAAATAGCTGCCCTATTTTGTTCTAGAGGTAGTATGAAATCCCCCTTCCTCCACCACTTCACTAGTCTCGGTAGGTTGTTCTTCCTCTACGGAATTCTGGGTTCAAATTCATTCTACAAGGGGACTTTTCCTTACTACTTCTAGAGAGTAAGTAGATGGTGACAGTGCTTGGAATCAGTGGAAGTAGATGGTGACAGTGCTTGGAATCAGTGGCTCTTGTCCGACTTCCCTTCTCTCTTTCTTGTGGCACTGGGTTCTTTTTCGTTCCTCCCTTGAATCCTCTCACCCTGGAAAAGGTTGTAAGTGCTTTCATGAGCTTTGTTCCACTTGTAGGTGGTGTCCACGGCTTCTTCTCCCACCTCCCTCACATGATCATTTCTAGGTACCCATTTCTAGGTTTGTTAGGTTTCTCCGCAACTGTCTAGGATGTTCAATTGCAAAGTGCTGTCATCGACTATAAATCATGCCATACAAGCTTAATCCATAAAAGCCAGACTTTATTACATAGCGGAGCATCGGGCCCAAGTTATATTACATTACAAAAAATACCACAGGCATGCCTAAGCGAGGAAAAATCCTAAAACCAGATATCATCTACTCTAAAGGAATCCTCAAGGTCTTCCTCGCAGGGTTCTTCATTATCTTCGCACACATCCTCCGTTGATATTTTCATATTTTAGCAAGCATGTGTAAAACTATACTCAACAAGCCACATGAGGAATGCTACATAGCTAATTTCCAAGGTTCTCAAGGAATAGGGATATGTTGGTTTTATCACCATATTTGTGAATGCAATTTTATTTGCAAACATTTTCAAGCATAAAATAACAAAGCATTACTTCTTAAGGATATGGGGTTTTCAACAAGTTGATTAGCAGGTTGAAACATCATTAAAGCTACTTGTGTCTTGCTATTGGAATTACCCATTAAAAATAGCTTCATTTATCAGAAGCACGACGTATCCGAAAACTTTGAATTTTTTGACTCTGCAGAGTTGACTAGCTTTACCAACCAGATTCCTCAGACCCCGATGACAGAGTGGAGAAAATAAGTTCTTTTAGTGCTCTCCTCTTTCTAGTCTCTACCTAATAGGTCCAGAACCCACACATTGTTGGGAATCTACAAACCAATGTGGAATTCGTGCCCTAACTCCAAGTGATTCTACCATTGTTAAGTATGGCTTTACTATTTCCATACCACCCCACCACTCGCAGCACTTGTGGTTGAGATATCACTATGTTCTTTACTTGGCATAAGGTTCTAGTTCTTATCTTTTACCAATAAGGCAACCGGCTACAAACCCACAAATTCTGTGCACCTCTGCACTACCAACAAACCAACCAAAACCTCTATCCTAGGGTAAGGTTGTGGACTCCAACCATCTCGTGGCTTTCCACAGTATATCCTTAACCTTAGCATTATTTTATAATTCTATTAGCAAAGTGCCAAAACACCTTAGTAGTATAAATCATTTGTTTGTCTACTCTACAGATGATTAATTATACAATAGTTTAATATTATTAAGATTTTCAAGGTGAATATGGCCTCAAGTAAAGCATAGCAATTTTTAGTGATAGGACATAACTAATTAGCATGTCATTTTAAACATTTATTTTATATAAATAATAGCGCTAAAATAATAATAATGAAAGTATGGATAAGTAAATAATTTAAACAATGTGGGTCCAACATGATAAAAAAAACATATGACTTGCCTGCTGTTCCAAATCTTCGGCTTGTTCTGAATATTCTACGACTTGATCTACTTTCGGAGCTAGTTGCTCTATGAAATCGAGAGCTAGCGCAAAAGAAAGCAATTAATTAAATACATGCTCATAAGAATATGAGCTAGGGAAACAACATAAAATAAGATAAAAAGGAATAAAATTCAAAAAAATCAAATAAAGATATGTTTGGGTTTTGTCGGATTTGGGTTAGAGAAATGGAGCTGGGAATGATTTAAATAGGCTCGAAATGGTCAAAATGGGTATTTAAGTGCTTAATGGGTTATATGAACAGTAACATGTTGTTACTATTTATAGTTGGCCAGGTTTTGAATAGTATCAGGTTTGGAATAATAAAAGGGTTCGGGTTTAAACATATCAGATCAGCTTGCTACAGTAGTGATTTGGGTTAGCTACAGTACTAGGCCTAGCCCACAGCTTTGGCCCATCTAGCCTTTGGCCTTTGGGCCATGCAACCTGGCCCAACTAGCCTAGCCCAAAGCCACATGGCCTTCGTCTTCCACGGGCGCTCACAGTGTGTCCAAGCATAGCACGGCGGTGAAGCGCCAGCATGCGCTTTGGTGAGGGATCCTAGCATCAAGCGAGTACTCCACTAAGTTTAGGGAAGCAGTGGTGTTCCATTTTTGAGGTTCGCAAGGTCCCTAGCTGGCCGGAGTTGGCCAACAGAGAGAGGAACTCACCGACAGTCGTCCATGGCACGGTGGCGTTCTCGGGGCTAATTGGCTAAATCTAAGGTGGTTTAATCATATAGAGATCGCGGGGAAGATCTTGGCAGTGGTGGTTAAGGCTCTAGGGGCTCAAGGAGGGCTGCGATGGTGAGGGGTTTGTGAGCGGAGAATATTATGTGAACTCTATTCTTACTTCAAGTCACAAAGGGTTACACATATATATAGCCTAACATGGCTAATGGGAACACATAAATAATGTGAACATAACACATGAATGTGAATACAACCCATGAATGTGAATTAAAGAGTGAGGCTAACACACACCCCGTAATCTGAGCATCGACAATGCAGACGTTTAGACTGGATCTGAACTCCGTGAAGACAGACGTTGGCAGGCCCTTGGTGAAGATGTCAGTGTACTGCAACAATGTTGTGACATGAAGAACGCGAACATCGCCCAAAGTAACGCGCTCTCAGATGAAGTAAAGGTCGATCTCGACGTGCTTGATGCACTGATGCTGCACCAGATTCGTCGAGAGGTAGACGGCACTGACGTTGTCACAGTAGACAAGTGTTGCATGTTGGAGAGGGCTGTGAAGCTCATGGAGAAGCTGACATAGCCAACAAGCTTCAGTGACGGCATTGGCCACAGCCCTATACTCAACTTCTACACTGGAACGAGATACCGTGTGTTGTCGTTTGGAGGACCAAGACATGAGATTATCACCAAGGAACACGGCATAGTCTGATGTGGACTTGCGTGTGTTTGGGCAACCTGCCTAGTCAGTATCAGAGTAGGCAACGAGATCCATCAAGGCAGACCGCTGAATGAGAAGACCATGGTCCAGAGTGCCACACAGATACCGGAGAATGCGCTCCATAGCTGTAAGATGAGGCTCTCGAGGATCATGCATACGGAAGCAGACTTGCTGTACTGCGCATGCAATGTCTAGTCTGGTAAAGGTGAGATACTATAGAGCACCAGCAAGGTTGCGGTAGTAGGTGGGATCACACACTGGGGAACCAGCAGAAGCTGAAACCTTTGAGTGAGTATCAACTGGAGTGCTGCACGGTTTGCAATCATGCTTGCGCACTCTAGGATATCCAACATGTACTGTTGCTGTGAGAGAAATAGACCGTTAGCATGGCGCTATACAAACAGACCCAAAAAATGATGAAGTTACCCAAAATCCTTCATAGAAAATTCTTGCTGGAGCACAAAAATAGTCCTGTGGAGAATGGTAGCTGAAGAAGCTATGAGGACTATATCATCCACATAAAGCAGCAGATAAACAGTATCAGTGTCGCGATGATAGACAAACGGTGAGGTGTCCGACTTAGCCTCCACAAACCCATGAGAGAGCAAGTAGGAGGCGAATCGACTGTACCATGCGCGAGAGGCTTGCTTTAGGCCATAAAGTGACTTATTGAGGTGGCAGACAAAATCTAGGCAAGATAAGTCCATAAAACCAGTCGGGTAGGAGCAATATACTGTCCCAGTCAATGTGCTATAGAGAAATGCATTTTTGACATCGAGCTGATGAATGGGCCAATCCCAAGACACAGCTAGAGACAGAACAGTGCGAACTATGACATGCTTTACAACAGAACTGAATGTCTCATCAAAGTCAATACCAGGACGTTGTGTAAAACGCTGAAGAACCTAGCCAGCCTTATAATGGTTGAGAGAGCCATCTGAGTTAAGTTTATGCCAAAAGATCCACTTGCCGGTGACAATATTAGCATTGGAAGGTCGCAGAACCAAATCTCATGTGTGATTAACCTGCAAAGTGGAGAACTCTTCTTCCATGGCACTCATCCAATTTGGATCAGTGAGTGCCGAGCAATATTTCTTGGGGATGGGAGACAATGCCGTGGCATGAAGATTCATGCGTTCCATCAGTTGGCGCAATCCGTGCTTGCCGCGAGTCACCATCACGTGCGAGTTGGTGACTGGCATGATAGGGACCGCGTCGGCTGGTACATATGTCGGTGGCGTCGGCACCGAGTGGAGCAGCTGATGCTGGCCCGATTAAGGCGGTGGTTCGACTGGGGTGACAACCACTGGGTGCGGCCTGGCAAAGGGGGCTCACGGGGACGAGCCAGGTGCGAGCAAAGGTAGAGCCGTCGCACTAAGCAGATCGGCCCGCGAAGAGGGGCCTGGCATGCTGGGGACCACACGTAGGCCACAGGAGGATGTGTGCGCGGCAACACGCATGCAGCGTAGGCGTCAACCGGAAGAGACACGCATGCGGACACAGTGGGCACCTCACCATCCTTCTAGCAGTTACGTGAGGTAGTGGATGGGCAGGAGCTTGAGTACCTGCATGTAGAGACAACTGTGGTGGTCCGATGGAAACCAGTACAATGTTAAAGCCAGATATAAAATCAAACTCATATGTGCCTGGTGGAGGAGTCGTCTCGGCATAGGGGAAGGAGGTCTCATCGAACGTAACATGACACGATATGATGACTCAATTCGATCAAAGGTCAAGACATCGATAGCCTTTGTGGTCTGAGGAATAGCCAGGAAAGACGCACATGGTGGAGCGGGGAGAAAGTTTGTGGGGGGCTGTGGCCGAAAGATTGGGGTAGCACTTGGATCCAAACACTCGAAGGTAGAAGTAGGTGGGATGTATGCCATAGAGCGCATAGAAGGGAGTGGAGGCGTTGAATGTTTTGGTGAGAAGGTAATTAAGCAGGTAGGTGGTGGTGTGGAGAGCCTCAACCTAGAAGGAGGGAGAGGTCGACCTGAAATAGCATGGAGCGAACGATGTTGTTAATAGTGCGGAGAACACATTTGGCTTTGCCATTTTGCTATGAGGTGTACGGGCATGACATGCAAAGAACGACCCATGTGTGAGGAAGAAGTGACGAGTGGAGGAGTTGTCGAACTCACATCCGTTGTCGCACTGGACACTCACGATCTTGCTGCCAAACTGAGTTGCCACTTAAGAGAAAATTGGAGATGGTGAAACAAGTGTCAAACTTTAGACGTAGAGGAAAAGTCTAAAGAAAATGCAAGCAATCATCAAGAATGACTAAACAATATTTATAACTGGACACACTGTCGACCAATGATGTCCAAATATCACAATACACTAAGTCAAAATTCTTGAGAGCTCGGGAATATGATAAAACAAAAGGTAAACATATATGGCGACCATGTTGACAAGTGTGATAAGTAGTGTTGATGTCATTTTTATTACAAGAGATGACAGAAGTACTTGCTAATCTAAATATAGCTTCATGATTAGGGTGCCTGAGTTGACGATGCCATAAGGAGGCAGGGGTGCTAGCAAGAAGAGCATAAGACGATGGGACGGAGACCGGTAAGCGCAAAGGATAGAGGTCAAAGGACCGTATTGCTCTGATACCATAAGAGCGGTGAATATTATGCGAACTCTATTCTTGATTCAAATCATAAATAATTACCCATATATATAGTCTAATATGGCTAATAAGAACAGATGAATAATATGAATACAACATATGATGAATATAAACACAGCATATGAATATAAACACAACCCATAAATGTGAATCAAAGAGTCCGGCTAATAATTTGGTTCGGTGGTGAGACTCGTCGCCGGTCGTCTATGGGCCAAGGTCTGCTAAGGTGAGGTCATGGTGAGGTTCACGTGGTCCTGGCGGCAGAGCTATGGCCGGAGTTAATCGGGTTTTGTGGATATTTTCACAAGATTGAAGTTTTGATTCACTTTTCGGGTTTTGCGACGGTGACGGCAAAAATTCTGCCGGAGTTGGAAAGGGAGGGCTCGGGCTAGTAATGTGGTTACTGGGGAAGCTGACGGTGAAGCGTTTTCGGCTTTATAGCATCGAGAAGGCGGTGGGGAGCAGTGGCAGCTGAGTTGTGGCAAGGACACGTGGAATCTAGCAGTGGCACACGAGAGGATTCGACGGTCGCCGTGGCAGCTGCGATGTCGTCTTGAGCTCAATGCGGCCCTGGAGTTGGCGAGGCTTGTGAGTGGAGGCATTTGAAGGCAGGCACATGAGTCGGGCTGGGGAGGCACTGCGTGGCGGCAACGTTGAAGCAAGGCCAGGCGAGTCGCCGGTGGTTAATGGATGTTGTCAGGGCCGGTGGCAGCGCATGGTACGGCGGATTGATGAAGCTAGCAGCGACGGTTTGAGCGGCAGAAGGTGACACAGTGCGATGGCGGTAGAGAATGGGGGGAAGCCGAGCGGCGTGGGAAGAACAGGGGTGGCGACGGGTTTTTGGAGGGCGCCAACAAGCTGGGGCGGCGGATGGCTCAAAAAGGGAAACTGCAAACGACTAAAAGGTTTCCAAATTGGGAAGGAATTCAAATTCAAACGAAAATCCAAGCAAAAATGAAAATGGCTTGAAATTTTGGGTTGTTTCAAAGACAGGGCGCGTTCTCTGGATGGTGGTAGGTCCCACCTACTAGCACCAATCTACTTGTGTGGGGAAGGCGACATACCAATATTATCGTCAACTTTTTCTTTTAAGTAGTAGAGATATATTTAAATGTATCATAACCTTAGAAGGAAATTTTATTTGCACAAATCAAACTAGAGATTCTATTTGACCAGTACTATGTTTCAAGTGTTTGTTACCGCCTCTGCAAATACGCAAGCCAATATAAGTGTCATTTGGATCTCTTGCAGTTCAAAGATACGGCAGTTCATTACCTGAAAAATTCTATACTTTTGTCCAAGTTGGATTTTGTTATCCAAGCCAGCCAGCCGTTGTCATTGGTCAAAGACTCCTGTAAATAGTTTTCAGTTTTCACCTTCCAGGCTTCCAAGTTGCAGTAATTGAAAGAGATGTTTACTCTGAACAATGCATTTTTTTTAGATAAAGGATTTATAAAATCCGGCCTCTATATCCACAAGGGATATACACAGCCAAAAGTTACACGAGCACTTAGGCCCAAAGCCTCAACACTGAGAAGTACACAACAGCAAAAAAGATAGCTTAAAGACTATGAAAAAGCTAGAAAGACTAAGCTTCAGAACTTCTTCCCCGTCCTTGCTTTCAACCAAGCCCTAACCTTCTCCAATCGAGCTACCCAAACTCTGATCTATCCTGTGTGAAGATGAACCTCCGAAGCGACGTCTTCAAAGAGGCGACGAGGGTCGCCGACGCCGCCCGCCTCACCGAGACAAGGCTTTCACCTGGAGAACCGAATACATGATGGCTATGGAGTGCCAAGACAACCTTTCAGGAAGGAAAATGGCGTCCATAGGCGTCATAGTTGTCGAGACCGGTAGAACACCGACAAGGCTTTCGCCAGCACAACCACAGCAAACCACGCATACCTACACACAAAAAAGACTTCCACCAGCACACCGGGTTTTGCACGTCTCAAGGCCATGGCATAGCCATCCAATGAACCCACCACAAGCCGTTTCCCGCACGAGCAACGTCGCGCCAAGGAACCCTAGACAACCCAGCAGCCACCACTCCTGCCGCAACCGCCGGCGCAGGTCGGCCTCCTCCACCAACCTCATCGGCAGTGAAGCAATCACCCGCCGAACCCCGGAAGAAGCCACCTGCCGCCGCCGGCCAGCCTCCTCCACCACCCTCAACGACAGCGAAGCCCACTGCCATCCTCCTTGCCCTGGCGCGCGGCGCAGCAGCCCGCGGCCTCCCCGGCGCAGCGACCTCCCGACGCGTGGCCTCTCCGACGCTGCCCCTCCAGCGTGGCCCCGGCGCTGCAGCAGGCGCGCGCGCACGACAACAACGCGGCGCGGCGCGCGGCGTGGCACCGCGCAAGCTCGGCGGCAGAGGCCGCGCGCGCCCCGGCGCAGCATGACGCGCCGCTGCCTCCGCGCGCGGCGCGCGCGCGCCCCGGCACGGCAAGGCGTGGCGCGCCGCCGCCGCGGCGCGGCGCGCGCGCAGCCAACGCGGGCGGCTCCGGCGCGCGGCGGCTGCGGTGGCGCTGGCGGCACGCGGCGCCCAGCGGAGATGCGCGATGGCGGCGGCGCGCGCGCGCGTGGGAGGCGGCGCCGGTGGTGACGCCCGGCGTCGGCGAGGTCCGCCGACGACGGCACCCGGCGGCCGGCCGGCCGGCGGCGGCGGCTCCACCAAGGCGGCCCGGCGGCTCACTCTGAACAATGCATATTCGAGTATAGTATTGCTCATTGATCCGCCGTCATCACCTATATCGATTATTTTAGCTAGGCCCAGTTATTTATGAAGTAATCTGTCGTACTGACACATTGACATATGGAGAACGGAAGAAACCAAAGTGCAAAAATCGTCTGAATTTCGATCGAATTATAGCGTTGGTAGTTTTCTTATACCTCTGCAAACTCGCGCTGGGGCCGAGTTAGGTTAGTATAAGTTGATCGATTCCAACGGCATAAATAAACAAGAAAGAGTAGAGTAAAAAATGGTTTGGTGTACGTGCGCACGCTCGGCCGACCGCGCCTCTGGCGAGATGCGGTCAAGAATTCTTGTGCACACCGGCCGGCCGGCCGGTAGGCAGCCATGGGACTGATTGGAGCGATGGCCAGTATGGCGAACTGTTTACACAAATAAAACTTCTGTAATCGTTTTTTTCTAATTTGATCTTCGTATATCTATTTTTATAAATTTAATCCACTTTCTAAGCTCAGCAACCGTGATAAACGACATATATCGCCTGCCACGCTATAGAAGCTCGGCGGCATTGTTGCGAGCCTAATGCGGCATATGATTAGCACTAATTAAATATGATTAACACTAATTAATGCAATTAGCATTAATTAAAGCATAAACAGTATTTGATGTGCGGATGACAGACGACTTGACGAGCTCCCCTAGCTCGATAGGTACCTGTCAAGTTCGGTAGATCCACAGAAGGGAGGCTAGATTTGTAAAAACGAATGTTTAGGGGTAGGCGATTGTTGGGTTTTCTCAAACTCAAAATTGATTTTATGGAGGTTTTTCGGTTTACCTTCTATTCCTTTGCCTTTTTATGGTACCACTTACAATTGTATTATGAAGCTAGAGGGTAGAGATCTATTTACAGACTTCATTTTCACTGTTACAAAGTGACTCACCTATTTCTAGTACACTGTGAGACTTCTAAACAATATCATCAACGACGATCAGACAGGCCAGGTTTATCAATCTAAAATATATCAGTCCCTAGTATACATGTGTGAGCAATGCGTCATGACCAAATTGTTTACGGGATCAATTCCAATCTGATCATGTGGGTTAATACCCTGTAGAGCCGATTCTGTAAAACAAATCCAACTATTCTGCCATCTGCTGTACCCGGATTAAAACATATATATGCATATTAAATTCCAATAGACTTCATCTCAATAAATATATATACCATATTCCAGCACAGTCATGTTTGGAATCTCGAGTATTAATTCCACAAGTTAAATTTCTCATCAAATTATTCCCTATTACTTACATCAATAATATGAATAATTTTACATTGAGTTAAACAAACAAAAACCACAATAAATATTGAAAGCCACATAAAAAATTCAATGCTACTTGCCGAGCTCTTTGAACTCGGTAAGTAACTGCTGAGCTCAGTAGACCCACAAAAAAGGTTAAATTATAAAAATAAATATTCAAATGCTACATTTTAAAAAATAACTATAATACTATTTATATTAACAGTTTCCAAGCCGTCCATGAACTCAAAACAGATTATGAGAGCGAGAGAGTCGCACGAGTCAGGGTCTAATCCAATAGAAGCCCTGGTCTCGTCTCGAGTAGGAATAGTATTCTCTTTCTCTCTCTCTCTCTCTCTCTCTCTCTCTCTCTCTCTCTCTCTTTTAAAAAATGAGAGTTTCTCTTCTTCGCGCGGATGAGTTGGGCCAGTTTGCGGAAAATTGGACATATATAACATATTTGATCTTCAAAATTTCATAAATAACCTCTAGAACTCAAAAATTCCAAATATAACTCTCTGTCTGACCGCGTGATTACCTGGTGTTGACACGTGTGCGGTGGTACGCCCGGGGAGCGCACCACCCACTGTTCATAGAGTGGTGGTGCGCCCAGGGAGCGTACCACCCACTGTTCACAGAGTGGTGGTGCGCCCGGGGAGCGCACCACCCACTGTTCATCCTCCGTATTATTTTTTACATTAAATTATAGTTTTTATTTGAAATTTTTTTAATTAGATAATTTAAAAAATTTTATCCGTAATTTATTTGAACAGTGTGGACGAATATAATTTTTATTATAAATTATTTATTTATACAGTGTGCATGAATTTAATTTTTGTTTGTAAATAATTTATTTGTATAGTGTGGACGAATATAATTTTCATCCTAAATTATTTTTTTGTACAGTGTGCATGAATTTGATTTTCGTTCTAAATTATTTATTTGTACAGTGTGCATGAATGTAATTTTCGGCCGTAAATTATTTATTTGTATAGTGTGCACAAATAAATATTTTTGACAAAAATTAAATTCATACACACTATACAAATAAATAATTTACAAATAAAAATTAAATTCATACACACTGTACAAATAAATAATTTAGGACGAAAATTATATTCGTCCACACTATACAAATAAATTATGAATAATTTTTTTAAAATTATCTAATTACAAAAGATTTCAAATAAAAACTATAATTTAATGTAAAAAATAATACGTGGGATGAACAGTGGGCGGTGCGGTCCGGGACCGCACCACCACTCGTAGGTGGTGCGCTCCCCGGGCGCACCACCACTCTATGAACAGTAGGTGGTGCGCTCCTCGGGTGTACCACCGCACACGTGTCAACTCCAGGTAATCGTGCGGTCGGACAGGAGGCTATATTTGGAATTTTTGGGTTCTAAAAGCTATTTTCGGAATTTTGAAGATCAAATAAGTTACATGTGTCCAAATTTGTGAGTCTGCGGTTGCTGAGCCGTGCTGCATTGTGAAATCTAGCCATGGGAACCTTTACTAATTACGGTAACATTTTGACCACAACTCCAAAAAAGATAAACTGTACTAACTGTTACATCCAAAAAAAGAAATAATTTCTTTTGAGAAGCCACACGCAATGCCAAACAAAGATGAAGAGGGTTGTTTTGATTTGTGGGAAAACTGGACCTAAAAATATGTGCCAAATTTCTACGATTTGATCGAGATTTGGCAAAAGTGTTAACAGCCCGCTCAGAACGGCTTCTGCGTTCGGCGGTCGATAATTTATTCACTGTAGTGTGTACTGTGCGCGCTACAATAAATTTTTTTTCGTTTTTTTAAAAAAAATGTACTGATACTTTTTTTTCATTTTTTGTTTTCGGTTTTTTTTATATTTAATTATACCCAATAAACTAACTCAGCTACAGTATTTTTTCAGTCAGCTATAGTATTTTTTCAGCAAAAACCAAAAGCCATCGCTATTCCGATCACCCCCTAAGGCCCCGCTCGTTTCAGCTTTTTTTCAGTTTCAGCTTCTAGCTTCAGCTTTTTTTCACTATTCAGTAATTTGTCTTTTTCTGAATTTTTTTTAGATTTTTTTAGCTTTTTTAGATTTTTCTTTTTTCCCCGTATTCCTTTGCATTGTCCGTGATGGGCTAACATATTTTTTCTATTTTTATATTTTTTTTAAATTTAATTATGCATAAAAAGTTAACTCAACTACAGTAAAAAAAAGTCAACTACAGTAAAATTTCAGTCAAAAGCCAGAAACCATCGCTAAAACAATCAGCCCTAAGTAGGATCCATCTGAACCAATCCCATCAGGATTTAGAATAACAAACCAAAGGCACGCCAAAGATCAATGCGGCTAAATTTTACTGTAAGCTTCAACATCAACCAACAGGTAAATGCCTTGCCCCTACGTATTTTGGGAGCTATGCGTATTCTTTTAGCGTCAAGATCAGGCCTACCTCCGGCCGGCTGTCCAAATTAATATGTAAATGCTTAAATGTTGGCCATGTTCTTTTTATCTATTTTGTGGCTTCGGTTTCTGCGAAAACCAAAATAAATATGATGGTTTCTTCAAGCATCTTCTCAAAGTTGCTTCTCCAAACAAGATGCTGCTTTTCTAAACAATTTCTCAAGTAAAAAACCGTGTATGATGTTTATGTCAGTGTCTCTATCATTTTGAAAAATGTAAATAAAAGCTATCAGCTGTTGCCAAAAAAAACAAAACCATTAACTAGTCAACTTGTTGGCTAATGTGGGATGTTAAATAGTAGTAGTTCAGATCCACACAGGGTGGAAGCTATACCTAAATATTGATTTCAAATTCAGACGTCTTTTTTTGGCCCAGAAAAGCCAGATATCTACCAAAAAAATGAAAATAGTTAGAAGTACACGCTCGTCATCTAGCAGCAATCAATCGATTCTCCACGGGACCATACATGTTGTCGTCCGGTGAAGTTCGGCGATGCGGTGGGCTTTCGTATAATGGCCTTAGTCTTTTAGTTTTTTTTAAAGATTTTTAGTTTAACTTTCCTTAGAAATCATTATTCGTTGGACTAATAAATCATAACCTAAAAAAATATACCTAAAAACTACCTAACAACCTCTGTTTTAAATAAAACTCCGCCACAATCGGTATACTTTCTCTATTACTAATTAGATTAATTACTAGATTCTACAGCGAAACACAACACAGCAGTACCTATTAAGCTGTTGTATAATGTGCTGTCCATTGAGGAATATTGGACACATCTAGCATATGTGATCTTCGAAATTCCGAAAATAGCTTCTAGAATACAAAAATTCCAAATCTAGCCTCCTCCCCGCTAGTGGTGCGGTCGAGGACCGCACCACTCATTGTGGAGGCAACACGTGGCAGTGTGGTGCGGTCGGGGACCGCACCACTCACTTTGGAGGCGACACGTGGCAGTGTGGTGCGGTCGGGGACCGCACCACTCACTGTGGAGGCGACACGTGGCAGTGTGGTGCGGTCGGGGACCGCATCATATATGAAGAGGGGGCTAGTTTTAGAATTTTTATGATTTAGATATTATTTTTGAAATTTTAGGAATCTATGCTAGAAACGTACAAAATTCTCCATTGAGCCACCTCTAAGGTTCACGGCTTCCTCTGTCTGTTTTCTTTCGTCTTCCTGCAGTGGAAGGCCAGTCGGTTCCATTCGACCATTCCTTCAGTACTGTAAGGTATTTGTTTTAGACTTCAGATGTGCGATACGAATCTAGTACTAAAATGAAAATCTACCTGTAACAGTGGCACGAATGAACGTGGCAACATTACTCTAATTGCTATCAACGCACAGAATCATTATTTGATCAAAAAGTAGACTATCTATTGTACTACCAGTGGTTGAGCAGCATAGTGAATTACGTATGTTTAGATTCTTGAGTGTACTTTTAGAGATTTGATCAAAAAGGAGATAATCTATTGTACTACCAGTGGTTCAGCAGCATAGTTAATTACGTATGTTTAGATCTTGAGTGTACTTTTAGAGATTTAAAGTAAGTCAGCATGGTATTGAAATAAGCACTGTTCAGTCGTTGATTAAGTTTAACCCTGTTCTTTTGTGGTTTCTAAAAGTTATTTTTGATTTTTGCTATAGTAACTAACTTTTAAATAAAGTATTTTTTTAAGATGGGGTTTACAAGTTAATTGTAGTATACGTTAAAAAAACTAATATCTGTACCATCAAAAATCGCACACGAGTATCGCTCTTTCCGTAATCTCTATCGCAAACAGCCAAAAAAACCATCAACCGCAACCAAAAATCATCAACCGCAGCCAAAAAGAATAGGCCCTAATGTTAGACGACAGACCCGATCAAACATGGAGCCTCTTAATTAACGATCTTGATCGATTGAGTCGTCCCTTCATGCAAATGTAAGCAATCTGTGGTCACTACAAAATGAAGGGAAGACTCCATTAGTTAATGGAAGGAAATTAAGAAATACTTCACTACCAACAAATAATCGCGACCACAGGTTCAAGGTCAGGGGAAAAAAAGGGAAAAGAGCTAAAGAAAGCAGCTGGTGCGTATGCTCTCAACCTCTAGGGCTGGTCCTGAGAACTTAGAGGCTCAAGGCGAAACTAGAAATAAGGACCCTAGTATAAATATCTAAATATAAATCTACATACATATACATATATATATATATATATATATATCTAATTTTACCAACAAACACTTAAAATGCATTATGTATTAAAGAAAAATTCACATCAAAGAGTTTATAGATATTACCTTAAAATTTTCTTCTAACATTTCTAGATGCGAAGTCATTGATGATGGTATTGATATCAATCTCATCCAATAATTTCTTCTCAATACATAAAGTTGCCAAATCGTTTAACCTCTCTTGAGACATTGTTGACCTTAAATGATTCTTCAACAATTTCAACTTTGAAAAGCTTCTTTCAGCTAATATGTCTTTTGCTTTGTTATCAAGATTACCCCAATTTCCCTAGTACTAGAAGCCAAATACTTCGTGACAAATGAAGGTAGATACACAAAAATAGCTTTATAAGCACAATTAAGTGTAATCTAACCTGTGATATCTTTAGAATGACCTGTTGACTTTTGAAGAACAGATGGTGGTTCAGAGACCTGGCAGACCATCAAACTGCCATCGGATGCACATATACATGCAGATCTGAACTTGCATGACCAAATTTCAGTATTGTAACTACCAAAAGTAAAATCAGTCGTCCATGAGGATACTATCCAAATCACTCAGATGAGAATAATTCATCATTGAAAGAGAAGAAATTGTATAGCGTAACTATAAGGAAATAACCTGATGCTTTGCAGTTGTCAAAGATGCAATGCATTCCAACAAATGAGTACGTAGGTTCGGCGAATCTGACATGGCGCTCAGGATCACTCGGTTTTGAGCTCAGACTTATGTTGTGACTTAACAAACCGCTGTTACTTCTTCAGTCCTGCAGAGCAAACACATCGCATCAGAATTTACAGCGACATGTGTAAGCACTTCTCCTAGGACAAAAGTATCCACACAAACTTCATGATGCACCATACAAAAACTAACTGAACGAACCAGCTTAGAACTCCACTGCCTGCCTCGGATAATGTAGCAGGCCAGAGAGGGAACCCACCACCGGTCAATTGCAATGTACACAATGTTAGATTTCACCTTTCATATAGCATACTACATGCTCAAAGGATTAAGCTTGAGAGGTAACTCATCGAACTGTTTGAACAGGCATAAGCAAAAGCTTATAAGGGCATTAGAGCACAACACACAAACGCAGCAACATTTTGTCCTTATTTCGTTAGGTACGAGTCAAGCGGGACATGGGGCACGAAAATCAAAGGCGTTACTGTTGCTCGTGCTATGGCGCCGCTTTGGATCGCGCGCCGCCGATGCGGCGGAGGAAGAAGTCGCGGTGGGCAACGTAGCCCTTGTCGTTGCACTGCCACTCCTGCAGCATCCCCACAAAATCATCCACTCATTCCCCCAAAGCAAAAACATAATACCATTGGCAGGAGGACTCTAACGAGGGATCTAAGAGCGGGAAGATATGCGGCGAGTAGAGAACGGGTACCAAGCGAACGCGGAGCACGGAGGGGTTCTTGCGACAGAGGAGGAGGCGGCGAAGGGCGGCATAGTAGGGATCGGCGCGGAAGGAGGAGGGGCTCGGGGGCTGGAGGACGCAGCTGAGGAAGTCGCACCGTGACAGGGGGGCCTGGATTTTGGGGGTCCGGGGCGGCGGCCGCTCGCCCGCTCGCCCCCCCCCAGGGCCGGCCCTGCAACCTCACGTCGAAGTTTCAGTTAGCACCCTCAACTTCCTAATCGCATTGGCAGTTGTCTAAATTTGTTCAAACTGGTCGGGCAAACCCGTCGTCTTAATTAACGGAATCCAGCATTACCCACACCAACTTTTCCCATCAATAGGACGAACTTGACTAACAGAAGCAAGGTTCAGCACTTGGCAAAGCCAAATTGAGCAGCTCAAGGGTGCTAGGTGAAACTTCAATGCAAGCTCAAGGCTCAAAATGCAATTTATTCCTTTTTTTTAGAGAATTTTTATAGTACGTTCTACTGGTAATAAAAAGTGGTAGTAGAAATTAAATCTAGTCATTTCTTAAAAACATTATAGGCTTTTTTTTCTTTCAACCATAAATTATCTCTAACTAAACTGACTCTAACTCACTCCTACAAGCCATCGTCAGACAGTTCTTCTGCCGCGCTGCCATGACGAAGGACATGATCTCCACATCTGATTGATTTCAAAATTAGCAAAAGCAGCGTGTGCCTAACTGTCAAACTGAATGTGATTAGGCGGTTGGAAATTGGACTTGCTTGAGCAGATGGCCATGGCGGCTCCTTGTCGGGAGAAATGGTTTGGTGCTTGTTTTGATCCTTTGGAGAGTTACTATTTTACCCTTTAAAAAAATTCACTTCAAGTATGTGTTAAGGTAGTATAAAAAAAATCCTAACCAATCTAGTTCGTTGGATAAAAAGATTGGATGGTTGACAAACATTACGAGGTATCGTACACAAGTTCTCTTTTTTTTTTAACCCAAGGCAATTTACTCTTTGATAAAAAAAAACATGGACGTCACTACAGCCCAGACATACAATCTTTAGGTGTTCCACACACACACTCTTTAAGTAGCTACACGACAAACAAGCGCCCTTCCTATCTTTCCATCGTTGTCCAACACACTATGTACCCAAAAAAAAAGTCAATACGTTTTTTGCGCGCAGAGTGAGCCGGAGCATGTTTTTTTTTTCGCGTGCTCCGCGCACGGTCAGGCCCACCTGCCACTGCGCCATCCCACTTCTTCCCAAGGCCACAACTGCAGTTACTAGAGCAATTTCATTATAATCTTTCAATGGGAAGTTCAAGAAGGAATGGCAACATAAAAAAAATATAGCATGATGAACAGCATAACGACATTGTTTTGCTAAATTGATACGAAAAAGATGCGATTATAGACCGATCGAGCATCTGTTGATCGCTCCATGGTCATACTGAAAAAGCTAAACCATAAAATAACAAGAGGTTGCGTCCCTCCACAAAGACCTACTAACTCGTAAGCATTAAACATGCTGGTATCACTCCGAATTTCTCATTAGGTATCAACAAAAAAAATCAAATTAGTATATTTGTGAACCAAACCAATATAAATTACAAAGTAAGTTGGGATAAGCATCGAAGTAAAATGAGTATAATTTGCGATAAAAAACAACCTAGTATAAGTATGAAGCATGGAAGCAAGATGAGTAAATTTGCAAAGCAAAAAATATCAAAATAAAACCAATTTAGTATAGGTGTAAAGCAAATCGGTATACATTTAAAAATAAGTTGTGACACCCCGGCCCATTATGGCCCATGTGTGTGTGCACATGAGGGTGTGGATTAGTCCCATATTGCTAGCTTAGCATGAGTAGCACCAACATATAAACCCATAGGCACTATTAGTAATAACATCCGGTTAACCGTTTTACGCGAAGCGAGAACGGAAGCGTAAGCAGGTTATTACGTGTGCGTGGCTTATCCATAATGGGGTTAGGCCTAAGCCAGTTTGGATCCTTGGGCGTTACAAATGGTATCAGAGCCGACCCTCGCAGTTGCATGGACGCGTGCGGGTCAGGGGTGTGGGCATATGGCGCGTGTGAGCCCGGAGTGGTCATACGGCATGGTATATGTACCAGCACTCCAGCACTAGATGCACAGACGTGTGCCAAGAGGGGGAGATCCTGATCATTTGCCCCAGTGTGGGTATGTTGGACCGACGAGAACGTCGGGTTCTCTTAGGGGGTGTATGTGACACCCCGGCCCATTATGGCCCATGTGTGTGTGCACATGAGAGTGTGAATTAGTCCCATATTACTAGCTTAGCATGAGTAGCACCAACATATAAACTCATAGGCACTATTAGTAATAACCTCCAGTTAACCGTTTTACGTGAAGCGAGGACGAAAACGTAAGCAGGTTATTACATATGCGTGGTTTATCTATAATGGAGTTAGGTCTAAGTCAGTTTAGATCCTTGGGCGTTATATAAGTTGAGATAAACATGAAAGTATAATTCGCAAACAAGATAAATCAGTAAACAAATTGAGAATAACTTGAAAGCGATTTCATACAAAATTCAAATTAGATTTGTGTAGCTGTGAGGCGATGAGACACGGCGGTAGCAAGGATCAGCAACACGGGTGTGCATGCCATTCATCCATCCCACGCAGGGCACGTGCGGAATGAGGATTTCCCCGAAAAAAAAAACAATACGACCTTCTCAGCCATTCCAGAAAGTCACAGTTCGACACCTAACCAACGCAAGTTGGACTCTTTTAGGCTGTGTTTTCTCGTTGCCACGCTTGCAAATTAAGCGTGCCAGATTTTCTTAGCCTCGTGTCTCTCTGCTGTAGACAATATTTCTTTGTAAAAATGCATGGCAAGCAAACAGCCTGGACTATAACTGAGATAGCTTATTTATTATAACTAAATTTTTTAAAAAATAAAAATACAAAAAACATGTTAACCTATTATTGATATGCAAAAAAATACAGGAAAAAAGAAAAGATAAAAAGTAAAAATACAGAAAAAATAGAAAAAATAAAATTAATAAATAGTAAAAAAAACAGTAGTCAGAAATTAAATTAAGCAGTGTCTTAAAAACTGGGGGGTCCAAATCCCAATGAATGCCCGGCTGCTGCGCGCGCGGCTGATCGGAACGTGGACGGCTGGCCGCCTAGCTGCATCGCGATCGAGCCTGGCGTGCTTGAATTTGACCTCCCTCCCTGTATACATTTTCTTCTCGTCGCATGCCGCGGCGTGCGCCGAATATGCTTTGGAGGTATGCCCTCTTGAAGATAACATATTTTAGGACACTGCAGTTAGCAGCACTGCAGCATCGACCGCGTAATATATTGCTAACTTCGTCGAGCAGATACAAGCATTGACATTGTTTGATCAAATTTCCGTTTTCTCTTGCTCCCTTGGTTCTCTCAAGAGAACCAACCAGTGAGACTTATCGAGTTCTAATCAAGGCCTAGGCGGCGGCTCTGAGATGGACTCCTCCTCCTCGTCGTCGTCTCCGAGTCTGAGCAGCGACCTCAGGTTCCGGTCGTACGCGGCGCTCGTGGCGCTCGGCGTGGTGGCCTTCCTCGCGGTGTGCTTCTGGTGCCTCTACAGGCTCACCGTGTCCGCGCGCCCGCAGGACATGATGCCCGTCTCCTCCTCCTGCGCCGGCAAGGCGGCACTCATGCAGCGGGACATCTCGGCGCTGCCGGTGTTCGTGCATGGCGGCGCGGCGGTGGAGTGCGCGGTGTGCCTCGCGGACATGACGGACGGGGAGAGGGGCCGGCTACTGCCCGGGTGCGGCCACCGGTTCCACGTCGAGTGCATCGACCGGTGGTTCCGGGCCAACTCCACGTGCCCGCTCTGCCGCGCCGCGGCAGTCGGCGAGCCGGACGCGGTGGAAGCGCGCAAAGGCGGCTTGGTGGCTGTGCCAGTGGTTGTGGTGCAAGGTTGAACACGTTCTTGAGCAGCGAATAACTAACCAAATAGGGTACCGGCTCCTCCGGTGCAAGGTTGAACACGAACTTTGAGGGGCGAATAGCCGAAAGGGTGCCACGGCTAGAGCTCGGCATTAGGCCGTGCTGTGCCAGCACGGGTCTACCATACTTCGGACTGTATCATGGTATAATGGCTTGCTCGATCACTTCACCATACCGTGTCCTACTTGTTAGTCTGATCTTTTGGTTGTCGAACACCTCGTCTCTTCATGTTTATGTTTTATCATTAACTTCTTGAGTTCATGTTAATCTTGTGTTATGTTCACATTAGTCTTATGTTTATATTAGTCATGTATTCCCATTAGCCATATTAGGCTACATATATGTGTAATCCTTTGTTATTTGAATCAATGAATTACATAGCGTGATTGCCTCAAATTAGAGGTGCAATCGGAGCGGATTCGGACGGATATTGTTCATATTGTATCCTAACTCATATTTTTTTTCTTCGGATTCTAAGTCGGATATGGTAAGACTAGATACAAATACGAATTCGGATTATTCAGAGTTTCGAATATGGTGTCATCGGAACATATACATAACGGTTTCGGATCGGAAACGGATAATATAGACGGATAGTACATGTATACATAAAAGAATATATACTGAACCATACCACTATCACTTCACATCTTCAACTAGCAATAAATTCATCTAGATTACTTAAATATAATGGCCAATACAACACAAATTCAACATAAGCAATAAATTCATATATAAGTTTGAAAACTGATAAATTCATACATTAGTTCGAAAACCAATAAATTCATACATTAATTCGAAAACCAATAAATTCATACGCAAGTTCAACATAAGTGGAGAGCATTGGTGGCGACTGGTTAGGGTAGCTAGACTCTAGAATTATGTTACTATTCTGATAAAATCTAGACCAGTTGGTGTCAATAATAGTTATGGGTTAAGTCAATTTGAGTACTAACTTGCTTGTTCGGATATTCGGTCAGATAGTATCCGATTTACCATTTACCGATACTATTCAGTCGGATTTTAGCTCTATCGTTTTCATTACCATATCCGGTAACAATTATCCGGTACAGATCGTATTCGGTATCAGATGCTAAATTACTTTCCCATATTTGGTACCAATCGGATTTGGTACCAAATCAATCCAAAATAATCCATACCATTAGTACCCCGTCTATCGTCGTCATCATGCCAGATCATCATCGCCAACCCGTCGTCTGCAAGCACGAGCTGTCGCACCACCGGGAGCGCGTCGCCCTCGATCATATCTATGTTCTTCATATATCGACATCATCACAGTTCGCAGATATGTTCACCAAGGGTTGCATACATCTGTCTTCATGTAGTTCAGATCCAGCCTGAACGTCCGCATTGCTAACGCTCAGACTGCGGGGCATGTTAGCCTGACCTTTTGGTCACCGAACGCCTCGCCTTCTCATGCTTTGTGCTCAACCTATTGAATTCACATTAATCTTATATTGTGTTCACATTAGTCTTAGTTTATATTAGTCATGAGTTCCCATTAGTCATGCTAGGTTATATATATGTGTAATACTCTGTGACTTCAATCAATGAATTAGATAGCGTGATTGACTCAAATATTCTGCGCTCTCATGATACCAGAGCGGTGCCGCTCCTAAGACGCCGCCTCCACAGCTTCTGCCGCGCCGCCCCTGGGAGATGATCTCATTTCCATGATCTTTTCTGAGAGCTATGCAACTCGTAGTTTAAGTCATGTCATCTATCATCCGATCGGTTACCAATTTGAGTTTTTCTCTGTCATTTTCAGATCAAGTTTTATCTATCTTTTTCGATTATAGATCGGTTTGCGTCGCCCTACTGACCCATCGATGCTTCTCGGCTCTGAACTTCACCACCTTGATTTTGACCTCTCTGGTGCATCCCTTCATCTAATGATATCGTGGCATGATGTGGTGCGTTTATCAACATGGCCCTTCCTCTGTGGCCTTTCGAGCACCCCGTCTACCATCGTCATCATGTTAGATCATCATCGTCAGTCTGTCGTTTGCGAGCACGAGCCGCCACACCACCAGAAGCGCGTCGCCCTTAGTCATGTCCACGTTCTTCATGTATCGACGTCATCATAATTCGCAGATATCTTCACCAAGGGGTACCTACCTCTGTCTTCATGGAGTTCAGATCTAGCCTGAACGTCCGTATTGCCGATGCTCAGACTATAGGGACGTGTTAGCCTGACCCTTTGGTTACCGAATGTCTCACCTTCTCGTACTTTGTATTCATCCTCTTGAATTCACATTAATCTTGTGTTTGTATTAGTCATATGTTTGTATTAGCCATATTAGATTATATATATAACTCTTTGTGACTTAAATGAATGAATAAATACATAGCGTGATTGCCCTAAATATTCCACGCTCTCATGATATTATAAGCATGACCCTTTGGTTATCGAACGCCTCGTCTCCTCGTACTTTATGCTCAACCTATTGAGTTCATATTAATCTTATGTTGTGTTCCCATTAGCCATGTTAGGCTACATATATGTGTGTAACTATTTGTGACTTGAATGAATAAATTACATAGCGTGATTGTCTTAAATATTCTACGCTCTCATAGTATCAGAACGGTGCCCCTCCTAAGTCGCCGCCTCCACAGCTTCCGCCGCGCCACCCTTGGGAGATGATCTTGTCTCCACGATCTCTCCCGGGGGCTGCGTAACCCGTAGTTTAAGTCGTGTTGCTGATCGAATATCATTCGATTGGCTACCAAGTAGAGTTTTTTCTGGTCATCTTCAGATCGGATTTTCTCTATTTTTTTCAATCATAGATCGGTTTGCGTCGCCCTACCGACTCATCGATGTTCCTCGACTCCAGACTTCACCGCCTTGATTTTGACCTCTCTGGCGCTTCGTCTCCTCCGATGATGTCTGGCATGACGCAGCATGTTTATCAATATGGCCCTCCCTCCATGGCCTTTCGAGCACCCCGTCTATCATTGTCATCAAGCCAGATCATCATCGCCAACCCGTTGTCCGCGTGCATGATCCGTCGCACCACCAGGAGCGTGTTGCTCTCGTTCATGTCTGCGTTCTTCATGTACTGATTTTATCACAGTTCACAGATATCTTCACCAAGGAGTTGTCTACCTCTGTCTTCACGGAGTTCAGATCCAACCTGAACGTTCGCATTGCCGACGCTCAGACTACGGGGGTGTATTAGCCTGACCCTTTGGTTACCGAATACCTCATCTCCTTGTGCTTTATTATCAATCTCTTGAGTTCATATGATCTTGTGTTGTGTTCATATTAGTCTTGTGTTTACATTAGTTATGTATTTCCATTAACCATGCTAAGCTATATATATGTGTAATCCTTTATAATTTGAATCAATGAATCATATAGCGTGATTGCCCGAAATATTCCATGCTCTCAATACCGGCCCACCTCGCCTCGAGCTAGGTCTAGGCACGGACCAAAGCCCGTCGTGCCATGTCGGTCCAAGCCCAGCCCTAAGTAACTATAGACAGTAGAAGTGACAACGGCAATGGTAGCGGCGGTCGACATCTTCATTCCTTTCATGTCCGTCTCATTAAAAATTAGTTAAAATTTCATACAATTGTCTAATGTTATTCCGCCTTCAAACTTGGCTATCTAAGCTAGCGGCACACATATCTAGGTGCAGATCGTACTGTGGTGTATGTGGCCATCTAGCCCATAACCCGGCATAGGGCTGTCTAGCTAGTCAAATAGAAAAGTTCAAGCAGAGCCATGAGTGTAGTTTATTGTAGTTAAGAAATTAATTTTAAATAGTTTCTCAAAAGTTCAATAACTACTTAGAATAGATGCACTAATAACAGACTCTGTATTCATATAATGGTTAATTGCAACATACATGAGGTGGTTATCTCAACAAATGCTAGAATTAAAAATACAGTTGGTGAAGGGAGCTATGTTAGAATTAGAAGCGTATGTAGTAGTAATTTGCTTACATAAAATAAAATCACAACGGGGTGAGCTATGTTGAAAAAAGTATAAATATATATTAGAATATGTTGATTTGTAAAGACAAAGAATGTAAAAAAATCACTTGGAAGTACGTCAGAGTTTGACTTTTTTCCATACAACTATTTTATGGCTCTTTAACCTCCACTAGTACACATTTCTTTGAAACTCTCCCTGCTACCTGTTTTCATATGATTTTTGATGACGTGGTCAACCTTACTCTCCAATGCGCATGAGGTGGTCTTCCAGCGTGACAAAGTGATCGGAATCAGACCTTTTAAAGAGGAAAATCTGTTTAGCCTATTGAATTAGTTTGATCTTTTTCTATAGCCCTACTGGTTTTAGACGATTTCAGATTTTTACAACTTAACTTCTATTTTAATCATTGCATTAAGGCTAATTGATGTGCATAATTTTATTTAATCGCGTACATATTTTAAATCTCCATATGGCAGTTAATTTATTTTGGAGATCCTAAACAATTCTTAATGGGTTTCTACTATTTACATGTGAATACTAAATTAATTAATTAAATTTATATTAAAATTATTTGAACAAGTATTCACCAATTTAATCAGCACACATTAAATTTTAATCTACTAACGACACAATTTTTTTGAATAATCATAAATATTTGTTAGTGGGGTTTGCAATTTAATACGACTAACAAGATTTTACTAAATAATTTAACCTGCAATAGAATGCTCAAAGTTAAATAACTATGAAGAACAATTTTTATCAAATGCGCGCTTAATTTTTTTTCTCCCTTTTCTTTTTCCTTTCCTTTCCTTTCTTTTCTTTTCAGTATCTCTTTCTTTCTTTTCTTCCTCCCTTTTTTTTCCGGCTGAGCACTGGGCCACTGGCCTTTCGGCCTTATCCCCTCCCAGCCTCCCCTATTCTTCGATCTTTCTCTCGATCTCTCCTCCCTTTCCCTGATCCAGATCCATGGCGCCTTCCCCCTGCACCGCCTCAGCTCTTAGCTCTCACGCCACCACCTCCTATGCGCTACCTCCCTTCTGCGTCACCTCCCTTCGTCACTGGCTGCTGCACCCCTGTGCCTCCAGCCTATGTGCTGGCTCCCCCTCTAGCCCCTCCCTGTTTTCTTGCCGTCGGCCACTGTAAGGAAGTCACGGCCACAGGCGTCAAGGAGGGCATTGCGGTCTTTGGGGGGCCACTTGAGGGAGCAGATGAGGGCACCGGGGGAGGCCTCGTCAGTGGGGGGTCATCGGGCGGTGGAGGCTAGGGCTCCTACGGGAAGGAAGGGAGGGAGGAGGGGAGGAACGGGTCGGATGGGAGGGAGTGGTGGCCAAAAGAGAGGAAGTCGAGGAAGGTCTTACGGTCGCGGAGGGAGGCGGGTGGGATGCGGCGAATGACCCCTCATTTCCCACTCTCCTTGCCATCGCCTCTCAATCCTATCTCCTTCTTTGAGGTCAGTCTCCATCTAGATCCCTCCCTCCTCCTTAGATCTATGCGTGTGCTTCTGTCTGGTAGCTTTAGATGAATAAGATCTACGATTTGGTGTCTGTTCAGTAGCCTTGTAGTCATTGGCAGTAGCCGATGAGGCAGAGGAGGTGGAGGCGGCCACCACCGTGCATGTCGTGCCCGCTATGCTTGGCTGTGCCAGGCCGACCCAAGCACGACACGCTATATGGGCAAGCTTTTAAGCCTGGCATGGCCTATGGTTCGTGCCATGCTTGGGCCATGCTGAGCCTTAGACTAGCACAAAAAAACCCGGCTCGACTCCCACCTCTAGCCATGGCCATAGCGGCGACGTCAATCTAAATGTTTTACGTCACACTTTCTTTTTTTTCTTTTTGTTAATTTGGGATGTAAAAGGTCATGCCTTTACGGATGCCACCTATATATACCCCATGATCTAAGTTAAAATTGATTGTTTTTATATACGTACATAACTGTTATGGCATAGTAATATCGATGCAACAATTTAACCATACACGAGTTTCCTAGGACATAGCGGGTGTTCTTTTGGGTTATAGCTTATGGCTTTTAGTTGTGTCATATTAGTCTAACAAATAATGATTATTGAAAGAAGCCGAAACCAGAAGCCAATTGAAAAGCTAAAAAGAACAGGGCTATAATTCAATTCTAGTAGGAACCTATAAAAATTTTATGTTCCAAATAGGCCTAGAATGTAGGAATTTGCATGATTTTTGAAGGATTTGGTCTGAGAGACCATGTACAAGGTCTAAAATATGTTTATGATAAACAATGTACTTTAGTTGAGTATATTTACATTTTGCAATAGTTTTGAAAATTTAGATTCATTGTCATTGATCCTAGTCAGACCGGCTTGTGAACGACAGTCTGACCGGGGGTCCGGTGTCACCAGATTTTAGAAGCGGACAGACCGAAGAAGCGGTATGACCGATTTCTAGTTGTTGACTACTTTTTTCAAAGAGTAGATTTTGATGTTGGTCGCATGTGGTCAGATCAGTCAGGGTTGACGGTCCGACCGGCGTGAGTTGGCCAGTGTGATCAGCATTGAAAATACGATCACATTGAATGGCTAGTCAAACTAACCAATGGTTGGCAATCTAACTGAGATGGTCCAACCAGTTTGGGAAGAGCGGTTAGACAAGTGGCTACTGCCAAAGCTCAGGGTGAGTTAAGCTGAGTTGGTTTGAGGTTGGTTCATGACTTGGGAGCTACGAGTGTTTGTGTTGTATTGCATCTCGTATGGTTTTGACTAACGTGAGTCAAGTGCATGAAACTTGTGCTCGATATAGTTGCTTAATCTTTAAATATGCAGACGGCTTGGAGGACGTAGTGATCAACAATAATGGACTAGGAGTAGCGGGGGACCTAAGGTCCAAGCAATTATGTAAGTTTAGATGAGGTTATATGACTCAAGCGAGAAGTACAGAAAAGACAAAGGTTATGAAGGAACGAGTTGGTTCATGTGGTGCGCCAAATGACGAGGCCGATACACGTAGAGATGGTTCGAAGGAGTTCAAATGTGTGAAGATGTGATGGCTAGTCATTGGCCACTACGGGTTGCATATCAAAGTATGGGGAGATACTTTGAGGTGAAAATGAAGGCAGAGTCAAAAGAAGGTACTCGAAAACTTCATCGAGGGTATTTTGATAGTTGGTCAAATATTATGTTGGTACCTTGATCAAAACCACATTGCAGAAAGGTGCAAAGGAGAGTAGTTTAGATCAAGAAGAGCTAGAATCGACAGGCGGATTAATTGCTAAAGAGTTAACAGGTTGAGTATTGTAAACATTTTGAGAAACATGCTTGAGTACAAAATCCATGTTAGTATGGTTGATAGGTTTTCCCGGTAAACTTAATGGGTTGAACTTATTAGAATTATGTTGATAATTTAGAGATGGGGAGAGGAGGTGGTAGATCCAAGGATTCTAGGGTTTAATTTTTGCTCCACCATATTGTCTAGGGTAGTTCATTCCGATACCATACTGTACTGATCAACTCGATTTGACCAGTATTCGATATGGTTTATAGAAATCAGGTTTTTTGGGATTTCAGTTTTTTTAAGTAAAAACCAATAGAAAACTGAATTCCCTCTCGGGCGCAGCTGGGCCTCTACTTGCTCTGGTTTAGGGCATCTCCAATGGTCCTAACTAGCAACTAACTAGGAGACTTCCACATCATCAACCAAATAGCTAGCATACAAAGGATTGTCTATAAGGATAGCTATTTGATACTTACATGCACACACAGTCATTTATAGAGACTGCCTCGTTTTCTGTTATAGCCTAGTGCTTAAGGAAGAGCCGGCTCGATTTTTTTTGCATACTCTCTTTCCTCCACATAGGATTTATGCTGATGTGTACATGCAAATAGCCAGCTGACTCAGACCATTGGAGATGCCCTTAGGCGCTCGGCTGCTCGCCCCATCCAAGTTAGCTCAGTGACTCAGCCACTCAGGCACATCCGCTGATCCACACTTGAATCTCCAACCCTAACCCTAGCAATCGACAGGCAACGACGCAAGGCAGTCCCTTGGCCAGACCCCAATCCCTATTCTCCCCATCCAGCGATCGACGGCTCCATTGAATCCATTCATATTTCCTCCTGAGTCCTGACGCCTGATGGCACATGGTAGCAACCAGCAATCCCCTCCCCATTCAGCCATTCCCCAATTCCCCATATAGGATCTAGCGACCGACGACCATCCTGCTCGGCCCATCCAACTCAGGCACATGAATCCCCAAGTGAAGAAAGTAGTAACCCTAACCCTAGCAATCGGCAGGCAAGGCGTCGGCAGCAATCCTCCTAGCGGCTCTCTCTCTCTCTGGCCTTCGTGCCTCTGCGGGACTACGAGTGTAGCTCTGCCTCTACCAGTCCCGCACCACCGCACGGCACGTTGCCACGGCCACATCGTGTCCAAGCTCCAGCTTCCAGAGTCCAGACGATGCTGGCCTACCTCAGATCCCCCGCATCTGCGTGCCTCCGTCGGAGTCAATAGGATCGTGCGATGTAAATTTTCTTGTCAATCTTTCACTGCCAATTGCTAGTTTGCTACTTTGTTAGTTGTGGCGATGATATGGGATCATATCATGTTAGTTGTTAGCTGTCACAAGTTAATGCTCAGCTGAGACAAGTGTTATTTTTCTACCTTTTAGGTTAACTATGTTGTGTACTATTCCTAGAGTAGATTAATTTTGTTTTTCATGTTATTTGTACATATTTACATGTGTTTAGCAATTTTGTTTTTCATGTTATTTGTACATATTTACATGTGTTTAGGCTAAAGAAGATGGTGATGAGCCAGGGCTTCAAGCTATGCTGCAAAAGGTGTGGCAGCTATATGCTCCAAAGTTTCTCCAAAAGCGTAGGTATGCTTACAAAGGTAATCTTTTGTGTGCATTCATTGAAGGCTGTTCAACTTCAAATGTTAACAAATGACTACACTGTTAGTTGATTCTTGAGTGTCTGTCTGTCTTTTTTAGGGGGAGAAGTTTTAGTGTCTGAAATGTTTCTCGAATATGTAATACAAGGTCTGTATTATTGCCCAAAGAGATTGTTTTATTTTGCATATACTAATTACCACCTTTGAGAGATTGACATTGTGCGATGCAGCTCCAGAAAATGAGTGGAACAAGCTGTTGCTTGATGGACTTACAGTGGGGAAGGGAGATGTACTCCTTTTGGTATGCAGTTGAGAACATCAAACTTCAATTCCGTGTGTATGTATTATTACAGTTTCTGCCTCTAGATGTCTGATGAAAGGGCCTGTACAAACAAAGGAGGTAAACACAACACACACACACAGAGCCAGAAGTGCGTCATGTCAGTATATCGCATATGCTTGTTCAGACTTCAGGGTGATTGCGCATCTCATTTTGGCATTTTCCCAGTTTGGCATTCATCACGAATGGCTGATTTTGCCATTGGGATGTTCCTCGCACAATCATGTCTGAGTGAATATGGAGTTGTTCTCCCTTCTGTTGTACATGTAAATGATGTAATTGTCTGCTCTGTAACTCTGTTAGCTTTCGGTGGACACTGGACATAGGTCACAGAGCAATGACAATGAGCATGGCATGGCACTTGGCAACCTGGATAGAGGCATAGAGCATTGTAGTGCGATCTCAATTCGTGTCAACTTTGGTAAATATGGTATTCACCGATACCGAGCCAAAATAAAGTGGTATTAATTGATATCGAACCGTATTATAAATAGTACCGTATTTATCAGATTAACAGTAACTCCCCCTCTCTAGCTATTCTCACTGGCCTCATGTCTTAGATCTTCATGGGTAAGAAGTAATTTGAGATTTAGTTATTTCGGTGTTTTTGTGAATTAGATTTGATTATCTTTAATTTGGTAAAATGAATTAGATTCGATTATCTTCAATTTGGTAAAATCAAGTCCAAGAATCTTTTGATTCTTGATTGCTTTATATTTCTATTGTCTTGAATAAGTCTTATACAAACCTTGGATGTATTTGGATGAGAATTAGGCAAGTTCTTGATATTTGAGTTTTTGTTGCAAAAGATTTTCAGGTTGAGAAACAGGGGACTGGCCTCAGACCTACAGTCAAACCGGCCTGCCGGTGTGATCAATCACAGGGCGGCTGTCTGACCGACCCTATGAAGAAGGCTGCTAATTTTGTTGTCTTCTATTTCTAGTTTTGTTTATTTTAGCCGTGTTGGTGTGATCTGAACTTAGTAACTATCATAGCCACTCGAGTAAAAAATTTTAATATCTTAAGGAGAAAAAAGTTTTAAAAATCATTCACTCCCTCTGATTGCCAGCATCGGTCCTACAACTTTCCATAAATTTTGTGCATTTCAAACAAGGCATGGACTCTAGTCTAGCAAGTAAAGCAAGGAAAAGGAATTTCCATTAGGGGCTCCCTTTTAGTCTTTTTCAAATATCATCTTCCAGATGCCTTAGTGTACATCTGGAAGCTATATCCTTCTTCCTGTAAAGGCGAGTATGGGCTTAATACAAACCCTCATCTGTATGTATGTTACGTGATATCATGCAACTCATTTTAGCATTGGATTAGCGTGAGAGAGGATATATTACTGTTTGTTTGATCATGTAAAGTTGTTATGATGTTATCCCAAAATAAATTAATGTTCAATGACATTGGCATTGTCAACTGATGGTGTGGTCCAAATAATATGGTTGATTCCTAGGCGATACAATTGTGTAAAGAGGAGTTCAAATCATATTATCCAGAGGCTAGAGGGAGTTTTGCCTTGGACCAATATTGTTAAGTAGGAAAAAAAAGTCCCAATTTTGAACCTCTAGCTTTCACCTCTACCTAGCCCGTTTAATTAGAACGTAAACTTTTCAGAAAGGTCGTATATTGATCTCATTTTGGTCCTTAATTTTTGAGCAAAAATCATTAGTCTCATAAGTTCCGTGTCTAGTGAAATCCAAACCCCCAGGTGGCATACGTGTAGGGCTGTGCATTTTTTTACCGAACCGAAAAAACCGAACCGAATCGGTCAACTCGGTTTGACCGGTTTTCGGTATTCGGTTTGGTTATCAGATTTTAAAGTTTTTTTGAGTTCGGTTTTTTCGGAAAAAACCAGCTAAAAACCGAAAAAACCGAACTAGTACAAGTTGAGTGTATGTTAGTAGTATATGTAGTAGTATATGTTAGTAGTATATGTAGTATACTTTGGTAAATATGTATTATACTTCGGTATATGTAGTATATGTTAGTATTATATGTATTATATGTTACTTCCATCGGTTTTTGCTGGCTAGTAGTATATGTATTATCGTCTACTTATCTCACTAGTCGCTATATCGTTAGCAATTCGCGTTAACTTTGGTAAATACGGTATTTACCGATACCACACCGAAATAAATTGGGATTTACCAAAACCGAACCGTATTTCTAAAAGTACCGTATATAACCGAATTACTAACACCGTATTTACCGTATATACCGTATAAACCGAATCGTATAAACTGAAAAAACCGAGTGCACAGCCCTACATACGTGATTTCTTTTCTCATGTTCACTCCAAAGTTGATGAAGACCCAAATGGACTTCTCCCCTTCTAAGTACTAGATAACTAGCTACGGGGGCGCGGCGACACGCCGCGCCGAGGATCGCGTGTATTGAAGTAAAAAAAGATAAATTTTTTAGTGGGAAAAAGCGATTGGTTTTTAATTGTGTAGAACGGGTTTTTTTTTGTAGTAATTGAAGATTGTTTTTTTGGTGTGCGCTATAAGTTGGAAATGGTTTTAAAACAATTAAGGGTTACAATATAATTCTGTAAGTATAAGTTGATTTGTATGTTTAATTATAGGGGGGAAATAATTGTTGATAAAGTAAATTATGAGAAGAGTAAATAAAGATGTGCTATTGTATTCGTTATTAATTGTATATTTTGATTTAAAAAAGTGAGGAGTAGTATAGCGAAGTATGTGTTAATAAGCACTACAGTAAGTAAAACGGGTACCGTTTTGTTGATAGGGAAAAAAGTAAGATAATATTAACTATGTTAGTATGTTGATGTTGTAAGGTTTTAATTACTGTTTTGTTTTAGATATGCAGGTAAGCACTATTTTTTTAGGAAAGGTAATTTAATAATGATAGAATTATGGGATATAAAGTTTAAGAGAATGTAATGAAAGAGGTATCGTAAAGTGTAGACGGATTTTTGGATTGTTAATTTTATAATGTATAAGCATGACTGAAGAATAAGAAAAAAGGAATGAAATAGAGCAAATTTGTAATGGTGAGCGACAGGTAATATTAAGGTAACAGTTATAATATTTGATAGGAGTATTGGAACATTTTTTTGTATTTAGTTGTCGTAATTTGGTGGTGTTGAGAGCGTGTAGTAAGACGATATGTAGAGCCAGGCGTTTAAATAGTTGGTTATTTGTACTATATTTATGCTGTATAGAATTGTTTTAACGTTTCTAGATAACATACATGTTGTATATAGGTAAGACTGCATAAGATGGAATAATTTGGTTGGTTTGTTTTGTTTACGATAGTAAGAAAGATAGATGGATTGAATGTTGCGAGGGTAAGGCAGCTGGGTCGGTCGTTTATCTACCTGTGGTTGTCTCGATTGGATTCTATTTGGTATTCCCAAGTGAGTGTGAACTATTGTTCCAATCTGTAGTAGAATCTGAGATAGGCGAAGGGAGGTTAATTTTTTACACTTCAGAAGTAAAGTCAATTCTTTGCTTTCTTGACTGCCAGCATTAAGACGAGTGGTTATTTCAGAGTAATTGTAAGAGAAGGAATCCTTGTCTGGTTTTGAATGCTTCATTCTTTCTGGGAGTGGTTGGGTGGCCGAATATACTAAATAGGTCTTGTTGAACTTTGAGCTAGGAAGCGAGCGTCTTCTTTTTTCCTCATATCTTCTTGGCTACAAAGAAAACTATGAAGCCTAGTTCAATCTTTTGTCATAGTTTAATATAGTGAAACACAATATATAGATACATTGGATGAAGTTAGTGGATAGTTTTTTGTGTTTTTGCTGACATACATGGAGAACAGTAGCAAACGTTGTAGGCAGGTAATATAATGTTTACTGGAAGGCATTGCTCTTTAGTAAGGGTAATTTTGCTGGTAGGTATAGCATATCTGGGAGCATGTTTTACAATAAAAGTAGGTTCCGAGGATAACTGAGTATTTTTTACACCAAAAATTGGTTCGATGATCTGGGAAAAGTCTTGATTGAAGACAAAGCAGTAGCAGCGTTGATTAACTGTGCAGCAAAAGTTGTGGAGCATTTTTTACACCAAAAATTGGTTCGATGATCTGGGAAAAGTCTTGATTGAGGACAAAGCAGTAGCAGCGTTGATTTAACTGTGCAGCAAAAGTTGTGGTAGGTAGTATGGTGTACTGAAGCGGAAAGGCTACATAGTTTTAACCGGGAATGAAGTACGTAGGTTTCCTGCAAGGACGGTATGAAAACAGCAGTTAGTATTCATTAGTTTATTATGTATTTGGTAGGAAAAGTGTTATATTGTAGACTATTTTGGTATATATGTACGTACTGTACCTGCTCATTGGTGTTCATCTGGGAACAGCTCTCTTGCAGTTTTCAGTTTTTTACCAGGTTGAATCGAGCTGTAAATTTGGATATGTAATAAAGGTGTGAAGAGCAGATCTAAATTATATAGGTTTTTAAAGGTGTAAAGAGTAGTGGTAATGCTGTTTAATAACTGTGAAGTAAATTACCTGCTGTCTAAGCCTGTAGGAGAGGTAGGCAAATTACTCTCGGTAGCCGTAAGTGTGTCATGGGTTTTTTTATCAGAGGGGAGCACCAATGCAGCCTTATGATAAATGCGTCAGTGGTTAGCTAGAGAAGAAAGTATGCAAATAGCACTAAGTTTGAATTGTTACCTGGGAAGCTTCAACAGGCGTTGTCGGTAACTGGGAAGAAGTTTGTATGTGTGCAGATGCAATAGGTGGAGGTATGAACGGTATAGAAACAATTTGTTCTGCATGTTGAGTACCAGATTGCATCTTCATGGATGTTGACGCTGAAGTTTCTGCCTTGTCTGTCAAAAGAAGTCTATTTTCATCTAGCTGCGCTATAAGTGATCGTATTCGAAAAGATGGGGTATCACTTTGTAGTGAGCCTTCTGACATTTGAGCAATAACTTCATATTTTCGGCCTACAACTGCATTTATCTCAGGGGGAACATAATTTGTTTGGCCTTCAGCTGTTGCGACGAGTAGCATAGGTGGTCTTCCAATTAATTCTTGGGCAATGTCACCAAAGAACATAAATTGTGCACGTACATGCTTGTGTTGCTCACTTTCTTTGGCATCAGTTGCATACACATTTATCCTGTATCTATTTCAAAATTCAAAAAGCAGTGTGGGTAGCAATCTTTTTTGATTGGCTAATTGTAGATTCTATTAAAAGTTTGAAATGTATGAATATGCGAGTAGTAGAATACCTTGGCTCTGCTGATGTACCAGTACACCTTTCACATTTATATGCATCTCCATGTGGATAAGTTTTTTTCCAACATAAAGTGCATGCCAGATACCACCATGATTGTGTGGGTACTAAACCTGTAATGAGGATAGAAACTCTGTATCGCTGACCCTGCACGCATTACATTCAAGAATAAGCAATGCATTGTGTTTGGAAAAGGGGTACTGTAATTTTTTTGCGTAGTGTGTATTTTTTTTCTTACCAAAACTTCATTGGGTATGAGTTCCAATAATTCTTGAACTGTTGTGGTAACTGGATTGCTGTCAGTAGGGTTTTCTTGTTGCCATTCAATCTGGTGTGGATGATCACTAATGCTGTAAAGTAGATTGTCAAGAAAGGATAAATAAAGCTAAAGGTAGTATCATATGTATAATGAATGTATAAGTGATAACAATGGGGATTGTAAATAGTACGTGTTTCGTAGGGCTTGTATTTCAGGTATCGGTATATTGATATACCATTTTGTTGCAGAAGTGCTTTGTAGTGCAAGTTGACCTATGTTTGTGAACAAAAGAAACACCAATTGGCAAGAAAGTACAATAAAGAAATGTAGATGAAATATGTTTGCTTATTGCTTCATAAATCGAGAGCTAATTTTGTAATGCTGAAGCAGACCTGAATATGTGCCAACTAACATGCCAACAAATAGAGCGATAACTGGCGTAGTTTGAGAGGTGGCGAGAAGCGGTTCAGCATTAAATAATTCGGCATGTTGTCCCCATAATGTTATAAGAGCTGCTTGGCTGTAGACAGATAAGAGAAATAGTCTTAGTGAAATTAATAAAGGTAACAGAACATAGTATAGAGTTTATAGGAATAGATTGGAATGAGTGTTGTATAAAGTATGTATACCTTCCATTTGTTATTTTAATAGCACGTTTAACTGTTGGTCCTAACTTCGTTGTCGTTTCTATAACTGGCGAAGCAGAAGTTATGAGGGCAACAACATCTGATAGTTGATGAAATCAAGAAAAAAAGGGTAAACAAATTTTTGTAATTTTGTAAAGATGCTAGTTCATTTGTATTAAGATAGAAGTTAGCATACCTGATAGCAAAGCGTTTTTTCCAATACGATCATTTAAGATTGAAAAGGGCACCACATTATATGCATAGATAGGAAACGCGTCCGGTTCCGGCAATATTTCTTTGACTTTTGTATATTTGGAAAACCGAATAAAGTTGCTAGCATGTACTGCTTTATATGACTGTTTGGCATCAAGAACTTCGAAATATTCAATTTCATATATAGAGAGTTCTTTTAGCAAAGGTGTAAATATGTGAAGCCATTTTTGGGGAACTGAACCTTCCATAACATGTCCCTAAGAAAAGGAAACTTTGTTAGACAACAGAAAACAAATACATTGTGTATAGAGGGAAGCAAAAGTAAAACCATGGAGATGTTAGTAGTATGTATAAATTAAAAATCAAGTTAGTGGATAAAATTGAGTAACTATTTCGATAAATTGAATGAATGTACAAGTTCATTAGGGGAAACCTGTTCGTCAAGCATGACGA
This sequence comes from Melocanna baccifera, assembly GCA_036346265.1. Taxonomy (NCBI): domain Eukaryota; kingdom Viridiplantae; phylum Streptophyta; class Magnoliopsida; order Poales; family Poaceae; genus Melocanna; species Melocanna baccifera. The sequence goes on from CM070693.1 coordinate 15,851,277, forward strand.
AATCTAAATGGTATATATCTGCTGCATCGCGTGGATTCTTGAATTCCCAGACACGGGCTAAACGGACAAGGATTTTCCATTTATGAGAACTTTGATTGATATGATTTAGCAATGTATATGCCATTTTGAACCTGCATAATAAGAAGGGTCATAGAGGTGGTAACATATTAATAAAAATGGGCATTGATTTTTGTATACCACAATGAGAAGTGCACAAGTTATATTGATGAAAGCACAAATAAGGTCAAAGGGAGGAAAGGCGCAGTAAAAGTTGAGTAATATAAGAGTGTATATAGAAATGGTTAAACAGAGATGTACAATTTATAATTCGGATGAATAAATACTTGGGTGTAAGATGTCTTTTGGGCATCTGTTATAGGAAACTGTAAAAATAGCTATGAAGGTGGGTTTATAGTATAATATAGGGAAGGGTTAATAAGATAAGAAGGAAATGATTTTAAAATGGGGGAAATAGTAGCTATTTTACATGACTGGAATTGAATATATAATGATATAAAGAAACAACAGCTGTAAAATAGATTTTGTGATCTAAACAATATGTATATTTAAAGAGGAAAAGGCACTAGGTGTGATGCATGTAAATAAGTAGGTAGCTGTATATTACATTTTTTAATAGAAGGAATTGTAAACATTAAATGAAGCTTATTTAAGAGGCATTTTTCTAGGATATATTAGAACACAATCGAAATAGACACATAATAAAAAGGGATAATTTATTTCATATGCAGGAGTAAGAATATAGTGTACATTATTATCTAAGTCACAAAGGAAACATTTATTTGGAAAAGTTTTTTCTTTTAGGTAGTGGTGCAAGCTGATATATAGAAGCATGGAGAAATGTAGAAATTGCAATATTTTTTTGTGCACTGCAATGAGACATGTATAAGCTATATGATTGAAAGTACAAATAAGTCCAACAGACGAAAGACGCAACAGAGTGTGAATAATATAAGTGTGAACACGAAATGGCTAAATAGAAGTGTACAATGTATAATATGACTGAATGAATACTTAAGTGTAAGTTCTTTTTGCCATTTTGCTATAGGTGATTGTGAAAACGATTATAAAGGTATGTTTGTAGTACGATCTTTGTGAGATTTTAATAAAGCAAATAGGAAACGATTATAGAATAGGAAAGCGATGGCTGATTTATATTGGTGGAAGTGAAGCATATAAAGATATAAGAGGAAAAAGCATAAAATAAGTTTAATAGTTTAGGTGATGCACACATTTAAACAGGAGAAAAGAGCAATACATGTTATTTATATAAAGAAGTAGATAGATATGAAGGAAAATCTGTAATAGGGAAAATTATAAAAACACTTAATAAAACTTATTTAAAGTCTATTATTGTTAGGACATATCAAAACACAGAGTAAACATGTGTGTAGTCAGGAAAAAGCATTTATTTCATATCTAGGAGAAGAACATAGCTGTACATAATTATGTAGAGTACAAAAGCGGTATTAATTTGGCAAAAGTTTGTCTTTCCTAGTTGGTGGTGCTAACTGATATGGAGAAGTATGGAGTAATGTGATCATCTAAAAGGAGCGAGTTAGGAAAGGTGGGGAAAACAAAGAGGAAATATCAGACAGAAGCAAGCACTTCTTTGTATACTATATTCTTTGTCTCAGTAGAAGCAACACCGTCTTCGTTTTCGATGAGTATCTTTAATCCTGAGTGCGATGTCACTCGTGATACTGCCACATATAGCTGTCCATGGGAAAATACTGGGTTCCTCAAATAAATTCCAACTTTGTTTAGAGTCTGGCCTTGGCTTTTGTTAATAGTCATTGCGTATGAGAGCTTAATGGGGAACTGTCGGCGCTGCAAAGTAAAAGGCCATTGAGGGCTTGTTGCATTTAATACAACTCTTGGAATACAAATTGGTTGTCCAATATTGGTTCCAGTAATTATACGTCCTTCAAGGATCCGGTCACCAAGCCTTGTGATAATGAGACGTGTCCCATTGCAAAGACCTATAGATTGATTTAGATTCCTCAGCAACATTACTGGAATACCTACTTTGAGGCAAAGCATATGATGTGGAAAACCGTTGACCACTATAGAGTTCAAAAATTCAGGTGGGTAGAGAAGATCAGCATCACCAATATGACTATCAAACTGAGAGATTGTATCAAAGCTGAGGTATTCTTTGCTCTGACCAGGAACTCTATCAAAAACAGCTGTGTTCAACTCATCAGCAACAGTATTTGTTGTACATATGATTGAACGGGCTGCTAAATACTGACTATCTTGATAGCTTGTATGAAATGAATCGTAGATAGCATCAATAATGGTATCCACATTGTTGTTTGCTGGTAGTAGTAGAAGATCATTTGGTATAGTTATCCAAGATGCAGAAAGCTCTCCTGGTTTTCTAGTCATTGGTATATCACCATTGCCAATACTAAGAACCCACTGAGCAAATATAGAAAGAGCCTCACGTTGTGCAGCTGGAAGTTCTGGGTTGTGAAGCCTCATATTTGTGGACAATCTTAGTATTTCAATGTGCTGCCAAAGTGATGATTTGATGAGTGAAGCTTCAATGATTTCTTTTTTGGTACCGCCTTCAATTACAGGTAAAATTTGGCGGAAATCTCCACCAAGGACCACGGTTTTTCCACCGAAAGGTACTGTTGTGTAAATAGCATCTTGAACAGACATAATATCTCGTAATGTTTTGTCAAGTGCTTCAAAACAGTGTTTATGAGTCATTGGCGCTTCATCCCAAAGAATCAATGAAGTTTTGGTAATAAGCTCAGCAAGCATTGTGCCACGTGCTATATTACATAGACTTCTTCCATTAATATTAAGAGGGATCCTAAAACGCGAATGAGCTGTGCGGCCACCTGGAAGTAGAAGAGAAGCAATTCCTGATGAGGCTACAGCAAGGACTATTTGAGCTTCAGCTCTTAATGCAGCTATAATAGCATTCCAAAGGAAAGTTTTTCCAGTACCACCATGCCCTGACACAAAGTAGAAACCACTTTGTTTATGAGCAACACATGATATAATCTTGTTGTATACAAAAGCTTGTTCAACATTCAGCTTATTGCGCAACGATTCAGATTGCGCTGCCAGCAGAATTCTATCATACGCAAGTTCCTCGTCGATGCATTGCAGTAGGATTACTATATGTTGATGCACAGTTTATATTATGTGTACCAAAATCTAAGCCATTCTTCGAAAACATAGAAGACAATTCATTTATGAGTTGGGCCTGGAGATAATCAGGTGGTATGGGATATGTTTGATTTTGCAAACTTTGGCGTATTCTGTATGATATATCATCAGCGAAGGAGCACCAATATTTATCAAACAAATTCTGAGGGCAAATCACACCACAAAATGAAAGCACTATCATGAATAACTGTCTAAGCTGATGTGCTGTAGCCCAGATAATTGCTTCATCGAACAGCAAGAACCATTCTGTGTCATCACCAACTAATCCACGAGCTTTGCAAGCTTCTTTGAAAGTAAGGTATTGTATACCATGAAAGGTTTTAATATCTTCATAGCTTTGTGCACCACAAACAACCATTAGAAGCATCCTTAAATAAAATAATTCACCAGTACTTGGGTGCACATTATATATACGACCAATTTTTGGCGATTTACGCTTTCTTTCTGTCCATTTTCTGCTGTCAGTGTCCCATCTCCATTGTGATGGGAAGTGATAATAGGTGGATGATCTTGCAGCCTCAAATTGTTGATTAGCAGTAAACCATTCAGTCAGAGTGGTTCTGTATATTTTTGGATCTGAAACAATCTCTTCTAAATGTCTTTCTTCATGGTACATAACTCTATTCATGCCAGGCATGTGCACAGATAGGCGTTCAACAGAAGGCATGCGACCATGTATCTCAAACTCAAATAATCGCCAAAGTGCTTCGCATGAAGATAAATATCTGTAGAATTGGATAGATAAGAGTTAGTATGTAGAGCAGGGGGAAAAATCTGTATAGAGGTATTATGTGCAGCTAATATAAAAAGAAATGTAAGCAAGATAAAGAAACAGATGTAGACAGGTCAGTGTATTCGGTTTTTTTATAAAAAAAAAATATTTGTATGTTAGACAAAAAACTAAGCATCTGCAGCACCATATAGAAAAGAAGTAATGTGAAACATAGAACAAAAAAGTTGTATAAAGATAATATGTAAAGTTAATGGTAAAAAAAGGGAAGAAAATAAAAATAGAGAACCATAGTTAGTTTTTTTCCTGTGAAATTTATGTGTAAGAATGTTCTTATAAGGTAGGGAATACAAGAACGTAAATAATTTGGTATAGGAAGATGCAGGTCTTTGATATAGGGAAAGCAATACCTGCATTTTATATAGTCAGCAATTTCATCTATTCCTTGTCTAATCTGTGTGCTAGCTGAGCTTGGTTCTTAGTTACTTGGTAGAAAAATTCATTCTTGCTCTATCTTGGCCTTTAGTAAGATATTTGAATAAATATTTCACAAGATTCGTTTTATTACACCATTCAACATTGATATGTGCCTGGAATTTCTTGAGTAGATTGAGATTGTATGGAACAACCCATGTATTACCCAATTTTATTCCATTCTTTGTGATGAACCGGTTATTATCTTGGCGACGATATACTGGAAAGCCAGATCCGTCGATAGATGTTTCTGATCTAAATTGTTTAGGATATCGTTTTGAACACAGTCCATTCTTCATACATGGGCATGCCCTATTAAGATTTCCACATGGTCCATGCATCATAAATTCCTCAACAAGAGTATAACCAAGGGGGTCAATAGCTGGATTTGGAATTTCAGCGCATATAAGAGTATCTATAAAATCAGCACATAGATCTGAGCTATGATTAATAAGCCATATAAGAGTATGAACATGAGGTAGACCTCTTTTACGAAATTCAATAGTGTATAGAATCATTGCAAACATGAAAGGTTGGCAAGAGTGAGAAAATGCATGTATAATAATGTAATAAAAGCGTAATATTTATTGCAGAAATAATAAGATCACCTGCTCTTATAGCCCCAAAAGCGGCACCATTCTTAATATCAGAAATATACTCATTAAGCTTCATATGAAATACACGAGTCACTATATCAGGACGGTCAACATATTTTTGACCTGGTTCATATTTGAGAGCATCTATAATCTCTGGCCATCTTGAATTGCATGTGAAAGTGGAGAATAAATCTGGAGGGCCATATTCACGACAGATAGCCATAGCATCTTGATAATTGAGTGCATTGTAGCGAGGGCTACGGTGAAGCTGCGGAAGCAAAACTTTAACACCAATATTTTTGCCTTGTGCTGTGCCTGCACCAAGAGCATCCGAAATGCCTTGATATGTTTCTGAACGTAACATGTCTTGGTTAAAAAAATGGAATGATAATCGGTTTGCTTCAAGGCATGAATAGCAATCGACTTCTATTTGATTTGAGAGCCGACCACAGCATGTGTAAGGATTTGGTTCCCTTTTCCGGTAATGACACTCATAGCAATAGTATTCAAGCATTGATACTTCACTTCTAACGAAGGTAAATCATCGACACTTTCTTTGTATTTAATACCAAGATGGAATCCTTTTTCACCATATGGAAATAGCAATGGATATTGAAGAGACATAAGACTGGGATTTAAAGGTGACACTTGCTTTAATTCACCATGACGACTTTCAACAACTATATCGAATTTATTGTTCTCTAAAGATAAATCACCAACAACTAAAGCTGCTAGCTCAGGCACAACTGGTAAAGAATACCGATCACCATGACTATCAGAAGAGCCAATCAAGCGGATATAAATTTCCGGATTTTCTTGGGAATGCAACCGGTCACGAGCCATTCTGAATTCTTTTACTAAGACATTGTAATAGTCAAGCATAATAATCAAGGCGGTGATGATATCTGAATCAGGCTCATCATGTAAAGTATCTTCTTGACCAAACACAGATAATCTGTTCTGAACTTCATTGTATGTGTCATAAATGTAGAGCTGAGCATATTGGGGCTGGTGGCCTGGTTTAGGCATTAATGATCCAATACGGTGATGAACAACCCCATTAATACGAAAAACATAAGGCCCTTCACCCGTGTTAATAGTTCTATCAACATCTACGCCCAAGGAAGTGAATGCAAACAAAGAATTATAGTGACGAATCAAACGCATAAATCCATTTGAACGAGGACCTTTGTCGAAACCAATAAGTTCTCGGAGCGGATAGGGGAATTCTTTATGTGATGGAAGAGAAACTCTACCGGCTCGACAACATCTATTATAGACAATACGTTGATGCCTAAGAGAACTCCTATGGTGAGACCTTTCTTGAAACCAAAAAACAGCACCACATTTATTACACTCGTGATCTGGGCCACCATAATATGAGCGATCACCATATGTGGTGAAACAATGCAATGAAGGTAACATTGGAAAAAACAATAAGCAAGCATAAAAGGGCGCAAGACCAATGAAAATATGGCGCATGCAAAAGAGGCGGCGGGAACAAAAGCGGTGTAAGATGGGAACACTCATGGACCTTTTAAGTAAGAAACCTGTTCCTTAGAAAGAGGAATAAATGGTTCACTTAGTGGATTTGGATTAAAAGACCATATGTGACCTGAAACGTGATGAAACATGAAGCAGATATAGTACCAACCATGAGGTAGGCTACAGGCCAACATGAAGGGGAGGGAAAATAGAAGAGAAAAATATAAAAAAGGTTCTGAAAAAGAGTAATATAAAGAAAGAGACCTTGTCTACGAATAGAACGGCGTGAATTAAGTAACTTCCTTCTTTTCCTATTTTCTGCTGCCTCAGAAGGGGTAATAATTGGGCAAAAATGGTTTCCTATCATGTAAACAAACAAGGGTGAAACAAAAGAATAAAGCAGAAATAACTAAAAAGGGAAAAGGAAAAGTAATAAAGAATGCGAATAACCATGTTGACGCTTCCATGGAGCAAAAACGCCAACACCTGGAGAAAGAACTGTACAGCAGAACATACAAGAAGAGATAACATCAGAAGGAAATCAATAGTTTTTTTTACGGGAACGAAATTAAATGGGGAATGAGTGTGTGCAAATTAGGCAGCAGAAACAGTGGGCGTACATTGTTGTGGCAACGGCTGTGTAAATACTGGGGTGGGAACATTAGGCGAAACATAGGGAGGTAGCAAAGATAAATCCGTAGAGGTAGCGGGTTGTTTCCCATGGCGAATCTGGTCTCGCTTAAGGCTAGCAGCGCGCGTTGAATCCATAAAAGGAAAGGTAATTCTGCTGGTACGTAGAAGAAGAGAGATAGTAAAAACACGCACAAAAGGGGCACAAACATATTTTAATAAGTAAGGCAGCAGCAGCAGAAACCACTGGAAAGAATGGAGAAATAAGAACGTAAAAAAAACACAAACAATAACAAGAGATTAAGTAAGGGGAGCAAAATGATGTAAATAAGAATAGAAGCAAGCACACACAACGCAAAAAGGGAAAATGAACATAACGTATTTGATTTGAAAATACAAAAAGACGAAGAAATCATATGTAAGAACAGATACAAGACGCAATTAATAGAGCACTGAGCGAAACAGTAGGAATAAGCAATACCGGAATAGCTATGCAAGCAAATATGGACAACGACAGCTCAATCTGGAATAGAGGAACGATGCAAAAAACTTAGGGGAAACAAATCCACCTATAATAAGTGTAGCATTGTAACAAGGAAGTATAATTTAAAACAAATGAAATCGATGATCACATTGATGGCGACTAACACGAACGATGGCGCTATGGGGCCAGAAGGCAATCACTACTACGTGTGCAAGTAAAAACAATTAGCATTACATAATTATAGTAACATAACAACAGCGAGTCAACAACAACTACGCTTAGGAAGCATAATAGGAGGAAAGGAAACTTAGCTGTACAAAATAGAAATACAGTAAGAAAAAACAAATAAGTATTATGGAGTTAAGTAAAAGGAATCAGCAGTATATACTCACCGCAACACAACGGGAGCACTTTAATAAAAACAATTAGTAATACATAAATAAGAGCAGACGCTATCACAAAACGTACTTAAATAAAAAAGATTGCTATTACGTAAACAACGTAGTATATTAGCAATACCTGAGGAGAAGGCAATAATAATAGCAGGAATAAAATTTGGTAATAAGAAGAACAACGAAGAGTACCTTCTGTGAAAAGAGTCGTAATGGGCAACAATCGCGTAAACCGATAGTCGAACTTAGATAGGTATGAGTAATTCAGAGCAGCTTGAAAAGGCAGAGGTGGCCGATAAACCAACGAGTCACATATAACCTCGCCGTAACAAATAGAGGCAAAAAGAAAGCAACAACGAAGCGGCAGATCACTTTGGAACAGCAGGAAGTATGGATGGAGCGATAATTTAGGCTGGAATAACGCTGCATTTAAAAGAGGGAAAAGTCAACAATAAAGCAGTAGCGAAACGAGAGGAAAAGAATTGAGCACCTTTTTATACAAGTAACAAATTGGGAAGAAATCAGTAAGAATGTACCTAGAGAGAATAACACGATTTATATTACGGCTTGAAGAAAGGGAAAAATGCATCACGGATAAAGCTTTTCCTGAAATGAAAGTATAAACATCTAAATAAGCGAAACGCAAGCACAAAAAAATTGTCCGAAAACAAATAGGGCGGTAAAAGCGAGGGAACTAAAAAATTACCTCACGGCGAGCAAGTGCTTTGTTCAAGACGATTCGAACCAGAGCAGCATATACAGAACAAGCATTACATTTTAATATCACAGATGAGACTTTTCCTGAAAAGAAGGCAGTAAGCTGTAAATAAGCGAAATGCAACTGCGAACAAATTGGCCGAAAATAAATAGCACGGTAAAAGTGAGGGAGATAAAAAAGTACCTCACAGGGAGCAAAGACTCTGCTTAAGACGATCGGAACCAGAGCAGCATATAAAGAACAAGCATCACATCCTAATATCACAAATGAAACTTTTCCTGAAAGGAAAGCAGGAACTTCTAAATAAGCGAGACGCAACCACAAACAAATAGCCCGAAAACAAATAATGCGCTAAATTAAAAGGGAGGGAGCTGAAAAAGCACCTCATAGTGAGGAGCGGATCTGATTAAGACGATCGGAACCAGAGCAGCGTGTAAAGGAAAAGCATCACATCTTAAAATGTCGTAACGAGTACCCGTCGCTGCTTGCGAACGAATCGGCACCACACGAAGAACGGAATGGAAGAACAGTTAGCGAAGGAAAGCTGAAACAAGCAAGCGTAGATGCCTGACCAAACCGAAAGGCCAACCTAGAAAGAAGCATCAAGAAAGAAGCTACAGCGGACGTGCTGGTGAAAAAAATAAACTCAAACTGAGAATGCTCGCAACAAGTCCGCGCCTCGTGCTGAGCGTCGTAGACCGAAAAGTATACCCACACAAGACGGAGCCACCGAAGCAAAAGAATAGCAGCTGGGCCACAGCTATCGGTGAGGCTCAATCCGGGAAAATAGTGTAGCGAGAGATCAAGAGGAAGCGGTGCACAACAACCGAAGGAAAAAATACCGCTAAGCAAGGAAAAATACGTGGCCGAAACCGGGATGAGAAGCAAGCTCGTACCACCACTCCAGGCGCAAGCACACGCGCATGCGCAACGGGCACGAAACGGGCCCACGAGGAAACCGCGCCAAACGCGCATAAGCGCGCGAGACGGGACCACGGGAAACGCGCCAAAACGCATGCACACATGGCAACGGAAGTAGGAACGGTGCCCCACAGCGCGCTCGCTCCACAGCGCGTGTACACACGTCGAGCGATGTACGCTAACGCACCCCACGCGTCGAGCGATGTACGCTAACGCAACCCACATCGAGACCGCCGACCGCAAATGGGAAGCGAAGAGCGCACAACGCAGACACAACGGCGCCGAAAAACGCGAGCACACGCGTCAAGCAACGCGTAAACAAAGCGAACGTGGCATAAGCGAGGAACCGGGAAACCCCCCGGGTTTACTATACGTATGATTACGCAGCGTTGTGCGTTGCAGCTGTCCTCCTTGACTTTAAGCGCAGCAGATGGAATAAAAAAAACTTAAAGCCAAAACAGAACAAAAAAAGTTTGATTAAAGAAAACCCTGAAAGAACCATTCCATGGATGATGGATCCATTAAAAAGTACCGAGAAAATCATCAAGAATGTCACAATATCTTCTATCTCGACTTGTCATCAAGAAAACCCTGAAAGAACCATTCCATGGATGATGGATCCATTAAAAAGTACAGAGAAAGTCATCAAGAATGTCACAGTATCTTCTATCTCGATTTGTCATCTTAAGAAATTGAACACATCGACTTCTAAAAGTAATTTTTTCAAGCTGTTTTCAAAATCGGCTTCTCCAAGCCATTTTCAAAAGCCATTGGCTGGCTTCCGTCGCCTCTCATTATCCGTGTCTTTCAAAAGCCATTTTCTAAATTTTTATTCCAAAAACTACTTCTTTCAATAGTTATTATTCCATTTCAATTAAAAGCCAAAAGCGATCAACTCGAGTAAAACACCTCCTGAGTAAGACCACACCAAATCAAGACCGAGAGTTGCGTACCTCAGCATAGTTGTACCAGTATTTTACTAAGGGGGCATTCGAAATAGCGATAGATTTTGGCTGAAATTTTACTGTAACTGTCTAATTTTTACTGTAGCTGAATTAGCTTATTGGGCATAATTAAATTTAAAAAAATATAAAATAAAAGTGTATGCTAACCTATCATGAACAATGCAAAGGAATACGGGAAAAAAACACAACACAAAAATTCCAAAAAACAAGAAAAGGATAAAAGCGCAACAATGTTTCAAAAGCTAATGCTGGAAGCTGTCGTTGGAAAAAAGCGAAGCTAAGCGCGCCCTAATTAATCCTGAAATACGTAACCTAAACTTTGAGTTGCTAAATAGAGATCTTTTCACATTTTATGCTAAAGAACACGCCGCAAACAGAAGTTATAATCAGTGTTTTTTTAAGGCGTCATTTGCAATGGAAAGAAGTGGCAGAACGATAGAGTATTGTAGGAAGACCTTATAAAGAAACATCACACTTGCAAGCACTTAAACCTTAACTAGTCAACTCTTCTCTTTAATGTAGCGTATAAAAGTCTGGAAGTTTATTTATTTTGTCCTGACATTCTATGCTCGTTATTATATTATGATATTTGAAGCAATAATAGTCATGCTCGATTTCTTGCTTGACAGAGCCGTATTTTTTCCCCCAGAAAAGGCAGAAATGAAGCTCATTCTGTTTGTAAATTTATATCAAAGAACAGCTCGTAGGTTTCGGATTTACTATGTTGAGATTTATGTTTATTTCACATGCCATGGAGAGTTAAAAGGATAACTATGAGACTGAGCCACAATTGGTTCAACTGCATAGTTGCCTGATTGCCTCATGATATTGCATTTCTAATACAGTCTATTGCCTGCAACTATCAGCGTGACCCGTGGTTTGGTTCACGGTACATTGAAGAGGACATTCCATCATCTTTGATTGAAAGCTGGAGAAATCCTGCACAGATAGATGCTAATTTATCCCAGGGGCCTTCACTATGCGAAATGCTAACATAACTGATGAGTTTTAGATCTGAATCCTATTCGATTTATTTTTGTTTTTAACACAGAGTTTTACTCCTACTTGAATATCACTGTAAATATACCTTTGTTGACCATAGAGAAGATAAGAGTCTCATTATAAACATTTTATATTTCTATAATCCTATTCGATTTATTTCTATTTTTAACACGGAGTTTTACTTCTACTCGAAGATCACTGCGAATATACCTTTGTAGATCACTGTAAATGTTCCTCGTGCCAGCACACTTTTTTATTTCTGTCAAGGATGGCCATAGCAGCCTTGAAAACTCTGTCCTCACTGATCTGTTTTGTAAACCCTCTTAAAGATGAGATAAATGAGGTCCTCTATCAGGTGGGTTTTATTGAATTTGTTTCAACACTCTATGAGCTTATGGTAGAAACTTCTGTTCTTATGCCTGTATCGCACATGACATCTACCTTTCTAGACTCTAATATGTTTCTCTCGTCCGTGATTGTGGTTGCTTTCATGGTGATGCTAATATTTGTTCACTATTAAACTGAATTTAAGAGTGACTGAGATTTACAACTGATGTGGCTAACGGGAAGGTCCGAGATTAGTTGGATATCTGCAGCAGATACAAATTTCATGTTATTAATGCAAGAATTTGAGCATGAGGTCAATAATTGTATCCCTAGAAATTAGTAATATTCTGTTGATTACTAAAATGTTGTGCAATTTCGTTTTGTGAAGTTTCTTTTTCACTTACTAAAACCCTGACGTGGTGCAACTCAGTAGTTGCCCTTCTCCGACCGGATTTTTTTTTTTTTTGCTTCAGCCTTTGGCTTAAGGTTTTCAGAAGTTAGAAACCATTTCAAGCATATCAGCTTTTTAATTTTGATTTTTTTTTTCTTTTTTCTCTTTATTTCTTTGCATTGTATGTAAAGATATAATGGTGTTTTTATTTTTTTATTTTTAATTGAATGAATCAAGAAAGATTATCAGTCATTACAGTGTAATTTCAGCCACTACTGTATAATTTTAGCCAAAATCCAGAAACCAACAGCCGGAAAAAACTAGTTGGAGTGGCCCACATTGCTTCTCAGATCAGATATCAGAGAGTTGATCCATCTTCCCTTTCCCCCTCTTTTTGGTATTTGCTATTTTATTGACTGTCGTTAATTGCATTGGCCTATCTGAGTTATACAATTGGTTTTATGACTATCTCAGGCTTATGTGGCTAAACTGGAGACTGCATTATCTGTTGTTGGTAGCAACCTTAAGCTAAAGTTTTACGGTTACAACGACACGTTGTCTTGGCTACTTCTCAATCCTTTTCACCAAAAGACTGGTAGGTTTGAGGTAATATATCCTTATGTGGAAGACATGATAGATTCTTATGAATTATAACTGTGATAATGCAAAAAAAATCTGATGCGTGCTTGGAAGTCTGAATTTTGTTTTGCGTACCTTTTTTCCTTTTAACGTTCCGCGCCCTACTCATTTCAACTTTTTTTAGTTTTTTACTTTTAGTTTCTACTTTTTTTCACTATTCAGTAATTTTATCCTTTTCTAGTTTTTTTAGATTTTTTTGTGTTTTTTTTTTCTCGTATTCCTTTACATTGTCTGTGATAGGGTAACATGTTTTTTCTATTTTTAATTTTTTTTAAATTTAATTATGCTAATAAGTCAACTCAGTTATAGTAAAAAATAAATCATTTACAGTGAAATTTCACTCAAAAATTAGAAATCATCCCTATTCTAAACGTCCCATGATCTTGTAATTATCAACGTAAGCAGATTAAAAAAGTATTTATTGCTTTTTCTGTATTTAAAAGGCACTACATTGTAGTCCTGTCATTCCTAGGAGAACGGACACATTGAACTACCTAGTCTACGCATAGAATTCAGATACCCAGATCATATAGCAGGTTTTTCCGCTCGTTTCGATTTTTTTTCGGCTTCTGTTTCTAACTTTTGCTTTTTTTTTCACTATTTAGTATTTCATTTTTTTCTAAATTTTTTTAGATATTTTAGGTTTTTTTGTATTTTCTTTTTTTCCCGTGTTCCTTTGTATTGTCCCTAATGGGTTAACATGTTTTTTCTATTTTTACATTTTTTTTAAATTAATTATGCCCAAAAAGCCAAATCAGCTACAGTAAAAAAAAGCGGGCTACAGTAAAATTTCAGCTAAAAATCAGAAACTATCGCTAAAACGAGCGCCCTTTTAATATTCCTGTTATGGTACAATAAGATTGCGATTGAAAATAAAAAGGAAGTAATTAATAGAGAAAATAAGAAATATATATATATATATATTAAAATAAAAACGAGGGAAGTAAGATATATAATACATTCATAATCTCTTTGTTTTACTCCATAACGAGAGGAGTCAAAAAGTTGCAAACTATCTTATTGACCAAAACGAGAAGCAAAGACAATATAAATAGGCCCTGCAAAAGTAAAGCTACACTAGTTTGCTGCCCTCTGTGCTTCGATTGAGACATCTAACTAATCAACACAATATATTTGGACTCTCTGTTAAACAAAATCATCTGAACTATCATATGTTTTGTTAGCTCCTCTGATGGAAGATAGGGACGGACTAATTAGGATTAATGGCTGGTTTAAACAAGGAACTGTACTAGTTAGTGAACCACACTACCACTGCACGTTCTTAATTAACACTGTTCAAAAAAGCCTATGTTTTTTAGTTTTAGAAGTTAGAGTGAAAAGACTTTTGAAGATGGTTTTTATAAACCATTTATACAGGTTACTACAGGATCTATTTTAAATAAATTAATTTCTTAATATAAGTGTCACTTATTATCTTAATTTTTCTTACGATCTGCTAAAAACTGAAGGCTATAAAAAATTTATAGCACTTGTGAACGGAGCCAGAGAGCTCCTAAGGCTCCTAGAAGCTTGGTTGCATCTCTGGCTAAGCTTGTCTGGGACACGGAGATGGACGGCCGTGACATTGGTCCTTCGCCGGCCGTCTCCTCTCCGGCGCCGGACGGGCGCATCTCCAGCCGCGCCTCGTCGGCCCTCGCAGCCGTCAGCGTCGCCCTCATCCTGCTCTACGTCTTCTGGCGCTTCATATGGCAGCACATGAAACACGCTCGGAGAGGCGACGACGACATCGGCGCCACCGCCTCCTCCTTGTCCGCTCCACGGACGTCCTGCCCGTCGCGGGCGGCTTGCGTAGCGAGCGAGGCAACAGAGCGCCGCGAGACGACGCCGCTCCCGGCGTTCGTGCACGTGGCCGCGGCAGGGGCGGAGACGGCGGAGTGCGCGGTGTGCCTGGTCGAGTTTGGGCACGGCGAGGCCGGGCGGCTCGTGCCGGACTGCGGCCACGGCTTCCACGCCGCGTGCATTGAGACGTGGTTCCGGGTGAACTCGACGTGCCCGCTCTGCCGCGCCGCGGTGGTGGCCGGCGCGGATGAGCGACGCATCTGTGGCGGCAACGATGTGTAACTACTAGCCCGGATCGACCGATCATGCAGGTAATTGTGCTCCTTAATCCTATTCCAGTGAATCGTGCTTTGTGTGGCGTGCCCCCTTTTTTCTTCCCTACGGGAATGTAAAAATAAAAATCCCTAGAAAATCACGTGGAATTACGGCAAGAAATTACGAGCACACAGGCAGGGGAACTGTACAGTGTAAAGCTCTAGAAAATCACGTGGAAGGAGAAAGCTCAGCTGAAAAACATGGCTTCTCCATACTGAAACGGGAAGCTCAACTGCTCACGCGCTAAAGGGAGCAGAGCACGAGTGTTTTGGACCCGCAAAGATGAACAGGAGTGCTAAAATGAAGACGGGGAACAACAGCCGATCGTTCATCGGCGAAGCTGATATTTGGCAGTGTCCCGAATGATCTGACGCCCATGGCCCACTGCGTGATCGCCAAATACAACGTCTAGTCATCTACAGACTACGGCAGCAATGAGAGTCTGAGACTAACGCCTGCGCCCGCTCGGCGAATTTTTTTTATTTGACTCTATTGTGTCACCTTGTGATGAAAATTAGATCTATACAAATGAAATTGTAAATATAATCTCTTTATCGAGCATGGAAGAACCTACGAGCGTCACATGGCTCCTATCACACCATTCGATCGCAGCAGCAATTTGCCACCTGACTGAGCGCAACACAAGCTGACTGAGCGCGGCAGGTGGCGGGCCCCATAGAGGTGCCGCACCACCCGGCCACGGTAGGCACCAAGGGAGGTGCCACCCTCCCGTTCTGCGGTAGGCACTAGGACAAGTGCCATACTAGGGAAAAATATGAAAACAAATATGGCAAAGTTATTATCCATCCGTATTCGATCCGTTTTCACCCCTACACATAGCATACCTAACACATGTGTATATGAAACCTACTTAATTAATACACGATATGCAATGATCACACCATGTAACAGCTACTATTATATGTCTGTGTGCTTCCAGTTAATAATGTTTGTGATTTTCAAAATGTCCAACTTTTAGAGGATATTTACAAATTAACACCCTACACATTGCATAATAATTATTTTGTAACATACTAAGTATTTTAAAATTTTCCCATCAAGTGGTCTATGTACTTATAGCTAATAATGTTTCTGAGTTTCAAAATTTTTTATTTTTATGGGACATGTAAAAATTAACACCCTACACATTGCATAAAAATTATTTTGTAATGCACTAAATATTTTTTTTGTCAAATTGTCTGTGTACTTCCAGCTAAAATGCTTTAGATTTTCAAAATTTATGACTTTTACAGGACATGTCAAAATTAACACCGTATACATTGCATATTAATTATTTTGTAACATACAAAGTATTTTCAATTTTTCCCATCAAATAGTATGCGTACTTCCAGCTAATAATATTTCAGATTTTTGAAATTTCTTACTTTTATAGGATAGGTATAAATGACACCCTATACATTGCATAATAATTATTTTCTGACACACTAATGATTTTTTATTTTTTTCCATCAAAAAGTTTATGTACTTCCAGCTAATATTGTTTCACATTTTTGAAATTTTTGACTTTTAGGCGACATGTACAGAACAACAATATACACATTGCATAATAATTATTTTCTAATGCACTAATTGTAACATTTTTTTTGCATGCAAACTCATTTAGCTAAACATAAGCAAAATTATGCTCGTAAATACCGTGACTAATAAGTAATTAACGACATTAACAACACTATATCTTCTAAGTTAACTATGGCATAGACCAAATATACATGGCTAACTGCTACTTTTCTACACTAAGAAGATACTATTTAGCTAATTATATACTAATCACATTGCTAAAATTGTAGTCACGTATGGATGCAAATTACCTTTTCTTCATGCTCACAAACCAATCTACAACTTTCGCAATTGTGCGAACTTCAAATTCAAAATCAAAACCACTCAAAAATTTTAATTTGCAACCACTCAAAGTTTCAAATTTGCATGGCCTTCCTTCCTCCCTTCTTTCCCTCTCTCAGTCTCTCCTGCCTCTAGATGAAATAGTGGGGAGACCGTTCCCGGGACTTTTATTGAGCACAGTCAAAGGCAGCAAGGCAGGGGGGCCAGCAGATGTGCAAGCCAAGTCATTGACGTGTGCGCTAGGCGGGCCAGGTGGGGAACACGGGCGGGGGGGGGGGGCAGCGCACGCGAGCTGAGACTTCGACATGTGAGCCATGGTGCACAGCGCGAGAGCATGGCATCTCCCCTGATGCCTACCACGGTGGGGTGGCACAGAACTCTATGACAACTCTGTGGGGCCCGCCACCTGCCGCGCCCCGCCAGCTTGTGTCATGCTGTGGAGAGGTGCCACGGTGGCAGGTTTTTGGCACGGCCAGGTGGCGTGGTAGGAGACACACATCGGCCATGGGTTCTTTCGCACTCCACAAGGGGGCTAGATTTGTAATTTCATGCCACATGAGATCATTTTCCAAATTAAGGTGGCATAATGGGGCCAAAAAATCCGCACTGTAACCATGTTAAGTCAAACTACACACCCATGTATCCCCACACAAGACACTCCATGGGTTAACCTAGAGCAAGAAATTACTTGTAAGCAAGGACAGAGTCACCACAGGGCTTCATCAGTCTCTAACCTACCCTCCAGTGGCAAGAGCCCTCCACCCAGAGGCGAAGCCACTAGGAGGGTTTCATCCGGCTCTAGCCTACCTTTGGTAGCCGAAGTCCTCCACCCCCTCGAAGCGGTGGCTCACACCCCACGTCCTCCTCGCTGCCACCTCTAGCGACGACTTGCTTGCCTTCTTCTCCCTCTCCTCCTGCATCTCTTCCACCCACACCGCTTCCTAGGTTCATCTCCCTCTCTCCACCCACACCGCTTCCAGGTTCATCTCCCTCTCTCCCTTTATCTTTTGTTCCCCATTCCATTCCATGTAGATACATACCCTCGTGCGCCAAGAACCACTTCCAAGAATGGTCATTGTCTGACCTCGTCTGCATCGTCCAAGCGCACAGTGGCCCCACATACGATGTCAAGTTCTACCCTGATTGGCAGTAGTTGTTGCTCTTCAGGTGAATGCTAGTTCTCTTCGGTGCGGCCATTTTCTTGTAGTGACATGGGATTGACAACGTAGTGCATTCTCACAAAAGGATCTGGCAACGTGGTTCATTGCTTGTGACAACTGCGGGGATGACGGTCACATTCGGGGTTGGAGATGGCACGAGATGCAGAGCTACCTTGTGCCACTCTCTCTCTCTCTGCAAGGTGATGTGCAAGAACTCTCGTTCTTTGGTGCTTAACTAGGGGTTCTAGCTGTACTTCAAAATGTTACATTTTTATCAAACATATATTTAGATTTCAGGCATTTTCTATATGTAGTCCCACATTATTTAGTTGAACAAAAAGTACCTCTATTCCTATTGGTTGTACCTGTTTCATGTATGATCATAGGACACAACGTGTTGAAAAAGTGTATCATATGATTTCAACTTATGCGGGCTTTCCAAGGCTAGGACCCTGTTTGAAAATTCTATTATCATGCTTATTCATTCTCTTTGTGGACACTATAAATTGCAGAAGTGGGAAGTGTACTCAGATGATACGTCCAGTACAAAAGAAGACATTCGAGGCCTCATGGGTTAGTTGCATTGCCATTGATGCGAGTGGAAGTTGGCTAGTATGTACCTTTAGCTCATATAAATGATATTTTGCTGGCATAACTATTTTTTGGTATTATATGTTATGTACCTTACATTTAGTTTTGTTATTGTCTATATTGTTCTTAGGCTTGTGGAACTTCTAGTGGTATTTCAGTTTGGAGTCTTCTCTCAAACGAGTGCATCTTTAATGTGGATTGTCATGCTACTGTTCAAGATTTGTTGTTTGACAAAAACCAAGTAGTTGCTTCTCCCTCCATCTTCGTTTACATCCTATCCAAACAACCAAGTAATTGTTCATTTTTACGATTTAGGAATGCCTCATCTTATAGTTTGAAGATGCCTAGAAACATATATAGACAGATAATTTCATTCTTTAGTGAGTTTACTTTAGGGCCTGTTTGAAGCCGCTTTTAGAAACTATTTTTTTGTTTTTGCTATAGTACCTAACTTTTAAATAAAGTATTTTTTCAAAACAAGGTCTACAAGTTAATTATAGTATATATTAAAAGCCCAATATATGTACCATTCAAAATCGTAAGCAAGTATCTCTCTTTTCGTAATATCTGTCACAAACAGCTAAAATTCAAAAATTTCAACCAAAAACCATATGTTACAGCAAAAAAGAACAAGCCGCTTCAATCATTTACATGCATCTCACATGATTAAGGCTTATAATAGTTCCCTCAGCAGCCTATTCAATTGCTTCAATCATTTACATGCATCTCACATGATTAAGGCTTATAATAGTTCCCTCACCGATCTGTCTCTCTCTTTCTTGTCACGTGTGATCTTGATCCGAACATTGGAGGGCGAGGTGGAAACATTGTCTTTCTATATCTTTGCTTGGTGTGCTAATCGTATGTTATAAAGAAAGGTGGCGCCTTTGATTTGAAGTTTGCATAATTGCATCCAATCTAATAGGTTAATGTTATGCTTCCGCTGAGATTAAACTGAGGATGAAATTGCATCCGATCTTCTATTCATGTATGAATATAAATTACACAAAAGTAAAATATTATTTTTATATCAATTTAACTTAGTTTTTCGAACTCACCCTCTATTTTCATCACGAATTGTGAGGTGTGAATAACTGAATATGTGATCCTACTGACGTAGCAAATCGCTGTAAGAATCGGCCCTGGATACTATCTTCTAATCCCAATAAGAATCGGCCCTGGCCACTAACTTCTAATCCCACTTGTAATCGCATAGGTTCCACATCTACCAGGAACATGACTTCACTGTCAACAGCATAAGCCAGGGGCGGATCTGGGCCTCGGGCTAGGTGGGCTATAGCCCGAGGCCCAGCAAAAAAAACAATGAAACTATATCTACCTAGGCCCAAGAAAAATCAAAGTTGTAAAGGCCCACCAGAGGTCGCATAACCACCCGAGGCTCAGCGCCCCTCGCTTCCTCCGCCATCCGCCCTCCTCCCTTCGCAACCTCGCCCCGCCGCCTCCCCGCCGCCTCCTCCCTTCGCAACCTCGCCCCGCCGCCTCCCCGCCGCCTCTCCCTCCCCGCCGCCCCTTCCTCACACTCCTCCGCAGATCCGCTCCCCACCCCTCGCCGCCTCCTCCCCTCGCTCTCCCCGCGCCCCATTCCCCTCCGGACTCCCCGCCGCCCCTCCTCCCCCCTCCGGCCTCACTCCTCCCGGCTCCCCCTCCCGGCCTCCACTCCTCCCGCCCCCTCCCCGCCGCCCCCTCCCCCGCCCCGCCTCCTCCTCCTCCCGGCCTCCCTCCTCCCCTCCCCCGCCGCCCCGGCCCTCCCCCCCCCCGCCCCCTCCCCCTCCCCGCCGCCCCGCCGCCTCCTCCTCTCCAGTCTCCCCGTCGCCTCAACCTCGATCTCGCCACCTCGCCTCCTCGCGCCTCGTCGCCTCGCCTCGAATCTCTGCCGCCTCGTCACCTCCGCCCTCTGCCTCGCCTCGAGATCTCCGCCGCCTCGCCTCATCTCGAGATCCGCGTCTCCCGCCTCAGCGCCTCCCAGCCAGTCCGCTTGGCTTGGCAGCCAAGCGCGCGCCTCTCCTCGCTCTCCTCGGACTCGCCGCCCACCTCCGGCGAGCAGCCCAGCAAGGCGTCGCCGCCACCTCTTGCCGAGCGGCGGTGGTGGAGGGGGACGGGAGAGCAGGTCGGCGCGGGGCGGCGAGGCGATGGCGATGGGGAAGGACGAGGGGAGCTTGTCGCAGAGGGGAAGCTTCCGGCGGCGGGTCGGTGGTGGAGGACGAGTTCGCCGGCGGCCAGCCCTCGACAAAGATGTTTGCAATGGGCGATCGATGCGGAATCCCAAACCCCATATTCTACAATTAAATAAAACCTTGGTTCGCTTTTGGCAATGTAACTTTGAACCGCAAAACTTAGCGCGCTGGAAGGTTGCGGTTAATAGGATTGCAATGCAATTTTCCAAATTTTGTGTTGATTTTGGGTTAGCTTTGGATGCTGCAAATAGAGAGCGATTAGTATTGTGGCCATGGGTAATTTTATACTCTAGTTTATCTTGCTACAAAGTTTGTAGTTGTGACAATGTGACATCACTTGTAATCTTGTATAGTGTATGAATTGATCATTGATGGTCGGTGGTTTGATGCTAAATCAAGGTTGTCACTTGTCGACTACGATAGACTGCTTGCGCTTCTGCAGTTGTTCTATTGAGAAGAAGTGAAGAATTGATGAATTATTCTGCTTGTGAATTGTGATATGATACAATTTTGATATGCCCCAATTGAAGTGATTTTATTTGTAGAACACAACTTGTTAATCGAATTGAAATATTCAATGTTGATCGAATTTTGAATAAGAAAATGATTTAAAGTATTGAATGCCATATGTTTTGCATTTTCTATTTAGGAATTAGGAATCAATGTAGCAAGATCATAGAGTTTTGAGTGGGATGGAGTTGTAGAAGCTGCGGCTTGCTAATTTGCGACTTGCGTGAGGCCAAGTCCCGGATGATGGCCGTCACGTTCTTCTCCTTAATTTCCTACAAGAAGCTTTACATTTTTTCTTAGTTGATATATTTACTATTTTGGTGCATTACACATGATATCTTTCTTAAGCTTACAATGGGATTTATTTGTCGTTCGATGTTCTTATGCTCGTCTTTATAGGTTCAAGTTGTTGTACCTTTGTTGATAGAGACATAATAGGCTCGGATGAACCAAATCTTCATTATTAGGTACTAACTTTTGTATTTCTCTACTGTGCTACATTGTTTTGCCATGTTCTTTCCTACTTTGCTTTATCATTAAGCATGGAGCTTAAATTTTATATCACTTATGCATTTGTGTCGTACTTTTGTCATACTTTGCTGTGAGTAGTATTTGGCGATAGTTATTGCCTGTTAGTTTTTAGCCCGAGGCTTGGGACAATCCTAGATCCGCCACTGGCATAAGCTATATGTACAGGAGGGCTTTGCATACCTTCAAGAGAATTTGCAGCCAAGTGCTTGTCTCAGCAACAGCTTCAAGACCACAAACAGAATAATGAAGTACAGATCGCCAACAAAGTGTATCAACCACTTAATGTACATAACCAAGATGCTTCACAAATCTACACTCCCCAGTTCACCACTCGCTACACACAGCAGTCAATCCTTTTATTATCGGCCATCTGCCGCACCTTAGTCTTTTATTTCCTTTCCCATTCCCTCCGATAACATGCAGTTTTTTTCTCAGATAATAGCACACAACAGCTAAGCTGAGGACCGAACAGTTAGTGTGCCTCATCAACTGCAAGCGGCACAGTCTTCACCTGCAGAACCGAAAAGAGAGGCCGATCAAAATGCATGTCCTTCAAATCAGGTAGTATGCTCCTCTCTCTACAGAAAAGAAGAAGAAAACAAGCGTGCTTTTAGGTGGATTTCCACTGTATGGGTCTAATCTTGGGTAATGATAATTAATATATTCAATTCTGACATGTTGTAACACAGTTCATCTGTTAATTGTTTCTGTGAGCAAAGAGGATTGAAACTAATGCGTACCAGCCCACGGAACTTCAATATGTAGAATATCTCAAAGGTAAAGTCACTTGGACCACCCATGTGTTGTCTGTAAAACAACTAAGTTACAACCATACCTGCACAAAGGCACCATGAGTATCAGCTATGTAGCGATAGAGCTCGCCGTTGCGAGCCCTGTTCGTCTGGGCAGAGATCCAACGAAACTGGCCAAACAAGTTGTAGGTCTTAATAAGTTCATGCATCTTCTCTATCTCCCCGATTTCTTCTCTGTCCTTGGATTTCTTGACATCGTTATAGCCAGCGACCACAACAAGGTTTACCAGCTCCCTTAGCTTATTGTTTTTAGCATAAGCTTCAACCAGTCCTGTCATGTTCTTAACCCGGTCAAGTCTTGCCATGGAGAAGAGAATGGGTTTTGATCGGTCATCCAGAAGTCCACTGCAGACAAGAACAGTAATTATCATCAGAAACAATAAAATTCACATGTCATCGCTATCTAGTATTTACCCCACATACATACTATTAGTATCAATAAAATCGTGTAAAAAAAGACATTACCCCACCATTCATGGTAAGTGAAATCTAAAAGGGCACAACTGGTACCATATAATCAGCAGGGGCTTTCAAACTAGAAGAGAATATTGTGAAGGACATCCAACTTAAAGTCCTAAAGTACAACAACAACAAAAATAACAGAGAGTACTCACATGTGTTCATCATTTTGCTCTGGGTCGTAAATCAACTCTTCAATTGAACAATGAAGAGAAGTGAGTCGCTTAGCCTTTTCAGTGTATGGAAAATATATAGACATGTCTGCTCCAGGAGAGGCTATATTGAACTTGGTATCAAAAATATCAATCCCATGAACAACGCGATACAGACAAGGAAGAGTAAAAGCAGTATGGCTCTCATACTGTCCAACTGTGTTTTTGCTGAGAAAGAGGAAAAGGATAAGTATCAGCATCTTGCCATCTTCTAAGAAATGCCCATGTACGATCAGTACACGTGCAAGATTTATTCATAGAACGCAACAATTGCACATGTTACCCTGTTAACTGTAAGAATGAGATCTTGTATTATCAAAAAGGCCCAATAGGCCAATATATGCCTATGTATAATATGCAAAGAAATCCCTAAACTATATACATATATAACATCTCTCTCAAACTCATAGTGGATCAACAACACTGAGTTTGGAGAGGTAGAACCGATGCTGAACTCTAGTCTATGTCTTGGTGAAGAAATCTGCTAACTGAAACTCCGAGAGCACGTACTGAAGATCAATAACTCTGTCGTGCACCTACGATTGCATGTATAAGTATCCACTCCAATAAGCTTGGTGAACTCATGCTTCATAGAATCTCGAGCAATATTGATCGCACCAGTACTCTCTGAGAGAGTGAGGAGTCGGGGCAGAAGCGGAGACACCGAAATCCTCAAGTAACCACCAAAACCAAAGAAAACATAATAGCCAAAAAGAGACCGGCGATCAGAGTGATCACTAGCCCAGGTCGCATAAGAGTACATTTGAAGCATACGTCTAAAGCTACAAGGAATTGGAGCGAGGAAAGAAAAGCTATTGTCCTACAAAGATATCGCAGAACACGGAGAAAGTGATTGTAGTGGAGTTGAGTAGGAGCAGAGACGAACTAACTCAGGATGTGAACTGGGTGAAAAATGTCAGGGTAAGTGATCCCAAGATAGACAAGACTCCCGACAAGATGGCGATAGCGAGTGGGATCCTCAAGAGACTCACCATCGATGGACTAAAGGTGAACGGCAAGATCCATAGGAGTATCCACTATACACTAATCAGTGAGACAAGCGCGAGTAAGGATGTCCTGAATGTAATGCTTCTGGGAGAGATAGTAGTCTTTGGGAGTAGAAGTAATCTCAATCCCAAGGAAATAACGAAGAGAACCCAAATCAGAATCAAGAACTGTGCACTGAGACGCTCCTTCACAAAAGCGATGTACTGAGAGTTATCGCTAGTGATGATTATATCATCTACATAGAGAAGGAGGAGCATACATTGCGAGCTGCCACTCAGGATGAGCAGTAGCCTCGCGATAGGTTAGAGGCTCAAAAGAGGTAGCGGCTGCAAAGTTATAGCGCTCAGGCTGCCTAATAGTGTGGCGATCACGAAGATCGTCCCTGGGAGGAGAGGGTGGAGCAGGACCTGACAAGGACGGAGAAGAAGAACTGGGAACAGGGCCTAGCAAGGAGAGAGAGCCAACTGGGGAGGGAGGAGACCGAGGACGACGAGAGTAGTGCAGAGGAAAAGGTGAAACCTCAACAAGAGAGTGGGAAGGAAACTTTAACGGAGATAGAAAAGGAGAAGCCGAAGAAGAGGGCGACGAAGGAGGTGGATGAGGAGAAGCAGCAGTGGAAGTAGGTGGAGTAGGCAAAACAGTAGTGGGTGGCAAAGAGTAAGGAAAAGTCAGAAAGGAGATCAATTCAACAAGAGAATCAGACCTGACTGTGGGAGAATGAGGGTAGTAAGGTCGGGACTCATCGAAAGTGACATCCCAGGATCCTCATCCAGCGAGCAATAGGGTTGTAGCAGCGATAACCCTTATGCTCAAAACTATAGCCAAGAAAAACACATTCAACTGACTGAGCAGTCAGCTTAGTGTGCTCACGAGGTGGAAGAAAAATGAAACAAACACAATCGAAACTGCAAAGGTGACCGTACTTTAGGATCGACCAAAAAGACGCTCGACAGGAGTAGAACCCTGAAGGGCGGTGGAAGGGTACATGTTGATAAGGAGAGTAGCAGTGGAGATAGCCTCAGCCCAAAAGTAGGGGGGAACAGAAGAAGCAAGCATGATAGCTCGATCAATCTCAAGTGACGATGCTTACGCTCAGAGACATCATTCTAAGCATGAGTACTAGGACAAGAGTACTGGGGAAGAGTGCCCTCTTCAGTGAGAAAACGGCGGAAGGCAGCAGAGAGATACTCGCTAGCAGAGTCAGCACGAAACACACAAATAGCCAAATTGAACTGAGTACGAATCATAGTGGCAAAACTCTAATAAATAGAGAGAACCTAACTGCGAGAGGACATAAAATAGAGCCAAATGTGACGAGAATAATCATCAATAAAAATCGCATAATAACAATGACCCCCCTTCAAAACAAAGGGAGCCAGACCTAAACATCAGAGTGTACAAGATCAAAAGGACGAGTAGAAATAGAGTCACTAGAGAGATAGAGGAGTTGCAACTGTTTGCTAAGGTTGCAACTCATACAATGTAAAGAAGGTGTCCCCAAAAACAGACCTAAGAACACCACAACCGACGAGTGACTAAAGACGTGATCCATAAAGATGATCAAGATGATGGTGCTATGTAGTGGAGGACGCAGCAAGAGTAGAGGGAGTGGTAGCGGCTGACTGGTTGGTGGAGACAGCGGAAGGTAGATGAAACCAGTCTAGCTCCCAAAGACGCTGTGAATCACGGCGGCGAGGAACAACACGACAGTCATGATTAGTGATCTGACCAGCCGACATAAACTGCATAGTAAGCTGAGGAACATGAGAGACTGCAGGAACATAAAATGAGGTAGAAAGTGTGCCTTGATCTACAACAGACAGAGAGGTACCATCTGCAGTCTGAACAAATGAAGGAAAGACTATGGGCTGTATGGAAGTGAGATGTGTGGAATCTGACGTCATGTGAAAAAAAACACCAGAGTCTAAAACCTACGGAGACAAGATACCTGACGAGGAGGCGGAGGCGTACAAGACTACTGAGAAGCAAGAGCCAGATGAGTTGAACTCGAGGAGTCTGAGAACGAGCCGACACCGAGGCGCTAAAGGTGAGAGAGTAGCTGCTGTGCGGCATCACCGAAGAAGCCTTGGCGAGAGGCACCAACTCCTAGGGAGGAGGAACCGCCATAGCCCTTCGGGGGACATCTACCCCGGCAACCCTGGTCCCTTCTCCGCTTGTAGCAATCCTAATATCTATGACCCTCACACTGGCAGTAGGTGCAGTGGAGACCCGTAGTAGAAGCAGCAGCTACAGGGGCGCTGGGAAACTGGGGAAGGGATCTCGGCCGTTGCTGAAGAAATAGGTGCTGAGGTAGACAAGACAACAGGCATCTAAGTCGTGTCACGAAGATTACTCTCCTCAGCACGCACAGCCATGAGAGCCTCCACTAAGCTCTGGCGCGGGTGACGAGTCAGGAGTTGAGCTCGCACAGTCTTGAACTCAGGTCAGAGATGTGTTAGAAAGTCGTAGAGACGGTGAATCTCTTGGTGAGCACGGAGCCGCACATAGCAGAGATAGGTCCGGCAAACATTCGACCCTAGAGAGTCAAGCTAACGCCACATCTTAGACATCTACTGATAGAAGTCATCGATGGTGGTATCAAGTTGCCGAAGAGAATGCGCCCGGCGCATGACTGAGAGATACATAGCTTCACTTATTGGCTGATAGTGAGCTCGGAGGCGCTCCCACATAAGATGTGTCATCGGCAGCTCCACCACATCCATGGAGATAGCCACTGTCATGTTACCTACCAGGATGGCAGTAGCATGAGCCTTAGCCTCCTGCCACCGCTCGTAAGCATGCAGGGCAGAGTGATAGAGCTCTAGGGTCTCTTCTAATGCAGCATTGGTCTCGTCCTGAGCCGCCTGATCGCATCAGCAAGGAGAGCGGGCTAGATGGGTGGTGTAGGACGAGGTAGGCTGGGGTGCTCGCCAGTAAGATGACCCCACAGACGCTGGTTATTAAGGAGAATCCTCGGGTGAACCACCCATTTCCAGAAGTTCGTCCCATCAAAACGAATAGCGGGGAGCGGGATGGCGAAGGAGCCACCGATGGTCACCATCCAGAGCAGATCGGACCAATTTTTTTGTGGCGGCGGCGGCCAAAGCTGGCTGGGGCGGCGGCGACTGGGGCGGAGCCGGCCAGGGTGTTAGAGACGACCTAGGGTAGGAGCCGGCCAGGGCTAGCTAGAGCAGGCGACGTCGACCGACATGGGAGTCACCGGCGGCAAGGAGAAGGACGGGCAGTCGCTGGTGTGGGCGTACGTCGGCGCCGAGGAGGAGCGTGCACAGGCACATGTGGGTGCGGGAGGGTATGAGTGCCGACACAGGCGCACGCAGGTGGTGGCAGCCAAATCCGACCAGATCCAACGGGGTGGCGACGGCTGGATCCTGCGCCACCTAGAGAGAGGATGCGGCGGTGGGCCTAGAGGCCAGCTCGGGGCCACGCGTGTGGGAGAAGTGAGGAGGAGAGGGAGACGGTGGTCTGACGACGGCAGCGGCGGTCAGCCAAACACTAACCTTGCTCTGATACTATATAAGAATGAGATCTTGCACTACCAAAGGGCTCAACAGGTCAACAGGCCAATATATACACATGTACAATATGTAAAACCCCTAGACTATATACATATCTAACATTAACAATCAACATAATATCTTAACAATGACGTATGACTTCCATGCACGCCTAAATAGCATGCTTCAAGATGTTACTTTATGTGAGCAATTTAATTGGCCAATGCTGAAATAATAGGGGGGAATTTTTTTAATGGCCAACAAGGCAGAAGAGAAGAAACCTTCCAGCAATTTCTTGGTATGTGCTGGTGATTATAAAATCAGCATTGTTCATAGCGATTATATCAGCTGTGAACTGACAAGAGGAATGATACTTCTCGTCAAACTTCTTCCAGTATATATCTGAATCTGGGTATTTAGTCTTTTCCAAAGCATGAGCAATATTGCACTGCAAAGAACATGCTGAGATAATCAGCAAAGAAAAAAGTGCAGACTTCAAGTATAATATAAGTATTTAACAAGTCATACCTGGGTAATTCCCATCTTGTAAGATAGCAATGATGCCACAAGATTTCCATCGCTGTAGTTTCCAATTAAGAAGTCTGGAGTGCCTTGTAATTCTGCGGCAATTTCACCCGCTGCATCCTGTATAAAAATAAGAATGCTCTATCACTGCCCACTCGCCAAATAAAAAGATAAAAGGCTGTATTATAGTAGCAAATGCCAGATGATACTAAATACGTATTCACACACAGAATTGAAGTAGGTAATGAGGAAAATGGTCCCCCAATGTTCTGTTACTGTTCTACATAAGTATTGGAAACAACTTGCATTTAACCAACCCTTCGACTCCCAAGCCCCTGGTTCAAAAGTTGTATGATACAAAACAATTTCCTACCAGATAATTCACATTTTACACTATATGTCATGCAAGCACAGATTCTTTCCTCGAGAGTTTTTCAATAAAAGAAGAAAAACAGTTAAACAGTTCAGGGCCATCTCAGCCGATTAAAAACAATATCCTACTAGAGAGTTCAAGGCCATCAGCTAAAAGCCATCAATTTCAACTGATTAAAATACCTCCTTATTGTTCTCTTCTGCAAGAGTTTTCATCGCGAACTTAAATAATCCAAAGTATCATACACAGTATAGAATTTCTTACATATGAGTCCATCACGCTAGTGTGTCTGCCCTAGTCAACGTGAAGTGGCTAGCTCGGGGGAATTATTAGTTCAATTCAACTGCAGCGGATGGTTTTTGACCTTTATTTTTTTAGCTAAAATGGCACTATAATATATATTTACTTTTAGATAAAACATTCAATTAAATAAAAATATAGAGAAAAAATATTAAAAATTATATATCTACGAATAATACAAAAAAAGAGAGAAAAAATTACGTTAAAAAGTCAGTGCATCTAAAACGGCAAGGAAATATTTGGAACTGGTCAACGTAGGGTTCGTGCCTCGTGTCATGCTCATGCAGGTAGAAAGGTCACCACTAACGAAGGACCTTTAGACTTCGATTAGTATCCGATTTCATGCAGATCATACTACTACTCCTACATACCGAATCTAAGGATCTGTTTGTTTTAGCTTCTGGCAGCTGCAGCTACTCCCAGAATCTGCAGCTCCCTCAAACAGTCTAGATTTTCATCCAGATTCTAAGTAGTCAGAAGCTACAGAATCCAGAAAATGAACTAGTAGCCAGAAGCTGGAGTTATCCAGCTTCTCCAGATTCTGACTAGCTAGATACTCACCAGCTGCTTCTCAGAATCTACAGCTGAAACAAATAGACCCTAATAGCCTTTGTCAGTGTTAGGGCGGCTAAAAAAAGGCATTTAGCTGCGTAACTTTCGATGAAGATGGCCGCGAGGTCGACGAGACTCAAAAGACAGATTAATTAGGGGGTGATCGGAATAGCGATGGCTTTTGGCTTTTGGTGAAAAACATCAGTAGTGGTGAAAAACACAAGTAGCTGAGTTAGTGGATAGTGTAGTGAATAGTGAAAAAAAAGCTGAAGCTAAAAGCTGAAGTCAAAAAAAGCCGAAACGATCAGGACCTTAGTCGCATGGAGCAGTATAAGCTCAGCAGTGAACGAAGCGCTCTTGTTGGGGGAAACGCTGGCAACACATACGCTAGGAGATTCCGTAGGTCACTTTCCGATGTGACGAAATTAACTGCGATCGGATCGACGTACTTCTTGTTGCACTATAGGTTCCCTCGACGCTCCGTCGGTGACTTGACGCCCAGCTGCAATCAAGTTATGCTGCATCCATGACCTCATGTATGGATGACAACATTCATAGCGTGTTTGTCCAACTAGGCACATGAAGGAAGTTGTTCAGGCATTTTGGAAAACTTTTACCTCCTAAAGTATTAAGTTTTATCCACTAACTAATTCATTTAAAAGTTTATATATTAAAAAAAGATCAGTAACATAATTCAATACCCCTCTTATATTGTATCTAGACTTTACCAAAAGCAATTATTTTATCTTAAAATTGAATTAGCTAACTCAACATCTCTTGACGATACCATATTGAGTTGCATATATAAACTAGTTCACACAAAAAATTTAAAAAACGTAGACAATATACTTTAATGTGAAGTATGAGAACAACAGAGCACACTTGGCAGCAACACCTGTTTTGTTGTCCGTCCTTTTCTGCATAGCTTTAGCTTTAGGATCTGTTTATATTGACTACAGCTGATGACCCTGTTCTCTATGGCTTTTTTGTGGCATTTTATTTTGGCTTATCCGGAAACCGAAATAAACAGAGTGGCTTCTCCAAACAGCTTCTCTAAATGACTATTTGAGCCCAAAATTGTGTGCGCAGTCCATGTCGGTGTCTTCGTTGTCCGTCGTCGTCTTGAAAAGCGCAACAAAAGTCATCAGTCATAGTCAAAAGCTATCAACCCGAAAAGAATAGGATCGATGGTTTTTGGCTGAAAATGAATAGTATTGGCTTTTAGATGGAGGGGTGAGTAGTGGGGAAAGTGAGAAAGATGCGTGCATAAGACGAGAGCAAAAGGAGTGAGGTGCATGATGCACCCATAACCCCTTCCTTATCCATAGAGCGAGACAAGAACGAGAGAAGTGAAAAAAAACCCCTTCGAGAAATCAGATATTTATATTGGCTTTTGACTCCTCTAAACAAAAATTAAAAGTAAAAACTAATGTGAAGTCATTTAATTAAACTACAAAGACACAGCTCTAAAGGGACCACCCAAATGGTTCTAGCTATACATTTGTCCTTATTTTCCTTCTTACTCTTTCTAGATATTGGTGTACATGCGTTTTTCAAAGCGTGGAATACATGTAGTAGTCTTGTCTATGGACACATGGTAGATATGTACACTAGACGAACCAAAGGTTACATAGATATCTATGATGTTTTTTCTCTGGCAATTTTCCATGGAAGGATCAAATTTGTGCTGTGGTATATCCTACTCATTGTGTTGGTTTGGTAATCTTACTTTTCTACTAGTTATAACAAAGATAAGCATCAAGCCAAACACTTTCTCACACCTAGCTATCCAAAGACATCATAAGGCTTTGTCTTGATAAGGTATGGGTAGGCATTTTATTGTTAGCGGACAACTGGCGTATGAAACGGCCAATTTGATTGTGGAAAACGTCATTTCTTCCCATCCATTACTCAAAACAATCCAAAAGGCAATGAGAAATGTACACGAAAGTTGAATTTATTGAATTATATACATAAATATTCCCTTTGCAATGAAAAATAATCACCTAAATATAGACGATTATTATGAGATTCACCATATCAAATATGTCATGGTTCGCTACATCCATATGTTTCTCTCTTTATTTTAATAAAAATGAGTTACAAATATATCGGTGGTGCTCATAAATAACACATCCACTACGATTAGCCCATCAATATTTACCCTTTTAACACGCACAACATCTTATGAATTTCTTTAGCACAAGCACCATTTAATGTGAAAAAAACTAAAAGCTGAGGTGATGAGCTGTTCTACCAGTGGAGTAGCGTACTACAGTCCAGTGATCCACACCATTCCAGCCAGGAGACCAGAAAAAATCGAACAAAAACCTTCAAAATCTCACGACAGACTAAAATGGGAAAAACGAAGGGGGGAGGAAAAAAAGAGAGTAGAAACTGAAACCGGCAGAGGCTTTGGGTAACGCTGGAAGCCTGGATGAACCCGAAGGTGCATACACCCCCAATTTCACCACAGCCGCGGCCTTTGTGTGGCCTCGGTCTTGTGTTATCCCTTCCTCCTCTTGTCCTCCTCCATCTCCTCCTCCTCCTCGGCGAAGCCCTTCTCCTCCACTCCGTCCTCAAGGCTGCCCAATTCGTGCCCTACCGGAGCCCTAGACGACGACAGAAACGACCTTCTCGCCGGCCTCCGCGCCGCCGATAAGATTGCGCCGCGCCGCGCCATGCAGCCCTCGCCGGCCGCCGTGTCCGGTAACCCCCCCGTACCCCCTCGCTGGCCCCGATGATTCGTTGCGGCTTTTGCTCTACCCCGGGTTGGGCTTTGGGTTTTTCATGGCCTGATGTTTTCTCCGTGGCGTATGTGTTTGTGGGCGTCCGTAGGGTCGTCGCTGGAGTGCGTGAGCTCGTGCAGGGCCTCGTGGAAGGGAGGCGGGAGGCCGTACGAATGCAGCGTGCTCTCCTGCGCCTGGAACGCGCCGCGCGCACTCACGGGGGCGCTCGCCAGCACCGCGCACTGCTCCTCCTGCAGCCACGCCGACGCTGGAGGCGGGTGGAGGTGCCGGGGGTGTTCGCGGCGGAGTAACAGCTCGGTGTGATGCTGCTGCCTGTTGGAGATCCTGTTATTTAACCGTAATGTTGATTGGAATTTGGTGTTTTCACTACCTTGGGGCTAACTGACTGGGAATGGAGGTGCTTATTAGTGTTTTACCCCATTTCGGTAGAATTGGTGAAACTATTGAACACTCCCTAGGATTGCCAAAACCATCAAACACGTCTTATAGTATAAGTAAAAGTTGATCCCTCTGGCCTCTAGGACATGCAGTGGGGGGCTTCCATTGAATGACAGGTTATTTCCTTATGTGTTTCATTTTACTACTACGCATATGTTTGGTTAACGAACACTATCATTAGCAAGTCCTGTTAATTCTATTCAAAATATGACTTGCGTTTAGACATATGGAATGCTATTCTCTTGATTTTCTTAGGTGCTGTTCGGCACTGGCAGAATCTATCAAGAGTTGGAAGACAGGTCACGAACTAGAGTGACTGCATCTAGAGTTGGAAGACAGGTTGCGAACTAGAGTGACTGCACATGCCATTTGAAACAAAATGACTTTTGGACATTTCTCGTTCTTTTGAGCACTTGATTTTATTTGTGTGGCCAACGCTATGAATTAGCTGTTCCTTTTGTGGCAACCACTCTATTATTTTATTGGTACCGTTTGATTGGTTAGCTCAAGGATACTATCTTCATGTACAAAACTATGTTCCATCTACTTGAAGCATGCAAGTCACAAATATGTAACTAAAGTGAGCTTTGCTTCTGTAGTTGAATTTAAACTCAGAATGCAACCTGTAATTTATCTTACGGGTGTTGCATGAAGCCATGAACTATATATGAATTTGGAAATTAAATGTATCTGGACAGACCAATTTTATAATTCAGTTTAGTGATTGGTCCTGTCTGGTCTCATTCTACCCTACCATCACTTTTTTAGCTTTGCCATCTAGTTTGCAAGATAGTTGTGTCATTTTTATTGCCTTACACTGCATTATCTTCTGTATTTTCTTTGTAGATATAACTTTCATTCCCTCTGCGACTAAATAGATGTTGTTTTAGAAATTGACACATGTCCAGTGTACATCTTTGACTAATAATTTAATGATAACATATTAATAATCTTTTTAAATAATAACATTATGGAAGTATTTTTATGGCAAACACACTAAT
This sequence comes from Melocanna baccifera, assembly GCA_036346265.1. Lineage (NCBI taxonomy): Eukaryota > Viridiplantae > Streptophyta > Magnoliopsida > Poales > Poaceae > Melocanna > Melocanna baccifera. The sequence continues at coordinate 15,885,145 of CM070693.1, forward strand.
GCAAGGTTATTAAGGCGGTAAGGCGAGATGAGGCGACCCACCCCCCTCACACCTTTTAAGCGATAAGGCGTGAGACGAGGCGACGCCTTACACAACCTAAGGCGCTAAGGGGCAGCAAATAAAATGAGCATTTAGCAGTACATATGTACCTTGTTGTTGCCAATTCTTGAGCTTATGTAGCACTTATCTTCCCATTCTAATTGCTCTGCTCCCATATAGCATCCATCCCCTTGGCCCCTTGCAAGTTTCAACATATAGATTGTTATAAATGCAATAGATACAAATTGTATTTCAATTATTTGAGTAAATACAGATTGAGTGACATACCTTGTTGAGTGTTGACAATCTCTCCTCTCCTCTTTTCCTAAGAAACAAGCCACATATTCGAGCAACATAAGTTATTAAGTCCATAATAACAATTAGTGACTAATGTTATTTTTACATGTGGTCAATCTAAGTACTTGTGTATTTTAGCGGTGAAAGTTTGAAAAGTTTGATCACACATGTTCTAAAATGACTAAATGAGATCTATTTGGTTTGGTAACAGAGGGAGTGGTTGCTATTTCTTAGAGCAAAGAGTCTCTCTGATTTCATTGAGACCATAAGGAAAGTATTTAAGTGGAAAGGGCCTGAGCCAATGACTATTCGGAAGAGCATTTTCCTAGTTACCACAACCTACATGCACCTGTCTTGACACTGACTGAGATACAACCGTGTCTTCTTGCAGCTTCATCTTTATTGTCTTTGACACCATTTTCATACCTTCAGTGTTCAAATCTGTTTCATGATGTAAATAATCGACCATGGAAATCAGCATCCCTGTTGTCTAAATTGGGAACTTCTGAAAATAGCACCATTGTGTTTGTTCCAGGTTTCTGAGCACAGTGAAAGCTAAATATCCCAACAGATAAATGCTAGAAAAATCTCCATCAACTTTTTGCTTTTCCATTCAATGATGATTCAAATTTTGCTATCATTCATCATATCAATGGGTCTGTTCCATTATTTGGTTGAAGGGCTCTATCAACTGCACTCCTAAGAATTAGCAACCTCATAAACAAAGAGGAGATGTTTTATCCTTCTTAGAACAAAGAAAACAACTAGTGATACCATACTTTTTTTAGCTAAATTTATCCTTGTTAAGACCGTTTCTTTAAAAGCCAAAATGGCATTCGTGACAATGCCTTAACCATATGAGGTTCTGTTCACCCACTGTCACCTGCATCACTTAAGTTAGTTCCTACACATCCCACTGTACAGGATCGAGATCATTTGTTGTCTGGTACGTGATCTAGTAACTTAGTTTTATCCTTGATATTGTTGACAGCTGCAACAGGTTGCTAGCACAGGGAAGGAAGAAGTCCAGGGCCATGCTGCTACTGCATTGGAGGCCTGGAACACTGAGGCTGCATGATGTGAAGGAATTGAGGGTCTGGGCTGTCCATGTTCTATAGGAACTAGGAAGTGAAGGGAAGGAGCATGGCCGATTTGGTGTTTGGCAACAAAGAAGATAGTGATTGGGCCATAAATGGGGGTCCTCTTGTGATGCAATAGGCAGGGGTGTTGGGGGTGGGGGTTGGTTGGTGTTGACAGTGAGGGCCTCTGTAGCAAATACTGATTGCCGGAATTGCCATTCTCCCAAACTGACAGCTGCGAGTCATCTTGGTCTAATAGGTTATTGACTTTTGAGCATTGGAGGCTTTGTGGATTCCTCTCATCCCGCAAACAACTCCTTGTATGAGCTTGACCATAAACTAATAAACTAATGATATATAACAAAAAAAAAAGAACATACAAGTTTAGGTTAGACTCACCACTTGTGCGTAACTTATGCAATGGAACGCTGTGTGGCTTGGATGTGATGCAAATGTCTTCAAGGAGATTATATAAAAATTGATAGACGCACTGATGTGCATCTTTATGGCAGTAAAGTTTAGGTAAGTTTATTTGGTGATATAGCCAGAACTATTTGGTAAAGAACAGCAATCTGCTTTAGTGCATTGCATACTCGGATCGCATTCGCATTGTGTTCCAATTAATAGCCTACCATGTACTATTGTACTGCAACCCACCACATAACAATCTGGAGTGCAGCGCATGCCAGGTAAATAGGCATTCACCTCTCATCTGAACTTCTGAAATTTCCTATATAAGAAGCAACACCATATTTACCATGCTGGCTCAGATTTTGTCTTGATGTTTTCCCTTCCTACATATGAACTGCTCTCAACTTATCTACGCTGCTTCTCCATTTGTTATCATTTCAGCAACAGTCCAAGTAGAGCTAAAACCTTTAGTTTAGATGTTGCAAAACCCAGCCTTGAAGCTGGAGTGCTTCAGCCCTTAGTCTTGAAGCAAATGTTAGGGTACTGGCTGTTTGCCTGTTTCTAGCAAACTTTTCTTTTTCCCGGTGTTCTACAACTTTAACTTCCGCTTCCAATGGTGATCTAGTGGAAATTGGAATGATCTCTGAGAAAACTGGTAACTTAAGGATTTAGCGTATGTGATGCCTATTTTCCAAATGCCTTCTGGAGGATAGTCCTCACTCACTATTCTTCCATATTTCTTAGCTTTAGATTCCTGATAATATTAAATACTCAGTTGTTAAGCACCTGGGCTTTCCTCATTCCAAACAACAAGGCTTGTCCAAAACCTTTTAGGTATTATTTGGTTGGAAATTATAATCAAAATTGCACTGAATTTTTTATTTGGAGGTGTAATGTGCTTGGAATACATCACACCTTGTGTTTTACATGGAATATAGACAACATGGCATTCCTAATTCATGTATTGCGATTACGGAGCGATCCAGCCAAACAATGGATAACATATTCCCTGTAGATGTAATAGCAATACAGAGGAAAAACTCCAAACCAAACACCTCAGTTTTAACACCACTAAAAGGTATTTTATTTACCTAGTTGTAGTTGTAGGCTTGTAGCCCTTGTCAAAATCCAATTGAAAAGTGATCCTCCTTTTTGCTTGGTAACTCCATGCTCATGCATGGTTGCTTGTTAACTACAAACTACCATCACATGATTGCCTTTAATGAAAGACAATTTAACTGGAATAACACATTTCCTATCTACTTGGGACAAAAAAAACCTTGGCAAAAATCTTGTAACCAACTGCAATTCAAGAGTTTGTTGTGATACCAATCATGCCACCTTGACTATCATTTTTTACTGCATACTCCAATCATGCCACTAATCGTGAAGTAGTTAGTTTTGTGAGTTTTTGACGTTTCATGCCAAAAATTGGTCACCATGAACATGTTACTTTTTAATGGCTACCATCACATGTCCATTGGCTACATATGAAATGTCATAATGATTCTTTGCATTTCTTAAAGTCACTTTTTTTGCATTTCTTAATAAAGTCACTTTTTTTTCAGTTACTGCACATCACCTGGGCAGAAGACATCAACAAAGGGAAGTTGGGTTATGCTCCATCAGCTAGTTTTGTTTCCTCTGAAAGTTTTGTCAGATCTTGGTCAACTCCTGTGGACCCAACATGGAGAGTTTTCTGCTATACGTCATCCAAATCATTCAACCTTATTTCTCCAGAAACTTTGTGGGAGGTGTGTCACTGAGCCACACAAATAAATTTTTTTGCTAGCTTTTTTGGTGCATATTGTAGTTTGTACTAATCGTGCTCACATGCCTCTTCTTTTAAAAAACAATTTAAGAGTTAACCATTTATGGCTTCGATCTATCAATCGTTTGGTTTGGTCCCCAGCTTTATGACCATGCCATGTTCGGATGTTAAAAATACTAGTTAAGTGCCCGTGCGTTGCTATGGAACAACTATGAGATCTGCAGTTATGGTAAAATCAATTTATCTCAAACAGATAAAAAAGATTCCATAACAATCCATATGTACTGAGATACTAAATCCTATTATTCTCGACCAGATTCCGCTCACTGATTAACCACCGCTCACTGATTAACCACGGCGATTGAGTAGTAAAGATATAATGTTTGTCATCTTTCCTCTTGTCTTTCCACATATCTGAGCATATACATAACTCAAAGAAGTCGAAAACTATGTTGTGTCTGGTGGTGTAACACCACAAACACTTTCTGTTTAATGTGGTATACATGTTTTATAATTAATGAAAACAAACAAAAATCAAACTCCTTCAGACTTTTGGAAAATGTGGAAATTCTAGGCTTAGAACAATATGTTCAATGTCTCAGCCACTCCACTTCTGCAAAATGGAACCATTAGTTGTAACTTGAAAGTACGGTTATTGCTCCTCTGAGTTGAAATTGTATATTTAATGTGCAAGGATAGCCTCCTTGAATGCAACTAAACCTTGATTTTTGTGTGAAGTAAGACTCAACTTTGTTTCTGTTGTGTGCTAATCTTTTATGCAATTACATAACAGGATCTCAAACCAGCTATCTCATACTTTCAACCTGAAGAATTAAACTTTGTACGTGCCGCTTTAAAGGTAATTGATATACAATATCAATCCTTCCATGTGGCTTGCGGAAATTATTTTGTAGTTTGATACTTTCTGCTTTCTTGGGGAGTGCATGCATAATCGGCTGCATCATGATAGCTCATTGACTATTGCAGTTGGCATATGAAGCACATAATGGGCAGAAACGCCGAAGTGGAGAACCCTTCATTATTCATCCTGTTGAAGTTGCTCATATTCTTGGGGAGCACGTGAGTAGTATATCATTGACGCTATGATGATGTATTTTCCTTAAGTGTCCCTAGTATAATCATAATGAAGTTAAAGTTTTGTTCCGCTCCATGGACATAATTAGGAACTTGACTGGGAATCAATTGCTGCTGGTTTATTGCATGACACTGTTGAAGATACAGACATGGTTACTTTTGAAAGAATAGAAAATGAGTTTGGGGCAACTGTACGCCATATTGTTGAAGGGGAGACAAAGGTATACTATTTCACAGCTCACATATTTATATTTTGTATGTTACTGCAAAATGTAATTGATGTAGGTATCAGGGTTCCAAATACAGGAACCGGGCACGATCCCGGCTAGGGGCCGGTACCGGTAACCGGGAAAACCGGTCAAATTTCAGTTTTTAAAATTTGAATTTGAAATCGTTAACTAGAAAAACCGGTTTTTCAAACGTAAAATTGAAAATTTCTAATACATTTAATGCAAAAAAACATGAAGGGAGGTGCATGCATTTTCCTAATACATTCCATTAGTGTTAAACAATGTAAACATCATTGGAAAATCAACTTTAACATTAAAATTTTCAAATTTGAATTAAATAAAAAACCGACGGACTAATACATTCATGGCAAAAAGTATGAAATCAAGCACGAGAGGTGTATACATCTTCCTAATACATTCCATTAGTGTCAAACAATGTAAACATCATTAGGAAAATCAACTTTAACATTCAAATTTTCAAATTTGAATTAAATAAAAAACCGCAGGTGTTTCAAATCCCGGACCCCACCGGTATAACCGGTTACCGCCGGTTTTTGGAACCATGGTAGGTATAGTGACTTTAATGCGATAATAAATCTTTCATTTCAAATACAGGTATCAAAGTTAGGGAAACTTCAGTGCAACAATGAGGGTAATTCAAAACAAGATGTCAAAGCTGAAGACTTAAGACAGATGTTTCTTGCCATGACAGAAGAGGTACCCCCCGCCCCCAACATATAGACTGTTTTATCGACAACAATTTTGAACTTGTACTAGTTTCCCAATAAAATGAAAAAAAAATCTGATGTAGGTTCGTGTAATCATTGTGAAACTAGCAGACAGGTTGCATAACATGCGTACTCTCACACATATGCCTCAGCACAAGCAGGTAAATTCTTGTTCCACTGATATAAGATCTGGCTGTAACTTAGTTCCATCTTATTGTAAGCACTGCTCTTTGCAGTACACCATTGCCATGGAGACACTGCAGGTCTTTGCCCCCCTAGCAAAACTTCTTGGGATGTATCGAATAAAGGTACCTGGCTACCTGCTGGTGAAATCACCTTAAATGATAGCTGTTATTGCTGCGTATCGAATAAACTAACTTCAATACTGCGATGCTTCTTTTGTGTTATTGCTGTATTGCTTTCAAACAGTGTGTTCTTCTTTGATATTGCCCATGTTTCTTGCAATAAAATTTGGACTGCTATTTAAAAGATAGCCACTTTCATGTTTGTTTGTAAAATTGGAATACACTACTGCTATACATGACAAATTCTCAAGCTAGTTTAAGTACCTGTATCAGTAGAATTGTTGCCCAACTCTTTGACTTGTCCTTCCATTGATCAACATATTTCTTAATTGCTTAGTTTCACTAATGCCTATTGCTGTGAACCTTCTATTCAAATATCTTTGATCCCTCTTTGTTACACTTCAAAAGTCCCAATAACAGAACACATTATATTCAAAGCAAAATCCGGTTCTGGTTATTTGCTTCTGCCTTTTTGTTGGAATGTCAGGTTTCACTTATACACATATCTTGGGGAAAACACATATTACACCCTCAACTATGATTAAACTCCACTTTTCGCTTTCAACTGTAAAACTGGACATCTAACTAGCTGAACTTTTGAAACCAGACCATTTAACCCCTGATGGTGATTTTAATGGTGGTTTTGGAGACAAAGGACCTACCTCCAAAGTTGAGGGACCAAAGAAAGACATTTTCCCTTCATCTCATGACTAAGGCAGATGTATACATACTGGTAGTTTTGTATAGTACCAAAAAATTCTCCTCATGCATTTTTCTTTTCAGGTGGCGCTCTGTAGATCCATGCAATGTGATAGTGTCTATGTGTTTCTTAAGAGAATAGCTTATTATACCCTGCTGATGCTTTACTTTGCGGACTAGTTCTTCCATTTGACATGTAGCTCCTATCCTTGTAGTCTGAGTTAGAATATCTGTCCTTCATGTATGTGAATCCTGGTGATTTCGCTGAACTAAGGAAGAGAGTCGAAGACCTCTACAAGGCCCACGAACAAGAATTGGAAGAGGTACTCTGTTTTGCTATTTCACATCAACATGTGTACGCATTTACTATGGATGACATTTCTTTGTGGTTTTTAATTCCAGGCAAATAGAATCTTAAGGCAAAAAATTGCTGAGGATCAATTTCTCTATCTTGTGAGTGTTGAAACAGAAGTGCGCTCGGTCTGCAAAGAACTTTACAGGTAGAGCAGACATGCCATTTCATTAATTAAGTTAAAATAAGTAATGTATTGAGCCTTCACCTTGATAAACTCTAGCTATTTACATTAGTAATCAGACTATCAGAGTCTCCACTTTAATGCTACCTCTGCTTAGTGATGTAGTGTTGGGATGATATAGATTTCTTAGCTTATTTTTCTTTACACTACTTACCAATCCAATTCATATGGGGCATACTAATAGCCACACAGATTTCTCTAGTTAGATTTTTATAAAATGGGAATTTTTTGTTTTTGCCACTGTGTCCCATTGCTGACAAAACATTAGCTCACAATGTGGCACAGTTACAGAAATTGGTGTTTGCCGCTGCATAATCATTTGCTTAATTGTCTTGTCATCTGCATTTTAGAACGAAAAGAACGGTCAATATGTGTTTTTGTATTAGGTGATAATTATTATTCGGTTCCAAGTCTGAAATAGGTTGTAAGGTTGTTTCTTTGGTGGATTATTTATTGTTTGAGTCATCTTGCAGCATTTATAAAACTGCTCTCAAGTCCAAGAGTTCAATAAATGAGGTAAACCAGGTTGCTCAGGTACGATTTTCCGAATATCTGTATAGATAATTATTGATGCCCAGTTTTATTAGTTCTATAAATGCCCTTTTTTTTTAAGTCGCGTCTTTATTATTATTCATTATTATTTTCTCAGCTGCGGATCATTATAAAACCAAAATCCTGCAATGGTGTTGGGCCATTGTGCACCGCACAACAGGTAACATTATATACCAAATATTATTTTGTTTATGCAGTTAATTTTTCACTGATGCACAAGTATGTTCATTTCAATTCAGATCTGCTACCATGTCCTTGGTCTTGTTCATGGCATCTGGACACCTATACCTCAAGCTGTGAGTTAGCTGCTTTCTTTTGTTCAATGTCTTTTTGACTTTTGTTGCTTCTACCATTTTTCTGAAACTCAGCTATGCCGATAGGTGAAAGATTACATTGCAACTCCAAAGCCTAATGGCTACCAAAGTCTACACACTACAGTGATACCATTTCTAAATGAGACCATGTTCCATTTGGAAGTTCAGGTAATGTTGCCTACTTTTAGCTAAATTTAAACTAGAAAATCTCAAGCATAATTTTCAATTTTTGATTCTTTTGCAAGTTGCAAATTATGTTCCAACTGTATTTCAGATAAGAACAGAAGATATGGATCTGATAGCAGAAAGAGGCATTGCTGCACACTACAGTGGAAGAGGGGTGGTTTCAGGGCCTGTTCGTCGTGGAATATCAAGCGGAAGAAATTCAAATGGAAAAGTCATCTGCCTGAATAATACAGGCTTTGCTCTGAGGGTATATATTTAATTATTTATTACAATCACACTAATGTTTTTAAAGCTTATTGCACTTCATATTAACTATTATTATTACACTTAGCTTAAGAAAGTACTTCAATGACTTGTCATCTTTGATAGATTGGTTGGCTCAATGCAATCCGTGAATGGCAAGAAGAGTTTGTTGGTAACATGAGTTCTAGGGAATTTGTTGATACTATCACCCGAGATCTTCTGGGAAGCCGTGTCTTTGTGTTTACACCTAAAGGCGAGGCGAGTCACTGAAACTTGGAGAATGTTACTTTCATTTGGGTTGGGCACTTGGCTAAATATATTTTCACTCCCAGATTAAAAACCTTCCTAAGGGGGCCACTGTGATTGATTATGCATATCTGATCCATACAGAAATCGGCAACAAAATGGTAGCAGCAAAGGTTAGTATTGAAACACCAGTAAAGGTTAGTTTTGAAAAACCAGTAGTATGATTTAACAATTAATCATAGGGGTGTGCTCATGTTCTCCTTTTCAGGTGAATGGCAATCTAGTTTCACCAATCCATGTACTTGCAAACGCTGAAGTAGTGGAGATTATAACTTACGATGTCAGTATTCCTCACATAGATTGCATGTTTTATTTCTGTAATATATCTTTTTGATGAATTTTGTAATTTCAAGATATGTTTATTGATTTGGTGATTCCTTTACAATAATGCACACAGGCATAACATGCAAGCTGCAACTTTGATTATGTTTTTTTTGTGTGTATTTGGATGATATAGGTGTACTAAAAGAAAAGTTAGCGCTAATCTGGTGGCTATGCTCTTCAATCTTGTTCTCCAAATATAAACTTCATGCAATTGCAGTTCTGAAATTTCATTCCAGCGTATAACCATCTAAAGCATTTGTAGTGTTGTATTCTTACTTTCACTTGTAGTTCTATGAATAGATTTTCAACTTGCTACAGAAATCCATACTACAGTATGGCGGTCCCTCCAGGATCCTGGCCAACCCTGGTCTATCCAAATGAGCCCTAAAAAGGGATAGCCACCTGACAACTCCCCAGTGTCCAAGATTCAGGTTAAAAGGCCAAAGGTGCATTTCCAGTTTGTACGGTTAGGTCAGCCCATCGTAGCACATATTCCCCTGTGTTGAACTTAAACATAAAAATAGCAGTCATCCCACAAAAACTGCCTGCTAACTGCTTTATAGAACATATCTTTAGGGGGGCTGTAATGTGATGTAAGCGATTTGGGTGAATATAGACCACATGTCCGTTCTCCAGTTCCACTGTGTTGCTCCTTGTAATGTTACTGACTTTTATCCACCAAGAGGATTCCAGGGGAGCAATTGTATTGACAAACATATATTCTCTGTGAGCATCTGGATAAACTCAATTTTTTTCCCTGTTTCAGAAATTATCCAGTAAATATGCATTCCAGCGTCACCAGCAGTGGCTACAACATGCAAAAACTCGCAGTGCTAGACACAAAATTATGAAAGTAGGTCTCATCACCATTTTTTAAAAAATGATTTCTTACATTATTAGATGGTTTCAGTAACTAATCGTTTGATTATTCAGTTCTTAAGGGAGCAAGCTGCTCTTTCTGCTGCTGAAATAACTGCTGACGCAGTTAATAACTTTGTTGCTGATCTTGAAGATGAAAGTGACAGCGAGCAATTAATTCCAAGCACTCAAAATGATAACTGTAAATTCAATTGGCAGAAGATATTAAGTTCCGACAAATTATCTTTTGTGAACAAGAATAGCGATGGCTTTTTACCTGTTAAAAATGTTCACATGCCGAAGGTTAACGGGAAGCACAACAGAACTGTTAAGGAACTGGGCATCAAAATTAATGGTTCAACAATTCGAGGTGATAGCTTCACTGAGTTCATGCACCCTGGCGTCCCCACCTGTAAGGAAGTTTTCCCTAGTTTGGATCACTGGAAATCTGGTAAAATTTCTGTTTGGCACAATACAGAAGGCAGCTCTATCCAATGGCTTTGCATAGTGTCTGTTCATCGAAAAGGTATTACTCCTTTGCCATCTAACTGTTGTACTAAACTGAAAATATATTACTATTGTCTCTCCTCTCTACCCTTAAAGTAATAATTGTTATGAATATTGTGTGTATGTTCATGAGGCCTAAAGGGCAATATATACATATGAGTACAAGGGGATATACAGAGTAATATGCTATACACAGATAAGGAAATCGAGATATATAAGGAAGCAAATAATACAATCATATTCTATCCTTAATACCTCACTCAAACTTATAGTGGATCACACACACTGAGTTTGGAGAGAAAATATAAATGTTGCGCCCTTGTCTACGGCTTCGTGAGAAAGTCAACAAGCTGTAACTTTGAAAGCATAAAATGTAGAGCAAGTGCTTTCTTGCACCTATGAGCGAATGTATAAAGCATTCACACCAATATGCTTGGTAAGCTCATGTTTTACTGTATCACGAGCAATACTGATATCACCTGTACTATTAGACATAAGGGTCATAGGTCCCCTCACAGGTACTCCAAAGTCTGCAAGTAGCCACCTCAACCAAGTAATCTTTGCTGTCACTACTGCTAAAGCTTTCAACTCAACCTCTGCACTCGAACAGGAAACTGCAGTTTGCTTCTTTGTCTTCCAGGCAATCAAAGAGGAGTCGAGAAAAACACAATAAGCAGAAAGAGAATGACAATCAGAAAGATCACTAACCTAGGTCGCATCAGAATACGCCTGAAGCTGTAGTGAGGTAGAGCTAGGGAAAAACAAATGACGAAAGATAGTTCCACGCAAGTAGCGAAAAACACGAAGAAGGTGGCAATAATGAAGATGAGTAGGATGAGCCATGAACTGATTCAAGATGTGAACAACGTGAGCAATATCAGGACGAGTACTCATAAGATATACAAAACTCTCAACAAGATGGCGATATCGAGTAGAATCCTTAAGAAGATCACCATCAGTAGCGTAAAGCTAAAGAGAGAGCTCCATAGGAGTTTTAACAGTGCGAGTATCAGTCAGACCAGACAGTGATGGATAAGTCATTGTGTTGTTGTTGTGTTGTTGTTTCTTCTCTCTTTAGGACAGCATCTCCTTTAAGGACAGCATCTCCTTTAAGGACAGTATCTTGACTCCTTTAAGGACAGCATCTCCTTTAAGGACAGCATCTCCTTTAAGGACAAACATCTTGACTCCTTTAAGGACAAATCTCCTTTAAGGACAGCATCTTATACTAGCTTTAGGACAGCTTTAGACTAGCATCTAGGACTAGCATCTTGGCATATGCTTGGTGGTTAGCGGCCTATAAATTTGTATCCCCAACCCTCGAGTTGGTGTGGCATTTGTGTGAGAAATAAGCAAGAAAATTTGCCCCATTCCCAGAGTGTCATCCTCTCGATGAGAGTAAGGATCTTGCTATCACCAACAACAAGACTCGGCGAGTAACAAGTGGTATCGAGCCATACTATCCTCAGTGCTTTGAGCATCTCCTCGCTCATCTCCTTCTCGACCTCGCGGCGAAGACTCAACAGCTGCGCGGCGGCCGGCTCGCCCCCGCTCACTCCTCTCCGAGAGGCAAAGGCGGCTGTCGAAGCGAACCTCCTCCACGCAACAGCCACTCAGTAGCGCGCCATGTCCGCGAGGCGATCTCGGCCTTCGATCGCCTCGAGCACGTGGCGTCGTGACGGCCGAAGCTTCGCCGCAGCAGCAGCAGCAGCGCAGCGAAGCGGCAGAGACGGCGGCGAAAAGAAGCGTCAAGGCCGGCGGGCGCGCGAGCGGCAGCAGCCGAGCGGAGGCGGCGGCGGCGGCGGCAGATGCGTCGCGGCGGCAGCGGAGGTCAAGGCTCTGCGGCGGCAACGCAGCCCATCTCTGCGATGGCGGCGCGAGCGAGATCTTGAGCGGCGAAGAGGAGGCGCGCGGGCGAGTAAGCGCGATGGCGGCGCGCGCGCGCCACGGCGCGCGGCGGCGAGCAGACAGACGCGAACGCGCGGTGGCGCTCTGGAGGCGCGCGACGGCGGTGGCGTGCGGGTTGGCGAGCGCGCGCCTTCACGGCGACGCGCTCTCTCCGGTTCGGCATCGTGGTCACCACGAGTACCGTGCCGTCGTCGGGGCGTCGGCCGGCGGCGAGTGGCCTACCTCGCCAAGACCAACTACGTCGAGTGGGCGCGGTGATGAGGTAAAGCTCCAGTGCGGCATATGTGGGATGCGATCCGTCTGGCGGCGTCGACTACGACCGGGATCGGCGGCGCTGGATGCTCTCATCGCCGCAGATCCGCCCGAGATGCGATTCGCTTACCAACAAGCGGGCGCCAAAGAGGCTTGGGCGCCATCGCCTGCGGCGACGCATCGGCGGCGGCGCGCGCGCAGTCTACATTGCGGGCACTCGCAAGGAGTGGGAGAACACGGCCTTCAAGCGGTGAGGACATGATGATTTTGCTCTCGTCTCAACACTCTGTTGCGAAAATTAGTGCGATTCGGCGACGACACCTCTGGCGAGGAGAGAGCGTGGAGAAGCTCTTCCGCTGCGTCCCGAAGTACAAGCGGATGGCTCGCTCGATCGAGTCTCTGCTGGACCTCTCGCGATGACGATCGAGGAGGCGCTGGTCGCCTCAAGGTCGTTGACAACGATGAGCCACGGCGTCTCTCGGGACCGTCACCATTGGCGGAAGCTCCTCCTCGCTCGGGAGCGGTGGTGCCGGCCAAGGTGACGAGGAAGAAGGGAGCCTTCTTCCACGACGGCGCCACAGCGTGGCAAGCGCGGCAAGCCACGCAAAGCGCCTGGCGGCGCGAGGGCGTCGCCGAGGTGATGGCCGTGGGCGCCAGGCGGCGGCTGGCGGCAAGCAAAGGCGCACGAGGCGACTCTTGCCACAAGCTGCGGCAAGCTTGGTCATTGGGCTAGGGATTGTCGGCGACCACGGCGTGGCGAGCCCATGTCGCGCGGCGGAGGAGCGGCCGGCTCATTTCATTGCTCGTGCGAGCACCGAACTATCTCGGCGGCACCGGCCGCGATGGCTCTCTCCGCCTTGCGAGCCAAAGCACATGCCTCCTCGGCTACGGCTCGAACGACAAGGCCGGCGGGTGGTGCCTCGACACCGGCGCCACCCATCACATGACCGGCCGGCGGAGCTCTTGCCGAGTTTGACTCTAGCGTCCGAGGCTCGTCAAGTTTGGGGCGCCTCGCGTGGAAATCAAGGGCGTCGGCTCGTCATCTTCGCCACCGTGTCACGGTGAGCACAGTCGCTCACCGGCGTCTACTACATCCCCGACTGCGGAACTCCATCATCGGCTTGGGACGGTGGATGAGAACGGCTCGCGTGTCGAGATGAGAGCACGGTGCTTTGCGGATTTGGGATCTTCGCCGCCTTCTTGCCAAGGTAACGAGGCGCAAATCGACTTTACATTTTTCACGTGCGGTGGCACAACCCCTCTCTCATTGCTCGTCGGGACGACGAGCGTGCGATGCACGAGCGCTTTGGGCACCTTCACCCGAGGCCACAGGCGGCTGGTGCTCGAGAAATGGTGCGAGGCTTGCGGTGCCTTGACCATGTGGAGCGATTCTGCGGCGTCTGCGTGTTGACGGCGGGCGACTCCGCTTTCCTCGGCGAAGCGAGTTTAGAGCCAAGGAGAGGCTCGAGCTCGTGCACGGGGACTTGTGTGGCGGTGACACCGCCACACCGGAGACGACGCGCTACTTCCTGCGCCGCGTCGGCGACCTCTCCGCTACATGTGGGTGATGGTCCTCGGCGGCAAGGAGAGGCTGCGGACGCCATCGCGCACGCAGTCGCCGTGGAGGCGAGTGCGGCGCAGTCGCACGTCTTTGCGCGCACAACGGCGCGAATTCACGGCGGTGAATTTGCGTCGTCTTTGCGATGAGGGCATTGGCGCCGCTCTCGCGCCGTCTGCCCGCAGCGAGCGGCGTCGTCGGCAGCGCAACCAAGCGGTTGTGGGGATGGCTCGGGCTCTCCTCAGCGAGAGGATCGCCGCTATCTTACGGGAGAGCGGTGGTGACGGCCGTCTACATCCTCAACCGCTCGCCTACCAAGGCGCTCGGCGGCGGGACGCCGTCACGAGGCTTGGCACGAGCGCAAGCCGCGGTCTCCCACTTGCGGGTCTTGGCTCCCTCGCGTTCGCCAAGGAGCTTGGCCACATCGGTAAGCTCGGCGAGCGAGAGCACTCGGGAGTGTTCGCCGGCTCGCGGAGGCTCGAAGGCCTACGCATCCTCGACCTGTCACCGCAGTAGCGTCCGCATCTCGCGTGGCGTTGTGTTCGGCGGCGGCGGCGGGCGTGGGACAAGGCGGTGGGCGGCGGTTCGACTTCAACTCTTAGGGACTTTGTTGTCGACTCGTCCACCGAGAGAGCGGGAGCTAGCGGCTCGTCTTCACCAAGCTCGCCCGCTCGACACCTTGCTCGCCACGGCTCGGCGAGTGCTCCACCACCTTCGGCCGGCCACGCCCGCTCTCCCGCACCGCGGCCACACCACCGGATCGACCCAACGGCCGGTCCACGGCGAAGCGGCGCATGGTGGAGTTCGCTACTCATTGTCTCACGACGAGGACCGCGTCGACACCTACCACGACGGCGAGCCTCTGCGCTACGTCACGTGGGCGACCTCGCGGCGGCCGGTCCACTGGCCCAGCGCGGCGCGACCTCGCGGCGAGCCGCACCGCGCACAGACGCGGCGAGCCTCGTTCCGTCGCCGAAGCGGAGAAAACGCGGCATGGCGTGCCGCGATGCGAGAGAGATGGGCCGTCAGCGGAACGAGATGTGGGAGCCGGCGGATCTTCTGCCGATCACCGCGCGATCACCCTTAAGTGGGTGTTCAAGCCGAGCGGGATGGCCGGCGCCATCGTCAAGCACAAGGCTCGCTTGGTGGCACGAGGCTTCGTGCGGCGGGAGAGTCGACCGATGATGCCTTCGCGCCGCCGCGCGCATGGAGTCCGTTCGTCTACTCCTCGCACTTGCGGCCCGGAGGATTGGCGCGTCCATCACATGGGCGTTAAGTCCGCCTTCCTCAACGGCGACTTGAAGGAGGAGGCCTCGTCCGTCGTGGCGGGATTCGTCATCCGGCAGGAGGGCAAGGTTCTCCGCCTCGCAAGGCCCTCTACGGCTTGCGGCAAGCACCACGAGCACAGGCGCTAAGCCGGACTCCACTCTCAAGCAAATGGGGTTCCGCAGAGCGCACACGGCCGCGGTCTCTGGCGGGCAAAGCGGCAACGCCTGCGGTGGCGTCGTCGGCGACACTGGTGATCACCGCTCCAAGGAGGCCGAGTCGGCGTTCAAGGCGGAAATGAAGACCGTCTTACGGATGAGCGACTTGGGGCTTCTCCTTCTACAGGGATCGAGGTCCGCGGGACGCTCGATATCTCCCTTCCGTCGGACCGCCTCGCCAAGCGCACCGTCGAAGTGGCGGGCTCACCGACGCAACCCACCCACACTCCTATGGAGGAGAGGCGGCCGAGTCGTGAGAGCACGCGGAGGAGGTGGGCGCGACGTAGTACTGGCGCATTGTGGCGACCTTCGCTACCTCGTCCACACGCGTCGGTTGGCGTTGGCGTCGGCACGTCGATCGGTTCATGCGGCGACCGACGGCGAGCATCGGCGGCCGTGAAGAGGATCCTCCGCTACGTTGCGGGCACCTCCGACTCACGGCTTGCACTACCCGAGGTGTCCGCCGCAACACTTCGCCGAATGCGGCGACGGCGACCACGCGGCGACATCGACACGGCAAGAGCACAAGCGGGATTCTCTTCTTCCTCGGCAAGTGCCTCGTTAGGTGGCGATCGATCAGCGGCGGTGGTGGCCTGTCGGTGTGAGGCCGAGTACATAGCGGCGTCCACCGCCGACTCGAGCGCTCGGCTCGCTCGGCGCTTGATCTCGGCAAAGACAGGCGGTGGCGCTCGGGGTGGACAAACAAGTCCGCTCGCTCGGCAAAGAACCCGTTTTCCACGAGCGGAGCAAGCACATCGGGTGAAGTACCACTTCATCCGAGGTCGTTGGATGAAGGCGACATCAAGGCGAGCTACATCAACACCACGGATCGGCTTGCGGACACGCTTTCACCAAGCCTCTTGGGAGGTCAAATTCCTCGAGCTCGCTCTAGGGTCGGGGTGGTTCAACTTTTCCACAAGACGACGCACAAGACTTAGGGGGAGAGTGATGGATAAGTCATTGTGTTGTTGTTGTGTTGTTGTTTCTTCTCTCTTTAGGACAGCATCTCCTTTAAGGACAGCATCTTGACTCCTTTAAGGACAGCATCTCCTTTAAGGACAGCATCTTAGACTAGCTTTAGGACAGCTTTAGACTAGCATCTTGGCATATGCTTGGCTGGTTAGCGGCCTATAAATTTGTATCCCCAACCCCTCAGGTTGGTGTGGCATTTGTGTGAGAAATAAGCAAGAAAATTTGCCACATTCCCAGAGTGTCATCCTCTCGATGAGAGTAAGGATCTTACTATCACCAACAGCAAGACTCCAGCGAGTAACAGACCAATCAAGTAGATCTTGAACATACTTTTACTGGGAGAGGTAGTAGCCCTTAGGTGTGGAAGAAATCTCAATCCCAAGGAAATACGTAAGTAAACTAAGATCAGTCATCAGAAACTGCTCACTAAGATGCTTCTTCACATATATGATAAAATAAGAATCGCCACCAATAATGAGCATGTCATCCACATAGAGAAGAAACAGTGTCTTACCCTGAGGTGAGACATAGACAAAGAGCAGGGTCGTGGTCACTGATAGTGAAACCAACAATGGTAATCACTGAGGTAAAACATGCAAACCAGGCGCGATAAGCCTATTTGAGGCTATAAAGAGCACAACAAAGACGACAGACGTGTCCATCTGGAATAGAATACTAAGGTGGTGGCTGCATGTAAACCTCCTCATGCAGAACACTATTAAGAAAGGCATTCTTAACATCCAGCTAAAATATAGATCATCGGCGAACAAAAGCAATTGCAACAAGAGTGCGAACAGTGGTCATATGAGCAACAGAGGCAAACATCTTATTGTAATCACGACCGTACTGTTGGAAACTGCGAGCCACAAGATGAGCCTTGTAGCGCTCGATAGTACTATCAAACCTAGTCTTAATCTTGTACACCCATTTGCACATGATAGGGTGAGCATGCACACGTGTCGGTACAATATCCCAGGTCTCTGTACGTCGAAGAGCATCAAGCTCTTCTGCCATAGCAAGCTGCCACTCAAAATGAGAAGCAGCCTCACGATATAAGCTAGGCTCAGTAACAGAGAGCATGAACTGTCGAAGAAAAACTAAGACGATCAAGAGGCCAAAGGGATATCCAGTCATGAAGGGTGTAACAAGAAGCATCATCAGAGGAAGTAGGCGTCGGTGTCACCAAGATACCAGAAGATGAATCTGATGAAGGACGAGGACGCCAGGAATAGTGTACCCTAGAGAAATGAGACGGTGGTGCTGTAGGAACAAAAGGCAGTGCTGTAGGAGGCAGCACAGAAAGTGGGGGCATAGAAGGAACCATTGGAGATAGATTAGAAGGCTGTGAAAGGGGAGAAATGGATGAAGAGTCAGAGAGAGACAACCAAGAGATCGTCTCAATTGTGGAAACATGACAATCCAAATCTCAATAGAAGAAAGGGCGAGATTGATCAAAAACATCTCGTGAGATCTAGATCCGTCGAGCAGAAGGATCATAATAGCGATAACCTTTATGCTCGGAACAAACTGATTGGGCTAACAGTTTAGTGCGCTCTCGAGGCTGCGGCAGGACAAAACGGGTGCAGCCAATAACACGAAGGTGAGTGTACAGGGAGCTCTAGAGTAGAGACGCTTTATAGGACTTGCATTCTTAAGAGCAGTGGAAGGCTGCATATTGATGAGATATGCAGCCATAGAAACAGCCTCAGCTCAGAATTGTGGTGGAACATGAAAGGCAAGGAGAAGAGTGCGAGCAGTCTCAAGCAGATGACAATGCTTGCGCTCAGCAACCCCGTTCTGAGCATGGGCACCAGGACAAGAAGACTAGTAAAGAGTGCATTGCTCAGAAAGAAATTGTCTGAAAGCGCTAGAATAGTACTCACCAGCAGAATCTCAGCGAAAAGTATGGATAGCGAAAAGGTACGATAGATTGCAAGAAACTGACCACGATTAGACATAGGGAAAAGCCAAGTAAAACGGGAATAATCATCAGTGAAAATTACATAGAATTTATGCTTGCCTTTGAAGATAATAGGCGCAGGTCCCCATACATCTGAATGAAATAAATCAAAAGGATGAGAAGACAAGAATTCACTAGAATGATAAGGAAGTTGTTGCTCCTTGCTGAGCTTATAACCCTGACAAAACATTGATGTGTCAACAGTAACACATCCAAGAACACCCTGATGAACTAATGAAGAAAGGCAGGACCACATTGGTGACCTAAATGGTGATGTCACTGCGCAAAAGCTCCAGAGATGGTGACATCAATGGCGGTGGAGGTAGACGTGGTAGGAGCAACTGAAGTGGACGGAAGGTGAATGCGGTTAAGAATGTAGAGACCCTAACGATATCTACAGCGTCGGCTAGTCCCAAGTACCGTCTCTGTCTGATTCTGGACGAAACGGGTGAGTCAAAACCAACCCTATAACCGAGACCAGTGAGTTGTCCCACTAAAAGCTGTATAGTAAGCTAAGGAGCATGGAAAACAAGTGGAATAGAAAAATCAGTGGACAAAAGAGTACCCTGACTGCTGACTGACAAGGAAGTACCGTCAGCTGTCTGAACAGAGATGGGAAAAGCAGGAGGCACTTCTAAAGTGAGAGATGTGAAGTTCAGTGTCATGTGGAAAGGGGCACTAGAATCTAGAACCCAAGAGGTACCTGGAGGAGACGTTTGAGCTAGACTGGCAGAACCCACTGAGCTGTGAGAGAGCTGAAGTAGAGCCTAGCAGAGCTGCTAAACAGAACTGAAGTAGAGTCTGACAGAGCTGCTAAACAAAGTCACCTCGTTGAGAACATGATGAGCTAGTCTGCCCTCCTGTGAAGGAAGGGCCTCCCTATCCCCCATTGGATCGTCCACCCCCACGCGCCTTGTTCCGCTTTTTCTACACCGCATAACTCTGGTAGTCGAGCCCGAAGTTCTTGCAGTAGTTGCACTGAACTCCAGTTGGTGCGAAAATAGGAGCGGAAATAGGCACCTGGGGAGGGACCATAGTCAAAGCAGAAAACGACGGTGTAGTCAAAGGAGCAGCAAGCACAGTCGGAACAGACTGCTGCTAACATGAGGCGAAGCTCCTCAGTCCGAAGCGTCGAAAGGGCCTCGGTGATGGTCAGTTGCGGTGAGCAGCTCAGCAGTTGAGCCCTGACAGGCTCAAACTCTGGGCGAAGAAGACAAATGAAATCATAAAGTCGTCGACGCTTACCACTAGGATGGCGCGAACACTGGCCTCATCAGCACACCAGCGCTCAAAAGCGTCGATGGCATACTAAAAAGCCTTATCAATAGTGTCAACAGTAGTAGCTTCTGCCTTTTTCTTGGCGGCCTCATCGTCTGCAGGAGGTGCAGCAGGAGACTGCTTGGGAGGAGGCTGGACCGGCAGTGGTGGAGAAGGTCGTATACCGGTGAATCGGTGATATGTCCCCAGAGGCAAAGACCATCGAGCGTGATTTCCATGAGATAAGACAATAACCTGTAGTTTGCCGCATGTAGCTTTGTTCCTGAGAAGGGGATCGCAGCTAATGGAATCGAAGCCATTGGTAGGCGACGCTGGACGACGCGGCAGTTGGATCAACGTTTTTTTTCTCATTTTTTCTGTTCTTTTTTTTGGCTAATAAATTGAACCGATCGGATTGCTAACTGATCAAACCGATTGGCTCTAATCGGTTCCCACCGGCGGGACGCACGACGGCAGCGGTGGCGGCGGCGGCAAGGTACACGGCACGCGGCGGGTGGCGATTAACAGCGGCGGCGAGCTTGATGCGTCGGCGTCGGCGGCAGGCAACCGCAACAGCGGCGGACAGTGGGATTTGGCCGGAGATGCGGCGGCCGAGCAAGAGGCGCCAAGCGCCAGAAGGTGGACCAACAGACGGCAGCATCCCCACGGGAGACGGCCGGATCTTGTGGGTGACGACACCCGATCGAGCGGGCTGCGTTGGATCGAGCAGGCGACGACAGCTGGAGACGGCGACGGTGGCCTGGGCAACTGCAATTAAAGTGGAGACGACAGCGGCCTGGGCGGCGGCGGTGGCTTGGGCAGCGGTGGTGGCCTAGGCGGCAGCGGCCTGAGCGACATCGAAGGCTGTGGAAGGAAAGGTCAGAGCCTTAGCTCTAATATCATGTTATGAATATTGTGTGTATGTTAATGAGGCCCAAAAGGCTATATATATACACATATGGAGTACAAGGGGATATACGAAGGAATATACGATATACAGATAAGGAAACCAAGACATATAAGAAAGTAAATAACATAATCCTATTCTATCCTTAATGTTAGAGTATAATATATATGGTAGGATAGAGTCCTATTAGGATTCCAATCCTTTGTACCATCTTGCCCCTCAAGTCTTGTACTCCTATATATACCGCCCTAGAGGCTCAATGTAATACAATCAATTCACCCAAAAGCTTAAGCTGATGAGGAAAGGTGGGCAATTCACTTATACTTCAACATTCCCCCTCGCGTGTAGGCTCTCTCAGGCCTAAGACGTGGAATAGAAGTGGGCTGCAATTATTTTTATTTAATTGCGCCAGCCGAATCTCGAACTCAAGACCTCTTGGCTCTGATACCATATTGAATTGAATGCACCAACCAATTCACCTAAAAGCTTAAGCTTATGGGGAAAGGTGGGCAATTTACTTAATATTTCAACACTTAACAATAATGAGGTTCACCACAACCATGTTCACCTCCACTTTGTGCCCTTTCTGCATAACTATTTGCCTAGCTTCCTTCAACGGACTGATTAAGCTACTGTACATTCTTTAGCTTCTCTCAAATGGAATACTTCGGATTAGCTGTAACCTCAAATCTTGTAATATATATTCCTCACATCGTGATTTCTTTTTGGCTTATGTTGTTATTGAGCTTTTGTAGCAAATGTTAGTAAAATCACTTTTAAGTGATTTTTGACATTCACAGGGATGATGGCAGAAGTTACATCGGCTTTAACAGCTTGCGGAATTACCATTTGCTCTTGTGTGGTATGTGGACTGAACTTCCCTCAGTAATGTGAAATACTCCTTTTTTGTTGTTCCTGTGCGAAAATCGATGTAACAACACATCATTTATTTTCTGAGTAATTTTATTAATCCCAGCCCCCATACCCTTGTGATTGCATCTGAAAATTTTTAACCACCTCTTTGTACTGTACTACTGTTTGTGTTTGACCATCTGGGTTGTATTTTTCAGGCAGAGAGAGATAAAAGAAGGGGAATGGGTGTACTGTTGTTCCATTTTGAGGGAACTTATGAGAATGTGGTACGCTTTCTTATCTTAGTTGTATCTATTCCTGCTAAGGTTTTTTTTAACATGAGATCTCTACCTAAACCCCATAATTGCAGGTCAGCGCATGCTCCAGTGTTGAGATGATTCTTGGTGTTCTTGGTTGGTCCGTTGGGTGTAGCTATTATCCGTTGGGTGTTCTCGAGTGCTAGCGCATTACAATAGTTGTGCTGCATTAGTTCACCTTTATCTCCACCGAAATGGAGATAATTTTTGAAGCACCAAGAAATCAGCCGCTCAATGATTTTGGAGCAGTCGGATCTTGGTTGATGAGACAATGGAACCCTTAACTCCTTTTGTCAAAGCAGGCAGAGTGAGGGCAGAGCAAACTAGATCCAGATAAAATGGTTCATTTGGAAGCGAGGGCAGTGTACATAGCTGAGCTAGTGTACTGTTAGTGCTGGGATTGATTGGATTATACAAAAAGCCTCCATGAATGATCAGTAAAGGTTGTTTTTCTCCTTTTTGTCCTTCCGTGGGTTTCATATACTAGTTGTGTACTTAAATGTGCAGCTAGAATTTTGATCTGGAATGTAAAATGTCCCAAATTTTGCCCCTATTTGGTTATTTCATCTTCCAGTCAGTACGGTTACTGAAGGCTTTGGATGCTGCGGTTAGTTTTGCAGCTGTACTGTGAATTGATTAACAAATTGTAAAATGAGAATGTGGACCAAGCACAAAGCCGTTTCTCCATTTTGTATTGTGATGTGAATTGTGGCGAGGATTCATTGACCTTTTTTCTTACAGTTCAAAGCTAGCCAATGAATGTTGACGTTTCTACTTCATATGGGATAAAATATCTTTGAATCGACGTAGTGAGAACTTTGGTGTGTTTATTCAACCACACGGACTCGAGGAAACGAAAACCCTATGTCGCGTTTACATGTAGCGATCAAGAAGAGGGGAGTCCTTTTTTTTCCTTTCAATTGTTCGTTGTTCTAGCGTGCATGGATTCTGGTAGGCGTGTGCTAACCACATCCACAACGAATGTGTTTGGTGTTGTCTTCTGATCTGGTGTGTTGCTGCTCAGATTACACACGGAGCATAAGAGCAGAGTTTCCTTTGGATAGCTACGATGTCGATGGGTGTTCAAATTGATACGGATTCTGACAGTGTTGACAGCCTAGCTACTGGCACAAGAGTGATGACAAAGTTTGTGTCGTCATCCTATTTTAGCCCTTCTTTTTTTTCAAACCAAGCGTAGAAACTCGGACATTCATTTAAGGTAACATTCATAATAGCATAGCTTATGGCTTTATTTTACTGTAACTGATTGATTTTTTTACTGTAACTAAATTAACTTATTTGGTATAACTAAATTTAAAAAAAATTAAAAATAGAAAAATATGTTAGTCTATTACGGACAATGCAAAAAAATATAGAGAAAAAATAAAACACAAAAAACTAAAAAAACAGAGAATAAAAACAAAAAAGTGAGTAGTAAAAAAACGTCGAAGCCCAACGCCCAACGCCAAAAAAAAGCGACTCTGAGCAGTGCCTAAGAAGAAGAGAATACAAACATCATTTCTGAATAGAAACACCACATACTCCAGCTCCAGACCCAAGAGGAAATCTTGTTTTAGGTTCTTGATCAACATTTTATATGCTACTTAACAATTGCTAACAATAACGTAGAGATACTTGTAGCACCTAACCACCTCCTTGAAGCAATAGGCGAAAAAACCTCACACTTGGGAAAGAGAAGTATTTGTCGCCTCTCAAATTAATAAAATGCTTTTGGTAACATCTTCTTCATGTTTCTCATCTAAAATATTTGCTTTTTTTTCTTTAAGAGCGGGATGCAATTAGGTTACTGAAAGCGAACATCACCAACCCCTTCTGCATAAATTGGAAGAGGAATGCCTCTACGCTCTACATTTCTGATTTATCTGCGTCTACTAGACCAGTCATGCGATTCTAAAAGATAAGGGTACATTTCACTCAGAGATCAGAAGTACCGCTGTTCTTCTTTGTTTGTGTTGCTTTTGTACTTGTGAGAAATACCAATGCAAGACTGCCATGCGGCACGAATTAACGGTAGGTACAATGCTGCTAAGATTGCGGTAGTTGAGATAATTCACTCTTGTCTTGATTTATTTTATGTCCATCTCCATCAACTGGCACCTACTTGTAACAGTGTCACACAGTTGCATAAACAGACAGCCAAAACAAACTGAGTGACATTCTTGAGCTGACCAATTTGGGTTAGGTAAGATCACCTCCAATTGGATTATAAATTATTATTTACTTTCTTTCTGCTCCTTTGTTGTATTCTTTACCTACTTTTATTATAGCTACTAATATCATCCTTTGTTATTTTTGTTTCACTTCGACTCTGGTCTTGGTCTTCCCTTGCATTTGGCATTTGGTTCACCGTCCCTTTTTCATCAAGTTGCATGGTATGCACCTACAGTGACGTCCCCACAAAAGAAAGGTTGTTGGCTAGATACAGTATAACTAATTTCCATTACCGTTCGATCTGACGCGATTGGTATGCAATCACATTTGACGTAGGTGGAGCTGGATTTGACGGTGAATCAGTGGGTATTCTTTTACCAGTACTATCGATGAACATTGCACTTTAGCCAATACCTTCATCAATCTGACGCCATCATTCATTCACGTGTAGTTTTTTACCCAGGTACATAGGTGGCAGTCTAGGCTGCGGATTAATTGTCTTTAGAAGTACTTGTATTTTTTTGTTCCTTTGGCTGTGTGCATCGTGGTTATGCAGAGGTCAGGTTTTGATTTCAAGGTCATGTATCTTCTTGATGTTAAACCTTGAAAATCAATAAATTCCCTTATCGAAAAAAACTTGGACTATTGAATAGGCCACCTGTACGTCATGGTCTACGCTATTACTAACTGCCCCGATCCGAAGCGTGTGCCTGACGCACTGAGATACGATGGGAGAGATCGATACGATGGAATTAACAACGGAACGGTAAAAGTAGGCGAGGCAGCTGAGTACGTGTAGCTGATAGCGATGGATGAACGAAATAAGTTGCCGGCTACTCTGATCATGCACAGTACTGATATAAAAGTATGAAACCAGCAATACACCAAATGGTACATCCCAAAGCACAAATGCTGTAATCATGCAGTGCATAAGTTTCGATGATTGAAACTGATACAGAAATGTAGTGCATAAATGTTGAAACTGCTGACAAACCGAATTAAGCTTCGATGATCGAAACTGGTACACAAATGCAATGCACACACGCTGAAACTGCTGACAGACAAATGCTGAAATCATGCAGCCCTGAAAGTTATACACCAAATCGACCATTTCGATGATCATGCTGAACTGATTGAGCACAAATGCTCAAGCAACAGCAAACCGCACAAATTCATCTCAAAGCACAAATTTAACACCAAAGTTCAGTAGTTCATCCTAGGCATCATGCAGATACAATGCATAGGTTTCAGGGCTTAGAAATACAAGTAGCCTCTGTGAAATGAATTGAGAATTCAAAGGATAAATTGCGATCATCCCTGGCAGCAACAGCAAACTGAATGAAATGGTCCATCCTTAAACATCAATGACAGTAGAATTGTCGCCCTCCTAAAAATGAGAATTCGAAGGATAAGAATTAAAACTTTGATGTTATCATGCTTACAAGAAGGAATGATGTTACCATCATTCTTCATCTTTCTCGAGACAAGTCCACAATGCCTGCTTGGAAGCGCCTTTCCCTAATATTAAAGAATAATTGACAGCGATTTTAGACATGGATAAAAAAAATGAAATACAAGATTAAATGACTGGATGTGTATTATTTACCTAACATATCCACATGAGACAAGCTTGCATACACATGAGTGATTCAACCATTTGTGGTGCAAGTCGACTACGATGTGGATGAAGTATTATTGCACTAGTACTAAAGGCTGATTCCAAAGCCACAGTTGTCATAGGAATAGGCAAAATATCATGAGCAATCTTTTGCAAAGTAGAATACTTAATCCCTCCGAACTTCCACCAATTAATGATGTCTAGCTCTTGTGTTCTAGGAAGAGGCGGCTCTTTCAAGTATGAATCCAATTTTGTGCGCACTTAAGAAAAAGAAATAGCTGGCTAGGAAGACATGTATTGATCAAATATGTTTAAAACTTCATCTTCTCCTTGCCCTTGGGCAGCAGTGCTAGTACTATTTGATGTAGCCACACCCTCCATGGAATGCTCTTGATATTCTACCAACAAATCATACAATAATTTGTGTACTTTTGCAACTTCAGTAGTTGCATGTTCATAGCTATAGAGAGAACCAAAAAGAGCTTGCTTGTATCTTGGATCAAGAACAGTTGCAATAGCCATAAGACCATGCACTTCAATCCAATACTTCTCAAATTTGTTTATCATTTTGTTGGACATTGTTTCTATAACTTCATTGCCATTGTTCAAGATTCAAGTAAGTACAAGATTGGAGTAAATACAAGATTCAAGAAAATACAAGATTCAAGTAAATCAAGGTGATCTACTTATCTTAACATACAAGTAAATGAGATAACTGGTTTGGAATATTTCATAAGTTCAAGCCAGGAAGTCATCTATAACCCACTTCATAAAAGGATGCAATCCTCATCCTCTCTTTCTGTTGTACTGTTAATTTGTGCTAATAATAAAGCCCAAACATATTATCTACATTATGGCACTGTTAATAAAATGTTATACTACATTTTTAATGTTTTTAATGCTTACCTAGATCAAGTAAATACAAGATTCAAGTAAATGAAGGTGATCTACTGCTCTTAACATACAAGTAAATGAGATAACTGGTTTGAAATATTTCATAAGTCCAAGCCAGGAAGTCATCTGTAGCCCACTAAAAGGATGCAATACTCATCCTCCCTTTCTACATTATGGCACTAATAATGAAATGCTATACAAGATTCAGGTAAATGAAATGAAATACAAGATTGTAGGGAAAAAAGATTACCTAGATTGCTATGTTCGCATTGCCAAATGAATGCCACAAATTTTAGAAAAAAATAGATTAGTTGTGGCATAAGTAGTTCCTGTTAGTAATTTAGTGATATCATAGAACGTTTTCAATCTATCACAAACCTCTTTTGCAACTTCCAATCTTCATCAGTTGGATAAGAAGTAAATGGCCTTTTGCGTGGCTTAAGATACTCAAAATTTTCTTTGTACTCTATTGCAATGCTTAGCATGATATAGGTTGAATTCTATCTAGTTTTACAATCAAGAGCTAGCCTTTTCTTGTAAGGAATGTTTAGTAGGTTTGCCATATTTTCAAACCTCTCATGTATTTTTGGTGTGACCGACCAAAAAGAAACACTATCACGAACTCTCTCAATATGATCATCCAAGACACTCAATCCATCTTTTACAATCAGATTCAATATATGGGCATAGCAACGCATATGCAACAATGACCCACCCAACATAAGAGATCTAGGATCCAACTTATCTTGCAAGTTCTCGACAAGAGAATTATTTGTGAAACAATTATCTAGTGTCAATGTGGATAATTTCCACTCAAGGTGCCACTCAATGAAACACTCATGCAAGACATGACATATATCCTCAGTAGTATGTGGGCATGGCACATAAATTAACCAGAAATAAAAGAAAATTTATCATATGCATCCAATCATGATAACAACACGAATGACAATGAATGTACTAACTTGAATTTTACCTCCAAGGAATATTTTGAGGTTCCAAGAACCATCAATAAAATATGCAGTTACTCCTCGCTTTTGATGGTTTGTAATCCACATATCCGTAGTAATGGTGACTCGATTATTGAATTATGCAAAGTACTTCACCATCATGTTCTTTTGGGCCTCATATAGACCTAAAATATCCTTCTGGATTATATTTCTAGACAACATCTTGAACATTGGTTGTAATAAAGAACAAAATCTTCAGAAGACAGCATCCTCAACCATTGCTAAAGGGCACCTATGAATGCACATTCTTTCCTAGCAACTTCTTGGTCAAACATATAATTCTCCACAGTAACTTTTTCATCAACCGCATTCTTTGATAATATCAATTATGCCTATTTTGGCCCTTTTTTTGGCTAACGAAGAGCACAACATGTAAATGTTTGGTGCCATTTTTTGTCTCTCCTCCAAGCTTATAATGGCATATCTTCAGAAGTTCAGATCTAGTAGAGGGAGTTGAGTTCATTGAGGGAATGGGATTTGGCTGATTGGGGACGGGCGACAGCGGCCATGCTTGCCAATGTGTGGGGAGGGGGGAATGGGATAAATGCCAGGTTTTCTAACTTCTCAATCACACACACACACACACACTCTTATATACCTCCTTCAAACTCAAAGCCCACACAACCCATATAGGAGATAGGCAAGCTGCATTTAATTTTTTTGGGGTCCCCATGAAGCATGATGACCCCCCACCCCTGACCAACACAATAACGCTCCCACCCCGCTAGCCCTATGGGAGAACAACGCACCTGACCTCGCCCCCATGGGGAAAATTACCACCCCTATCCACGCACACCAACGTACGTCCCAACCAATCAACACGACCAACCACATGCCTCTAGCTATCTTTGCATAAAGGCGCGGCAGGTGGCTGGCCCAAGCAGCGCAGCACAGGGAGCAGGTGGGGTGGGGGCGCTATATGCTGATCAGTGGGAACATTATTTGGAGCAAGCATCTTCCTTTCATGATTGTGGCTTTGCATGTTGATCAGTGGGAACATGAGCCAACATAATTATACTCACTAGAACTATGACTGGAAAGATGCTAAGGCAATAGCTACTTGATGGTAAACATCTAGATCAGTTGATCCAAATTTGAAGTGACTACTGCAGTAGAGACTAAAGAGACGGTTTTCTGACTAACTAGAAATCCATCTAACAAAGTAATTATTCTTACCAATCAGTATATTTTACTACCTATTAGATATGCAGTATATAGTTGTGTATTTACCTTATTGTATGAGGGGTTTCCTACATATATGACATACATGTACGTGTATATATATTAGCCCATTGGTCTCATGATGAATATAAGCTCCATTCATAACATGGTATCAGAACGTACCTAGGGTTTCGTTGAGTCGTCGCCTGGTTTTGTCGTTGGTTTGTCTCTCTAGCCACTGCCATCCGTTGCTTTCCCGCCGCTATCCCCTCCGTCGTGCTGCTCTTTCCCACCAGTGGCAGCTATTGTTGGTAGGGGACTCCACTACATCTACTGTAATAAGGATGGACATGTGGACCAATTTTGCTACAGGATGAAGAAGGACTTTCGTCGTGGTACTCGTCCTCCGAGAGGCACTAAAGATTCCTTCTCTCAGTGGATTCCTGGTACCTCTGATACTCAACAGTTTCTCACACTATTAGGTCACATGGTTGCTTCTGCATCATCTAGTTCTGCTACTCAGTTTTCCTGTGAGAGACCACTTTTACTTCTTATTCCTCAGGTATATCACCTTAGATTCTTGATTATGGTGCTTACTTTTATATGATATCTGATTCCATCTATCTTACTTTCATTAGTCCTTTAGCTATTCCTATCATTGTTCAAACAGCAGATGGTACCTCTCTTTCTGTCGTAGGACGAGGCACTCTTTCAAATTTATCTTTTCATGTTCCTTCTATTTCTCATATTCCAAAACTAACCATGCAACTCATATCTACCGGCCAGCTCACTGATCATGGTTATCGTGTTATTCTTGATTCTAATTCTTCTTGTATTCAGGATCGTCACATAGGGACTCTGGTTGGTACTGGCCCTCACCGCCATGACTCATGACGGCTTTGGGAGCTTGACTAGCTTCATCTTCCTTCCACTGTTCTTGTCAATCTTGTCACCTCCACTACTACCTCCGCATCTGCTGCAGCCTCCACCGTATATTTTGCTCAGTGACATCATTGTTTAGTACATCTTTGTGGGTCACATATGTCTTCTTTATTTCGTCGTGGTCTTTTAGAGTCTATGTCTGGTGATGCTTCTCTCAATTATCTGGGTTGTAAGCTTGGCAAATAACTTCAACTTCCCTATCTTTCTAGTGAGTCAGTGTCTCAACGTTATTTTGATCTTTTTCATTCTGATGTATGATGATCAATTCCTTTCGTTTTTAAAGGAAGTTATCAATATTATATAATTTTCATTGATGATTTTTTCCGACATACGTGGATATATTTTATGTCATCTCGTAGTGAGGTTCTATCCATCTACAAGACTTTTGCTACCATGGTCCGTACTCAGTTTGACTCTCCTGTTGATGTTTTTCGTGTTGATTCCGCTGGGGAGTACTTGTCGGGAGTTTTTCGTGGTTTTCTTGCTAAGCAGAACACAATCTCTTAATTATTTTGTCCTAGTGCTCATACTCAGAATGGTGTGGTTGAACACAATCATCGTTATCTTCTTAAAACAGCTCATGCTCTAATGCTTGCTTCTACTGTTCGACCACACTTCTGGGCTGAGACTGTTTTTACTGCCACTTTTCTTATCAATATTTAGTCCTCCTCTGCTCTTCAGGGTGGGATCCTAGTTGAGCGTCTCTATGGCAAGACTCCAATTATTCCAGTCTTCGCCTCTTTGGATATGTATGTTATATTCTTTTTGTACCTCATGAGCGTACTAAGCTGACCACTCAGTCTGTTGAGTACATTTTTCTAGAATATAGTGCTGAGCACAAAGGATATCAATATTGGGACTCTATTGGCTGACGGATGTGGATTTCTCAAGATATTACTTTTGATGAGCCTCGTTATTTCTATCCTCGCTCTTCTCCTTCCTCCACTTCGGTATCTCTTGTCGAGCCACTTTCTTTCCTAACTTTTCCTTTCAATCCCATAGTCACCACTCCTCCACCACAGCCTTTGGTCTCTTCGATACCTACTTCCTAGTCGACACCTCCTTCACCACCAGCACCCTCTCTTGAGGTTACTCCTAACCTTGTTTCTTCTTATCCTCTCTACTGTATCCGTCGTTCGTGAGTTGAGGTTTTTTTCTGATGTGCTCTATCCTTCTAATGGGTCATCTTTTTCGGCCTCTCCTCCTCGTTAGGCTCTTTGCGATCACCAGTCTATTCGGTCTCTTGAGCGCTTTGGTTTGCTATCGCTGCATTTGCCAAACTGACTTCTTACTGTGATGCTATTGTTCATCAGGAGTGGCAGCATATGATAGCAGAGGAGATTGCTGCACTTGAGCGTACTAGCACGTGGCATCTTGTTTCTCTTCCTGCTCGTGTTACTATGATCACGTGCAAGTGGGTCTATAAGGTCAAGTCCCGCTCTGATGGTTTTCTTGAGCGCTACAAGGCTAGTCTTGTAGCGCATGATTTTCAGCAGGAATATGGTCGTGACTACGATGAGATCTTGGCCCCTGTCACTCACATGACCACTGTTCACACTCTTCTTGCTGTGTTCTTTGTTCAACAGTAGTCTATCTCTCAATTGGACGTCAATAATGCTTTTCTCAATGGCGAGTTGCATGAGGAGATTTATATGCAACCGTCTCCTGGGTATTTTGTTCCCAAGGGTATGGTTTTCACCTTCGTCGATCTCTCTATGGTCTCAAGGAAGCTCCTCATACTTGGTTATGGTTTGTCGCCTTCGTCGATCTCTCTATAGTCTCAAGCAAGCTCCTCATGCATGGTTTAATCGTTTCTCTTCTGTTGTCACTGCAGCTAGTTTCTCTACTAATGCTCATAATCCTGCTCTTTTTATTCATATTTCGCTTCATGGTCGGACACTTCTCCTTTTGTATGTTGATGATATGATCATTACTGAAGATGATTCTCAGTACATCACTTTTATCAAGAGGCGTCATCATGAACAGTTTCTCTTGTCTAATCTGGATCCTCTTCGCTACTTTCTTGGAATTGAGGTTATTTTTACTTCTGAAGGTTTCTATCTTCTTGATCATACTTCTCTTACTGATCAGTGCATAGCTAACTCTCATGGAGCTTAATGTTCATCTTCATCTCACTGACGGTGAGCCTCTTACTGATCCTACACGCTATCGTCATCTTATTGGGAGTCTTGTTTATCTTGATATCACTCGTCCTGACATTTTGTACCATGTGCATATCTTGAGTCAGTTTGTTTCTGCTCCCACTCAGCTCCACTATAGTTATCGTCTTCGTGTTTTGTGATACCTTCGTGGAACTCTTTCTTGTCATCTCTTTTTTCCTAGTTTCAGCTCTTTATAGCTCTAAACATATTCTAATATCACCTAGACTAGTGATCTCTCTAATCGCCAGTCTCTCTCTGCTTATTATATTTTTCTTGGTGGTTCTCTCATCTCTTAAAAGATTAAGAAGCAGACATTAGTTTCTCGTTCGAGTGCTAAAGCTGAGTTGTGAGCTATGGCATTGTTGACTGCGGAGGTTACTTGGCTACGGTGGTTACTTGAGGATTTTGATGTTTCTGTTTCTACACCAACTACTGTTTTGTCTGATAGTACAGATGCTATTAGTATTGCTAAAGATCTGGTGAAGTATGAGTTTACAAAGTATATTGATGTTGATGCTTCCTACATGCGGACATAGGTACAGGACAGTTGTTGCTCTTTAGTATATGCTTTCTGAACTTCAGTTGGCAGACTTCTTTATAAAGGCACAGACCAGAATTCAGCACAGCTTTTACCTCTCTAAACTTCAAGTTATTGATCCACTATATATTTGAGAGAACGTATTAGATATGTAGTATATAGTTATGTATTTACTCTGTTGTGTGAGGGGTTTTTTGTATATATATCATATTTGTACGTGTATATATATTAACCTATTGACCTTATGATAAACACAAGCCCCATTCAGAACACTACCCAGTTATTATTCCTACCAATCAGCTGTCTAAATGACTAAATCTCTTCAGGAGATGCATTGACTGGGCAAAAACTAAAAAGAGAACAACTCACACCACTAGCTTGAATGAAAGCTGTATCTGACTGAAATGTAACATTTACTTTTTTGTTCATCTCATTCTTCTGCACATGCGTATCAAAATTCAGAAACATAAGCCACAACTACAATGCTAATCTTTACAAGCGATTTTCCTGACTGAGACAATCTAATTTGATTTTTATTTTTATTTTTTTGGTGTGAAATAGAAGGGTCCCGTCCACGATCAGGAAGCAGAGAATGCAACAAGTGTCCAATGAATGATGGTAGCATGGCAGATGCTTAAGAAATGGCAGA
Organism: Melocanna baccifera; assembly: GCA_036346265.1. Classification (NCBI taxonomy): domain Eukaryota; kingdom Viridiplantae; phylum Streptophyta; class Magnoliopsida; order Poales; family Poaceae; genus Melocanna; species Melocanna baccifera. The sequence continues at coordinate 15,918,238 of CM070693.1, forward strand.
AAAAAAATAAATTCAATTAATGAAAACCAGGGGAGGCAGACTGCTACATTGGAAGATTGGCTCAAGTTCTACAAATCTCCTTGTACAAATCATGTACTGATCTCAGTCTCGCTACAGCCAAAACTCGAACGTTCAAGAAAGAAGCCATCTTCCAGGCCAAAGAAGGCTTCAATTTGGCACACCTCAATGGAGACATTCTCCAAGAGGCATGCGGGTTTGAGGTTAAAAATGGCGCCAACTTGCAGCTTAGCTAGCATGTACGTACGTATGTACGATCTTGACGATCTAAGGGGGTGATTGGAATAGCGATAGCTTTTGATTTTTACTGAAAAAACACTGTAACTGAGTTGATTTATTGAGTATAATTAAATATAAAAAAAATTGAAAAAAAACGAAAACAAAAAAGTGTAAGTAAATTTAAAAAAAATCAAAAAAAATCGATAAAAAAATAATATTACTGTAGCAGGTACTGTAGCTACAATACCTACTACAGTGTTTTAATCGCCTAACGCCAGCGACGACAAGCCAAGTTGATCGAGGCCTTAGTGGGCAGGTATACATGGGCCATGCATTGGCTACATCGTAGATAGATCTGATACATGCATCTCTTGACATTGTTACTCTGGCCGGCCAGACAAAATATCATCCTCAGGTCAGGATGACGGAAATCTTATCATCAGCTGTGCTCCGCCCAGCCCAGCGGGCTGCTGGCCGCAGCTAGCAGCTGCCCGGGCCGCCACCTGCCGCTCGGAAATGACACGTATCATTTATCGTGTCCTTTTAAACTCGGGAAAGAGACTATTTTGTAATATAACAGTTGCTAGATGTTGAACAATTCACCATAAATTGATTATTTGTACGGGATAAGTCGAACGCACATACGAACAGTAGCTAGCAGCTAGCTACGCGCGCCTACCCAGCACGTACGTATATATCCATCAGAAACTGCCGCGCCCACGCGCGACAAGATGTGCGGCGGCGCGATCATATCGGATTCGGATCTCATCCCGCCGAGCAAGTGGAGGCGTGGGGCAAGTCGGTGAGCGGCCGAGATCCGCGACCCGGCCAAGGGCGCGCGCGTCTGCCTCGGCACCTTCGCCACCGCCGAGGCCGCCGCGCGGGCCTACGACCGCTCCGCGCGCCGCATCCGCGGGACGAAAGCCAGGTCTTCCCCAACGACGACGCGCCGCCGTCCGACTACCACCATCACTACGCCTCTCCCTCGGCTCCTCCTCCTACTCGGCCGTGGCCGCCCCCGTGCCACTGGCCTCGAGGTCGAGGGAGGATCGGAGCAGGTGATGATGACGAAGTACGACGCCGTCGACATGTTCCAGCCGCCTCCTTACGCGGCGGTGGACTGTGCCGCGGGGGCCGTCGACAACGCCAGCGGATCAGACGCCGGTGGTGTATGGCCAGCACCAAGAGGTGGGAGCTCAGCTGTGGAGCTTCTGTGACATTACGGCCATGCCAGTGTGATATTGTTCAAGTCACATGAACTTACTTGTCAGGTCTGCGCACAGGTTTATATTGCTAGGCCAAGCTAGTACCTTATCATAGGATACGAGTGGTTTATGCATCTTTTCAACAAAATGATCAAAATGTCACAACCGGATAAAATCCATTATCCAAATATCACAACCATTCAAATAAGGTCACTTAGGAGGTATGTTGGGCGATTTTTGTCACGTTAGCTACCACATCACCGTTTGACCCCATGTGTCAGCCACGAGCATGACGTCAAGCGTTTGAGCGCGCCGGTCTGGGCTGCGATTAAGCAAGCTTCGACCACATTGCTGAGTCGCCCCCACGCACCATACTACTCGTCGCACCCATTGTCGTTGCCCCAATCCAAGCACATCCGCACCCATAGCCATGCCAGGGATGAAGGTGCACGTTGCTCCGCCCCCTTCTTCCCCAAGTTTGGCCATGCTCCGCTGCACATGAAACATTGATGTCATGTTCCCCATTGAACCAGTGAGTTTCTCGCAAATCAGTTCGCATCACATCATGTTCTATGTCTTCATCTACTTTTTCCTTTGGTATTTTCAAATTTCCCCCACCGTGCATAGAGATCAGGCTCATCTTCCTCAACTCTGGCCTCCCACCTTTTCCACCTGAATTCGCCACTACCCATGAATGTCCTCCTCCTTAGACCCCACCATCACCTTCCTCCTCACCGGGTGCACTTGATGCACACCTTCATGCCATCGGGGAACCGGCCCCACCCTTCGCCACCGCCGTGGGCCATGATCACAATACCACTCGGTCCATGCAACCACCTGCCGCCAGTGCCCTCCGGCCACCCCCAAGCTCGCCACCGTGACTGCTGCACCCACCTCTTCCTCACACGCCCCTTTTTTGGCATCGGACCATGCAGTGCCCGAGCCAGGAGGGTGGGGAGAGGGAAGTGGGATGGCAACGGCGTTGGATGGGGGTGGAGGAGGAGGGAGAGGAAAGGGAGGAGGAGTAGGGCTGAAAACGAGTTGAGCTTGAGTGAGGCTGGTCTCCTAAACTCGAACTTGATAGAAACTCGAGCCGAGTTCGAACGAGCTTGGGTTAGGATCCGAGCCTGGAGCTCGGCTCGGCATAAGCTTGAGCTCAGTTTGAATAAGCTCGATAATAATTAAAATAATTTAATATGTACTAATTTTCAACAATAAAAAAACTAACTCGAGCTCGAGAGTTCTGCTTGAGTAAACTCGATAATAGTAAAAAATAATTCAACATATACTAATTTTCAACAAAAGAAAAGTTCGAATTCGAACTCGGCTTGATTAAGCTCGATAAAAGTTAGTATGTATCTAGGGCTGTAAGAAAAACTCGAGACTAGCGAGCTATTCGAGCTCGTCTCGTTTGCAGCTCGAGTCGAGCTCGAATCGAGCCTAGAACGAGCCGAGCTCGAGCACCTCGCGAGTCTCAAGCTTTTTTTACAGTACTAAGGAGCATCCGTGGAGACGGGGAGGGAAAGGCTTGTTGACGACCATGGACAAGAGAGAAGAGAAGGGAAATAGGAGAGAAAGAAAAGGAGAAGGGGAAGCTTAGGTGGATGGCTGGTGGGTCTAATCATTTTGCTGACTAGTTTGTCACGTTGGCAGAAATTCATCTTTTAGAATGCCACCTAGGACAAAACAACCTACAATATCTGTCCAGGGATGATATTTATATGGTTTTGACAGTTAAGGGATGTTTTCTATCAGAGTTTGTAAACGGAGGATGAAAATTAAACTAGGGCAAAAGTTGAGAGACCAAAATATAGTTTTTCCTAGTTTTATATAAATATGTTCATAACAAATATATAACTATTATATTATAAAAATATTTTTATGAATAATATAATGATACCAATCTAAATGGTTTTTTATATATTAGTGGTTAAAGTTAGGAAGTTTGACATCAGGCTTTCTAAAACATAATCTAAACAGTTTTTTTATATGTTAGTGGTTAAAGTCAAGGAAGTTTTTCTAAAACATAATCCAAATAATTTTTTATATATTAATGGCTAAAGTTAAGGAAGTTTAACCGTAAAACGCCGTACATTTAGTGGTTCAAGTTAAATATATTTAGTGATTCAAGTTAAAGAAGCTTAACTGTACACTTCCTAAAACATCATATATTTCTAAACGGAGGGAGTCCTTCGGAGCCATGGCCGTTCTGTTTCGGCATATACAGAACTATTTAATACAGAAGGATGGCCGTTCTGTTCCGTTCAGTACTTCGTGTACACTGAGGTAATACAGGAGGATGGATGTATCATACCAAGAACTCTACATCCATACCAAGAACTGAAGATAAACGAAAAGGCAAAGCAAAGCTTCGGGATTACAGTGCGTATACTGATCACCTAAGACAGCAGTATTTGGACGTTAAATCAATTCCAAAAAAATGTCTTTACCGGCAACTAGCAAGTAGCAAATAGATATCTTTTCAACCCGACTGCAAGACGCTTATATAATTCTGCACCTACTTACCTCAAATAAAGCCACTAACAAAATCAATCTAGCATAAACTAAAATCAACTAAAAATAAAAATAGATGGTTCTGCTTGAGTGATAGAAAACCAGACAGTTGTAAATTTCTGATACACAGTGCATAACATTCGAACAAATTTTAGTTAACATAAGAACTCTCAAGACTCAAAACAAGGGCTATGTTGCCCATTTAGTGCAACCACATGGATAAGATGCAACAACTTAGACCTTAAAGCCCCTGCTGTTCCTCCTTCCTCTTGCCTTCTCAAACTTCCTTCCCTTCGAGCGGACGTAAGGCTTGGTGTGACTGTGCGGTACTCCAGGTGCAGGACCAAAGTGCTTCACAGCTTCCCTAGCATTCTTAGGGCCCCTCAGGAGAACCTGTTTCAAAAAAGTTGTAAATTGTGAGAATTGGTAGCTTTACAATCAACCAAAGAAGAATAAATCAGTGAAGTGCTATTACACCGTTGAATTTAAGGACGACGAAATTCACATAATAACAGGAAAATAATGGCCTGATATAAGCTTAGTATAGTATGCAACGCAAGTGTTACTATAGAATTATAAATCTTAGAGAAGAATTACACCCCATTCCAGACAACACAAGGGCGACAAGAATGTTGAGTATATTCAACAACCACTGCACTGCATCCCTTAGAAGCACAATAATTTGTAGAACAGCAAACCTTTGTGAAAGTTATAGCACATTTCTACAACCCAATAGGTCATACGGATATGCACACTACTGACAAACAGGAACAATACCAAAAAAGTTTTAAAACTTCATGATTGAAGCATTATAACTAAAAAACTAAATTAGAAATAAATCAAGTCATAGCGTATTCTCGTGTAAATATCTAAAATTTTGATTTTTTTTTTAATGCATCGATAACTGCCAGTGCAAAATGTAACACCCAAAAAACATTTGTACAATGAAATCACGCTAGTCAGCTAGTGGCATCAGACAATAAGCGGAGTATTGGTCCACACATTGCATTCAGTGTGTAGCATAAGATTATGCATCACATGCCATTCTTCCAATAATAAAATACAGGGCCAAATATAAAATCAGTAAAAACACGCAAGAAAATAAAAGAAGAGAGCAGCACAAATGCTTCAACATTCTATCATGACATGTCAGAAAACATCTAGATGTTCCAAAGTCAAATGTATGGCCTAATGAAACCAGCAAAAGCAACCTATCACCAAGTACAAAAAAACAAAATTTTGGTTAGACCATTTGGCACCAAAGCAACCATGGAGTAATGCAATGGGCTGGTAAGACAACCATATAGATCTATGCACCTGTTATACCTCCTTGACCTTCAGTAAGGTTCCCAAGAAGAAAGTAACCGATGCAGGTGTATGTTCAAAATTAATGATGATAAGTAGCTCAGAAATATTGAGGAAACATTTACAAGGATGTGTTGCATGCAAGGCTATAACACTTATTCACTGCAGGCAAACTAATTTATATGAGGTGAAAACACCATGTATCTCACAATTAAACAGACAGGCAAATAAAGTAGCTTGTTCTCTCTCAGATGCATTCCTGAAAAGGAACGCACAAACATGCAGACACTCAACACAGCATCAGGTTCTGACCGCCCGTCTGCTTTATTCTCATCATTGAGAGACAACAGGAGGATTCAGAAAACGTTTCGTAAGGCTCAGACACCGGGTTCATTTAAAATAATTCAAATTCCTCATGTAGACTTGTAGTCATGTACTATTTCTTCAGGTGCAGAACACAAAACGAGCCTATACAATGTAGGTGGAATATCACGAATATTGTACAGTCAGATAAATCTCAACAACAAAAGCTTCTAGTAATAAAGATAGTAAAATGCAGAACCTACTCCATATCTACCATATGATAGCCAAAAGCAGAGGACAAGAATACAGTGGTTTCCCTCAGTACATTGCATTCCCAGTAAAGCATTCTTAAATATACAAACAATATTGGATTCCCATTACAATGATTATATGCAAACTGTACACCAACTTACGAGCATTAGACCATATAATTGAGCAGCAGAAATTACCGTGTTCTGGCCCAGAGGAGCGCGGAGCGCCAGCTGGTCAAAGGTGAGGCACTCGCCGCCGGCATTGACAATCCGGGCCCTCGCCGTCTCAGTGAACCTGAGCGCGGCCACCTTCATCGCCGGCACCTCGTAAACCCTCTTGTCATCGGTAATAGTGCCCACGATCACAGCAATCTTGTTCTCCTGCACCACGAACAAGCACAAAGCCGACAAGGTCATACAAAACCACCCAACGAATGCACCGATAAACACCAAACCAAACGAATACGGAGCAAACAGAGACCTTGCCCTCCATGAACCTGACGAGGCGGCGGAGCGAGAGCGGTGGGCGGTTGGTCTTGCTCATGAAGAGCCGCTTCAGGATCACGGCGTTGAAGTGGCTCTTGGTCCTCCGCACCAGGAAGCGGTACAGCTGCGCACACAGATCGGGACGCGGGACGCCATTCAAAATCCAAGTCCGAAAACGAAACGGCGAAGTAGCCACCGGATCAGGGCGCAGGTGGGATGTACCTTGACGAGGAGCTTAAGATAGACATCTTCCGACTTCGGCGCGGTGCGCTTGGTCTTCTTGTTCCGGCCGCCGGCGACGAGGTCGATGCCCTGCGAGGTGAGGAGGGGAGATGAGTCAGCTCGGATTCATACGGAGACGAACAGCGAAAGGTTGGGAGAGAGGTTACCATGGCGGTGCGCGGCGGTGAGGCGGCGGCGGCGGCGGAGGGGTGGGTTCTAGGGTTTTGCGGGGGAGACGAGAGTGAGGCTTATATAGGGCACGCCGGGGCTGGTGTTGTGGACTGGAAGTCTGGAACCAAATGGGTCTAAGCCCAAAGCCCACCAAGGTTTAGTTACTTCGTTGGGTTAGGTTGGGTCAGAAGTTGGCGTCTTGACTGATCTATTTATCTTTATCTTTACTATTATAAAAGAAGGAGTTGGTGGTTGTCGAAACCTTCATCTAATCTGGACCGTCGGATCTTCCCTCCCCCTCCCGCCACCCAGCCAACCCTAAAACCCTCCAACCACCACCCCTCCTCCCCTCCTCTCCCGCCTCCCTCTTCCCCTTCCCCGCCACCGCCCTCCTCCCCATTGCTCCTCCCTCTACCCCCACCGCCCCCTCCCCCTCCCCCTCCTGGCCTCCGGATCATACTATCAAAGTGGTGCATACTATCAAAGTGCGTTGCACGGGTACATATTTGATAGTATGCATCACTTTTATTTGGTTTTCCGTTGTAATGCACGGGCACATAACTAGTATTAGCTAGACTCAGTAGTTGAGGCCTTTTGGTTAAAAATAAATAATCTTTACTACTTAAAAGAAGAAGTTGGTGGTTGACCCGTCGTCACTACTCTCTTCTCAGCCATTCGATCGATTCATTAAATTAAATCCGAACCGTGTCTCCTGAACCCTAGCTCTCCCCGCGCGCCCCTAATCCCATCGCTCCCGCCGCCTCGCTCGTTTTCCCCGCATGACCCGCTTTGCCTCGCTCTCCCGCACCGCCCGCCTCGCTCGCTCTCGCCAACCCCGCCTCCTCGCTCTCCGCGCGCGCCGCATCCCCTCGCTCTCCACGCGCCGCCGCGCCGCCTCCGCTCCTCCTCCCTCCTCCTCCTCACGAGCCCCCTCCCCACCGAACCCGTGCGCCTCCTCCTCCCCCGCTTCTCCGGTCCGCCGTCGTAACCTCCTCATTCCCCTACCCCACGCTGCCGCTTCCTCCCCCCACCCCACGTCAGATCTGGGCTAGGGCGGCGCGGTGATGGCGGATCCGCGCAGCCGCCGGATCCGGCGCAGGCGGCGCGTCATGGGTGGTGGAAAGGTGTCAGCGGCGACCAGATCTGGGCGCATCGAGACTGGCAATGACCAGAACCGAGGCAACGACGGTCGGATCCTGGAGGGAGACAGCGGTAGTATCCGGCGGTGCGGCTAGATCAGCGTCGGGATAAAGTGGCACGCCGCGAGCGATCACGGTGGCTCGGGAGTCGGTGGCGCGGGCATTGTGGCCTCTCCCGCTCCTCGCTCGTCGCCGCCTCCTCCCCGCTCCTCCGCTCCGCCGCCTCCTCCCCCGCTCCTCCGCTCCGCTACCCCGCGCGCATCTTCCTCCCCGAACCGTCTCCTCCCTAGCCCGCGCCACCGCCGCCCCCAACCCCGCGCCATGCCTCCCCTCTCCGCCCCGCTCCACGGCCCAAGATGACGGTGGCGCGGCGAGGCGCGCCACTAGCCTCTTCCCCTCCCCTCTCCTCCCCGTCCCGAGCTCGCCTACCCCACCGCCAAGCCCTCGCCCTGACCCCTCTGTTTCGCCCCCACCGCCTCCTCTCCCACCCCACCAAACCTTTCTCCTCGCGCCTTTTACGCCACCGCCTCGCCTCGAATGGCGCGGCTGCGCGATAACCCGAGAGCTGCACTGACAAAGACGAAGTCCCGGAGGAAGGAGTCGTTCGACCACGGCGCCCGGCGGAGAGGTCGGCATGTACGTCTGCGGCATCACGCCCTATGATGACAGCCACATCGGCCACGCCCACGCCTACGTCGCCTTCGACGTCCTCTTTAGGTTCGTCCATTAGGGCTTCAGATTCGGTCTCTTAACTCCCCTCGTAAGTTTGCCACGTCTAGAGATGTAACTTTGTAGCTAATTTACTCGGCAGCGGCGTTATATTTGTTCTATTAAAGTGCTATAAACTTACAAGGGCCTAAATAGCAACATTTTATATGGAGAAAATGATGGAAACATGTTTGTAGCTGTAAATGCAAAGCTAAAATTGAACATTGTACATTCACATTGTAAGCTATCATTTGGTTGTTATTTGTTGATATACAGGAACACCTTTGTATTTATACTAGCTCAGTTTGGGACATTATATAAAATAGCGCTGCAGTAGATTGTGCTATATGGTTTGGTTCTTCGTAAACTTGGATCTACAAGTAAAATTTAACTGCACATATCAATGGTTTGGTTTTCTAAAAGAATATGCATGTAATGTCACCTTAGAAGTTAGAACATTTAGTACTGTCTTATTTTATTCCATTATGTTGTTCCTGGTAGGAAGTATGGCATATGCTTATCTCTGGTTATGCACTTATGGCAGGTATTTGCGCTATTTGGATTATGAAGTACGCTATGTTCGGAACTTTACCGACATTGATGATAAGGTGATTGGTGGGTTAAATTTATTTGCGAATAAGTGTTGGTGGGTTCTCGATTTCTGATAAACTAATTTTAATAATGAATGATACTATTATAACTTATGCTTGTAGCTATTCTTTTCTTCCCTTGCATCTGCCCTATTTAGAAGTTGTCACAAGTGATAAGTTATACTTTTACTATTCAGAAAAAAGTTTTGTTGATACCTGAATTGAAGTAGAGAAGGCAAAGATCTTCTTTGAATGCTTATGCAATATGAGCTGATATCATGTTTGTTTCAGACTTATCCCTGAATTTAAATAGCTAACTTCAAGTTCATCGCACTGTATTTTCTGCTTAAATTGTATTAAGCTATTTTGCATGGAAAAATAGAAAGAAATTTTAAATACCAATTGCTAATCTGCACAGGAAATCTGAGTTGCACTTCTGGAATTCTGTAGATAATTGCAAGAGCTAATCAATTGGGAGAAGATCCTTTTAGCTTAAGCAAAAGGTACTCTGATGATTTCCTGTCAGTCATGGCTCATCTTCAATGTTTACCACCATCTGTGGAGCCTTGTGTTTCCGATCACATTGATCAGATTATAAACATGATTAAACAGGTAAGGTATACTTGCAGTATAGCTCCTTGGTGTTTTCTGTGCAGTACTTAATTTTATACTTATGCAGTTCCTTTTTTGTTGTTCTCTTGTAAAAAAAATAATTTCTTTAATAGACTCTTTAGATGGGTTTGATCTCACATTTGGGTGATGAGTTCCTTATTGACACATTCTAATCCGAAAAGAAAAGTTTCATCGTGCATTTGTTAGCATGATAATGTGTTGCTTTCATCTGGTTGTCAATGCACGATAGGGTTCATGTACAAACAATATCCAGTTGCAGAGTGAGGTTGTTAGCATGGCAACTTGATCATTTGCTATCCCATTTGAAGAACTCGAATCCTCTTCATTTTCATTAAAAAAAAGTAACAAAGTTGCACTAAGTTCTGTCCATGTGAATATGTCAATGTTGGATCTGATATGTTAGACATATGAAGTTGTGCACACGAAGGACAACATTTTGTGTTCGTGCTCTTGCTGTATAGTATTTTCACTGTTGATATGATTTTTTTTGGTGCTTGAATACTATTTTTACCTACAAATCAAGAATAAATGACAGATGTTTACAGTTTTAATTGTTTTAGCTGCATACCTAATTACATACACCTATAGTAAAACTTTGAAGTGCAAACATAGTTGTAATCAAGTCTTGCTCTTTTGATTTAATGGTTTTATGCAGTGCACAGCTTGAATTTCTTTTTTTATGCTAATTTTCTTGGAACAGATCCTTGATAATGGTTGCGCATATGTGGTGGGTGGGGATGTCTATTTCGCTGTTGACAATTTTGCTGAATATGGGGAGTTGTCTGGTCGAAAGCTAGATGATAATAGAGGTGGTGAAAGGGTTGCAATTGATGAGAGGAAGAAAAACCCAGCTGACTTTGCTCTATGGAAGGTAATAGACGTTGCAATTCCCAATATGTAGTTTTTTATGTGTTCTGCTCTGAGAAGTGATTATTTTGACATGAGATTAGTTCAGCATCAACATAGTTGATTCTATGTTGATTGTAAGCTGCAAAAGATGAGGAGCCATGGTGGGATAGCCCTTGGGGCCCTGGAAGGCTATGATGGCACATAGAATGCAGTGCCATGAGTGCACATTACTTGGGCCATTGTTTCGACATACACGGTGGTGGGGAGGACCTGCTCTTTCCACACCATGAGAATGAAATCGCACAGAGCCGTGCAGCATGCTGTGACAGCAATATAAAGTATAAATTACTGGATACACAATGGTTTTGTCAATGTAAATAGCCAGAAAATGTCTAAATCGCTCGGTAATTTTTTCACTATACGTAAGGTAAAGACATGATTAGTTGATTACTTTCTTTTCCTAAGAACTATACTACTTTCTCAACGATCACCAATTTTCTCAGGTTATAGAGTTGTACCACCTGCTTGCTTTGGGGGTTTTCTTACTTGGTACACACTACAGGTTCCCGATCAACTACATAATAGAACAGCTTAATGTTGCATCAGATAGATTGTACTACACTTATCAAGTAAGAAAAGGTTGATATTTACTATTCAGTTTGAGATCATATTTGATAGTATACATCACTTTTATTTGGTTTTTCGTTGCAACGCACGGGTACATTACTAGTAGTTCTTAAAAAAGGAGTTTTTAGAAGGAGGAGGACGAGCGGTGGAGAAAGTGAGAAAGAAATGTGTACGTGAGATGGGAGCGAGAGGAGTGGACGTGTGATACATGTATGACTCTTGTCTTATCTCTAGAGTAAGATGAGTGAAAAATCCGCTTTAGAAAACTAGATATTTATATTGATCTATGATTTTTCTAAATAGGAGCTAATAAGAATAGACCTTTAGTCCTCTAATCAGGGTTGTGAATGTCGCTATGCGCCAAGGAAATACGGGCAGTGCTAGGTGGACGTTTCGGGTGAGACATGAGCCCAAGTTCTGTGGTGTTCGTAGCTTACTGGGACATGTCGCAGCTGAAGTTCAAAAGTTACAATATTCCGGCCTCTCCTGATAGAAGAGCTAAATCGAAGGGATCGAAACAGGGACAAGTCAGCAGAGGCGAGTGGCGGAGTGGCTCCTTTAATGATCCTTTAAATCAACGGAGGTGGAGTGGATTGATTCTGGAAATTCAAGTAAATCAACAAGGAAGAGATCGTCCAATGAATGAGAAGGGAAATCTGATGGGATGCGCTGGTGCAAATAACAAAAACGCAGCATATGCAACAAAAATGGATGATGATGATGAGATCATCGCTGCTGTGAGCGGAGTCATGGCGGTACAAGGTAAAGTTCCTGGATGGTGGTATGATACATGTGCTACTGTTCATGTTTCCTATGATAAGTCTTTATTCAAGACTTATGTTGATGCTACCAATGGACAAGAAATTCAGATGGGAAATGAAAATCGGTCTAAGGTGCATGGGAAAGGAAGCGTCGAACCGAGCTTCACTTCTGGAAAGAAGATTACGTTGGCGAGCGTTCTTCATGTGCCAGATATGAACAGGAACCTTGTAAATGGTGATCTTCTTGGGAAACCGGGTATCAAAACTGTGTATGAATCAGGCAAGTTAATCTTGACCCGTGGTGGTGTTTTTGTAGGGAAAGGGTATTCATGTAATGGGATGATAAAACTATGTACTGTTAACAATGCTGGTGTTGCAGCAATAAATAAATCTTCTGGTTATGCTTACATGCTTGACTCTGTTTCATTATGGAATGATAGATTAGCACATGTTGGTATAAGCACTATGAAAAGATTGGTTAAACATGGTTTGCTTTCTTGCAAAATTGATGGGTTCAATAAATGTGAAATCTATGTTAAATCAAAGATGGTTAAAAAAACATTTTCATAGTGTAGAAAGAAGTTCTAACCTGTTGGATATTGTACATTCAGATATATGTGAACTTAATGGCATATTAACTAGAGGTGGAAATAGGTATTTCATTACCTTCATTGATGATTGCTCTAGATATACTTATCCTAAGAAGTGACAGAGGTGGAGAATATTTCAGAAATATATTTGATGTATTATGTGAAGAGAATGGTATTATCCACCAAAGTTCTGGTCCAAGAACACCACAACAAAATGGCTTGGCAAAACGTAAAAATAGAACTTTTCTTGAGATGATAAATGCTATGTTGATGCATTCAGGGTTATCTTTTAGTCTTTGGGGTGAAGCATTACTTGCTGCTTCTCATATTCTAAATAGAATTTCTCTGAAGAAATGTCAAATTTCTCCATATGAGATATGGAAAGGAAGAAAGCCTGTAATTGGATATTTCAAAGTGTCGGGGTGTCTTGCTTACTACAAGAACCTTGATCCTGCAAGGACAAAACTGGGTTCTAGAGGATTAAAGAGTGCTTTTGTAGGCTATGCCACAAACGGCAAAACTTATAGGCTTTTAAACGGCAAAACTCCTCGCCGCCGGAGAAGCTCCGGCCACCACCGACCGCGGCCAAGGCCAAAAATGGAACCCCCTTGTTCCCAGGAGTCCATCCATACCCTCGATTTTCCTTTACTCTGCTTCTGGGCACTGTAGAACTGAACGGGAGGAAGATGAACAATAAAATACCTGGTGTGAACAGTGAAAACCCGCTATGAACAGTGTTTTGCCTGTTACAGTTCATCAATACCCAAAAATACAAAATATATCCATTTCGATCGTTTCAAGCCCGTCTACCCATTTCCCAACTCCGTTTTCCCATATCAGACACCGATAAAATCCAAAACCGCTAAAACACTGCTTCAAACACTAAACCCGATATTATCCAAATTCTTACTATTCATCGAAACCCTAAAAACATAAATATACCCTTTTGACCGTCTTAAGCCCCTCTACACCATTTTTAGATTCTGATAAGTTATGAACTATTGTAATGATGTTCTGGCCCCAAACCTAATATTGTTCATAACCACAGTCTTCGTAGAAATCTAAATAATACATATAAGACCGTTCTGATCGTCTTGAACCCGTCTAACCCAATTCCAACACCGATCAGCTTAACCACACGCCACCTAAAACCCTAACCACCCAATCCCATTTTCTTTCTGTCTTTTGGGTTATTTATTTGTATTTTGTTCCTAGCTTGTATTATACAAAGTAGGGACTTATTTGCATTTGTTTTCCTACGCTAGTATTCGGATCCAGTGAGTTGATCAACAGAGAAATTACACGAGCAATTGAAGCAGACCTAGAGCCTACAAGAAAAGATTGAAGTTATCAAAAAGAGAGGCAAGTTCTTATATTGATCATGTTAAACCAAATTTTCACATACAATATTTTTATTTCAAATACAAATGCATGCTTACCTTTATTGTGTGTATAAACTACCTAGCTACACCATACAGCAATACCCTTTATGATCCCTTTTGATATTACCTCACTCTTATCACCATAGGATTATCACAATAATAATATGGCTAAATAAGGATTGTGCTTAGACATGCTTTAGAAATATTAGTACTTATGATATAAACATTGCTAATTGAAATTTGAAACATGATAATGGTAGTGGTAACATGGGTTACCACTGGAAATAGAGAATTTTTATAAAATGATGGGAAACCCGGGCAAGAGGTTATCTTGAGACCGGTGTAGGTATTACCCGAGATCTGAATTGTTGGGTTTGTCTCGCCTGAGTCGATTAAGAACCGAATTTGTGTGCACTCATTTCAACATTCACCGTACAACCAATGTTTGGTATGGGATGGATCTTGCCGACTAATATGTTTTGTTTCGATATGATCTCCTGTGCTAGTTGGGGGTAACCTGCGGGATCATTGCCCGGGAAAGGATATGTTTGGGGATGAACCTAAAGGAATCACTGCCCGGGAGAGACCCGAAAGGTCTCAGCCCTGAGCGAAAGTGCACTCGCAATAAGCTAATAACAAAGTCCTTTAAGCACTGAGTAGGAGAAAATACCGAAACAAGCACTGTAAAGGCCTTGTTATGACTATTCAGTCGCACATCTACGAAAACGTATAATGACCGACATGATGAGATAATCATATCTTATGGATAAAGTTGTATAAACCCTGCATATAGATAATAGCCCTATAAATGCATTTGCTATAGGAACTTGCTGAGTACTGTTGGTTATACTCAATCTTGCTATATTTTCAGCACTACAGATACCAGAAGAAGAAAGTATATTTCAAGTTTTTGTGTTAGGGTTGCGATCGCACTCAAGCGTTCCTGTGGGAGTTTTCTTCGGTTCTTCTGATTGTAAGTTAAGTTATGCGCTTGAACGCCCATAAAGCTGTTAAAATTGACCGCTAGGTCTTATTTCTGTTAAATTAATCCTTTTTAAATATTCGTGAGTAGACATGATACTCTCTTTGGCCGCAACTGAACTCCTAGGCTATTGCGAAATATACAACAACTCTGTTCCCAAAAATAAGAGTGTTACAACTCCTCATTTGCTGTCATATAGTAATATAGTATATGTTACGGGGTACTTGTTTGTACCCTTCGGCGAGGCAGCAACAGGTATTTTGCCCTTAGGGCCTTGCACAGAGGTGGGGGATCCGGATGGGGGTGGGGGCTCGATGTAGGTTTTTTGCGGGGTCAGAATTGGGAATGGAATTGAATGTGAGGGGACTCGTTTCAATGGGCCTGAACTTATGGCGTCACAAGGTATGACGGTATCATCATTTTTTTTAAAAAAAAAACTGACAGGTCTAGGCGTGTTAACGGCGACCCACAGTGATGGACATGACGGGAATGGCACATAGCGGCATAAACTGGAAACTCAATACTACAAAAGGGAGCGGAGTTTTTCCAGTAAAAAAATTCAAGGATCAGGCCAGGTTTCAGTGGAATACAGGGAATTTTCCCATTTACATACCGCGCGTGGGACGGCGGATCGGGCCCGGCCTGGGGCCTGGAACGGGGAGCTTGCGGGATTCTGGTCCGTGGAATCACGGCTCACCTCGCAAGTGAAATGGGCCGTCGTGGTGGTCGGATTGCAGTTGGTCCACGCGCGCGAGGACAGCAGTGCAGGTTGGGTAGGCCGCGCGCGCAGCGGGGGACTGGACGGGCCAGGGCCCGCGGAAACACCAACGGTGGAGATCAGTTACGGAATTGCTGTCTTTGCTTCGCTATCATCGCCATCGAGCTGGGTAGACGGAGGAGGCGATCGATCGAGCTGACGCCTTGTAAAATTAAGACCGATATGCATATGCAGGATATATCCCCGTTCCAAGTTGCCGATCGACTTCGCTTTCGTTCCTCTCGTCTGCACCTGCGAGAAGGCGTCGCCGGCACCGCATGCATGCTGCCCGGATGGTAGTCCATCCAGAATCTTTGTACTCAAAACTCCAGTGTGTGGTTCGTGAACGCTAGCTAGCTAGCTAGATAGATAGATAGATTGATAGATAGATAGATAGCCAGTCACAGTGTGTCAAGCTCCCAATTAGGATTATTTTGTAGCTTTGCATTGCATGCGCGCGAGCAAGAGACGTGTAGGACTAGCTACATAGCGAGTGCACGCTCCTATGCAGGCTAAGGGCCAGCGTTAATTGGCACGCGTGCTCATATATCGTGTGTGTCTCTGTCCCGAACACTGGCACGGTATATACGTTGCATAGCCGTCTGGTGTGTGGTGCGCTAGACCTTGGCGTGCCTCGATCGGCTTAATTGTCGGCTAGCTTGCTGGACGTCCATCGATCGCGCCATGCACGTACGCCAGCTTATGGGAGAGGTTAACGCGTGTCCCTTGCTTGGCCTGTACGTACGTACGTGCTTCGGATGCATGGCCTGAAACAGCCTCAAAACTTCAAATGCAATTTGAATTTCTTCGGTTTTTGTTTGAATCCCCAAGCCAATCCTCAGCCCTTGGTTCTTTCTCGAGATTCGTGCGCGCCCTCTCCTCCTCTCCTGCGCTGGCGCGATCACCTTCGCCCGCTCGCTCCCACGCGCCCGCGCGAGCTCCCTCTGATATGCGACGCCGCAACCTCCCTCGCGTTCACACCGAGTCAAGCTTCCTCTGCCACTGGCCCCACCCTCCAGTGCCTCCTCCCTCAACCGCCTAGCTGCTCCCGCCTCACCTTGCGCGTCAGAACGAGCGGAGCTCCTCCCCGCCGTGCGCCCAAGCAAGGATTGACCGTCCGTGCGTCCCCGCCGTGCGCCCAAGCAAGGATTGACCGTCCGCGCATCCCCGCCGTACCCTGGGTTGTCACTCCCCCGCCGAACCCTGCAAGAGGCGTACACCAGCTTCCCCTGCTGTTCTTACCCCCTGGCATCGCCTCCTCACCTCCCTCCTCCACGCGCCGACGAAGCCGAATCCTTACCACTGCTCCCAACCGCCTCTCCTCCGCTTTATAATCCAATTTCCTCTACGATTCACCTCACGACACTCCCAGACACCCCTCAAGCCAACTCAATCGAGCTCTCTCTCGCCGTAGCCCCTGCACCACCTTCCCCTGGTCCCGGTAAGCGCCGACGCCGATCTTCCAATTCCATCGATTAAAGTTCAATTAACTTCGGCTAAAGCATCCTCCCTCCACCACAAACTTGAATTCCCGCCCAATTTTGCAAGCACATTCGCCAAATGACCTCGCACCGTGAGCCCCTCCACGGCCGCCGCCCCTCACCGTGGACAGCTCACTGGAGCTTCTCCCACGCCTAGGACATTCTTTCTCCGTGAACTCCACACCCCAAATAAGCTTAAACTAGACCCATTTGTGAGATTTCGTTTTGCTAGCTCCTCCTAGCCGCCAAACTCCTCACCACCTTCTCTCTCTTGCGCGACGGCCACCATGAATGCTCCCGTGAAGCTGAGCCTAGAAATGAGACCCTCTCACCTCGGTGAACCCTTTTGTACCGGTTGTGGCCGCTGAGAACCTCTGTCGAAGTCAAATCGGGAGGCGGGGGTGGCGCCCTGTTTTATCGCTACCGCACCGAGTTGAGGAAGACGACGACCCTCCCCTCGGGTCGACGTGGCCGCCTGGGAGCCGTTCACGCAAGATCCGACGGCAGCCATGCGCTCGCTCGCGTGCGCCAGTGGGCCGCGCCAAAGGCCCACCTCGCCGTTTCAAAGCGTGCCCGCGTGCGCGCTCCCGCGGGAAGAAGCGGGCCGACGGCCATTGGTCGATTTGAATGGCGCCCCGTGCGCGCGCTAGCGTTGTGGGCCGGCCCGCTACTGTAGCAAATCCGGCACACTTTGCTTTTTCAATTCCCAGCACCAGAAAAGTTCCAAAAATATTTCATTTTGTTCGTTTCATCGTCTTGAGTCCAAATCCAATGTCTAAATTCCCAAAATCCACTTCCAAAATTTCAGACCTATCCCATTTGCATATTTTTGTATTTCATTTCTTTTTATAGAATTTTATTTTGTTTCCTAGCTTGTTTAGTTGCAAGCATGGAATGATTTATTATTTTATATTGTTTTTCGCTAGCGCTCGAGTTTGAGGTGACAGTTCAGGGTCTCGAGCAGCCGTCGACCGTCTACGATCTCGTTGAAGTCGTCGACCCGCAAGGCAAGTTGTACGTTTTTGACCATATTTGAACCCATGCCGTACCATATTACTTTTATGTAACGTATTTGCATGTATGTATTTATTCAAGTTAATTTGATTAAAATAAAAGCTTAGAATGACATGTTAATTTTTAGTTAATGCCTACCACCATGCAAATACCCTGTTTACTTTTGAGGCCACATTCACCTTGACAAATTTGGAATTATTTAATTATTGTATACAACAAATGTTACATTACCTCACATAAAGTAGCGAGCTATCATCTAAATGATAGTTCACCGGAAAAATGGTTTAAAAGCGATCTAGGGTAGGGCGAAAGTTGTGGAGCACCCTATAGCAGGCAAGTCCACGACCATACTCTAGGGTCGAGGGTGCAACAGGCAGGTACCGATACAGGCTCATGAATCGGTAACCGGTCGGGGTTGGCAGTCTCAGGTGTAAAAGTAAGGACGGGACCCTTATGCTGAGTATAGAGCACAGTAACTGCTCAACCACAAGTTTCGACTTGTCGATCTGGGTCCAGTAACTGCTCATTTTATTTGAACCCCCACAGGAGTACAGGTGTGATGCGGGCGAGTATTCGCCGTACACACAACGGTAGGTCCTCACGGACTTGGACGGTAGTGTTCCGCATTAGCCCGTGGATATCCAGTTTGGTCAAAGGACTTAACCTATTGGGTGGGAACTATATAACAAAATGAGCAACAAAAGATCGTGATTTCTCATATCAGTCGCACACTGGCTGGCGTGTGTATATAGCTTGACATTGTGATTTTGAGAAATCTTGTGGGTAAAGCTGAGCAACTCTGCAGAGTGAAAATAAACTGTATTCGAATACGTCGTGCTTCCGGTTAATAGAGCTGTGTTTGATGGGTGAATCCAGTAGCAAAGCATAAGTAGCTTTTGGTACTTTAAATTGTGTCTAGTGAAGAAATTAATGTTTGAGACCCCATCTTTTAATTATTGTTATTACTGTTTTACTGCTTTGAAGGTTGTTTATAAATAAAACTGCATCCACAAAATAATAAAACCGGTTATCCCTCTCTTGTTAAATCCATGCATGTAATAATCTAGGGTTTACCTCTGTAACTTATTGGGTACAATGTACTCACTGCTTGCAAACAACACCAAAGAATGTTCAGGAAAGCAGTGTGCAGTTCGTCGAGGAAGACTCTGATGATCAAGCCTGTGCGGAGGATTTGTAGTTTTAGACCTTAGTCGCGTTCAGGCTCGATGTTGGGACTTTTGTGATGTAATATATTTGGGCTTGCCGTTGCTGTGTTAAAAACCTAGCCGATGTGCATTATGTGTAAATATAATCTGGCTCTTTTGGCTTGTAAGCTCGTTCTGTTATGTTATCATTGCTGTACGTACTCCGTAACTGTACATTTTGTACGGATACAAGTTATTGGCGCCTCTTAAAATGGGGGCGTTACATGACCCTTCCATCTCTCCGTGTGGTGTATGTGTGGTGCGTGCATGCATCGCACGGAAAGGCTTCATCTTGGCGTGCTCCGTATGCGTTCTCGTCGATTCTGGCAGTAACGTTTTTGTTGGGGTATAGTAGGTTGTCTACAGCACTACAGCAGCCTGACCTTTCCAGACTTCGGTGAACTAGGGTGCACATGGAACTCAATATAATGTAAAAGCTAGAAGTTGTAAGATCGAGACCTAGCTACCTCAATTTTAAAGATAGGAAAATAATTGTGACAGTCAATATGTGTCAACTTATTTTATGTTGTGTCTTCATCGTAGGCTTGGTTGGGCCTAAAGGGTCTGTTTGTTTTAGCTTTTGGCAGCTGCAGCTACTCTCAGAATCTACAGCTCTCCCAAACAGTCTAGATTTTCATCCAGATTCTAAGTAGCCAGAAGCTACAGAATCCAGAAAATGAACTAGTAGCCAAAAGCTGGAGTTATCTAGCTTCTCCAGATTATGACTAGCTAGATACTCACCAGCTGCTTCTCAGAATCTACAGCTGAAACAAATAGGTCCAAAAATATGTGTATAAGTTTTATTTGACACCACCAAAAAAATTCTCCATCTATCCTCTTTTGAAGCGATTGAAAGTTCAGCTTGGCAATTCGCCCCCGTTGATTCTTCAGAAAAAATTATCCATCCGTTTTGCTCGTCAGAGTCATTGTATATAAAGTTATGGTTTTGCTATTGCATAATTGATATCTAGTATTAGATTTTCTAGAGTACTGTTGTAAGCCTAATGGAAATGTAAGTTTTCAAGTGAACCATGTGGACGAGATATGGCCCATGACAAGTCCAAAAATAATTCAAGGAAGAAATGTGATGACTGAGGGTTGGTGATGTGACCGAGAGTCCCAATGACGCACGAGTAGGTCATGCTCGTTTCTGCCCATCCGATTCGATCCTTACGATAGGTACACTATGTCTTATTTAATTAGAATACATATATATAGTGAAAAATATGTACCCGTATAATATCTTGAAACCTCAGAGAATTATTTTAGCGTGCGTTGTGGACTCGTACGCATGTGTGCATATGTGGTGCGAGTCCTAGGTATACTCTCTCAATAATAACAAAAAAAAGGTCAATGTCGTAGAGCTAATGGAGTCTACGCATGGGAGTGAAGTGTTGAAACTAACAACAATGCTCGATGCTAGTTTATTGCCATAAGCAACCACATATAATCACACACACAACTTTATATTTCACAAACAAACAAGACAACCAGAGCATGCATTACACAATGCATATATGTGCTTCTTAGAAGCATTCATGGTATGGGAAAGTAACACATATGGGGAGACGAGTACAAACTAAAAGCAGGGCACTTGACCATTATTGTTTTATGCTTAGCTATTTATAATTCCGTCGTATCGTCGATCGACACGGCCAGTTATAGGCTTCTAGCCGAGAATCTAGACGAGGGAGAAGGGCAAAGGGACGATGTTGAGGATGTCGCCGAGGAGGCCTCCGAGGATCTGGGTGATGAGGCCAATCAGGCCGCCGAGTCCGCCGCTGGCGTCGCCGACCATCTGCAGCGGCGCTGTCAGCGTCCCGGTGGCGTCGGCCAGGGACGCGTTGCAAGCGGCCAGCGGGGTGATCACGACCAGCTTGCACTGGCCGAGAAGCATGGGTTGGAGCATAGCCGCGGTGACCTGGCCCAGGTTGATCACGAACGCTCCGCTGCCGTCCGCCGTCGCGCCGGCCACCACCTTGCCGCGGCACACCATCTGCACGTCGGCGTCTGTCAGGAGCAAACACAATCAAACTATTATACACCGCCGGAGATCAGGTGCGTTGATCAAGAGGAATCAGGCAAGAATTAAATAGGTCCTTACTGGGGAACACTGGGACCGCCGCCAGGTTGATGGATCTCCCGGTGCTGCATGGAACCACGCCGCTGACGACGGCCACGGGAGTCGTCGAGCCCGCCGCCTCCGCACCGTGCGGGCCGAAGCCGACGACGACGAGGAGGAGAAGAGCAGCGGGGAGAAGGCTCTTGATCGACGCCATTGCTACCAAATTAAAGCACTGTATGCTTCTTCGATCCTCGATCTCTCCGAGCTGTACGAGTGAGAGGATGCGCTGCTGAGTGTGGTAGCTCATGCTGCTGCATGGATCCTCTATTTATAGGCGGGGAGGCAGGCCAAGTTGCCGCGGTTTCTTACTACGTGCTATGTAGCTGCAATACAGCGCCACATGCAGATCAAGAAAAGGCTTAGGGCCTGTTCGGCTGGGCACAAGCCGGTCGATTTTTAGTTTCTGTTATAGTACTTTATTTTTAAATAAAGTATTTTTTTAAGACATGGTCTACAAGTTAATTGTAGTACACGTTAAAAGCTTAATATTTGTACCATCAAAAATCACAAACGATTATATCTTTTTTCATAATCTCTATCGTAAACAACTAAAAAACCATCAGCCGCAGTCAAAAAGAAAAATTTTATGTGTTCAGATCTAGATATGGAAGCTGCTAGCAAAGCTAGTTGCCGGATGCACTGTGCGCATGCTCGCAGTGTTCGAACGGCGCACGCATGCCGTCCGCGTCGCGCATGTGCATGCAGAAATCAACTTGGCCCAAATGCACGGCCCATGCCATGCAGCAAGAAGCCAAGAACAATCTCGAGAAATTGACGGGCACTATATATATGGATGGAGCGCTAGCCGGTAGATGCCAAGCTAGAGATTTCTGAACGGCGTATTATGTGAGGTGAGGGTACGCTTATTAGTGGTAAATGATGATAAATCGAGGTCGATTAGTCGGGTAAGTGGAATAGTGGATGGTCATGGAGCTACGTAGGGGATTAGCTAGGGTGGTCCGTGCGTGTGGCAAGTCATCTCACGGCGTGCTCGATGCATATGCCTGTAGAAATAAATTTCTTTTGGTTCATGTGCCTAACAGAGCCAAGAAGACGGTACAAGCTACAGCGATGTCCTTGACGGATTTGTACTTCCTTGCAACGATCATGGTTCAGTATAACTATATTTAGTATGCCCTTTTTTCTATTGCAGAAAAAATCATCATAGACGATTCAAAAACATCATTACAGATGATTTCGTAAGCCGTGGATCAGTAATGACATGAGATCATCACAGACGATTATTATTCAGAACCGTCTGTGAAAAGTCACAACACATACAGTTTTTAAAAGAATTATTTGTGATATATCTGACATCACATACTAGTTATACCCTCTGAAAACAAGCAAGCAGATTACAGATAATTATAGATCTTATAGGACACGACAATCATTGCATAGATCTCACAAATGAATTACAACTGAATGAGTTACAATTGAATGAATTATAATTGAATCAAATGTTTGAACATCTATTAATTATTGTCGTCAGAGTTGAACTCTCTCTTTGGATCAATGACCTCCTCAAACATCGGAGAGTTCGTTAAGATCGAATGTACTTGAGTTGATAGTTATCCTCTATCGCTAGGAGGAGTAAATTCGTAAACTATACAACATAAAATCACAACTCACTGCTTATTCTTGATTTAGATAAATGATGCCTATATATTTCATAGTAACATTAATATAGGGTCAGTTCTTTTGGATTTATGTTTAAGCTTTGGTTTCTATTTCTACAATAACTTACTATTAAACGGTGTGTTTTTTTAAGGTGAGATTTACAAATAAATTATAGTACAAATTGTATCGAATTTAGCTGTACATGACAAAATCGTATACAACTATTTTCCTCATTATACTACCTCTTATGAACAGGCCGGAATTCAAAAACCACATCCATAAGTCTCAAGCCAAAAGAATCCATCCATAATCTTGCACACCGTACAATTTAAATGAGATAGAGACAAAGCCAAACCACATATCATACTCGACAGCTAAAACTATAGCAGTCAGAGTAGTTGTTGTTTTAAAATACCCTTCCAATGAGATCTTATAGAAATAATATATAACAAGATGAGAAAACAAGAATCAATTATCCATAAATTTTTCTAGAAAGTGGTCAGACTACTCATATTGGTATTTCTCAACAACTACAAGAGAAACATTAAAGCACAATACAGTTAGACTTCAAAGAGCATGAAGCAAATTACACACTTCAGTATGTCAAGTTCAATAAAGTAGGTTATAGCTGCTGTCCCTTTCCCTTTATCATGGTGCGTGTTGAGTTTAATTGTCGTCTTAGGCGTAATAGAACATTTAGGCTGCCTCACCCTTCATTTATGTAGAACAAAAAAACAAATGAAGGCCGCAACACGCCAAATAAAAAATCATATGTGATAATTGCAAACATCAAAGACGGTTTTTAATCCGAAACGTCTGTAATAATTATGTATCACAGACGGTTCTAACCATTGTTAGTAATATAGACACTTACGTTTGTAAAGTCATCTATAATAATTACAATACTGATGAATTCTAGAAACCATCTGTGATGAGATGTCCAGTATAGTGTTCTCTATAGTAGTGTTTGTCTGTGCCTTTGTCGGATTTTCATTTTTTAGATGGTGGATCAACTGACTAGTTCTTGCATCATTGTTCACGCATCCTGAGGACAACTAATTAGATTATATTTGCTAATTAATACTGATGGCGTACATCTGATCGATCGGCTATATTGGTGGAAGATTCTCGCGGTGTCTAGGCATCATGCTCTTGCGTTAGGGGCCAAATTATACCCATCGGATCAGCATTCATCAACAGTTGAAACACCTACATCTTCAAACACATCTAAGCGATATAAAATTCGACTTAAATCTAAAAAGATATCAGGCGCCTAATATTCCTTTTTAGAGGAGCCTAATATTCCTGTTGTGTCATTGCCTGCCTTGTTATCTTGGCAAGTTATTGAACCCAACCGAACCCAAATTTACTCAGCTTGGGCCCAACAAATATGGAGCTAGTCCAGCACAAACTAACTTGGTCCAAGTCCAATCAAATCCAGCCTTGATCAAACAAAAACCCAACCCGTCTAACCCATCCTGAACTAAAACTAAGATAAAGATTGAAGATTACGCCCAGGTTACTCCATGTCCCCCCTTGAAAGGAGGACTGCATCTAGGTGTGTCAAACGGATCGAATACGAAATTGCATAGTGATTTTTTTATATTCATATTTGTATTTTTAAATGAATATGAATATAAATTCAAATATGCTTGAATACGAATACGAATTGAATATTATAATGGATATAAATCGAATATGTACTCAATTTAGCCGGATGCGAATATCCTATGGCACAATGAAGCTTAGCAAATTGACATCAGTTTTATAGTAATATTTATGTTCCTTTTCTTTAGTTTATCACATAATTATTGATCATTGGTGCTATTTTTCCACTAATCCTAACTAATTCTAGATATATTGCAAATAAATCGGTTATAAACATATCGAATTTGGCTAAAAAGAGCATACACAAAGCTTTTTTGATGGATATGCCAAAATAAAAATATAAAATAGCATATTAGAGTTCACCATGATAACATGCCTATCAAGATGATCGAAATGCAATGTAATATACCCAATTTAGAGATCAAATATAAAAGATACTTCAAGTATTTCGTGTACCACATTGGAATCTGGATAATATCCATATTCGTTTAGCACCGTATTCCGCATACCACATTCAAATTCATATTTGGGAAAAAAATTTGAATACTATCCATATCCATATTCATTTTACAATACGAATGTACTTACGCATCCCATATTCCCTACTAACCGAATTCAGATACCGGATAATCCGAATTCGATTGAAACCCCTAACTACATCATCAAGCTCTAACCGTTACTGGGTGGCAGTGGCTCGTCCAAAGTCCAACTAAGCCCAAATTAGATTGTATAACCGGCCTGACCTGCTAATTCCCGGACTTTAGCACGTCTATGAGGCAGCTCACACCATACGCGCACACGCATGTGCATCCTTTTGAAACACATACTAGAACTTAAGCGGGGTCGTTGGATAAATCCTTAATTTATCTAGTATCTCACAGAGCACGGACATATGCTTTTTCACTGAATGCACACACATTTGTGTGTGAGTGTGCATCCTCCGTTGTAATCTAAAAAAAGTATCACAAAAGAAAAACTGCAAATTCGATATGAGTGCATGATTAATTCATGAATGATTGCCTTCAAACCTTCAAAAATGCTTTGGATTCTTAGACCCTGTTTAGGAGAGCGATAGCTTTTGTCTTAAAAACCCTATTCTTAAGGCATCGTATTGATTTATGGTAAATATATATTTTTACTCTTTTTTACAGAAATGTTGATGAAACAACTTAATTATACTAAGTTACGAACAATTAAGCAACATTTTCCAACGTCCACATCTCCTTTGTTTTCATATGTCCTTTGTTTTTTTATTGTTTTTTGTTATTCTTTGCCAAAAAAATGGAAAAGACAATACGCACATACTTAACTACGGAATTTCAGTACTTTTTTACTTTGCCAATTAATAATAATGAAAATAAATTAGAAAGCAAATATGGTTCATTGTTTACAAGCAAGCGTTATCGGGCATGTTTTTTTAGCTTTGTTTTATAGCTTATGGTTTTTAAGTTATTCATAAGAGAGAAAGTATAAAGTAACAGAAACTCATATGAGATTTTGATCAATATAAATAAAATCACTGTAATGTATATTATAATTAATATATAGACCCCGATCCTTATGCTCGGTCGTTCGATCCTTATCAGCACCCTGTCACAAGTGGTTTGAAATCAGCAGCACCTTCTAATGCAAAAATCATACTGCCACATGGATGAACAGAAATTTAACAATGATTGGTCGATGAATCCAATGAACATAGGCCAAGTTATTTTTCAAGTTATAACTTCTTAAAATAAATAAATAGGATGACTTCTTTGTTACCATTTTAAATCAATTTATCAGGACATCTTTTTTGAAGCGGCTGTCGACATTTAGTTCGTTCACACAAACGCTTGTGCTAGAACCAAAAATCATAAACCGCAGTCATAAACCACAATAAAAAAGAACATACCCATAGCCATGGTAGAACCGTAGGACAGAGCACATGCATGTTACCAGGGTATATCAATTGGCTGAAAGATGACTAATTCTAAGATACTCTAATGCAATATGGTTGCAAAAGTGGATTTTGATGAATTTTTTTTATAAAACTCACTTTGGAGTATTTTATAATTATTATTATAGTTGGCTCAAAAGGATAAAGAGATATAACTTTTTTTGTTTAAACGGTATTTAAGAATTGAGAGTACGTACTCTTAAGAGTATAGAACCATTTTCATATATAGGAAGCTTTTTCTGTAATCCCGTGAGTACATACACCTACTTCTAGTATGCAACTTAAACGAATAGTTTATATCTCTTTATCACTTTTCAGTATACTTAAATACTAATTCTAAGATACTCTAATATAACTTGGTTGACAAATTTTCATCAGAGTCTTTTATTTTTGTTATATATACTTTTTCATGTATAAAAGAAGTGCATACACAAATTATGCTATAAGGTGGACTTTGAAGAAATTTTTGATAGAACTCATTTTCGAGTATCTTATAATTATTATTAGAGTGTACTCAAATAGATAAAGAGATATAACAACACCATTAAAGAGGTATATTAGAAGTATGAGTACATACTCACAGGAGTATAGAACCATTTTTTTTCTATATATATGTATATATATACATCAAAGTTATCAATACCGTTCCGTTCTGGCCGACATGAGCAGGTATATACCGTACCGGTCTCTAAACCGGTACAAAGTACCCATACGTTCTGTACCAGCCCAAATACTAGTTAATACCGGTAAGTTCCGATCAATACTGGCTCAATACCGGTCAATACCAGCTGGTACTAGTGGAATTGATAATAACATCTATTAAACTATATGTTATATTTAATAGTACTACTATATATTTAGAATAATATTACAAATGACATTTGGTGTGTATATAATTAAAAAAATATACTTATAAATATATATACTTGTATTATTGTATTAAATTCGAAACGGTATGCCAGTATAGATCGGTTCCAAAATATACCATTCCAATAATCAAACCGATATGATACTTACACACACATGTGCGTGATAGTGTTATTCTACTTTCGAGCGTAGAATACCTTATTCTATGTGTTGGACGGAACCGGAGCTCGTTTATTGCACGAAACAATGCAATGACCACTAACGTGCTTGTGAGTTTCATTTTCGTGGATCTCATGTGAGTGCTGCTCCGGGCGGGCCTGTGCTGTCCGCGTGCCCCTCGCCCGTCGATCCGTCGGAGAGATCAATGTCGCCAGTCGCCGGCCAGCCTGATGCCAGTCGTCGACAGAATGATCTGTTCAAAGTAAGATGTTCTAACCTTTAACTTGTTGTATCATGCGATTTTTATTGTAGAAGTCTGATGCATAATCCGTACATTATGTAGAGCATCGATGATACTGTAAAAAATCCAGGCCCATAGACAACTTTTGAAGTTGGACTGTTAGTTGATAATTCATGGAAGAAGATGCTTATACTGGCACCTCATGTTGGTAGCTCTATTCCTTATCATCTTTCTTTTCCATCTCTTCAGCTCTTGTTTTTCACCAGGTGAAGAGTAGCAAAGGAAATGACAATAGCAATATCAATGGCAATACCAAGAAATCCAAAGTGCATACCCCTTCTGTTGTAGATCCAAATCCTAAGGTTTGTCTTTAGTATGGTCTCTGGTTCCTAATCTACTTGATTACTCTTTATCATTGTGTTCTTATTTTGTTTTTTTTATAGCAACCGGATCACAATTCTGATGCAGATTTCGGAGGAAGAGACGGTTGAGGGTTTCTTGACCCCCTCTGATACAAAGGAAAAATATGAACTTCCTTTGCAAGCTGATCTTACACGCCAGGCTTTTGCTGGTGATGATGTTGAAGCCGAGTTTGAGAAGGACAAAATAGAAGTTTTGAATAAAGAGAATCCTGAACCTGAAAAAACCTGTTCTTGTTCCTGTTTGGGGACAGCGGATTCACATCCAACAGAAAAAAGAATTCCTTCTTGGATGGTGAAAGAACATGAAGATGCCAAAAGGAAGAGGGAAGAAGCCTTGAAGAGGAGGAAGGATGCAAAGCTAGAGCACATTATTATCTCTGAACATGTTGATAAGAAGGCAAAGTTTATGCTTTGTTATATAGCACATGTTTTTTTTACTAATTAAGATGTTGCTTGAACTCTTGGATGTTGCTTGAACTCTTGTTACTAAGCAATAGTTTGACCACTTTGCCCTTTGCAGGCTGTGAAGCTTTGAGCAAGGAATCTTCCTTTCCCATAGACCTCGAAGGATGTGTACGAGCAGAGCATTCGTATGCCCATTGGACCTGATTTCAGCCCAGCGATATCGGTGTCCGCTCTTAATCGACCTGCGGTTAGTACATCTAGATGATGCATGGAACTGTTAAAATTATTAACAAGTATATATAATTGAGGATAACTGAAATCAATTAGGTGATCCAACAATCTACTTTGGAAGTTATCGGTCTTGCCTTGGTGGATAGGACACCCTGTGCACTGTACTGCAAGTACAGTGAAATTCCATTTCTTATGCATATGCAAGTAGGTTTTTGTTTATGCTGTCCATTTAGGATGATTTTTTTGTTTGGTAAATATTAACATTGTGGACTGAGAATGGTAAATAGTGATATATGATGATTGATATTCCAATCTTGACGATAAGACTTTATTCCAGGATACTAGTACATTCCAATTTGAAAATATCTGTACAATGTCCTCTGGTCTCAGGGCCTAATCTTCTAATAGTGACCAATACACTGACTTAATGTTATTTATTTATACTGTGCCAGTTGTTTAAGATACACTTCTACACTTCTACTTACTGTTTTATATCCCATCTTTCGGATTGTGAAGAAGTCTGGTGTTATCATTAAGCCAATACAACACGAGGAGGTTGATCCACATGAGAAGACTGGTAAGCCCAAAAGGGTCGTAATGAGAGTAGCCCCGAACCCAAAAGCAAAGAAAACCTCTGCGAAGCAAGCTAGGGGGTAACTTCACATAAGATAGTATTTAGTTTGACGTTAACTTATAACTTTTTTTTACTGTAACTAGATTTATTTATTTGATATAATTAAATTTAAAAAAATTTAAAAATAAAAAATATGTTAGCCTATTACAGACAATGCAAAGTAATATAGAAAAAAAAGAAAAGGTAAAAAAGCCTAAAAATCTAAAAAAACAAAATTACTGAATAGTGAAAAAAAGTAGAAACCAAAAATAGAAACTGGCTTTAACACATGCTCATTCAGTTGTTTCATGTGGTGAGAAGTGAGAACATAACAATTAAGAAATTCTGAGCTAGTTTTTCTTGCCACAGTCAATTCAAAACAGCACATCGAGAAGCATATAAGGATTCTTCTCACAGTGAAAAATGAGATACAGCTTCGGTTTCGCTCTTGGAAGTTGGGATTTGGGGCCCAATGTTCATAGTTCATACGCCTGTGATTCAATAAGATTTAAGATTATGCACTAGCTGTTCCTCCTCTAGGGCAGAGAAATTTTGGGATACGGGAAGTTGTTGTAACTTAATTAAAAAAATTTCGCCACGGATCAGAAGTATTGTGTTCTAATTTGTAGCTCGTCAACAAGTGGTATAATTCTTATGCCTTTTTAGTTACTGATGGATGTATTGCGTACCGGGGCAATGACCATATTTTGAGCCATCTAACTTGTTGTAACTTGTAAATCCCATCTTTCAGTCACTATTAAAGGGGTGATCGGAATAGCGATGGCTTTTGGCTGAAAAAACACTGTAGCTGAGTTGATTTATTGAGTGTAATTAAATGTAAAAAAATATAAAAAAAATTGAAAACAAAAAATGGGGAAAAATATAAGTAAAATTTTTAAAAAAAACCGAAATTTTTTTTTCACTGTAACGCGCACAGTACATGCTACAGTGAAAAAGTCTCTCATTGCCAAACGCTCACGGCAAAAGCCGTTCGGAGCGCGGCCTAAATGGGACGACTGGCAGGAAGGTTGGCCATTTCATGGGCCTCTTTTTTTTTTTTTTTGCTTAGGCTGGACAAAGAGGATACAAAGATGGCCAAGCTTCTTGACAAAGGATAGAGTGCGATGTGTGTGTTTTTTTCTTTACAAACAAAATTCTCACCACACAGCACTAATAATTTATTAACAAATGTTAAAGGAGAAACTGCTAAGACTTTTTGTAGCTCCATGTTTAATCTAGCTTTAAAAAAACATTGTCCCTCCAATTTGATGCTACACAGCTCGATGTTTAATTAGCTTGAAGAAAAAAAACATTTGGTTCCTTCCCACGCGCAAGAATGAACAAAATTACAAATATATCATTTCAATTCAATTGAGAAAACTTGTGAAATGTACTGTATTAGTTACTCTATATCATAAAAAAATCTTTTCAAACCATCTTATACAAAATATTATGTAACCTCCTTTACTTCAACCTTGTGTTAGAATGGTGAAATTGTACTAATTTCCCCCGAATTACTGGGAAACTTGTGCGTTTCAAACATACCCTTAACGGTTACGTATTTAGCATGTATGATCTCCAAAACAAAAGAACAAGTATGCGACCATCAACGTCGTCAAATCAGAGTCTCATACTGGCAAGTCAAATCAGAGCTTCCACTGACCAGTCAAATTATTTTTATTATCTGTGTAAATGAATATAAAACCCCTGCTCTTTTTAAGAGGAAAATAAATCATTGGCCGTTAGTACAGAAATCACAGAAAACATACCTTTTATCATTTTTTTTTAAAAAAACTCACGTCGTGAAATGGGGTTGGTGTGATGACAAAATAGCGAAATCTGGTAAAAACCCCAAATGGTTGGTGGGGTCTAAAATTGCCGACCACCATCCCGGCATCCTCCGTTCCCTCCTCTCTCCTCCAACCGACCGAGCTAGCCACCACCCCTCTCACTCCTCATCCAAGCCAAATCTCCAACTCCCCCACTCCATCCATGGCGGCCTCCTCCGACTCCGACTCCGCCGCCCACCCCCGCGACGACCCCAGCCTCCCCTTCGCCTCCTTCTCCCTCTCCCTCCGCACGCCGACCGCCCCGGCCACCACCACCACCCTCGCCTCCATCCCCTCCACCATTCACCTCCCCACCCAAATCTCCACCCTCGCCGTTTGCCTCCACCCGTCCGCCTCCGCCGCGGCCTCCCCCTCCTTCCGCCGCCCCGGTCGCCTCAACGCCGCCGCATCCTCCCTCCTCTCCCCGTTCCCTGCCTCCACGCCGCACCTCTCCCGCTCCTTCCCCTCAGGCGCCCCCGCTGCGGCGGGTCGCCGACGCACGCTCGTTTGGTTCCGCGCCGACCTTCGCCTCCATGACCACGAGCCCCTCCACGCCGCCGCCGGGGCGTCCTCCTCCCTCATCCCCGTCTTCGTCTTTGACCCCCGCGACTTCGGCAAGTCCACCTCCGGCTTCGACCGCACAGGCCCGTACCGCGCCAACTTCCTACTGGATTCCGTCGCCGACCTGCGCCGGAGCCTCCGCGCGCGCGGCGGCGACCTGGTGGTGCGGGTGGGGAGACCTGAGGTGGTGATCCGCGAGCTCGCGCGGGCGGCCGGCGCTGAGGCCGTGTACGCGCACGGGGAGGTTTCGCTGGACGAGTGCCGCGCTGAGGAGAGGGTGAGCAAGGCCATGGAGAAGGAGGGCATCGAGGTCAAGTACTTCTGGGGCAGCACGCTGTATCACTTGGACGACCTGCCCTTCCGGCTCGAGGATATGCCGTCGAACTATGGCGGATTCAGGGAGGCCGTGAAGGGGTTGGAGGTCAGGAAGGTTCTGGACGCTCCCGAGGAGGTCAACTGCGTGCCCATGAAGAACGTGCTCGAGCCTGGCGAGATCCCCACGCTCGCCGAGCTCGGTCTCACTGCTCCACCGGCAATGGCACAGGTGAGTCGGTTTGCAGAGAAAGATTCTTGCTTGTGTTGCACATTTAGATATTTAGCTAAGTTTGAGCATCTTGCCAGTGATCCAAGACATTTAAGTCCATGCTCCCTCTTTTTATGTGGCAAAAGTTTTGCGGAATTCGTTCATTTTCAGTAAATTGTACAAGTATATGCGGGTGGGAGAAGCTAATTAATTAATTATAGCATGCTTTTGTGCCATTGACCATTTAGCTTGTCGATTGTTGTGAAGGATCCCATTCTTAGGCATTTTCGTTGGTAGGTTGGATCAATGGATCTTTGATGGTCAGGAAGGAAATTGGGTAGAAAGGTTGGTCGCTTGGTTCATTTAGGTTGGTATGGCCTAATTGTTGCATGTTGCACGATCTTCTCTAAGGTGGCATGCATGTTGAGGAAGATGGCCGCTATCATCTTGTCGATGCCGTTGGTACTAGTGGCTATCTTGTTGGTGTTAGTCTTTATCATGGCCAACAACTCAACAATAGGAACCATGGTAGCAAAAGTCGTAGGAAAGGATCGATTTCTCTGATACCAAATGTGATGAACCTTAGTTCATCACAAGGTAAACATCCGTCGGAGCGAGGTCGAACAACGATGACTTGGGGTAGAACGGTGCTAGATGAAAGAGGGCACCAATTGGGAGAGAGGAATGGATTTAGAGTAGCTGGTCTAGGGAAGAGACCAAAATTAGGAATCGGGGACTTAGATATACTTCTTTATTATTCATTGCTTGCTTAATAAAATGATATATACTTCCATTTGTATATAGATTGGATGGTTTGACCTCTAAGGAACTTATCTATAACATTATGGAATAGATCATTCTAACCAATCTAATTCTATCTCTAAGGAAACTAATCCAACCAAATCGGTGGCTGCAATGTGAACAGTAACCACTAGCATTATTCTTATGAACAGTGCCGATGTACATGACAACTTCTCCCCTTCTCAATGAGCAACTCATCCTCGAGTTGCAGGGTGGCGGCCACGACTACAGCCCTAGGAGACCCCGCGTCGACGAGAGGGCATGAACTTGACGCCACATCACGTGAGAGGAGATGAGCCAGACCTTGGCGACAATGGATCGCGATGGCGTGGTCACTTTAGCGTGGCCTGTTGTAGAGGAAGATACTTGTGGTGTAGGAGATTGGATCAGGGCAGCTAAGTATCTTTTGCCTC
The DNA here is from genome assembly GCA_036346265.1 of Melocanna baccifera. NCBI lineage: Eukaryota > Viridiplantae > Streptophyta > Magnoliopsida > Poales > Poaceae > Melocanna > Melocanna baccifera. The sequence goes on from CM070693.1 coordinate 15,952,004, forward strand.
CCTGGAGTGTGACTGATGGGAGAAATGTGATGATGTCGTGATCCCGCCCAAGGCACTCGACGTGCTCCACACCTTTGAAGGCATGGACTCGGCCACTGGCATGGAGGTGGTGGCCGTGGGATAGCAACAACCTTCTCTTTCCGTGGAGTCGTTGGGCTGTAAACGAGCTGAGCTTGAGCGAGCCTGGTCCTCCGGGCTTGAGCTCGGTAGAAGCTCGAGCCGAGCTCGAGTTGGGGTCCGAGTCTGGACCTGGCTTGAGCTCGGCTCGGCCTAAGCTCGAGTAGGCTCGAGCTCGGTTTGTTGAAGCGCGATAACAATTAAAATAATTTATTATGTACTAATTTTCAACAATAAGAAAAGTTCGAGTTCAAGCTCAGCTCGAGTAAGCCCAAACTCGAGTTCGGCTCGGGTAAATTTGGTAAGAGTTAATATGTATCACTATTTAAGCTCAAATCGAGATTCGTGAACTATTCGAGCTCGGCTCAGTGAAGCTTGTGAGCTTGAGACCAAGAGAGCCTAAAACGAGTCGAGCTTGAGTAGTTCGCGAGCCTCGGGCTTTTTTTACATCCTTAGTCGTGTAGCCAAAGGCAATGCTGCCAGTGCAACTTCACTTGGAGCTTTCTTGTTTTTGCCCCTCGCTACCATCATCTTCTTCACCATACTCTTTATATTCTTGTGTCCAGCGACGATTTCTTCATAGCCATCAATGATCTTGGCATATGTTAACTCGGTAGTAGAAGCTATGGTGAGTGACTCTGATACCAAATAAATAATAAAGAAGTAATTCCTGCACGTGACACTTATGCCCTTGCTTTGGCCTTATGCTTCCCCATCATCTCATTGATTTAAGGACACCTTAAACCTATAATTTGAGGCCTGTTATGAATTTTATGTGTAGAATGTCGGCACTAAACAGTGACATCGATGCTGAAATGAAATGCTGTGTTGTAGGTGGTTTTGTATGTGTAGAATGTGGACACTGGACAGTGACATCAATGATAGGATCATTTTGCCACAACTCATATCCTTGTATAATGATTGTGCAACTTGCGTGATAATATATATTTTTTTATTTTTAGTTATACTATCCATTTTCATATGCTCTTGTCATATCCTTGTATAATGATTGTGCAACTTGCGTGATAATATATATTTTTTATTTTTAGTTATACTATCCATTTTCATATGCTCCTGTCATATCCTTGTATAATGATTGTGCAACTTGCGTGATAATATATATTTTTTATTGTCAGTTATACTATCCATTTTCATATGCTCCTGTCACCTGTACCCTACACCCTTTCAATTCAGCATGTCCATCCTCCTGTACGCTACGTGTGCCCTAATTAAAAAGGCTAATTTGTTCATTTAGGACTCAAAACCTGCTGTTGGTTCTACTCTCATTGGTGGTGAGGCAGAAGCTCTGGAGAGACTGAAGAAGTTTGCTGCAGAATGCTGTATGCAGCCAAACAAAGCAGACAAAGACAGTACTCGTGATAGCATATACGGTGCTAATTTCTCCTGCAAAATTTCTCCATGGCTTGCTACAGGGTGCCTCTCTCCACGCTTCATGTATGAGGAGTTAAAGAAGCATGCTACTAGGTATGCAACGTTGTTGAACAGTATAGGGAAGAGGAACATTCTTAGGCTCGTCATTATGTTAGTGTTTCATTTGCTTTTGTACATAATTGGCAATTTCCCTCTCCTTCCAGAGCAATTCCATCTGGGTCAACATCCAAGAACGGAGACGGCACATCTGATGCTGGGACAAATTGGTTAATGTTTGAATTGCTATGGAGAGATTTCTTCAGGTACCTATTTCTTATAAACCTCTATATAAGATGATATCATGATGCTTTTGCGACTCCCATGTTATCCACTGAAATATCTTATATGTCATGTAATCTGAAGTTCGATTGTTTCACCAAGGAGAAGATAAGTGATACTTGACCAAATTTTTAGCATTAGCCTCCTTTACTTTTATGCTTGTCATGTCTTAAAAATGTTATTTCACATACCATTAAGATGCAATGCAGATGCGCAGCTACTTTAATCTTTAATGGGTAAACACTAACTAGTTACCACTGCAATATGATGTAACTGATGACCAGTAACTGACGAATGAAACATCTTAGGTTCATCACAATGAAGTACTGTTCTGCACAGAAGAACTCCAAAGTTGTGCCTGCCCCTGCGTGTGCTTGATCATGAACATAGTTAGCCAAGCTGAGAGACAGCTGCTGTATTTTGTCCTTTTCTTGTAACCAACTCATGCAAACTTCCAATGGGGTGTGATTTTTTTGCCCAATAAATGTTACTAGTGAAAGTGATGCTCCGAGTAACCTGTTCCTACATTTTGGACCAAATTGATCTCAGGAGAGATCATTGTATCTGTCTACATTACTGAAAAGACTATTCAATGGCATTGTGGGCAACCCTGAATAATTTCTTCGGTTTCTTTCTTGACTGAAGAGAACACTCCCTCTGCTTAGACTTGACAATAGTGATAATTACGGTTTAAGGTTTATAGCTGGTTTGTTTTGATAGTCACGCCATATATTATGTGTGGGTAATTTTTCCCATCAGTTTGATTATGAGGCAGCAAGAAAGTAACTTGACGGCGTACTGGTCAGCTTTCAGTTCAGCCGGCAAGGGACCGCAAGAGCCTCCAAGGCTGCACGACGTGTTCTTGGTCGAGACTACGGCAATGGCACGACCGCGCAGGCAGCAGCAGCAGGCGTCACAAGACATCCCCGAGCAATCACGACCACCGCATTGCCCCCGTGGAAGCCAAGGCACGTGCAAAAGGGTACATAATTCTTCGCAAGAAGCAGAGGTATTTTGGCCCGTTCCAAACAACTTTAACGTTGACTTCTTAACGTTGCTCTTTTTCCTTTACATTATCTTTTAAGATATAACGGTGTTTTTATTTATTTTTCTTTAATTGAATACCTCAAGATAAACCAAGTACTTTTGAACGGGCCCAAGTATTCGTTCAGAAGACCGATGCTCTGATGCATGTGCAATTTGACGAACACTGGTAACCAGCACTGAACCAATCATACTACAGAGAGAACACAAGAAGCACATCTCTGGCAATTTAAACATCAAAACTCATCTCTTCAAAGGCTACTGCATAGGTACTCCAGCGAGTTCAAAAGTTCACAAGACATAAAACAAAGGCAGTGCATCTAATCCTCCTCCTCACCCTCGTTCTCAGCAATGTTGAAGTACCGGAGCTCGTAGACATTGCGGCCCTCGTTTGATGCGATCACCCGGAGCCAGTCACGCACATTGTGCTTCTTCAGGTACTTCTTGGTCAAGTACTTCAGGTACCTGAGAACCAGTGGCGAAGCTAGAATGGAAATAGAGGGGGGCTCATCAGGTCCGGTACGGTGAGGTGCCTTCTCACCCGGTGCGGCAAGGCGCCTCCACTAGGCCCCACCGCCTTCTCGCCCCGTGCCTCCTCCACTCAGCCCTAGCACCTCCTTACTCAGTCCTAGCACCTCTTTGCTCGGCCCCGCTGCCTCCTCACCCTGTGCCTCCTCCGCCCAGCCCTGTCGCCTCCACTGCTCCGTGCTTTTACCTTCACGGCCAGTCGACCAAGCCTCCGCCTGACGCCTCCTTGGTTGCACACCCGTGCAGCCGGCACCGCCCTAGCTATTCTGAACAGCAGGCGCAACCATAGAGGACTGGCTCGGCTAGCCCGCCAGAGGGGCTCCACTCGTGGCGGGAGGGGGAGAGGGCTCAGGCACTCGACCATCGGAGGTAAGGCTAGAGCCTCATGAAGCCTCACTGGTGGTTTCTCCCCTGCTGAGAACAGACCAGCCATATCTCAGATTAAAGCAAACAAAAGAACCTGATCTGCATCATAGAAAAGCAACAGAATTCATACATGGAACCTACACGAAATGCAAATCATCGAGCAAAGGACCCAGCGTTCAATTGATGCAGTTCAACATCAACGGAGTATCAGTAAAGTAGGGATTAGAGAAGCCCAGACCACAGCACCAGTTAGGGGGCTCAAACAAGACATCAGTCAAGATATTCTCACAACAGGCAACAAGTATTGGCTAAAAATCTGTTACAAGAAACTGTATCAGTGGCATGGCATCAACAAATGGACTGCCCTAAGCATAAACATTCATCAGTCGACCAGAGAAAGAGCAGTAGTAGTGCAATAATCTTGACTTCCATATCATGCTAAGTTGAAACAAAAGAGTATTGCTCCTCGAAAACAAGCACAGCCGAGAACAAGGTTTCCATGACATGACAGTGTGCAATTTGCAAGTCTGCAAGTGAAATGTTACTACAACACTCATATCAATTTCCAACACTCATGACAAAGTGCCGTGGGCTGACATGGCAATGTAGGGGCTGTTAGTTTTTACTGAGCTATTCAATTAAAGGAAAATAAAGAAAAAAAAGAGGGAAAAAAAATGAAAAACATCGTTATATCTCCACGGAGCCGAATACCTAAAACTATAGCAGTCGGAGTAGTTGTTGTTTTAAAATGCCCTTCCAATGAGATCTTGTAGAAATAATATATATCAACATAAGAAAACAAGAATTAATTATCCACAAATTCTTCTAGAAAGTGGTTAGACTGTTCATGTTGTTATTTCTCAACAACTACAAGAAAAATATTAAAGCACTATACACTTAGGTTTCAAAAGGCATGAAGCAAATTACATACTTCAGTGTATCAGATTCTAAGAAGTAGGTCATAGCTGTTATCTCTTTCTCTTTATCATGCTGCGTATTGGGTTTAGTTGCTGTCTTAGACGTAAAAGAACCTTTAGATTGTCGCACCCTTCATTTATATAGAACAAAAAAATGAAGGTCACAACACGTTAAAGAAAAAACCATCTATAATAATTGCAAACATCATAGATGGTTTTTAATCCGAAACGTCTGTGGTAATTATGTATCACAGATAGTTCTAACCATCGCTAGTAATATAGACGCTTACGCTTATAAAGACATCTATAATAATTACAATACTGACGGATTTTAAGAAATTGTCTATGATAAGATGTCCAGTATAGTGTCCTCTGTAGTAGTGTTTGTCTGTACCTTTGTCGGATTTTCGTTTTTTAGATGGTGGATCAACTCACTAGTTCTTGCTGCATTTGTTCACGCATCCTGAGGACAACTAATTAGATTATATTTGCTAATTAATACTGATGGCGTACATCTGATCGATCGGCTATATTGGTGGAAGATTCTCGCAGTGTCTAGGCATCATGCTCTTGCGTTAGGGGCCAAATTTTACCCATCGGATCAGCATTCATCAACAGTTGAAACACCTACATCTTCAAACACATCTAAGCGATATAAAATTCGACTTAAATCTAAAAAAATATCAGGCGCCTAATATTCCTTTTTAGAGGAGCCTAATATTCCTGTTGTGTCATTGCCTGCCTTGTTATCTTGGCAAGTTCTTGAACCCAACCGAACCCAAATTTACTCAGCTTGGGCCCAACTAATATGGAGCTAGTCCAGCACAAAACTAAGGGGGCGTTCGTTTTAGCGATAGCTTCTAGTTTTTGGTTGAAATTTCACTGTAGTTGGTTTTTTTACTGTAGCTGATTTAGCTTTTTAGGCATAATTAATTTTAAAAAATATAAAAATAGAAAAAACATATTAACCCATTAGGGACAATACAAAGGAACACGGGAGAACTAATATGGAGCTAGTCCAGCACAAAACTAACTTGGTCCAAGTCCAACCAAATCCAGCCTTGATCAAACATAAACCCAACCCATCTAACCCATCCTGAACTAAAACTAAGATAAAGATTGAAGATTACGCCCAGGTTACTCCATTTCCCCCTTGAAAGGAGGACTGCATCTAGGTGTGTCAACGGATTGAATACAAATTGAATAGTGGTCTTTTTATATTTGTATTCGTATTTTTAAATGAATACGAATATAAATTCAAATATGCTTGAATACGAATATGAATTGAATATTATAATAGATATGAATCGAATATCTACTCAATTTAGCCAGATACGAATATCCTATGGCACAATGAAGTTTAGCAAATTGGCATCAGTTATATAGTAATATTTATGTCCCTTTTCTCTAGTTTATTACATAATCGTTGATCATTGGTGCTATTTTTCCACTAATCATAACTAATTCTAGATCTATTGCAAATAAATCAGTTATAAATATATCCAATTTGGCTAAAAAGAGCATACGCAAAGCTTTTTTGAGGGATATACCAAAATAAAAATATAAAATGCCAAATTAGAGTCCACCATGATGACATTCCTATCGAGATGATCGAAATGCAATATAATATACCTAATTTAGAGATCAAATACAAAAGATATTTCAAGTATTTCGCGTACCGCATTCAAATCTGGATAATATCCATATTCGTTTAGCACTGTATTCCACATACCACATTCAAATTCATATCTGGGAAAAATTTTGAATACTATCCATATCCATATTCATTTTACAATACGAATGTATTTACGCTTCTCATATTCGCTACTAACCGAATTCGAATACCGGATAATCCGGATTTGATTGAACCCCTAACTGCATCGTTGAGCTCTAACCGTTACTAGGTGGCAGTGGCTCATCCAAAGTCCAACTAAGCCCAAATTAGCCTGTATAACCGGCCTGGCCTGCAAATTCTCGGACTTTAGCACGTCTGTGAGGCAGCTCACACCATATGCACACAAGCATGCGTGTCCTTCTGAAACACATACTAGATAAATTTTTATTTTATCTAGTATCTCATAGAGCACGAACATATATTTTTTCACTGAATGTACACATATTTGTGTGTGAATGTGTGTCCTCTGTTGTAATATAAAAAAAAGTGTCACGAAAGAAAAACTGTAAATTTGATATGAGTGCATGCTTAATTCATGAATGATTTCCTTCAAACCTTCAAAAATACTTTGGATTCTTAGACCCTATTTAGGGGAGCTATAGCTTTTGTCTTAAAAACCCTCTAAGATTCTGAAGGCATCGTATTGATTTATCGTAAATATATATTTTTACTCTTTTTTACATATATGTTGATGAAACAACTTAATTGTACTAAGTTACGAACAATTGAGCAACATTTTCCAACGTCCATATCTCCTTTGTTTTCATATCTCCTTTGTTTTTTATGATTGTTTTTTGTTATTCTTTGCCAAAAAATGGAAAAGACAATATGTACGTACCTAACTACGGAATTTCAGTACTTTTTTACTTTGCCAATTAATAATAATGAAAATAAATTAGAAAGCAAATATGGTTCATTGTTTACAAGCAAGCGCTATCGGGCATGTTCTTTTTAGCTTTGCCTTATGGCTTATGATTTTTAAGCTGTTCGTGAGAGAGAGAGTACAAAGTAATAGAAACTCGTGTGAAATTTTGATCGGTATAAATAAAATTACTATAGTGTGTATTACAATTAATTTATAGACCCTGATCTTTATGCTCGGTCATTTGATTCTTATCAGCGCCCTGTCACAAATTGGTTTGAAGTCAATAGCACCTTCTGAGCCAAAAATCATACTGCCACATGGTTGAACAGAAATTTAACAATGATTGGTAGATGAATCCGGTGAGCATAGGCCGAGTTATTTTTTGACTTATGACTTCTTAAAACAAACAAATGGGATGGTTTCTCTGTTACTATTTCAAAGCGGCTTATCAGAACGTCTTTTTTGAAGCGGCTATCAGCATTTAGTTCGTTCACACAAATACTCGTACTAGAGCATAAAATCATAAACCGCAGCTATAAACCACAGGAAAAAGAACCTACCCATAGCCATGGTAGAACTGTAGGATTGAGCACATACATGTTACCAAGGTATATCAATTGGCTGAAAGATGACTAATTCTAAGATACTCCAATGCAATATAGTTGCAAAAGTGGATTTTGATGAATTTTTTTTATAAAACTCACTTTTGAGTATCTTATAATCATTATTATAGTTGGCTCAAAAGGATAAAGAGATATAACTTTTTCATATATAGGAAGTCTTTCTGTAATCCCATGAGTACATATTCCCACTTCTAGTATACCACTTAAACGAATATTTTATACATCTTTATCGTTTTCAGTATACTTAAATACTAATTCTAAAATACTTTAATATAACTTGGTTGAAAAATTTTCATCGGAGCCTTTTCTTTTTGTTATATATAATTTTTCATGTATAAAAGGAGTACATATACATATTATGCTATAAAGTGGACTTTGATGAAATTTTTTATGGAACTCATTTTTGAATATCTTATAATTATTATTAGAGTGTACTCAAATAGATAAAAAGATATAACAATACCACTAAAGAGATATATTAGAAGTGTGAGTACATACAGAGTATAGAACCATTTTTCTATATATATGTATATATATACACCAAAGTTCCGTTCCGGCCGGTATAAGCTGGTATGTACCGTACTGGTCCCTAAACCGGTACAAGTACCCATACGTTCCATACCAGCCCAAATACTAGTTAATATCAGTAAATTCCAATCAATATTGGCTCAATACCGGCTGGTACCGGTGGAATTGATAATAACATCTATTGAACTATATGTTATATTTGATACTACTATATATTTGAAATAATATTACAAATGATATTTGGCGTGTATATAATTTATATATATATATATATATATATATATATATATATATATATATATAGTTGTATTATTGTATTAAATCCGAAACGGTATGCCGATATAGATCAGTTCTAGAATGTACTATTCCAATAATCAAACTGATGTGACCTTCGAAACAGTATTAACAAATATAATATTTACACACGCACATGTGTGTGCATGATAGGGTTATTCACTCCCGAGCGTAGAATACCTTATTCTACGTGTCGGATGTAACCGGAGCCTCGTTTACTGCACGAAACCCACTGCATGATGGTTACTCCACTCTTGTGATTGCAAAGGAGAGATGTGGGAATTTTTTTTCTTTTGATAATAAACTTAGAATTGTAATATCTCTTTAACTGATTGTCCTATCCAAGGGCGGAGCCAAGAATTGGATATGGGGGGCAATATAGACAACAAGTAGAGTAGAACCAATGAACCATGCCGGATTTACCGATCCAATAGTCACATATCAAAGTAATATGTTTCGCAAATTACAATGCAAAGAAAATTACATCTCTATTAACTTAAACTTAGCTCTACAACTACCAACAAGATCATAGGCCTTAATAATATCATCATTACTAATCTTTGCAGCTAATTCCTTTTCAATATAAATTACCAAACAATCTGGTAGAAATCCATCTCCCATTGTACTTCGAAGTCGCGTCTTCGCAAGTTTCATAGCTGAAAAACATCTCTCGGTGGTTGCAGTTGAAACCGGAAGAGTCAAGACTAATCTTAACAACCTGTCCACCATAGGATAAGATGAATCTTTACCAGTCTTAACTAATCCACTTGTTAGATCAGCAAGTGATGGTAATGCACTTAGGTCTGGATGGTTGTATACATCAAGTTGAAAATGTGGCAATTGGCACTCCAATTGAGTTCTCTCTTGACTTGAGAAATCAGCAGAATAATATTTTTCCACTAGAGTGCATATATTTGCTATGTCGAAGATGTCCAACCTTGGATCCAAAGAGGCACAAAGGGACAAAAGCTCTGTCGCTTGAGAACTGAATCGATCTTCTAGCTCAATCAATTGTTGATCAATTGCAACATTAAACACATCTACTTTGTAATGGTGAAAGGCTGTGGTGTTATCATTCTTGTTTCGGGATTTAGTTACATCAACGTACCTGCAAATTGGAAGAAATGATGTAACATTCTGCAAATTGGGAGAAATGATGTAACATTCATACTGAAATAATTTGGGCAAAACAAAAGAACATACTTCTTACTCAGATCTGGGATATCAATCTCATGCTTCTCGCAAAACAATTTGACCTCCTCAAGAAGAGGTTCCCAGCCATTATTTCGCAACTCACCAAGCAACACTTTTGTTGTAGAAACAGAATCCATCGCATTTAAGATATCAATGCTTTTCTTTTGGAGTGTTTGGCACAATATATCAGTGATCTTCATAATCTTTTCCATTAGGTGCAGAATAAACACAAAATCAAATGTGACAATGATTCGTAAGGCACCACTAGCATCTTCCCGAGAATACTTCGAAACTGAACGATCATTAGCAATGCTGCGTAGGACTGAAATTGTGGCACCAAACATCTTCTTTAAGCTCTGGATTGACTTGTAATGGGAAATCCATCTTGTGTCCCCTGACCTCTGTAGAGAGGACATCTGATTTGCTCCTCGCCCTGTGTCAAGCTCTCCCAATTCAATTTCACGAGCAATTTCCTCCGCTTGATTCGCTAGCAACTCATCATTGCGCTTAGGAGAAGCACTAACAACATTTATGATGAAATTTGCGTTCTGAAAAAAGTTGTGTACCTCATGTACCTCCCTTGATGCTGCTACAAGTGCCAATTGAAGCTGATGAGCCATGCAATGAATATAATATGCATAAGGGCACTCATTGAGAATTAGAGCTTTCAATCCATTCCACTCCCCTCACATGTTACTAGCCCCATCATAACCTTGACCTCTTATATCTTGTATACTCAAGTCATTACCTGAGAGGACAGCACAAATTGACTCTTTAAGTGTCAAAGCAGCAGTATCATGAACATGGATTAGGTCAAGGAAACGCTCCTGTATAAGTCCTTCCTTGCAAACAAATCGGAGGACTATCACCATTTGCTCTTTTTTAGACTCATCTCGAGCTTCATCAACTATTATGCAAAACTTGCTACTACCAATTTTCTTCTCTAATTGATTTCTGCACTTTTCGAGCAACTACGCTTAGAATTTCCTTTTGGACATCAGGTGAAGTGTACTTTGCATTTTTTGGAGCATTTTCTAACACAACCTCTTTAACCTCCTTGTGATACGAAGCCAAAAGCTTGAGCATTTCAAGAAAATTACCCCTGTTTAAGGAACCAGGAGATTTATCATGGCCTCTAAAGGGACAACCTTGGAATGTCAACCACCTAAATATAGAAATAAAACAAGTTCAGATTAGATAGTGCATCACATATAACTCTGGTTGCAAAAACAAAAAAGAAAAGTGAGAAGTTCTTATTATTACCTAATGCAATCAATCGTAGTCGCAAGCTTTAGTCTTCCTGCTGCAACCATTATCTCTTTTTGTTTAACCATCACAATGTCAATTTGAGCCATTGTGTTCTTAAGATTATTAAAACACCGAACTGAATAATTGTGAGCTGAGCTGGCATCCCCCATGTGTTTTAGAAGAGAACATTCATTTCCATCATTAACTTTCTTCCAGTTCTGAAACCCCTTGACTGTGAATGCATCTGATCCAGATTTTCCAATTAGTTTCTTGGAAAAAATAAAACATGGTAGACAATAAACACGATTTGTGTGAGGTGAATATTCTAGCCAAGTAAATTGCTTGAACCAACTGCTTTGAAATCGGCGACGATGAGATAATTCACTGAGTGGGTACTCTGCTAACATAGGTTGATATGGGCCCTCTAAAATATAAAATCTTCGAGCTTCATCTTGTTGATCAGCTGGCAATTCTAAGATTTGAACACGTTTACCAAGGTCTCTCTCAAATCTAGTAGCTACAATTGGTTGATGCTCGACAGCCTCGGCTTCTAATGGTGCAGCAGCAACACTACTCTGATTATTAGGATTTTCCACATATTCATTAGGAGTTTCCCCTTCCACGTTAGGAGTTTCAATACAATTAGCACTTGAACCAATAGGCTTAAAAAAACTATGAATTATCTTTTTCTTCTTCATATCATCTAAAATTGTAAAGAGAAATTTAGATAGTAATTACATAAGAAAATTAGGAAATACCACCGAATGAATGATTAGTGAATACCAGGCGACAAGCAGGTCAAAAGAATCGAAACAACGCGCTAGCCGGCAGCTGCAGACCGCAGTGGCGCAGTACGTGGAGGCGTGGTTGTGTGGAGCGCTGCAGGCCTACAGCGCTGAACAAATCGATCAATCAGACGCAGCGACGGTCGACGCCTGACGGCGCACTACTGTCTCCTGGGCTCCTACGGGCTACGGCCGACGCACTACGGCACTAGAACAGGCTCCTGGGGGCGGCAGGAGGCGGGAGCCGGGAAGTCGGGAACTGCCGAAGTGCCGAGCAATCCCTTGGTACCGAGTGCCGAACCAAGAATGTGGCCTCCTGCAGTCCTGCGAACTCTGCAGTCCTGCGAACTGAACAGGCAGCCTCGGCGACGCGAACAGACACAGGCGCACAGCCCCCTGCGATTCTGCGAACCAAACAGCCAACAGGCGGAATAGCCGAATAGGTGAACAGGCAACAGCCGAACGGCCCGAACAGGCAACACTGCATGCAGTCACAACTCATAGGATTAGTAAATTTCATTGGCAGCAGTGGATTAGCATTTACTATTTACTAAACTGTAGTTTCATTGGGGGGTGCCAGGCCCCTCCTGGCCCCCCTGTCTCCGCCACTGGTCCTATCTACGATCCGTTTGCACTGTTGTGTTTCAAATTACAAGTTTAACAAAATGATATGCATATTGAATATATTTTAACGCTGCAAAAGTCATTTACTGTATGAAATACGATGTTTTATTGCACCACCATAAGAAATTTACTACATTTTTCTAAATGCAAATGAGTGACATATGCGTAGAATAAAACTGGCTGAAGTCGGTGTTTCGTTTTACTATATGAAATATGCTATTGTACTGCACAACCATAAAAGATTTAATATACTTTTTTTAGTGCGGACGGGTGACATATGTAGAATAAAACTGGCTGGAGCCGGTATTCGTTTTACTGCACGAAATACACCTTTTTACTGCACCATAACAAGAGATTATTTACTGCACTGGTATATTGCATCTTCTAATGCTTCATCGCTCCATGCATGTAGATCTACCAGCCGGAGGAGTGTATGGTCGGTGCTTGGATTGCACTGTTGTGAGTTTCATTTTCGTGGATCTCATGTGAGTGCTGCTCCGGGCGGGCCTGTGCTGTCCGCGTGCCCCTCGCCCGTCGATCCGTCGGAGAGATCAATGTCGCCAGTCGCCGGCCAGCCTGATGCCAGTCGTCGACAGAATGATCTGTTCAAAGTAAGATGTTCTAACCTTTAACTTGATTTTTTCTCGAACACGTAGAAGAGTTGCGTATCTTTATATTAAGAAGAAGAGAAAAAAAACCTTACAAACTCACAACCCAAAACATACACTTACTCTAAGATAAACTCGTCTATAGTACAATAACAAGAACAAGATCAACCTCTACCAGAAACAAGATCTAGATCAGAGCCTGGGGCGGAGTAGTTAGGTATGAAATACTATTTGCTCCAGCCAGCTCTCAAATCCTCATCTCCTCGCTTGCAGATGACAATAGAACCCTAATATCTGGTGCAGTCCTATCGAAGACACAACGATTGTTTCATATGGCGAGAGGTGAGAACATAACAATTAAGAAATTCTGAGCTAGTGTTTTTTGCCACAATCAGTTCACATCGAGAAGTATATAGGGATTCTTCTTACAGTGAAAAATGAGATAACAGCTTCAGTTTCGCTCTTGGAAGTTGGGATTTGGGGCCCAATGTTCTAATTTGTAGCTCGTCAGCAAGTGGTATAATTCTTATGCCTTTTCAGTTACTAATGGATGTATTGTGTACCGGGGGCAATGACCATATTTTGAGCCATCCAACTTGTTGTAACTTGTAAATCCCATCTTTCAGTCACTATTAAATGGGACGACTGGCAGGAAGCTTGGCCATTTCATGGGCCACTTTTTTTCTTTTTTTTTCTTTTTCTTTTTTCTTTTTGCTTAGGCTGGACAAAGAGGATACAAAGATGGCCAAGCTTCTTGACAAAGGATAGAGTGCGATGTGTGTTTTTTTTTACAAACAAAATTCTCACCACACAGCACTAATCATTTATTAACAAATGTTAAAGGAGAAACTGCTAAGACTTTTTGTAGCTCCATGTTTAATCTAGCTTTAAAACAACATTGTCCCTCCAATTTGATGCTACACAGCTCGACGTTTAATTAGCTTGAAGAAAAAAACATTTGGTCCATTCCCACGCGCAAGAACGAAAAAAAATTACAAATAGATCATTTCAATTCAATTGAGAAAACTGGTCAAATGTACTGTATTAGTTAGTCTATATCATAAAAAATCTTTTCAAACCATCTTATACAAAATATTATGTAACCTCCTTTACTTCAACCTTGTGTTAGAATGGTGAAATTGTACTAATCCCCCCGAATAACTGGGAAACTTGTGCGTTTCAAACATACCCTTAATGGTTACATATCTAGCATGTTTGATCTCCAAAACAAAAGAACACACCATCAATGTCGTCAAATCAGGGGCGTTCAGAATGATGTTAGCTTATAACTTTTTTTATTATAGCTGACTTATTTTTTTACTGTAGCTGAGTTGGTTTATTTAGTATAATTAAATTTAAAAAAATTATAAATAGTAAAGAATATGTTAGCCCATTACAGACAATGTAAAGGAATACGAGAAAAAAGAAAAGGCAAAAAAGCCCAAAAAATCTAAAAAAACAGAAAAACGAAATTACTGAATAGTAAAAAAAAGCAAAAATCATAAACATAAACTGACTTGAAGCCAAAATGAGCGGGGTTATGCTAGCAAGTCAAATCAGAGCTTCCACTGACCAGTCAAATTAGTTTTATTATCTGTGTAAATGAATATAAAACCCCTGCTCTTTTAAGAGGAAAATAAATCATTGGTTGTTAGTACAGAAATCACAGAAAACATACTTTTTTATCATTTAAAAAAAACTCACCACCATCCTAAACGGACTATACCTAAACGGGCTGTGTCGAATCCGGATCCGTACCGTGCCGGCCGGTCGGCAGACAGCTTTCGGTGGGGTCTAAAATTCTCGACCACCATCAAACTCGCCATTTGGCGTCTTGCAAGCGCACGCAGCGCGGGCGATGCTCGGCTGCGGCCGCTTAGGCACGGCCGTAAGGCGATGTAATAAGCGGCCGTCGTCGTCGCGCTGCCGCGCGCGAGAGCAAGCCGTGCATGGCGAAGCCGCTGCGTGCGGCCGAGACGCAGTTAAGGCTAAGCGGGCGTCTTGCCGGCCAGCCCGCTTAGCCCAAAAACAAAAATAAGAAAAATTGTAGAAAAATAAGAAAAATTGTAAAAATTGTAAAAATTTAGAAAAATTCAAAAAAATATAGAAATTTATAGACATTGCTAATCATAAAATAAATATTTGCAATGACATAATGAGCTTTATTAACTTATTAAATTACATGGGATGGTCATGCCTCATTAAAAACTTTACCAAGTAAAAACTCAATTTGAGAAAACCTTGGTAAAGAAAAAAGAGTACAACCTATAAAGCTCATTAGTGAATTGCAATTTCAACAATATTATGAACAATTATAGGAGAAGTAGGGTAATATATTCCGGAAAGGCAAAGTGTAGCTTTATGAAAAATTTCTAAAAGGAAAATATTTTTCAAAGAACAACCCAATCGTTTCAAGAAGTTCGGGTCTCTAACTTGGGTTCTCTTGGAGGAGCTACGAGATTGATGGCTTTGGGTGTGAAGGAAAGCAGATAAGGTGCTCCTATATGGCAATATATGTTTAAGCATAAGATAAGTAAAGTTCCATCTAACAGCATGTCTAAAGCAAATTTTCTAGGATTTAACATTCATTGCTACGCAAAAACTCTTATATCACGGCTATTCGTTGGTTTGAACAATTAATAAATGAAATAGCATCTCTAAAAGAATCAATACAAGCATTTAATCTTTTTAAACCGGATTTAACAATAAGATTAATAATATGACAAGCACAACGTTGATGCAATAAGAAAGAGTGTGCATAAGAATTAAACACAGTGTAAGAATTTCCATAGCTTTAGTGTTTGCAATTGCATTATCTAAAGTTATAGAAAAATTTTATCTGTGAGACCAAAATCTTCTACAACTCTAATAATACTTTCTGCAATATTTTCAGACTATGTGAAACATTAATTAATTTAAATCCTATAATTCTTTTTCCATTACCCAGTCATCATTAATATAATGAGCAACAACACTAATATAATCCTCTCTAGCTCTACCACTCCATATATCGAAGTTAAAGCAATAGAGAATGTACAGTATGAAACATTTCTTTCATTTTATCACGACAATTGTTATAATATTTAATTAAATCTCTAGTTGTTGTTTGCCTAGATACGATTACTAAATCGAGGTTATGAGCAGTCCTAATATATTTTTGAAAAGCGTCAGACTCACCAAAATTTAAAGGTAAATCTTGAGAAGCAATTAATCTACAAAGAGATTCCCGAGCTACCTCTGGGTTGTACTCCCACGTACGTACCGAGCCGTCAGGGTTATATTGCAGTTGTGTCTGGCGCATTTGTATTCCTTGCTTTTTCTTGCAACTTGCAGCATGTCGTTGTAGATGACCCGTCCCACCTGAAGATTTTGCAGTCAATTCATTACCACAAATTTTACAAACAACATACCTCACCAAGTCCCATCATCCTCGGTCTTGAACTTCTTGTCGAAATCATTCCAAATCTGTTGATGTACTAGCTCTTGATCTTTTGCACCGTGCTTTGAGTCGTGGATGCACTTGTTGAGCCAATGAGAAGATGGATCGATTGGACCTGCGCTCCGGGGCCATCATTTCTTCGGCATTTTCAGATGGATATGCTTGTGGAAACGGTTGCATATCCTCTGTAGAGGCCGAATCGGAGAGTTCAAAATCGTAGTTCTCCATTAAATCAATCTGTAAATTAAAATAGTAAAGAATGATTAACTTCCTATTAAACCAACCAATAATAGCAATAAATTAAACTAATAAATAATACTCAAAAATTAAAATAAGACAGAATTATTACCTCCTTTGCAGCCCTCACAAAAATCTAAAGATTTTTGAATTTTGAATTTTTCCGAATTTTCACCAAATTCGTGCAAGCACTTTCGAATTTTCACAGCTAAACCGAGAGAGAGTGAGATTTGAGGTGTGGAGAATGGAGGCGGATGCCCACCTATTTATAGAAAAATTTCAGATTTTTTGAATGTTTTGCTATTTTTCTCGAATTTTTACCCCAACGGTTCAAAAACGGCTATTTTTCAAAAATCCGGGCGGGCGTGCCGTGCGGGCGGCCGCACGCCCGTTTAGAGCCGTTGGCCGCCGTCGTCGCGTCGTGCGTCGCGCGTGCGTCTTGTCGTCGCGGCGCGTCGCCGTGTCGGCCGACATTAAGCCAAGCCATGCCGTCTGCGGCGCCGTCTGCGCCTCGGCCGAGCGCGCCCGGTCCGGCGGGCGTGCCGGCCGGCCCGTTTACACCCGTGCCGTGCCGTTTTCGGGCCGGGTCTACAGTACCGGGCCGCGGTGCGGCCCGTGTAGGCCCGGCCCATTTGGCCAGGTATAACCACCATCCCCCGTTCCCTCCTCTCCTCCAACCCACCGAGTTTGCCACCACCCCTGTCACTCCTCACCCAAGCCAAATCTCCAACTTTTCCACTCCCGCATCTCGCCATCCATGGCGGCCTCCTCCGACTCCGACTCCGCCGCCCACCTCCGCGACGACCCCAACCTCCCCTTCGCCTCCTTCTCCCTCTCCCTCCCCCTCCGCACGCCGACCGCCCCGGCCACCACCACCACCTTCGCCTCCATCCCCTCCACCATCCACCTCCCCACCCAAACCTCCACCCTCGCCGTCTGCCTCCACCCGTCCGCCTCCGCCGCGGCCTCAGGAGCCCCCGCTGCGGCGGGCCGCCGACGCACGCTCGTTTGGTTCCGCGCCGACCTTCGCCTCCATGACCACGAGCCCCTCCACGCCGCCGCCGGGGCGTCCTCCTCCCTCATCCCCGTCTTCGTCTTCGACCCCCGCGACTTCGGCAAGTCCCCCTCCGGCTTCGACCGCACCGGCCCGTACCGCGCCAACTTCCTACTGGATTCCGTCGCCGACCTGCGCCGGAGCCTCCGCGCGCGCGGTGGCGACCTGTTGGTGCGGGTGGGGAGACCTGAGGTGGTGATCCGCGAGCTCGCGCAGGCGGCCGGCGCTGAGGCCGTGTACGCGCACGGGGAGGTTTCGCTGGACGAGTGCCGCGCTGAGGAGAGGGTGAGCAAGGCCATGGAGAAGGAGGGCATCGAGGTCAAGTACTTCTGGGGCAGCACGCTGTATCACTTGGACGACCTGCCCTTCCGGCTCGAGGATATGCCGTCGAACTATGGCGGATTCAGGGAGGCCGTGAAGGGGTTGGAGGTCAGGAAGGTTCTGGACGCTCCCGAGGAGGTCAACTGCGTGCCCATGAAGAACGTGCTCGAGCCTGGCGAGATCCCCACGCTCGCCGAGCTCGGTCTCACTGCTCCACCGGCAATGGCACAGGTGAGTCGGTTTGCAGAGAAAGATTCTTGCTTGTGTTGCACATTTAGATATTTAGCTAAGTTTGAGCATCTTGCCAGTGATCCAAGACATTTAAGTCCATGCTCACTCTTTTTATGTGGCAAAAGTTTTGCGGAATTCGTTCATTTGCAGTAAATTGTACAAGTATATGCGGGTGGGAGAAGCTAATTAATTAATTATAGCATGCTTTTGTGCCATTGACCATTTAGCTTGTCGATTGTTGTGAAGGATCCCATTCTTAGGCATTTTCGTTGGTAGGTTGGATCAATGAATCTTTGATGGTCAGGAAGGAAATTGGGTAGAAAGGTTGGTCGCTTCGTTCATTTAGGTTGGTATGGCCTAATTGTTGCCTGTTGGCCATATTATGAAGGTAGTGCTAGAGCTTACTGGGTCACTTTCCCCAACTTTGCACGGGCATGAGTAGGGGACAAAAAGGGCATGCAAGCTTTTTTTGTGTGTGTAGTAGAAATGTAGAATGATACAAAAGGAGTACTACATGGCAATAAGTATTGTGTCAGCAGAATGTGCATTATCCCACATGTTCTGCAGTCAGATTGTTTAGCATTGTCGTGCCTTCTTGTGCAATAGCTGGTTTTGTCTTTCACCTTTGTGGCATTATAGAATGATGTACCATTTTGGATCATTTGAAATGATTCACACCAGATGCTTGTTGTGATGAACTTTACTTCATCGAGGTAAACATCGCTGGGTGAAACGCCGGTAGCGTCGGCTTGGTGAGATGAGAGAGACTATATATGAGGGAGAATAATCTTGGGGAAGAAACTAAATTAATTCATCTTTATTACTTGATTCATAATGGATACATGCTATCTCTTTTATAAGAATGACCTGACTTAATCCATAAGAAATAATCTCTATTTATAAAGAAATATATCTCTAATAGATGAAATACATCCATAAGGAAGTAAACACATCTAATAAGGAAACTAATTATTCTTATCTTTTCTTCCCAACTATTAATGCACCCGTGGACCTAGCATGAATAGTACATGGTGCTACTGTACCTGTGGCACTGTTCATGTGCGCGAATAGTGCGCGACATGTTAATTCCTGCATGTGATAGCTTCTCCCTACCTTAGCAACAGCTCGTCCTCGAGCTGTTGTGGCGGCCATGGTTTCGAACCCTTGGAAACCCCACGCCGACGAGAGGTTGCTATGCCGACATGGTTCCGTGGAGACCGTTGCTTCCACACATCGTTGCGACAAACTCACCGGTCGTAGCAGAAGGCATGGTAGCAACCACGACAACGTCTTGGCAAGCTTTGGCTGCACCTCGATAGGCTATGACAGCCATGGCAGCACCACGACAGGTTTTGGCCCTACCGTAGCAGAGTGGCAGATGCTTAGGTAGACTTTGGTAGGGCCACAGCGGGCTCTGGCAGGGCGCAACAGACTTTGGCAACACCCTGCAGGCTTTGGCGACACCACAGCATGTTCCGGCGGCGTTGTGGTGGCTGCTAGGAACAGCGCCGCTGTCGTCTCTTATTACGCCTTCTTCTGATTCACGATCTTATCCAAGGTGGCATGCATGTTGAGGCAATGCTTAGTCGTGTAGCCAAAGACAATGCTGCCAGTACAACTTCAATTGGAGCTTCCTTGTTTTTGCCCCTCGCTGCCATCATCTTCTTCACCATGCTCTCTACATTCTTGAGTCCAGCGATGATTTCTTCGTAGCCATCAATGATCTTGGTACATGTTAACTCGGTAGTAGAAGCTATGGTGAGTGACTGTGATACTAAATAAATAATAAAGAAGTAATTCCTGCATGTGACACTTATGCCCTTGCTTTGGCCTTATGGTTCCCCGTCGTCTCATTGATTTAAGGACACCTTAAACCTATAATTTGAGGCCTGTTATGAATTTTATGTGTAGAATGTCGACACTAGACAGTGACATCGATGCTGAAATGAAATGCTGTGTTGTAGGTGGTTTTGTATGTGTAGAATGTGGACACTGGACAGTGACATCAATGATAGGATCATTTTGCTACAACTCGTATCCTTCTATAATGATTGTGCAACTTGCGTGATAATATATACTTTTTATTTTTAGTTATACTATGCATTTTCATATTCTCCTGTCATATCCTTGTATAATGATTGTGCAACTTGTGTGATAATATATATTTTTTATTGTCAGTTATACTATCCATTTTCATATGCTCCTGTCACCTGTACCCTACACCCTTTCAATTCAGCATGTCCATCCTCCTGTACGCTACGTGTGCCCTAATTAAAAAGGCTAATTTGTTCATTTAGGACTCAAAACCTGCTGTTGGTTCTACTCTCATTGGTGGTGAGGCAGAAGCTCTGGAGAGACTGAAGAAGTTTGCCGCAGAATGCTGTATGCAGCCAAACAAAGCAGACAAAGACAGTACTCGTGATAGCGTATATGATGCTAATTTCTTCTGCAAAATTTCTCCATGGCTTGCTACAGGGTGCCTCTCTCCACGCTTCATGTATGAGGAGTTAAAGAAGCATGCTACTAGGTATGCGACGTTGTTGAACAGTATAGGGAAGAGGAACATTCTTAGGCTCGTCATTATGTTAGTGTTTCATTTGCTTTTGTACATAATTGGCAATTTCCCTCTCCTTCCAGAGCATTTCCATCTGGGTCAACATCCAAGAACGGAGATGGCACATCTGATGCTGGGACAAATTGGTTAATGTTTGAATTGCTATGGAGAGATTTCTTCAGGTACCTATTTCTTATAAACCTCTATATAAGATGATATCATGATGCTTTTGCGACTCCCATGTTATCCACTGAAATATCTTGTATGTCATGTAATCTGAAGTTCGATTGTTTCACCAAGGCGAAGATAAGTGATACTTGACCAAATTTTTAGCATTAGCCTCCTTTACTTTTATGCTTGTCATGTCTTTAAAATGTTATTTCACATACTATTAAGATGCAATGCAGATGCGCAGCTACTTTAATCTTTAATGGGTAAACACTAACTAGTTACCACTGCAATATGATGTAACTGATGACCAATAACTGACGAATGAAACATCTTAGGTTCATCACAAAGAAGACTGTTCTGCACAGAAGGACTCCGAAGTTGTGCCTGCCCCTGCGTGTGCTTGATCATGAACATAGTTAGCCAAGCTGAGAGACAGCTGCTGTATTTTGTCCTTTTCTTGTAACCAACTCATGCAAACTTCCAATGGGGTGTGATTTTTTTGCCCAATAAATGTTGCTAGTGAAAGTGATGCTCCGAGTAACCTGTTCCTGCAGTTTGCACCAAATTGATCTCAGAAGAGATCATTGTATCTGTCTACATTACTGAATTGCGCAGGCGGCAGCAGGAGGCCTAATATGATTCACAAGACACCGCATTGCCCCGTGGAAGCCACGGCACGTGCAAAAGGGTACAGAATTCTTCGCAAGAATTCTTCGCAAGGTAGTCCAAACAACTTCAACGTTGACTTCTTAACATTGCTTTTTTTCCCTTCGCATTATCTTTTAAGATATAACGGTATTTTCATTTTTTATTCATTTTTCTTTAATTAAATACATCAAGATTAACCAAGTACTTTTGAACGGGCCCAAGTATTCGTTCAGAAGACCGATGCTCTGTTCCATGTGCAATTTGACGAACATTAGTAATCAGCACTGAACCAATCATACTACAGAGAGAACACAAGAAGCACATCTCTGGCTAACTACAAAAGCGAGACCCAACAATTCTTCAACCTGATTATCTAAGCATCACATGGAAGTTCACCATGCTTACAAACATAGGCGGGCAATTTAAACATCAAAACTCATCTCTTCAAAGGCTACTGCATAGGTACTCCAGCGAGTTCAAAAAGTTCACAAGACATAAAAAGGCAGTGCATCTAATCCTCCTCCTCACCCTCGTTCTCAGCGATGTTGAAGTACCGGAGCTCGTAGACACTGCGGTCCTCGTTTGATGCGATCACCCGGAGCCAGTCACGCACATTGTGCTTCTTCAGGTACTTCTTGGTCAAGTACTTCAGGTACCTGAGAACAGACCAGCCATATCTCAGATTAAAGCGAACAAAAGAACCTGATCTGCATCATAGAAAAGCAACAGAATTCATACATGCAACCTACACGAAATGCAAATTATCGAGCAAAGGACCCAGCGTTCAATTGATGCAGTTCAACATCAACCGAGTATCAGTAAATTAGGGATTAGAGAAGCCCAGACCACAGCACCAGTTAGGGGGCTCAAACAAGACATCAGTCAAGATATTCTCACAACAGGCAACAAGTATTGGCTAAAAATCTGTTACAAGAAACTGTATCGGTGGCATGGCATCAACAAATGGACTGCCCTAAGCATAAACATTCATCAATCGACCAGAGAAAGAGCAGTAGTAGTGCAATAATCTTGACTTCCATATCATGCTAAGTTGAAACAAAAGAGTATTGCTCCTCGAAAACAAGCATAGCCGAGAACAAGGTTTCCATGACATGACAGTGTGCAATTTGCAAGTCTGCAAGTGAAATGTTACTACAACACTCATATCAATTTCCAACACTCATGACAAAGTGCCGTGGGCTGACATGGTAATGTAGGGGCTGTTAGCTTTTACTGAGCTATTCAATTAAAGGAAAATGAAGAAAAAAAAGGGGGGGAAAATGAAAAACACCGTTATATCTCCACGGAGCCGAATACCGAATCGCGCCGCCACGCCAAGCATGACCAGTTGGCCACATAGGGCGCGCACAAGAACACGCACAGATCGATTCATCCGCTCTAGGCTTCAAGAATCGCTACCCGAGAACCACATCTAGGAGCAAGGTAAAATTGGATCTGGGGGAAAGCAAGCGGGCGTGTGCGCGCATACCTCTTGGAGAATGGGCCGTCGGAGGTGACGGTGACCTTGGTCTTGTCGCGGGAGACTGTGACGGACTCGCCGAGGTTGCCGGCCTTGCCCCCGGCGACCTTGATGCGCTCCTGCAGGAACTTCTCGAGCGACGCGATCTCCATGATCTTGTCGTCGACGGGCTTGGTGCAGTCGATGACGAAGGTGGCCGAACCCTTCTTCTTGCCGCCCTTCGCCGCCGCCGCCACGCCGCGTGCCATCTCTATCTCGCACGCCTCTCCGCCTCGCTTGCCCTTTGGAGTCTCTGCTTCGGTGGTGGCTGCGCGGAAACGATACAAGGAGGCGGCGGAGGTGGCTATAAACATTAGGGTTGGGCGGATCGAACAGTTGAGGTTGTTCAATGGGGAGATCTGTAGCCAATGGGCCCAAAACCTGGGCTCTGTTACGGGCCGTTAAAGAATGCAGTCTCCTTTGTGCGTTTATTTGTCCACCGTCCCGTAATACAAGTCCATAACCCCGAACCGAAACCACACACGCATCAGCATCGCCTCCCTCCCGTCTCCGAACGCAGCCGCTGCTCCAAGAACCCTAACCATGGCGCGGTTCCACAACGTGAGCTCTGTCTCTCTTGACCCCTCGACCTTCCTTTCACGGCCTCGTCTGCTTGGTTTTTGTTCGGTTTGACTGACCAGTCTAGTTCTTGCCGGAGCAGAAGAGGAACGGGGGACGCGGCGGCGGCAAGGGCAAGGGCAAATGGAAGATGCCGGCGTCTTTGGCGCGGAAGCAGCAGGCGGCCATGGAGAACGTAGACCAGGTCACCGGCGCCAAGATCCCCAAGAGCTTCGTCTTCTCCCGCGGCAAGCTCCCCTCCACGCTCCGCCACCTCCAGCAGGACCTCCGCAAGCTCATGCTCCCCTACACCGCCCTCAAGCTCAAGGTCCCTCCCTATCCTGAGCCCCTCCTCCGTCACAGCCCCAATCCATGAGTAAACACGTTTCTTGGCATGCTCACGAGCCGCGATTTTGAGACATTCGACAGGAGAAGAAGCGGAACAACCTCAAGGACTTCGTCAACGTTGCCGGCCCATTGGGTGTGACGCATTTCTTGATCCTTTCTAACCCAAAGAGCTTGCCGCACTTGCGCTTCGCGAAGTCGCCGCAGGGCCCGACCTACACGTTTCAGATAGAGGAGTATGCTCTCGCAGCAGACATCGCAAACTCCCAGCAGCGGCCGAGGTGCCCCCCAGAGATATTCAAGAGCTCACCTCTGGTACATACCACGGTGCTGTATTTGTTTTAAATTAGGATATTGCTACGTTGTAGCTTACCTTTGTGTGGAAATTTATGGGTTTGACAGGTTGTACTCAGCGGCTTCGTTGGTCTTGGCGAGCCTTTCAAGAGTTTGGTTACCTTCTTTCGGTATATGGTCCCTGTTATTGATCCAGACACTGTAAGTATCAGGCAATGTCTTCATGATGGAACTTAGTGTCTTATTTTTGGCATATTAAAATGATATTGCATTTTACATGGTAGGTTAAGTTGGCAACCTGTCAAAGGATTCTGTTGTTACAATACGACAAAGAGACGGGGGTTATCGATTTCCGGCATTACTCCATCAAGCTCCAACCTGTTGGGGTCAGTCGCAAGATTAGAAAGCTCATGCAGAACAATCAAGTGCCAGACCTAAGGGACCTTAAAGATGTTAGCGATTTTGTGACAAAGTAAGAACTGATTTATCTTCTGTACACTGCATTGTAAGGACATATTGCCAACCATGTGGTAAATTTGCTAACACCATAGTGTCTTATTCGATTTGTACAAGTATATTCTTACTTTGCTTACAAGCGTTAATCCTATGTTCATATGTTGTTAAATCAGTCGCTATATGCCATTGAGAATAACGAAATTGTTGTTAAGTGATAAGCAATAAAGCAAATAAAGATTCAAATTTGAAGGGAAACCTTCTATGCTTTCAAATATAGGAAGCTCCAACAGTTGCATACTTGCATTGCTGAATGGATGGCATGGACCTAACACCCAGGAACTATGTTGAAATTATAGCATTCACGAGAGGTTGAACTTGTCCTTTGAGCAATTATACAGTTTGGAAGACATTCCTGTGCTTGAAATAATTGGAAGCTTCCCATGAAGTTCATACCTGGAAGCATGTATGATTGTTCTCTTAAACATGTATGCCCATCTCTTAAGTCTTCCAAGTTCATTGTTCAACATTGGATGACTAACCTTGGGTGTTTTCCCCCTTGTATTTTTATTTTGAGATTTGATGTTTAAAAATGAAGGATGGGCTATTTAACAAGTTTGTTATCCATTGTTTTTTGATTTAAAATGGAAACCAACAAACTGGAACTAATTAACTTGCACTTGGACCTGTTCATTACAACTCAATAGTTTGTTACTTTCAGATTAGATAAATGTGATGATTCAGACATTATAGCCTGATATTGTGTTTTTTATAAGTTATACACCAATGCCCATTGTTCCTCGGATCTTTGTTTAGTATAATACGCCCTTTTATTTACTGTTTTCCATTTGCCAGAGCTGGATATGGATCAGAGAGTGAAGCAGATGATGAAGCAGCAACTGTAAGTCTAGCAAGTGATGTAGACAAATTAAACCGGGCATCAAGAAAAAGTGCTGTAAGACTCCAGGAGATTGGACCAAGGATGACTATGCGCCTAGTTAAAGTTGAATCTGGGCTATGTTCAGGAGATGTCCTATACCCTCAATCTGGTGAGTTTCCTTTGATACTGTGGTAACGTCTACTGCTTTTACTTTGGCTAAATTTCTATGATTCAAACTACAGAGGGAAAAGAAGATGTGGGAAAGAAGGGAAAAAAAGTGGAGGGAGAGACAGAAGGTCCGGAAACTGAGGAAGTGATTGAGCCGGAGGATGGGCCTGATGATGAGCTGGAGGGTGGCTCCGAGGACGAGTCAGATGAGGAAGAGTAATTTAGATGAGCATGGGAAAGCACTGACCACCATCCTACGAGGATTGCCAATGATGTCCTGCAACGACATAAAGCTGAGCTCGGTTCATCCTTCAGAAAACATAGGGATAAAGCACATGCAAAGATTATCCTGGATCTGTTTCATTTGGCTAAATCAACAGGTTATTAGTGCTGTATCATGATACATCCATCTCAATTTTGTGATGTGGGGTGCAAATTTAAGTAATAACTGCAAATTTTCAAGAGAGTTGAACATTGGTTTTTGAATGATTTCGTGGAATGTGACTCGGGGGTTGTGTTGGAGACTAGTTAAAACAAAAGGCTCCCTCAAACTTGGAAAGTGTACTCGGGGAAATTCCAATTGCTGGAATGATTCCCTAGTAGTCTTAGTACAAATCTTGCTCGAGTCAATTTTCTCCAAATAAACGGATACCCGATACCTCTGCAGGTTTGTTATGTTACAGCAGCTGAACCTGAAGTTGCCAAATCGCAGACTGGAACCAGCGTTCCACAATCATCGTTTGCAAAGTACTAGGCACTGTTAAGCTTTCCTTCGCTGCGACATTTCTGCTGTTCGATCAGTTTCTTGTAGATGAACTTATGATTCTGACTTCTGAGGTGCTGAGAATTCCCGCGAGACTGTTGGTTGTAATATCCCTTTCTTCTGCCAGCTTACCTTCTTCTCTCTCTCACTAAACCTATTAATAAAAAAATAGATTAGCTCATCACGTATAATATAAATGAATATAGAAAAAACAACCAATAAAAGGCTCAAAAAATACTAAAAACCAGAAAAAAACATAAAAATTCTAAATAGTGAAAAATAAGTCCGACACCATTGCAAATTCAGTGGAACTTTCGGACTGCACTTTCTGAAGATTTTCTGAAAACTGTCTAAACAAATTCAGTGGAACTTTCGGAGTGCATTGCATACAAATGCGTGCAGTCTAGCTCTGATCCCCTGGATGAGCCGAACATATAAAATTCAAGAATTAAACTGAAGTGGCCAGCGAGAACCTTCTAATTACTATCTATAATACTCTTTATATTATCTATAAACATCACTAAAGATAGATTATATAATAAATTATTTTTTTATATATCTCTATAGACAGTTTTTCTATATACAATATGTGTTATTTCTTATATATCTTCTTTCTTTACATCATCTTATATTTTATATGATAAAATTTATAGATAGTTGATATTGTATCATTGTACATGCTCTAGTATAAGATGTTTTAATGGATGTAGATTACCGTTCGATCGGCAAGCACAAAATTCAAGCTTTAACGCCTTGGTAGTTTGTATCTCGATGGACCGATTTGTCGGTCTCATTGGATACACGTCATGACGATCTTCAAGCATTTTACTCAAAAATGCATAAAATAAATTAAATAAAACGACTACAATTCAAACGTAATTACCGATGAGCTGTGTGTTATTTGTAGAAAAGTATACAACGACTGCCTAGGTTAGGCCGCGCTCAACACAGCATCTAGCGTTAGCGTTTGGTACTGTTTAGCTTTTTTTTACTGTGCGTTTTTATCTGATTATTTTTTTTATTTTAGATTTTTTTTATTTTTTTATTTTTTTTTCGTATTCCTTTGCATTGTTTATAATATGCTAACATTTTTTAAATTTAAGTATGCTAAATAAACCAACTCAGATGAAGTAAAAAAATAAATTAGTTATAATAAAAAAACCATAAATCATCACTATTCTGAACACCCCTAGCCATTCGGCTTACAACCCACGTGTCAAAATGTTGGAAAAGTAAAAAAAAGACAAATAACATATCCAACCTACGGTTAGTGCATAGTTAGCCCAAAGAGCTGTTTAACAATCTCAATTCTCACTCTACAAGGATGTTCATATTGACTTTTATAGTTCAAAACGAGATGGTAGTAAATAAATAAATAAGTTATTTTTTAAAACCAAATATTTATATTGTTTTTTAGCTTCTTTAAGTAGAAATGGGAAGTATAAGCCAATAGGCCATAATAACTGCTGAACCCTATTTGATAGAGCTTTTTTTTAGTTGCAGTTTTTTTTCACTATTTAGTAATTTCATCTTTTTGTGATTTTTTTAGATATTTTAGGTTTTTTGTATTTTCTTTTTTCTGTATTCTTTTGTATTATCCGTGACGGACTAACATATTTTTTCTATTTTTATATTTTTTTTAAATTTTATTATACCTAATAAATCAACTCAATTATAATAAAAAAATAAATCAACTACAGTAAAATTTTAACCAAAAAAATAGAAATCATAGCCGAACACCGCTAGAGAATACCAAAGTGAATTTCACGGACGGCAATCTGAGCTCCCCCCACCAACCCCGACACGCGCTGTGTCACTGCACGTGGGCCCACCCATTGGCCCACTGGCAGTACTCTCCATTACACCACCGCCGAACCCACCCCTCTCCGCTCATGTGATCCACCCCCCTTCTCACTGTCCCTCACATGCCTTATCTCGCTGGTTCATCATTTCGCACTCCCACCCCTCCTCGCTCTAAAAGCTTCGCAGTGGTACCAGCGCCACCACCAGTCCACCACCCAAGAAAGATCTCTCACTCGGCACTCGCAAGCTAGCGCGCGGCGAGCAATGGCGGGAGCGGCGGACGAGTACCAATACGGGGGCCCGCGCGGGGCGCCGCACGGCCTGCTGCTGGCGGTGGTGGTGGGGCTGGTGGTGGCGGGCCCGCTCTTCCTGGGCAACGGCGGCGAGGCGTTCACGGACGCCGTCGCCGAGCTGCTCAGCCCCGTCGGCCTGCTCCTCCTCCCCGTGGGCCTGCTCCTCCTCATCCGCCTCCTCTCCTCCGACCGCGGCGCCGCCGCGCTTGCCGACGTCTTCGCCTTCGGCGGCTCCCCCGACGCCGTCCACCGCGTCGGCGGCTCCCCCATCGGCGTCGCCCTCATGCTGCTCCTCATCCTCGCGCTGCTCTACTACCGGTCCGCGCTCTTCGGCGACGGCGGCGGCGACGACGAGTAGGTAGGATCGATGGATCTTGGGTTGGTTGGTTGGTCGGTTGTTGCGACTCGCACGAGGGGCTGTTTTGTAATTTGAAGTCTGTGAGGGGGCGTGGCTGTAAAAGAGCACGTGTAAATTAATTACAGTACTACGCGCTGTTTCCTTTGGATTTCGATCTTGCTCTGCGGAAGGTTGAAGCTTCCGTGCTGCATCGGTCCATGTGCCTGTTGTACTCTTGCGCTTCTTCTCGTCGGTGATCTCTTTTTTAGGCCCTTATCGATTCGGTTCTTTTCGACTTCAATTTTTAGCTTCAGTTTTTTTTTACTATTCACTACATTATCTACTACCTCAGTTATAATATTTTTTCAATCAACTACAGTATTTTTTCAGCAAAAATCATCGTTATTCCGATCACCCCTTTACTCCGCTAATTACCCTACCCCACCAGCAGTAGATATCAGAAAGTGAGTCGGAGTGGCTGAGATTGGTGAACCTGTTCTAGAATTTGCGTTCGAATTAAATCTTTTTACAGCAAAGCTAAAGTGAAATCGCTGCTAAAGTAATTTTGGATTGGTCGGTGCCTTTTGAACCGATCGATAGTGCCACGCAGCCCACACTGCTACTGCATCTAGCCGTGCACCGTGCGCTACTAGTTGTAGTCTCACTTTCACCGGTAGTAATAGATGCAAAATTTGTCTACCAACTTGACTACCAAGCGATGCTACATTTCTCCCCGATATAGAGAACTTTGTGCTACATTTAATGCGCACTAGTGTAGCTGTTTTGTGTCGTACTTTGTTCATCAATTTGGTAATGTGATGGTTGAACGTACTACAGGACTATTGGAGCAAGTTATTTCTCAGTTAAACTGTATTTATCCACAACTCATTGTAGCTGCATACCAAGAAATCACTAAAAAAATTTTAAAAAATATTTAATGAGAAATGACTATACATACTTCTATAAAAATGATATACCACAATCTCGCTTAATCTTTTTCGAAGCATTTAGGTAGGAGTGGAGAGAGAAAAAAATTGCAATACTACATTCTAAATTTCGTTAATGAATAAATATGTTGAAATAGCTACTCTCAAGGCTATGGACAAATAAAACGAAACGGAGAGAGAGTAGTATACTTCATGTTGATTCGTTCTCCGCTCGGTCATCTTTGTATTTCGATTTAAACTCTCCATTTCGTCGAACCTTCTGTCTTCTGCCGTGCGGCGTGGATGTGTGCCATGCAAACAGGATGGAGGCATCTTTCTGGTGACGCGTGAACAGGTATATGCATATATAAAATGATCACGTAAAAATAACACATGGTGTACAGTTAAAGGAGATTTTGTTCATGCCACTCAAAATGTGTACAATATCATTTTTACCATTGAAAACTGCTTTTTTTTCCATATTTCCATCTGCGTGTATTTTGTTTTTACCACTGTCCAATCTTCCGTCAAGTTAACAGGAGTTTGACCGTGAAAAAATATGCAAAAAAAATAAAACTTCACAAAAGTTGAGGAAGATTATTTAACAATGTTCCATAAAAGTTTTTAGCAATGTTCCATTAAAGCTGAGGAAGATTAAAATGCTTTCCTCATTGTATTTTTTTGAGAAATTTTCCTAGTGTAATTCTTCAAAAAAAATGTTCAAATGTTATCCTTAAAATTTTCTTTTTTTACTTTTTTATTCTATTTTTTAGTATTTTCCTTTTTACATTTCTCAATGATCAAAATCTGTTGACCTGATAAAAAAAAAGTAGGAGTGGCAAAAACAAAATATACATTGACGGAATGATGGGGGTGGCGAAAAACCGAAACGAAAACAGTTTGAATGACAGAAACAGAATTTCCCGATTACAAAGCGTCTTCTCCGTCGATTCGCATCGGTTCGGTTGTCTAGGCCGCGGCGTTCGGTGCACCCAAAGATCGGTATTTCGATTATCGGACACACGGCTTCTGTTTGGACCTAACACGACAAGCGAACGGTGGTTACTCAAATGAAGCTCGGTTCTTCGCGATTCGCACCGTGTTCCCGTGTGAAAATCACCGCAGGCCGCAGAACACACATGCATGCCGCCACGCCCATGCGCTCTTTGCGCTTTGAATTCAACGCGCACACTCATGCCGCCGTGCCGTGCGCTTTGCGCTTTACCAGGAGGGAGCCATCATGCTGCCCCCTCCCTCATGCGCGCGCGCGCGTAACAGTAACAGATAGTAGGAAGCGCACGAGATATGTAGCGGCACTTTGTTGAAGCGCCGGAGGAGAATGGGAGACGAAACCGAGCTAGGCGCTGAGCCTCGCGACGCGGTCCTACGAAGCACTTGGAGTTGGGGGCAGAGCAGTTCAGGTTTTTTTTAGGCTATGATTTATAATTTTTTTAATTATAATTTATTGATATAATAAATTAAAAATATTAAAAAATAGAAGTCAAAATCAACCAAAAAAAACCAAATAGGACGAGTCATGCTGCATAGCATCTCGCTCCATTCAAGCACAGTAAAAATAACCACAGACAGCTAGGGCTTGGACGGCTTGCTAGGACTACTAGTCCTAGAGTGTACCGTGCGTGGAACACGTGCTAGAGGCTTGGGTGTGTCGGTGGTGCAGGTGCATGCGCGGTATAACTGTTAAGATACAACTAGACTATATTAGTATAAATTATAATTGTTATCATA
This sequence comes from Melocanna baccifera, assembly GCA_036346265.1. Lineage (NCBI taxonomy): Eukaryota > Viridiplantae > Streptophyta > Magnoliopsida > Poales > Poaceae > Melocanna > Melocanna baccifera. The sequence goes on from CM070693.1 coordinate 15,983,873, forward strand.
TAAATTAGAAAGTCATATAAATAAGAGATCATATATTGTTATCACTAAACACACAGAGTAGCAGAAAAATAGTTGAAACAATCTAGTTCAATGTAACGTGCGTAGATATAGTGAAAGTAGTCGATCGTCAACAAGCAGTACTTGATCTTCAAGAGCCTATCATCTCCTTCTCATAATTGTCCCGATCAACACCGCAGTTGCAGCGATGTCTCTATCGAAGTCCACACGTTTAGGCATAAACGTCATGTGCTGGGCGCTAGCACTAGTGCGTACAACAGGGGTTTCAAGAGGTAGTAGTTAGGATTTCGAAGTGTGTGTCTTGAGATCTCTGATCCTCGATTTTTTTGTATAACTCTCAGCCCCACGCGTCTCTTAGTATATAGCCTACTATCATATCCTCATTTGTTAGGATTAGAGATCGTGTTTAACTCAGAAAGTCTTCGATCCAATTCTTATCTAATATGAGTAGAGATCGTATTCTACTCGGAGTCTATCATCTGAATCCATATTGTTTCAACCCGTTAAGTGTTTGACTCTATAGGTTCATATATATTTGGTTGTAACTCGGAAACATCTTCCCGATTACTAGTCGGTAGCGGTCTCTAGTAGGACATATCGACCCATAAATATACACAAAGATCAATCTGGATGAATCTTATGTAATATGATTTGTAACTAGGCATAGTCATTCACGATCAGCTCATAATTACTTACGATCAAATCGTATATGGTCACAACCAATTCTTATCCCTATTTGGCCAGATCGTAGACTAATCTGTGAAATGTCCAACCGGGTCACAACCAATCAGTATACTCATACTACTAGTACGCATCTAGTCAAACCTATCGATCTGTTTACTTTTTTTGTTTCACAATATCCGATTGAACTCTAAGTGAGAAATGTGTCATCCATGTACTCTTCAATCTTCCCCAAGCTAGTGATAGAGAACTTCACGTGGTTTACTCTTTGATCACTCATGGTATGACCATGCATTTTATTTATCCGACCGCATCGAGGGGCTTAAGGATATCTCTCCTATTATATAGGAGAAACAAATCCTATATCCAGCCAGCCATATTCCTTCACATATTTTATATTGGAGTAGCATTTAGCATCTCTAAGTGCACTATTACACATGTAGAAAACTATGTTGATCTTAGGTACAATGATTATACATCATCACTGTTTGAGATCAACTAATAACACATAAGACATAACAATGTCAACAATATCTCAAGGTGGGTCAATCCAATACTATATTTTCTAACATGTGTTCACATTATTAATTTGATATCCTCATATTATGATCAGTAAAATATAATTATTAATCAACACATATGCCAATCTACAAGTTACTAGTATCCCGACCAGTGACATACGACTAAAGATCTTTTAGAATAACATCAATAACAAATAAAAGGGTCATCAATAAATCAGATACTTATCAACATTTATAAATAATTATTTATTTAAAGAAATATAATAATATTTATTTAATAAATTATAAATATAAAAAATAATATAATTATTTTGATGATTATCTTGAAAGCATACAGGTGAGTCATACAGGTGCTGATGAGTGATGGGCGCTGCGCCTGTGGCTAGAAGTAATCATGAATCCATGACGTGTTCCACAAAGCTGGCACTTGTGCGGTTCTACAGTAGGCTAGTTGGGCCCATGCGACCCTGCCCGCGAGGCCCATCCAGTAGAGATGGGGAAACTTCCAAGGGTCAGTCAGCCCCCACGTGACCCATCTACTCCCAACGTTCAGCCCAAACATAGCCCACAAACCGTATGCGCAGCCACCAGCTCACTGTTCAAGATAAAGAGTCTTTTCTTTTTAATTTATACCCTATGACTTCTATCAATAAATAAATAAAATAGTTTTTATTATGATTTTAAAACATTTTATTGAGATATCCTTTTTAAATAGATTATTAATATTTAGTTCATTCACACAAACACACATATTAAAATAAAAAAACCATAAATATAGCCATAAGTCATACACCGTAGTCGAAAAATCGTAACCCTCAAGGTTAGACAAGCGTGCCGACCTGGCACCTCGTACCCTCTCCTCCCTCTACCCAATCTACACTGTTACAAAACCTAAAAAGTTACGATGTAGGTAAATACCAGAACTAACCTTAGGGGGTTTAAACTATAAATAGATATACTTATGTAACATGAGAATAGATATAAAATTAATAAAGACTACGTAATAATGTTATTTCTCAATTGTGCTATTGATGGTTGATCTATTGTGTTCTTGATTATTAATTGCATAGATTTGTATCACCATTTGTTTACTTTTTAATATGTTATCAGCATAAATTATTCTGTAATGTGCAAGGTATGCACTTTTTCCCGGGTGCCGCACTGCCAGAAAATTTCATCGCCATCTTGTGCCTGTGCACCCGTCACCGCACACGCCGCATCGCCGTGCTTGCCGCGTGTGCATGCCCGACCACGTGCCTACGCGCTCATCGCCTAGTTGCCCGTGCCATCACCAGTCCGCGCGTTGCGCAAGGTGATTTCCTGCGACCGCGCGTGGTCGCCCGCTTGACCGCCCGATGCCGTGCCACCACCTGCGACCGCTTGCGCTGCGTGGGCCGAACGGACGTCCGATTGATGGGAATGGTCTTGCTCGTGTTGGACTGTGCAGAGCCCCCGAACGGCACGGCTGGCACGCCCACGTGTCATTTTGGAAACCTCGTCACGCCCGGGGCCGTGCGTGACCACAGCCCTTACCTGCTACCCTTATGTTAGGCATACCCGGACGCCGGACCATGCTCCACTCTTCCACGAGACCGGAATTATTTGCAGGCTAGTTTGAGATACACGCCTCCACGCGTCAACCGAAGCCCACCAACTAGCGTCGCGCCAGCTCAGGCTGTCTGCCTGATTATCTAGTCGTTGCATGGATGCGTGCATGCATACATTACTTCTACTTCTAGGACTAGAAATTTGTATGCGAATATTACTTTGTCTTGTATCATATTATCTCTGGACTAAGTTTAGATAACTCTTATGTTACTGATAAATATATGTATTCATAAGTAAGAATATGTCTACGGTAAACAACATAAAGACTAGCATTATTCTTCTTGTTATCCTTTAGCTTTATTAATATGTCATTTTTCTATATAAGTAGTATCAATAGTATACATACAACTCCTGTCAAGCTTGATTTTGCTCATTAAAAGCACCTTTTAACTTTTGCTTTAGGCTAAAATTATGTATTAGATAATTATTTTTTCAGATGCTATAAATATATTTGGTTTAAATTGTTTTGTTAAAGCTATACCCCTGCCGAACAATTGTTTAATAGAACACATTGCCAGTAGCATATCTTACCTATAGTAAAATAATTAATCACGCATGAAATAAATTTGTCAATATTATGCCTAACTTTTGAAAGGAATGAAATGCCAAACATTACTTGAAGTTATACAACATGTACTCTTAACATCTTTTAAGCCTCAGTTTATTACCTTGTTGTGCATTATTGCCCAGATGGCAATAGAAAAATTGTTCTTCTTGAAGACACATGACATCTAGTCAAATGTTAAATCTTAAAAGGATTACCATGACTAGAAAATGCTATGAATATCAAATAAATACGGAATAACTTACACCTAAAGACTTGAAGTCTATATATAACCCCCATCTTCCATATTACAAGATATATGTCAGTTTCATGCTAATAGAATTTTACTCCTGAAGTAGCATAATAGCAATTTATTGCTAAAACTCTGAGTTAATTCAAAGCAAATGTTAGAAGCAGATGCTCTCACTCGAAATTTTATGGTCGGTGCGAAAAGGAGGAGGAATATGTGCATATGAAGAATATTGAAACATTCAAGGCATAAGTCATGTCAAACATAGTGGCATATCCTAGGTTAAATCCATAAGCAAATAAATTTGAAGCTATAAATAATCTAGTTTATTTGAGAGATAATTAAAACTGCTGTCTAGACTATTGGTAAACGAAAATAATTGCAATATTCGAAGGGTAATTGATTTATTATACATTGTGAGATAAATGTCTAGAAAACTATACATTATAGTAATCCAGTAGATATACTCTCAATATACTAGCCTGTATTCATTTCTTAAAATGTATTAAAAGCAATAGAATAATAAGACTTCACTAGAAGTGGTCTTCAGGGAGAGCATATGCTAAATCTTTATAGTTATGTACGAGATTATGAAAATCTTGACTTTAGTCTAATCTAGAAGATATTGACTTGATAACCACAAACTTGAAGGTTTTTACCACCTACCGATATAAGTCCAATCGATAGACATGATAAAAGTCTTGAAGATCATAATAAATCCCGAAGACAGTTTATAAATTTTGAAAATAAGTGTTGCACTCTTTTTTCCCTTAGTAAGTTTTTTCTGTTAGATTTCTTACTCGAAGGGTTTTAATGAGGCAACAAATGCAATACAATTTAACATATGCTATATACATTTTTCTCCATTCCTTTTTTCCAATGGGTTTTTAGAAATTTTTTTTAACGAGGCATATGTATATCATGGTATGAAGCCTTACTGTTGTGGGGATGGCCTCCACTTTGGGCCCATTCGGCCTGCTGGTTTTAGTAAGTGTTATAATGCTTAAATGGGTTAGGCCCAAGAGGCCCACCTGAGTATGTAAAAAGACGATAATGTCCTAAGGCGATATCCATTACTATAGAGCCGAACTCTGTGAGTTCATGAGAACAGGTTCGGAGTTGTATCTATAACAATTTTCAGGGGAACTATACTGAATGAGTTGACGCGAGTCAACTCTTCGCTATCAGGCAGAAACCAACGGAAAAACTTCGCGAGTACTTCAAACGGTTTGTCAAGATATGTTGTCAAGTTAAAGATGTCAATGAGACCACGATTATCAATGCTGCAATACAGGGACTTCGTCCGGGGCCGCTAGCCACGTATAATGCTCGTAAGCCCATTAAAACAGTGGTCAAGCTCTTTGACAAGATAGAGGAGTATGCCCAAGCGGAAGAAGACGCACGGCTTTGTCACTTACAATAATATATTTGGCTCAGGTGAATAATTAGCCATATCAAGAAGTCATGTGGCATAAAATACCATTGATGACCCCACTATTATCTATGAAGATAATAAATTTTGTGTAGCATAAATGCAAATGGACTGTATTAAAAGTAATATCACAAATCATATTGTTCCTAAATTCTTTTACCCTCACGAGCTCCAGAAGGACAGAGAGGTAAATATATTGAAGGCTAGGTTTGATGATAATCTGACAGTTATATTCATAAAATCCCTCCAAGCTTCTAGCTTCTATAAGTACGTGTGAGGCATATGGATGATGCGACTTAGCGAGTTATAAGGTTCAGAGAGAGTAAATCTCTGGATCATAGCCCTCATATAAGACTAGAAACTTATATAATCCTAAAGATCTAATATTATACTCGTTTCTCCTTTGTAAGTTTTTCTTGAAGTTTTCTCACGTGTAGGTTTTTAATGAGGCAACAAACGCGACACAAGAAACGGACATCCCCTTTTTCACTGGTTTTTTAGGGAGTTTTTAATGAGGCATGTGCATGTCGTGGTATTCGTCTAAGGGGGGTGTTACGAAAACTAAAAGGTTACGGTATAGACAAATACCAGAATTACCCCTATAGAGTTTAAACTATAAATAGAGAGGCCTATGAAACATGAGAATAGATCTAAAATTTATAAAAACTACATAATATTGTTCTCTCTCAATTGTATTCTTGATGATTAATCTATTATATTCTTGATGATCCACTCGTCTATTTCTTAACATACACATCCTTCTCCTAAGCCCAGTCGCTAGCTCTTGCCCTTACACGTACACACGCTAGAGAAATACACATTACACAAGACCACACACTCGAGTACGTAAAGCTAGAGGAAGATCCATGGTCGTCACCTCCGCGATTGCAGTTGCAGCCTCTCTGTCCGTGGCCGAGCTTGCGCTCAGGAGGCTTCTCTGTGTCGGCTCGGCGACTCTGCGCGCGCCCTCCTCACCGCGGGTCGCGAGGAGGATGGCCGTCGTACGGGCATCGGCGCAGCAGTCCGTGAGGGAGAAGGCGGCGTCGTACTCGTCTGTCATTCAACACCCAAACTCGTGAAGTCGTCAGACATATGGACACTGGGATCTGGAAAGCATCCTTCTTGCCTACCCACTCGGTTCACTTGTTCGTCTTGTGCTGCCTGTGCTCATATAGCACGCTGCATTCACCGAGGAAGCAAAGCTAAGCGTTTAGCTACATGCCCTACGTACCACAACAAGTTGCGAGGAAGGAACAACCCCAAGCGACAACACAATAGCAACGCAGATAGGCGTCGTATCGACACACATGAATATGGTCCTTACTGATCCTGTCTTCTGGCTACGTCTAATAATTTTTAGCTATATTTTTTGATATAGTAATAAATAATGAAGATATTGATATAGATACATACACTCTGGTGGGCTCGAAAAGCCATTTGAAGAAGCGGTGAAGCCATTTGGAGAAACCATCTTGTTTATTAAGGGTATTTTTTTAGACTATGATTGATGTTTTTTTTAGTTACGGTTGATAGTTTTTATCTACGTTTTTTGACATAGAAGTGGACGGCTGAGACATAAATGTGGATGATGCACCCAGTTTTAGGCTCGGAAAACTGTTTAGATAATATGCTTGAAGAGACCGTCCTATTTCGATATTTATTTTTTTTTACTTTTAGAGAAGTCAAAAAAACTGTTTAGATAATATGCTTGAGGAGACCGTTCTATTTCGATATTTAATTTTTTTTGATTTTTGGAAAAATCAAAAACTAAAAACAGAAACCAAAAATAAAAAAGAACATAACTATTTTGGCTTCTGAATAATCGAAGCAAAAAAGCCAAAACCCGAAAGGAAAAAGAATAGGGCCATTATTTTCTTTTTAGTGCGACTAGTGTGTTGTATACCGTAGACAAGCATCTCGACGGGATGTGGTCGTAGGTCTTGACGAGGCAGGCTTAGAGCTTTGTGGCTACGTGTTGTTGGCGTGGCCATAGTATCGCCCCTGCGCCACCCACGAGGCCACCACCTCCGCGGGGTGCATGCGGTAGCTCGCCTACCCTTGGTTCGCACTGTACGGGCTCGTACCCATGTTTGCGAATGCGCACCCGCTCTGCTAGTGCTACTGGGACACGGTCCTCACCGAGGCTGCCGCAAGGTCGGTGCTCCATCGCAGCGGGGCCACCGTAACCGCTGCACACGCTTGGTTCTGTGGTGCCAAGAATTCGTCCGTCGTTGCATTGGTCGCCGGCGCCGGTGCCTTGGTGACCACGCCGCCCCGCAGTGCGCGGCCTCCATGAGCCGAAATAATGCACAACAACAGGAGGACAATGAAGCACGCCATGGTCATTTGCGTGGTGGTGCCATCGGGGATAGGGGTGTAATCGGGTCGGATTCGAACGGATATTGTTCATACCGTATTCTAATCTATATTTTTTTTCCGGATTCGAAGTCGGATACGGTAAGACCGGATACAAATACGAATTCGGATTATTCAGAGTTTCGAATATGGTGTCATCAGGATGGATACATAACGGTTTCAGATCGGAAACGGATAATATAGACGGATAGTATGCGTATACATAAAGGAATATACACCGAACCATATCACTATCACTTCAAGCCTTCAACTAGATATAAATTCATCTAAATTACTTAGATATAATAGCCGATACAATACAAGTTCAACATAGACGATAAATACATGCATAAATTCATACGTAAGTTCAACATAAGCGGAGAGCATTGATAGCGACTGGTTAGAGTAGCTGGACTTTAGAGTTAGATTTCGACTTTGACAAAATCTAAGCTGGTTGGTGTCAATGATAGTTGATGGGCTGGGCCGGTTAAGGTACTAACTTGCTTATTCGGATATTCGGTCGGATAATATCCGATTTACCATTTACCGATGTTATTCGGTCGAATTTTAGCTTTATCGTTTTCGTTACCATATCCGGCAACAATTATCCGGTACGGATCGGATTCGGTACCGGATGCTAAATTATCTTTCCATATCCGGTACCAATCGGATTTGGTACCGGATCGGTCGGGATTAACCCATACTGTTTACACCCCTAATCAGGGAGCCATGAGATCTGGAGTAGGTGAGCAAAGTAATGGCAAGTGATGGGTGAGAGCACTGTGCAGCCAGCACTTAGTGTGAGCTTGTGCGTGATATGTTGTCGCTAGTAAGTTAAGCCTAGCAGCACCGGGAGAGAGGGATGGCTACGTGGCAGGGGAAGAAAATCTAATGGGGGATTAAGGCCTTTTCCATCCACCGTTGATCTGATATGAGGCCCACCGAATCAACGGTGGGTGAGAAAAGCGCTTCCGCGATAGGTGCTACCGTGCTAGCTTTTTGACTTGGTGCCACCTTGAAAGCTTGTGAAACTTTGAAACACGATGTCGTGAAACATTATGGAACTTTGAAACATCATGAAATTTGGTCATCAAACCTCATGAAACTTTATAAAAAAATCATGAACCTTAATCATGAGATTGAACATAGGAACTCGTGAAAATTCATAAAATTTAGTCATGAAACATCATGAAATTTAGTCAATTTATGTATAAAACCTATTGAAACTCTATGAAACACCATGAAACTTATATATGCAAATCTCATGAAACTTACTCAATTTAAGCATGAAAACTCCTGAAACTTTATGAAACCTCATGAAATACCATAAAACTTAGGTCAAATTAGGCATGAAAACTCCTGAAACTTTATGAAACCTCATGAAAACCATTAAACTTAAGTCAAATTAAGCATGAAACATTCTTAAACTTTACGAAACCTCATAAATATCATAAAACTTAAACATAAATACTAGTCAATTTAGGCATGAAACTTCAAGAAACATCATGAAATACCATGAAACTTAATCATAAATCCTCACGAAACATAGCCAACTTAGGCATGAAACTTGTTGAACGACATGAAACCTCATGAAATATTATGAAACTTAATTATGAAATATAGTTAACTTATGCATGAAACCTCATAAAATACCATAAAACTTAATCATAAAATCTAGTCAATTTAGGCATGAAACCTTCGAAACCTTTATAAAACACCATAAAACTAGTCATGAAACTTAGTCACAAGACATGAAACCTCTTGAAATAACATAAAACTCAATCATGAAACCTTCTAAAACTTTATAAAAGCTTATGAAACACCATGAAACTAGTCATGAAATCTCATGCAACTTAGCCAATTTAGGCATGAAAATCTCCTGAAACTTTATAAAATACCATGAAACTAGTTATGAAACTTTATGAAACTTGGTCATCAAATCTCATGAAAATTCATGAACCTTAATCATGAGATTTGGACATAGGACGTCAACTTCATAAATTTCAGCCATGAAACATCATGGAACCTAGTCAATTTAGGAACAAAATCTCCTAAAACTTTATGAAATCTCATGAAACACTGTGAAACTTATACATGAAAACATCATGAAACTTAGTCAACTTAAACATGAAATCTCCTGAGACTTAATCAAATTAGGTATGAAGCCTTCTGAAACTGTATGAAACCTCATAAACACCATGAAACTTAAAAATGAATACTAGTCAATTTAGACATGAAACCTCCTAAGACTTCAAGAAACATCATGAAACACCAAGAAATTTAATCATGAAACACCAAGAAATATAGTCAACTTAGTCATGAAATCTCCTAAAGCTTCATAAAATCTCATGAAAACCATGAAATTAATGATGAAATCTAATCAATTTAAGCATGAAACCTCATGAAGCACCATAAAACTTAATCATGGAACATAATCAATTTAGACATGGAACGTCCTAAAATTTTATGAAACACCATGAAGCTAGTCGTGAAACTTAGTTAACTAAGGCATGAAATCTCTTGAAACAACATAAAACTTAGTCATGAAACCTTATAAAACTTTATAAAACTTTATAAAACACCATAAAATTATTCATGCAACTTAGTCAATTTAGGCATGAAACCTCCTAGTACTTTATAAAACACCATAAAACTATTCATAAAACTTAATCATAAACCTCCTGAAATATTATGAAACCTCATAAAACTTCAAGTTTAACTTCATGGACCCGCTACCAAAAAACTAGAAAAGTTTCATCGAACTAATACCTATTGCACTTATAGGATTTCACAAAATAAACTTTAAGTTTCAAAACAATTTCAAAAATGTATGTTTCAGTTACTTAAAAAAAATACTCACAATTGTAATCATAACAAAAAAAAAATAAACTTGCAATTTTGGGCTATCAATATCATTGAAGCCCAGATAGTAAGAAAGAGATCGGGAAAACTATAAGTATAACTTTTCATGTGAACTAACAGAAAAGCAACACTATAAAATCATCAACTATCACCTAAATTACACAGAAGTTATGTTAAGTTTCATGTAGTATCAAGTTGTTAACAAATTGCATGCTAAATAACAAAATTTCAATAAATACCAAATTTCATTAGGCGCCAATTTGGATCCATGCACAGACTAGGATGACACGTGGGATGGTGTGGTTGTTGACGAGTTCCCTCGAAGCCGAGTGCAATCACCGATGGCCGATGACGAACCTCGCTACCTCGAAGCCGCGCACAACTAGGTGCTCTACCGCCGCCCCCTTGCTCCCTCGAAACCGCGCACAACCACAGTACCAGCTGCTGCCCCTTTACTCCTTCGAAGCCGCACTCCTTCGAAGCCGCACTCCTTCGAAGCCGCATGCAATCTTTCCAATGTCGCCTTGTTCCGTCGAAACCCTAGTGATAGGGGAAAAATGACATCACTGAGGACATGTTAGTAACACTCGAATCCCACATAAACTAGTTGGCAAAAGGGTGGAAAACCCACACCGTGTTGGGCACATAGTCAGCTGCCCTCCTTGTGTCCCCTTGCTCGACCATGGTGGCCTCTGGCAGTGCCGTTCAATGGTGCCTAGTCCGCCACCCTTGATCCCCACTGCACTACCCCAAATATCACGCAACAAGTCGCAAAAGGGGGGGGTGGGGAAAACTTCACCATATGAGCACCTCAATTAACGGCTCCTTCGTGTTCGTGATCTTCAGCAACACCGCACAATGGCATCCAATCTGCCACCTTTAAATTTCAGCTGTGTTCATCGGAAACCCAAGGATGAGCTCTTAATGGGGGACAAGGGATTAAGATAAGAGTAGTTTAGTCGTGTGCTGTATGAAGATAAAAAGCTAAATGATTTGATAGTGTTATAAGGGATGATACACTTTAAGATCTGTATGCTCGAAAAAAACACGGCAAAACACTTTGTGTTGCAGTCGAGATGAACGGTACAGCGTTCATTAGAGTTTCTGTTTTTCCTTTTTTTTTTGGTCTCCACGAGTTCGAGTGGTCATAACCCTCACCTCCCGTTCCCTTCCCCTCGGCAGAGCGGCCGCTAAGACAAACCCTAGCCCCAGCTGCCCTCCTTCCATCCACCACAGCGCTTTCCGGTAAGAAATTTTCGTCCAATCTTTCTCTCTCGCGGTTCATGCCCCCCGGTTGTGCTATTTCACTCAATTTTGTTTTTTGGGATTTCCCCCTTTTTTCCGGTTTGGATTGGGGAGATGCGGGGGGCGATTTGCCTACCCCGATCTTTTTTGGCTGCGTTGTTTGGAGGATCTCATTGCCGCTGTTTTGTTTGGTAGGTTTCAGCGGGGGGAGGATGAGCAGGCGCTGGAGCAGGACGATCTATGTTGGGAACCTTCCCGGCGACATCCGGGAGAGGGAGGTGGAGGATCTCTTCTACAAGGTTGGGGACTTATTTGCTCGTACAATCTGTAAAAATAAGGAAGCTGCGTTAGGGTTATCTCTTACTTCGTGTTCGTTAAGACTCCTCCGTGGTGTGGTTACCTTGCATATCTTAGTTAGATATCTTGTTCCTAAAGTATTTAAGTCTTGTATGAATTATGCTATTTAATGGTCTGTATTAAGGTGATACCATAGTACAGTCGTTCAAAAAAAATCAGATAAGGTTAGTGATTTGAAAACCATGGTGCCTCTGGCATTCTCCTAGTTGTTTTTCTACTGCTTTCTAGAATCGTCAAGATATATTGTTTTTTGGGTATAATTTTGTGTGGGGTCTAATATTATCGGCCTTGTTCTTGTTCATGTAGTATGGCCGTATTGTGGATATTGACTTGAAGATTCCTCCGAGGCCACCTGGTTATGCTTTTGTTGAGGTAATATACTCCCTAATTTTTTGGATATGCTTAGGGCCTGTTTGGCTAGGGGGATCTCGATTCGTATCCTTATGAACTATATCCCCCAAACCCCCCTCTTCCAAATGCCCCCTTTGTTTTGTTTTGTCCTTGAATAAGCCTTTCTATTGCTAAATACTTTGGGTCACAAACTGCTAATATAAGCTACAATGCTAACTTGGTAGTTTGAAGATCCTCGTGATGCTGAGGATGCGGTTGCTGGACGGGACGGCTACAACTTTGATGGACACCGTATAAGGGTAATCACATTACATATTTGATAACTTCTTTACGTCCATTGTCTTTGATTTGTCTGTATAATGGCCACTTTTATGTGCAGGTGGAACCTGCTCATGGTGGCAGAGGTGGTTCCTCCTATGACCGTTCAAGCAGCTTTGGTGGTGGAGGACGCCGTGGTGTGTCCAGACACTCAGAATACCGTGGTATGTTTTTTTATCAACGTTGAAAATTTATTTTTAGTGTTCAATTCTCTGCATGCAAGTTTAATCATTTGCAATATCGCACAGTTCTGGTTACGGGACTGCCTTCTTCTGCATCATGGCAGGATTTAAAGGTTTGTCTGCAAGCACTTCTTTTCTTGATTTTTTTTGCTGTAAAATGGATTTATTTCCTTTGAGGAACAGTAACACTTATCTGAACAATTTCTGCTCAGGACCATATGCGAAGGGCTGGTGATGTTTGTTTCTCAGAAGTGTATCGTGAAGGCAGTGGTAAGCTGTATTTTGAGCCACAGCTTCAACTTTTAGTTAGTTTTCATCTCTGCAATATCCGTCATATACCTCTTAAGAAGCACGTACATGGTGATATAGTTCTGGTGTTTTTTTTAAAGTAAAAGGCCTTAATCCCAATTTTATGACCAAAGTAGCAGCTTGAAGTCTCCAACCTTCAACTTACATCCGATCATTTATCTATATCCACAAGAATACCACATGAAGTTTATGAATAGCTAAGCCAATCCCAACCAAAATTCTTATAACCGGCTAACCCATTCAATTAGTAGTCCTTCAAAATCCTTTTTTTGTTGTTCCGGGATCCTGACAATCAATTTAAGGTCCCGTTCTAAACAGCGACGGCAAGCCAAAAGCTGTTTGGAACGTTTTGGCTTCTTGACGCCGCTTCCCCCGCCCCCCTCTTTTCCTTTGTATTATCCGCGGAGATATAACGGTGTTTTTCATTTTTCCTTTTTTATTTTCTTTTAATTGAATACGTTAGAAAAAGCAAACAGTCGCTACAATGCCATTTCAGCCAAAAATCAAAGACCATAGCTAAAAGCTACAACGCTTTGGAACAGGGCCTAATGATTCCTAATCATGTCCAACAAACTACTCTTTTTACATGGTTTTCCTATATGTCTGAAATATTCCACAAAAAAGGTACCCTTCATTGCTGTCAATTCTTGGAACTGGTGATTTGTCCCTTTTGTGCTCCTGTTATGAGGGCAGCAATAGCACCCCCTGCTTTGCTGGTCCCTTTAGCTTCGGCTATGGTATATTTCATACTATTATTGTTTATGCTCTACTCGTGAAGCATTTATTTCACTCTTTTGGTTGGTGTGTCATTCTTTCCTTTAGCAATATGGTAGTGGTATGTGTGCAAAGCTACCTGAAGCAATAAAGCCAATAATTCTTCCTTAGTCACAAGATCTTGACATATGTTTTATTTTGTTACAGGCACCATAGGGATTGTGGACTACACAAATTATGATGATATGAAATATGCTGTAAGTCCATATTTCAATACATTTGCTTGTATCTTCTGGATTTTGCTAGTCTATAAGTATGAAGCATTACAGTCTACAGCGTTTTCTGATACTCTAATCCGCATGCTGTTCTACAGTACCTGATTTTGCATTGTATCGCAAACTATTACTATTATCTCTAGCGCTTTAGTCCTAGTACTGTGTTTCTGATGCTTTAAGACATCCCCTTGTCTGTTGACCACTATTTGCAGATCAAGAAACTGAATGAATCTGAATTCAAGAATGCCTTTTCCCGAGGTGTTATAAGGGTAAGCACTGCTGCTTGTTTCTGGTTTAGTCCTTGCAATCAGTTTATGTGGTAAACCTTGCACATGCACCTTCTTCTCTGTAGGTGAAGGAATACGATGGCAAGCGTGGCCGCTCCTATTCACGTAGCCGAAGCCCAAGTCGTAGCCGCAGCAAAAGCAGGAGCCTAAGGTCTGCTTACCATATTCTGATGTCCTTGGGTAACCTTGTTGATAACTAATTTGTATTGAATATGCTATGCAGCAAATCTCCGAGGAATCGGCGTTCAGCATCTAGATCCCGATCAAGGTCTGTTTCCTCCCGTTCACGGTCAGCATCAAAAGGACGCTCTCCATCAAGGTAACATACATCAATCTAATTAAATTTTCAATCCTTAAGTCAGATAATACTTTCAGGTGCACAGCATATGTACGTGTTCGAAGAATATGTGATCTAATCTGCCTACTTTTGTATCATAATTCCTATTGTGTTGCCGACTGTTGCAGTACTACAAATATTTCATTTGTTATCTAATCATTCTGTAGTAACTGCTGCGCTTTCTTTTGTTTTAGCATATTGGCATGATCAATTATGTTTAGTTAACTTCGTTTTGTTCCCAAACATATATCTGTTAATGTTGGCATGTTGTACTATCTGATTTCTTGGGAATTTCCTTCTCAAGTGCTCAGATTCTGTTATGAACAATATGAATTGCTTAGTCTCTTGTGTTTTTTTGAAGACTCGATTATCTCTTGATTTTATCTGGGATTGTGCGGCGATCTGGGGTTTGCGCATTAGGATATTGAGGATGGGATTTGCTCAGTTTGCTACAATTCTGTTGGTTGTATGAGGTATGCTCACTCATTGAGAGCTTCTATGGAAAGCTAAACTCATCCAATTTTTGACCTAATGTACTGTAACTGATTACCATCAGAGCTTGGGCATAGCGCATTGTTTGGAATTCTGGACATAAGAGCATTAAGGATTGACGATATGGATTATGATGGTACAGTGACTAGGAATGTGCTTGGAGTTCAATGCTTGAGGAATGAGTTTTCTTCCTACCTCAGGCACGCTTTACATGGTTGTTGTAGCCTGCATGTTCTAACTGCATTCAATACCACATGTTTGTATTGCTGCATGCTTTGAACTTGCGTAATTGAGTGCTTCTATTTTCCATGAGTTCGTTTTGCTTTCATTCGGTTAGTCCAATGCTGAGCGAAGCATCAAGGCTTGTGGAATCAAGCTGTTAAAGTTGCATTTTGGATATTGAATTCAGTTGTTTCTGGAACATTTTGCAGATCACCAGCAAGATCCAAATCCCCGAATGCTTCTGTAAGTTTCATTTGACCTATTAAAACACATCTTTTTTTTGTTTTACTTATATTGTTGCTGCCCAAATGTTTCTACACAGCCAGCAAATGGTGAAGCAGGTAGCCCCAAGAAACGGAGCCCAAGCAGGAGCCCATCTCGCTCACGGTCTCCTGATGTAAAATAGTATTCCTCACATTTCCTAACTGTTGATTGTTACATTTTTTCGCTGACACTAATTTAATCACATTTTCAGGCAAGATCTGAATAGAACTGCTGTGGACCTGTGGTGATGCTGATAGAGGCGTGAGCTTCTCATGTCTGGATGTGTGTTATCCTCTGTTGTTCGAGTATTATCGAAATGTTAGCAACTGTGCGACCAGGTTTCTCCATTATATTAGCATTATGAACGTGTATTGATGAAAACGTCAACTCAAGGAGTATTATGGTGTAGCTTGCAGCCATGCTTGTTCCCTTCGATTATCACTGTTTTGTTAAATGCTACTTTGTGGATTATGTTGACGCTCATGTTGGATGTTTCTGGATTTCCGTTCAAGTTTTTTTTTCTTGGGACAACTTACTGTATCTGTTATACGTAAGTTAACACTAGGGGTGGAAAAAAAACTTTAGTGGGGCTCGTGGTCTTGGTTCAAAATTGATTTAATTACACTCGTTAATTGGTTAAACATTGAAGGTGTTGATTTCGGATAAAATTAAATTTTGCTTTGGTTTAGCTTGTTAGCTTGATTTAAAAATATTTTTAAACTATTATAAAATGATATTAAATTAAATTATATTAATTTCAAAAAAACTTGATAAGATAAGGACTTAGCTCGATATGCACTTCTCACTAGCCGCTGCTTATCAAGCTTGCAATATGCTTGTTTGACAGCAGAAGCAACCATCTTGTTTTGATTCGATTCGACTGTCACTTGATACGGCATCAGATAATCTGTCAATCGGATAGTGCTAGCTGAAGGTATTACAAGTATCTCGTTCTTTTGGGGTTTTTCCCTCCGAATATCGAAACAAATGTGCTGGTTTTCTAAAATAGATTCTTTAAATAGCTTTTTAGCATAAAACTGTACATATTGTTTGTGTTGGTGTCTTGAAAATAATAGACAAAAATATCAGCTGCCGCAGCCCAAGCAACGGAGCTACGATGAAAAACAAGGGGCTCAAGCTTCCCCCGTGTGCGTTTTCGCACTTTGCCATTGAATATTCTTCCACTGTGTCTCCATTAGGCCCACGGCCCATCCGAACAAAGACCAGACGGGCCGATTCGTGGAGTAGAGAGCTCCGCCTCTCCGGGACTCCTGCCCCACTGGGCCCACCACTACCTCCTTGCGCCACGTCGGATGACGGCCCCACGCGTCATCGGCGCGGGCCATCCCCGCAAGTACAAATAGCGGTGGAGGCGCGCAAGTCCCGTCGCTCTCTGCGGCGCCCACACCCATAGTCCGAGGCAAACCTAGATTTCTGGGTTTTTGGTTGGCTGCTCAGAACTTTTCGGGGCGTTCGGAATAGCGATAGTTTTTACTTTTTGCTAAAAAAATACTGTAGTTAGCTGAAAAAAACACTGTAGCTGAGTTAGTTTATTACGTATAATTAAATTTCAAAAAATTTAAAAATAAAAACACTGTACTAAATTAGAGCGGACGATACAAAAGAATATGAGAAAAAACAAAACAAAAATGAAAATTTTTTTACTGTAGCAGGTACTGTAGCAGTAAATTTTAAGCTACCGTCCAACGCCAGCGATCAAACGCTGAGTGGGGCCTTAGCTTATGTTATAATAACTAATTATTAAATAGTATATTAAAAAAATTAATTATAATAGGTATTATATTAGCTTCAATTATATAAGTTAAAATTGTATGTAACTATCTCTTCATGATTTTCCTTTATGTTGTGTTCTCACGATGCAGACATGTGACTTTCGTATCTCCATTGCATTGTTATTGTTGCGCTTGTGCTTGCCATGATTTTTCTTCTATCACAAGTGTGTATAAGGCGCACTTGTTGCACTAGTGAAAATATTTGACTTTGTGCACACTTGTATACATCAACTTCTGTTCACAATTGAGCGTATTTTGCCTTGTGCTCAAGGTTGTCAGAATCTCAATTCGAGCCTTAGAACCTTAAGATTTTACGATCCTAGTTTTAGCTGTCCGATTTGATCTAGGTAGAATCTTAATTTGGTAGAAACTTAATACTCTTATGATTCTAGAAAAAAAATCGTAGGATTATGATCAGAATTTACATACGATTCTACCGATCCAAGTAATTAAATATTAATACTTAATTGTATATGTCCTTCCAATTGCAAAATTTCACCTTTGATCTATCATTTGTAAAAAAAAAATCTTTCATGAAATGAAATAAAGTTTTATAAAGTACAATTCCAAAAGGATATCACCATTGAAATACATTGTATATTTGAAGAAATATATATTTGGTAGAATCAGATGGGATATTAGATTCTACGATTTGATCCTATAATGCAATCCTATCAAAGCATCTCCAATTCGATTCAAGATCGCGATCTTGACAACCTTGTTTATGCTTGACTAGCATGGCATTCACTGCAGACAACAATCCTACTCGATATATAATTTTTGAAGAAAAAAGAGTTTTCTGTTTTAAGTTGATTCCCACAACATTTTGTGTCCCTTGCATGACAGATGGGGGTGGCAGCAGCGCTTCATTTGAAAGCATTTCCAGCTAAACCTTACAGAAGTGGGGAGAGAAGTGTTTCCAATGTTGCTGTCATGTCTGATTATGCATCCCTGGGAGCTCCAGATCCTGAAGAAGAAAGAGAGATTGATAACAATTATGCAAACCGCTAGTCCTGCTTCCAGAGACAGGCGGTCGAGTTTTCCTCACTGTGTCCGTGATGTTGTGTTAGGAAGTGGTCAAATTGTATGTTTCTGATATTTACCAGTTTTCTGTACCTCCCATATCGTTTTTCACTCCCAGTTGTAACATTTTGTGTGTGTGTGTGTGTACCTTTTCAGATGGTTGATGATGTCAAATATACAGTCCCATGTCGTGGAGCCTATGGAGCGGAGATTTTCCAAGATAAATCAGATAGCGTTCAGTTTGACATTGATTTATGACTTTTTTTTACTGTGATTGGCTTATTTTTTTTACTGTAGCTAAGTTGATTTATTTGATATAATTAAATTTTTAAAAAAATGTAAAAATAGAAAAAAACATGTTAGCCTATTATGGACAATGCAAACGAATACGAAAAAAAAAGAAGCAAAAAACCCTAAAAAAATCAGAAAAAGATGAAATTACTAAATAGTGAAAAAAAGTAGAAGTTAGAAGTAGAAGCTAGCTTTAAGCCAACTTAAGCATGGCTTCAGACACTTCATCAAATCTCTGAAAATGTCAAGCAGATTGAGAAGCAAAAGAGGAAGGCCAAGGACGACACATCTCAATCCCCTGGAACCATAATCAGAGGAATTTTCAGACGCCCATGATCATGTTTCGGGTGGTAGTGTTAGTGAAACCATTCGAGTTCAGATTTGGCAGATGGTTCTAGCAGTCAGCCAGTTGTGGTGGGTTAATGGACTTTGATTTTGGCCAACAAGGGGCTAACCTTTTACCCAGAAGTTCATACATCATAGGTCATAGGCAAAATAGCGACAGTTCCAACAGCTAACAGTTCGCAGGAGGATGGTTCCTCTTGTTTATAGCTGACCCTGTCCCTTGCCACTTTCAGGAGGAAGTTGTTACATGGGGGTTTTTTTTTATGAGAGCGGCCTTGTTTAGCAACCTTGACTAGGCAAAAAATATTAAGCTCCGAGCCTCCGACAATTACTGATGTAACGCTCCCTAAATTTCTTTGAATTAACATGCATGAAGAGAGATATTTTTTTTATGACTGTGAACATGTTTCAAATCGGTAAAGCGAAATTGAACGGTTCTGTTGTTGCCTTGTTGGTTTGCTCCTCCATTTTTATAGAACAAATGCTTTGAGAAATCACACATTCATGTGTAGTATCACTACAAGGTTCACTTTGAATAATATGTTATTTTGTCCCTTAAATAAATATCTTTTATATTAATCAATACATATGTAACTTGTCCGTGGAACTCCCTATTCATGTTTTGATGTTATTCTAAATTATTCTTGATCTTATATCATTATGTGAGACACTTATGATTTACAGATCAACACATGTATTACTTGGTGATCATGTTTCACAGATCATGGATATGAAATATCAAATTAATAATGTGGACATATGTTATATAACATAATGTTAGATTGACCCACCATGAGATACTGCGGGAATTTTTATATTCTTAAGTGTCATCAGTTAGTCTCATACAAAGTGTATGTAAGATCCTTAAACTTGAAATATCAAATCAACAATATGACTTGTGGGAACGTAAATGTAATACCTTGCCCAATCCCCGTCCTATTGTGCACAAGAGTGTGTCAAGTTTTAAGTATCAATCGTCTTAGGTCAAGCTATAGCACTTAATCTAAGCAAAATCTTAATTTAATTACCAGCCCTGAGTCAAATTATTGATTAAGACAACCCAGGTTACCAAATTATCCACCACGGACCTAAAGTCCGCTCTGATACCAACTGTAACACCCCCGCCCTTTTCCTGAGTCCAAAGTGCTACCATCTACTCTATGATGCTACCAGTTCCAACTTTTGCCGCTAGTCTTGCGTAGTATCTCCTCTGATTAAGCAGTACCCAACGACAAAGACATTTGACATTAAACGCATCAGCAGAGGTATGAATTTGCCAATTACCAAAAGGTATTCATGTGCTATACAAGGCTAAGTATGCCATCTATAAGTTTAAACATGCCGATTAAAGGTGATATGTGAATTACTGTTGTACGTGGGATAACTGTGCTACTCCCGCCCGTGCATGTGCCTTCACCACATGCCTAAAAAAACAACAAAGTAAGGGTGAGTCTGAAGACTCAGCAAGTACACGATAAAACAGTAACATCAATTCAGCAATTCCAATCAATCCCATGACTATGACCTGTAAATCAATTCTACGACTGTAAGCTATAACTCAAATCTATGACTGTAACTGTAAATCACTATCCACGTTTGTAAGCTATAGATCAACCCCTTTGTTTCAGTATTACTGTCTGTATCACTTTTATGCAATACGATGCGCTAGTACTGTAGCTAATACCGGTATAATGGAGTGTACACCCGTCGATAGACCACTCAATCCCCATCCTCTTTTATACGGGAATCCAACCTTCACTCCCATGGAGTTCCTACCGAAGTAGGCTCTGTTTCTCTGCGTATGAGTGCAATGCATGATGCAACATGTTTTCACTGTTGGCATTTAAATTATAAACGACACTCATCATGGTATGATTAGCACATAATCATATACATCACATAAACACTATAGATCATGGAATGAAAACACGAATAGTAAGCATTCACCATAATTTATTATTCTATTATGCACTTGGCTGTTAATTTGGCGGACGACGTGCGGATGGCACCAAACTCGAACTGCACTTGAACACGCATTACCCATTTCAACTCATTGGTAATGCAATACATACATATACGAGCAAACCATATCGCTTCTATGTGCACAGATAATCAACAACGTTCTTATGCGCAAGCCCGATACCAGCAACCTTTCTCTCACTGAACACTTTTTTGATGCTTCGATGTCTAAATGGCCTAATTTAAGGATCACGTTATCTATACTTGCGAATAAACCTTATTTACACGCACTTAATCTTTTTCTCACCTTTCTTTTTTTCCTCTTCTTTCCTTTTCCTTCCTCTCCTTTTGTTTCCTCTCTCTCTATTTTTCCTTTTTCCTTTTCCTTCCCTTATCTAATCGGCCAGCTTCCTCATTTCTCCCCTCCTCCCTCTCTCCTAGCTGCTCTCCTTCTCACGGCGATCTAGACTTGCCCCTCGGCGTTGCGCCTATGGCTCCTCGGCGCCGCATCGCCTCGCCTCGGCCTCTCCCTACCCTTGGCGCCTCCACCACCGATTCCGCCTTGCACCTCCTCCCCTCGGCTCCGCTGTGCTGTGGCTACGTCGCCAGAGTCGACGCAAGGCTTCGTCGCTGCCAGCGCCTTCCCATGGCCTGACTCTGGCCATCGTCCCCATGGCGCTGCCCTACTCCATGGCCACCCTCGGCACTACCGCCCCCATGACCCTTTTCGACCGCCGGATCCGTCGCCTGTGGTTGCATCTCCCCGACCTCTGGTCCCCTCACCTCGCCTTCTCTCAGCGCCGCCGCCTCGGGACACCCTCCGGCCTATGCGCCGTGTCGGCTTTCCTATGTCCCCGTTCGGCTCCTCTCCTTCTATTTCTTCTCTACTTCTACTCCCTCTGGTTCTCGATTTGATTTGAGTTATTTCATGATTTAAGTTACTTTTGGATTTGTGGATGCGAGGGTGGTGCTATAGTGGCTTGCTACGACGGGGCTCGAGTTTATTCCATGCACCGGGGAAGCATGTGATGGCCGTCGGGTGCGAGTGGCAGCCCGGCACCACGGCAACTTCGCCTCTTGGTATCCCCTCTCTTTGTACCTCCTTACTACTTTGTGTGCTTGCTTGCGGTGAATGGGGATGCTTCTGTGATGCGATGAATGGTGGTGCTATAAGGTGCTCACTAGATGCTATGTAATGTTACGGTCATATGCTTGATTGCATATGTGGTTTACATGGTGTGGTTCGGGAAGGACAAGGGTGAGAATAAAAAATGAGATGGGGCTACCTTGTTTGTCAACTGCCGGCTTGGTTCAGGGAGTTGGCGGTCACTCGCTGGGTCGATTGAGCTAATGGTTGTTTTGCGATGGTGCCGTCGTTGCCTCCTCGCTGGTGCCAGCGGTTGAGCTTCTCCTCCTCCTTCCTCTTGACTGGCTTGGTGGTGATGGTTTTGGTGACAAAAGGGGACTTTGCTTCTTCTTGCCTTGTTGGCTTCAGCCTGTTAACCCTACCGTGCTGTGCCTTCTAGAGGGGGCCCTGCTGACCCTTACTGTTGCTATGCTGGCTATGTGGGTTAACTGGGACAGCTGGGGTTTGCTACATAATTTTTGAATATAATTTAGGTTTGTTTAACGTCGAATGATGATCTAATGGCTGTGAGAGGTGCCGATTGGCCCCGGACGGTCAGGTATCTCTGTGACCGAAATGCCCTGCCTGAATTTAAACTCTAAGGCTCTGACGGCAATTTCTCCCTCTTTCTTACTGTAAACTATGAATTGATTTCATTCTTTCCTCTCCTTTCATTTTCTTTCTCACGAGTATTACAATACCGAATGTGGTTGAGAAGTCAATCACAACTACGTAATCCACTACAAATTCGAGTGAAGAATCGAGCTATAATAGGATGGTAAGCTTCTCGCCTTGAGTTCGATTTGGCATCATAAGGCAAAGAGATCGGTACGTAAGCACTATATAGATTCGTCTGATATAATCTTTATGAATGTTTAAGAGTTGTTATGTCCTGCTAGGGACCGCTACCAAATTATGGACCGAAAAAGAGTTTATGGACCATAGCCAAATATATATGAATCTACAGGATCACATATTTAATAGATTGGAACGATAAGAGACTAGATGATAGTTTCTGAGTGAGATTCGATCTCTACTAATATCGGACAAGGATCCGATTGGAGGCTATATAAGAAGAGATGCGAGAGTTGAGGGAGATACCCCAAAACACACCTATCAAAATCCTAACTACCACCTCTTATAATCCTTATCGTGTACGCTGATATTAGAGAGGCTACTACGACTGTAACACTGATCAAGACGATTGCAAGAAAACGATTAGCCAAAGGACAATCGACTACTTCCACTACATTAACGTGATTTCGTTAAATCGGTTACTTCAACTCTATTTTTGCTGCACTGCACATTTAATGGTAACAATATATGATCTCTTACTCTCATGATTTCCTAGTTTATACAATAAAAAATTTTAATTTGCACTAACATAGTCTACCCGTATTCCAACAGTACCAAGTAGCTAAACTACACACGAGTACGATCAAATGAGCAGCAAATGCCACCAGCAGTCTTTCTACAAAACAGCATAAATTTTACGAACAAGCAAAAGAAATTTTATCGCCTTCAGCAAGCTTACACAAAATACCTCTGAAACTAAAGCGAGTGAACGAAAGGTAAATGTCAGTAGTTCAGTACCACTACGCCTAACCTTTAAAGTGCATTCCACAGTTACAAATTGCTCAACCCTACTCAAGATTTTCTTCCCCCTCCTCCAGTCCTTTCCTGCCAATCGAATCCCTAAATACGAAAGCTTTACAGAAATCTGGTAGCATTTACATCATTCAACACCAGCAGCTTCAGGCTGCAGACCGACAACTCTCCAGTTTCTCAGGGAGAATATACATTTCCTATCCTTGCCAGCAACATCCAAGAATGAACGCACGGTTTTGGACAATGCCCCAATAATGTATATTGATGTAATTTAGTCAACTATATTTCCAAAATGAAAAGGATCTGTATTCATTAGTCAGCCCTCAGTCTTAAGATTTCCTTCGCTGTTCTCCTCCGAAAATATTCCATGTTATCCTGCAGTTGAAACACAGCTCATTTTGATAAGCATTGCACTGTATAATCACCTCGAAACAAACTGGAGCTTACACCCCTTTTATTCTTAGGCCAAGATGTGTAATAAAAGCTTATGTGCTGATGTCTAGAACAAGCGAGAACATATCTGTTGCTTCCCTCTCTTACGGTATTAGTAGATTCCAGAATGGAGGCGTACTATTCCCTAGACGGCGGTGTAATATATCACCCCTAGATGGCGATGGCGGGCGCATCTTGTGGAGGGCTGGCGGCTAAACTCTGGGCGCAGGCGCGATAGCGGCGGCAGGGCTGATTTTGGGAGGCCGCAATACAAGGCCACAGCACAAATGCATGGAGCTGGGGCGCATAACTTCGGGTGGAGGTGCAGGGTGGTGACCGGCGTCGACGGACAACTCCAGCTTCGGGAGGGTGACCGAGCGGGATTCAGTTGGGCACAAAGGCTTTTAGGGCGACGGCCGGCGGCGCTAGCATGGGTGGGGGTGAAGGCAGCCAATGTGTCACCAGCGGCGGGCAATGAGCCGATGACCTCGGGCATGGCATCCAAGGCGCAGGGTGAGGCGTTGGCTTTGGGCAGGCGATTTGGGCGTGGGGTAGAGGCGTCGGCTTTGGGTGAAGACGCAGGAGCGGCGGTCGGTGGTGGCGAGAAGCCAAGCGGCGGTGGCCGAGCACACGGCAATAGGACCTCAGGCGCTGCGCGGAAACACCGGGTTCGGTGTCAGATGACGGCGGCCAGGCCGAATTTTGAGCGGGGGTGGACGAGATATGCTTTAGGCGCGACAGCCGACGGTGGGTCCTGGTAGCCGCTGAGGCAGCGGCGTAGCGGCTTCAAGCGACGGATCGTAGCGTCCAAGGCTGTGCGGTGGCCGACGGTGGTTTGCAAGTTTTTCTTGAACTGATTTAGATTCTATTCTGAGGATGCACTCCGATCTAGAAGCTAGATATTCAATCTACCATATTCTAAATCTTATACGCAAAATGTAGATCAGACTATGACTAGGAACAATTAAAATAAGATTGATCTAATCATAGCATTGCAAACGAATATAAAATCAATCTAGATCAAAATATGAATTGTAATGTGTAATAAATTGGTTCGCGGTTTGCATACCTTTCACCTTGTAGAGCGATTTGTACTGATAACGTGTTGAGAAATAGCTGAGCGGCAATGCAAATCCACACAATCAATTACAAGAACACCAGACAGATCAATCACCAGGAGACAATTGAGAGAAAACACCAGAACATAGTCTTTATTAACTTCAGATATATTCTCATTGTACATGAGGCTCTCTATTTATAATCTAAACTCTCAGGGGTAGTTTTGGTATTTATGCACACCATAACCTTTTTGGTTTCGTAACAGTGACAATACGGCACAGGGTAGGAAGGAGGCGATGGATTACATTAGCTGGCCGCTGGATAATTTGGCCTGTTATTTTTAGCCGATGATTTTTTGTTTGCGTTTTTCGAGATTATGAGAACCCTAAACTTTCAGAGAAGCTGTTTGAAGAAGTAGCTTCAAAAAATACCCTCATTTGTTTCAATTCGGAGAAAGCCGAAGACAAAACCTACTCTAAGATCTTGTTTGGGATTGAACGAGATTCATAACCATAGTCAAGAATTTTGGGCTCCTAAAAAAGCAGCCACCTCTGGAACAGGAGAACCTGACACGCACAGGCCTCAAATCATCTGGGCCTAAGCACCTCTCACGGAGGTGAGGGCTGCCACGCTTTGTCCAGTAAAACCCACCTTCCGGAAGCTTAAAGCGGGGCCCACCACTTCTCAAAGGAAACCCTAGCCTAGCCTCGCGGATCGATCACACGACCCGGCCGCCACTCGTTTCTTCTTCCACGCCTTCACCTACTGCATCTTCCCATCTCTGGCTCCCAACGTTTCCTCGGCTTTGACTTCTGACGAGCTCTCATCGCTGTTTCTTTGGGTTCCCTTCTTTGCATCCATTCATGTTTCGTTCGGCGCCATTGTGGCAGTTTGCGTTTGTGCTGTCCCTGGTTGGTTCTACTTGTTCTGGATCTGTCTCTAGGGAGATTGGGATCCTTTCGGTTAGGGATAGGGATCTTAGATCTGACCATTTCTGGAGTTAAGGATCTAGATCTTAGATCAAGCATATAGTGTTGTTTAGTAAGGAAAGTTGACATTAAGCTCTACTTGCAGCAGTCGCCTATAAGCTTCACGGTAACCGATCGCTCCATGCAAGAGTGCATCAGTTGTAAAAAAAAACTATGTTCAATTGCTATCTTGCTGGATAGAGCTTTCAACAGAAGGCGCTACCCAACGTAGAAGCAAATATCATCCAATTATCCTATATTAGAGAAGATGTTACTACTCAGTTTGATCGTTTCATCGAGAAGAACCGATTGCTCATCGTTTCTTCACTTACCATGAGGTTTTTTTCACCTTACAGATGGACGGCCCTTGAAATACTGACTTCAGGAGAGTAGGATCTGAAAAAAAAAAAGACAGAGAGCACCATCGCTCTGCACGATTATCTCCATGCCATGAAAGAACGAATCGTGTGTGGCTGAAGTGGTGCAAGCGAAATCGCTTTCACAGGCTCCTATTATGGTGGCTGACGCTGCAAGGTGACGGATGGAATAATCGCTCGCCCAGTTCTTTATCTCTTTGGCCGGGCGATGGCTTGTTCGGACTGGCAGTGAACAGAGTAACAAAGGGATGATTTGGCCTCAGATTAGCATTTTGGCACATTAATCTCTGCCATCGGTAACCCGGGTAACACTTTACCCGATGCGCAAAATAGTTACCGAGGCTCATACCTCACGCTGTCATCACCGGCCAACACCAAGCACTCTGAAATCCAATAGGAAACACGTTGAACAGAAGCCAGTCCAGAAGCAAGCCGCTCTCCAGGGGAAAAAAAGAAAGAAAAATGAGACTTCAGAAAGCCTAGGGAATTTCTTGCAAAAATGAATTGCACAGCACATGATCCAGCCAGCGACCCAGCATGCGAGAGACCCGGCTTCCAAGCAAGCAAGCATGCACAAACCGAAAGGATCCCAATCTCCCCAGAGACAGATCCAGAACAAGTAGAACCAACCAGGGACAACACAAACGCAAACCGCCACAATGGCGCTGAAGGAAACATGAATGGATGCAAAGAAGGGAACCCAAAGAAACAGCGATGAGAGCTCGTCGGAAGTCAAAGCCGAGGAAACATCGGGAGCCAGAGATGGGAAGATGCACTAGGTGAAGGCGTGGAAGAAGAAACGAGTGGCGGCCGGGTCGCGTGATCGATCCGCGAGGCTAGGCTAGGGTTTCCTTTGCGGAGTGGTGAGCCTTGCTTTAAGCTTCTGGAAGGTGGGCTTTACTGGACAAAGCGTGGCAGCCCTCACCTCCGTGAGAGGTGCTTAGGCCCAGATGATTTGAGACCTGTGCGTGTCAGGTTCTCCTGTTCCAGAGGCGGCTGCTTTTTTAGGAGCCTAAAATTCTTGACTATGGTTATGAATCTCGATCAATCCCAAACAAAATCTTAGAGTAAGTTTTGTCTTCGGCTTTCTCCGAACTGAAACAAATGAGATATTTTTTGAAGCTACTTCTTCAAACAGCTTCTCTGAAAGTTTAGGGTTCTCATAATCTCGAAAAACGCAAACAAAAAATCATCGGCCAAAAATAACAGGCCAAATTATCCAGCGGCCAGCTAATGTAATCCATCGCCTCCTTCCTACCCTGTGCCGTATTGTCACTGTTACGAAACCAAAAAGGTTACGGTGTGCATAAATACCAAAACTACCCCTGAGGTTTTAGATTATAAATGGAGAGCCTCATGTACAATGAGAATATATCTGAAGTTAATAAAGACTATGTTCTGATGTTTTCTCTCAATTCTCTACTGGTGATTGATCTGTCTGGTGTTCTTGTAATTGATTGTGTGGATTTGCATTGCCGCTCATCTATTTCTCAACACGTTATCAGTACAAATCGCTCTACAAGGTAAAAAGTATGCAAACCGCGAACCAATCTATTACACATTACAATTCATATTTTGATCTAGATTGATTTTATATTCGTTTGCAATGCCATGATTAGATCAATCTTATTTTAATTGTTCCTAGTCATAGTCTGATCTACATTTTACGTATAAGATTTAGAATATGGTAGATTGAATATCTAGCTTCTAGATCGGAGTGCATCCTCAGAATAGAATCTAAATCAGTTCAAGAAAAACTTGCAAACCACCGTCGGCCACCGCACAGCCTTGGATGCCACGATCCGTCGCTTGAAGCCGCTACGCCGCTGCCTCAGCGGCTACCAGGACCCACCGTCGGCCGTCGCGCCTAAAGCATATCTCGTCCACCCCCGCTCAAAATTCGGCCTGGCCGCCGTCATCTGACACCGAACCCGGTGTTTCCGCGCAACGCCTGAGGTCCTATTGCCGTGCGCTCGGCCACCGCCGCTTGGCTTCTCGCCACCACCGACCGCCGCTCCTGCGTCTTCACCCAAAGCTGACGCCTCTACCCCACGCCCAAATCGCCTGCCCGAAGCCAACGCCTCACCCTGCGCCTTGGATGCCATGCCCGAGGTCATCGGCTCATTGCCCGCCTCCACTGGCGCGGTGGCGCGCTAGCTGCCTCACCCCACCCATGCCGGGCGCTGGCGCCGCCTAAAAGCCTTTGTGCCCAACCGAATCCCGCTCGGTCACCCTCCCGAAGCTGGAGTTGTCCGCCGTCGCTGGTCACCACCCTGCACCTCCACCCGAAGTTATGTGCCCCAGCTCCATGCATTTGTGCTATGGCCTTGTATTGCGGCCTCCCAAAATCAGCCCTGCCGCCGCTATCGCGCCTGCGCCCAGAGTTTAGCCGCCAGCCCTCCACAAGATGCGCCCGTCATCGCCATCTTGTGGCGACAACAAGAGTGGCATCGGTGATCATGTTGGTTCTGGAGGTGATGGAAGTGACGACAGCGGCGATGGAGGCGTGGCCATTGCATTGGCACACGTTGTCTCCTCCTGCTCCTTGGCCATCGATACCATTATTTCTTGATACATTGTCATCATGTTGCCGAGATCGGTCTTAAGGCCCGCGACTAAGACCTTCATAGCAGTCGCACAATCGGCAGTAGAAGCCATGGTGACTCTGGTACCAATTATTGTGGTATGGGTTGGTTAGATATGGGTCCGAGGACCGAGAGTAGGGCACTCGTTCTTGAGTAGTTGGCCATGCCACCGCCAAGGCTCCTGAGGCTTAGTTAAAGAAAAGGGAGAGTGACTAGGAACTTTATTTATTCATTACTTAATTAGAAAAAAATAACAATACCGTGTTTATATAGTGCTAGCCTTTTAACAATCCAATCTAATATTTCCAACTATAAAAGATAGCCTTCCTAATAGATAAGATTCTATCACTAACAATAATTTGATAGTTAAAGAATTCCAAAACCTACCTAACAAAGTAATCTTTTATACCAAGAAGCCAATCAAACTATCTAACGGATGGCATCGCTATAGTACCGACGTAGTATTGTTCGCACGCTGCTACAATACCTTAGTATTGTTCACGCACCTGCTAATCTTGGTCCGTAACATTACACCCCTCGCGGTGGGACAGCTCGTCCTCGAGCTGTTAGGCGGCGGCCACGAACTAAGACCTTCGTGTCCCCATGTCGACGAAAGGGCACAATAATGTCATCTAGTGCGAAAAATGATCAATGAAGCCCTGATGCACAACAGCGAGAACACCAACCCTCTAGCATTGGCTGATATCGCATGAGTTGCTGACAACAAGGACAACCAACATAGAGCAACAACATTCTTCTCACCTCGGGATGCAACGATTGTGGGAAAGATGTGATGACATCACCGACCCCCAGATGACAACTGCTACGTTTCGCATCTTCGAAGGCATCAGCCGGCCGCATGGAGAAGGCTGCCGCGGGACAGCGGCAACCTTTCTCCTCGATGTAGGCAGGCACCAAAGGTGCAGCCAAGGACAACGAACCTTGGAGAGGAGTCGTTATTAATGAAGATGGTAGCAGGACCAACGTTGATAACAACGATGGGGACGGTGATGGCATCTCCGCCATTGCAATGGCAGAAATCGCCTCTTGCCACCACTCCACTTTGGTAATGTCGCAATCGACGGGGGTGGCGACTTGACCAACGGTGATGACACAGGAATCACAGTGACATGCCATGCCTTCTTCTGCTCTGCCTTGTCACAGAACTCACTAGGGGATAGCTCATCAATGTCGGTATTCATAGCCTTGATTCCATCGGCCTTAATCTTATCGGCAGCAGAAGCCATGATGAGTGACTTTGATACCAAATGTTATGGTACAACTTAGTTGGGTACAGGTCCGAGGACCGGACGTAGAGCACTTGCCCTTGAACGGCCGGCTATGCCATCGCTAAAACCAAAGTTATTGAACCCGGACCGGAGATCGAATCGGTTGAGTCACCGGTTCACTGGTCTGACCGTTGGTTCAACCGGTGAACCACCGGTTCAATATTATGAGCAGTAGAATTATCAATTATCAGCACCAGTAGAAGTGTAGAACTATCAGTACAAGAAGCATGCCTGGATATTAGCTGCTCAGCATGTCGGCCGAAGCAATGTATTCACAAGCGGACATGGAAGCAATGTAGCACGGGGTTTCGAGTGTATGGATTCCACTGCCTAAGTACCTAACAAGTAACAAGTAAATTGCACGGGGAGCATAGGGAGACTATATACTTGCGGGTGAATGGTGAAGCCGTGAAGGGGGAGACCGCACTCACTGCAGGCACGGCCCGGCAGGGGCGGCGGCGGCGACAAGGGGGATAAACACTTATCCGGCATTTCAAACAGAAGCATCAATCCCCGCTAGTCTCCAGCTTATCCAACATTTCCATAAACACTTATGGAGCAAGATCCTGCAAACTAGAAGTGTAGAAGCCAATCAATCGAGCAGCGGCATTACTCCAAGCTCCAATCGGATCAAGAGATACTACAGACAGCACCAGGATCCCACTCGCCCATACTACATCTAGCTCAGATCAAACCAAGAAAACTACAGCGGGACCAGCCAAACCGACCTCCACCTACTCCCACATTTCCACAAGCATGTTCTTTGCAAGCTCCCCCGGATCCACCGAACTTACTTACCCCGAGCAAATGGAGAGAACCAAACCAACCTAAAAGAGATGGGGAGGGCGGGAGGTTGGGAAATGGGGGAAGAGAGAGATCGCGGGTTGAAGCCTATGGTGGTGTTGATGGTGAGGAGGGAGATCTCGTCGACCTTGGATGGAAGGCAATGGTGGGCGGAGAGGCGAGCGAGGTTGAGGCCGCGATTGCGGGGAGAGCCGGGTGTCGTCGGAGAAGAAGGCGTTGTAGCTCGCGAAGGCAACCCCGAAAGGTGAACCCGTCCATGGCTGGATCTGCGCGTCATTGCCGCACGGCTCGTACACCCTGCTTCTGTCCGGCCCGCCCCGCGCCGACGCGAGAGCGAGACGAGCGCCAGGAGGGCTAAACTCGCATCGGATCCGCGCGGCACTGGCGAGAGTGAGACGGGCCACGGCACGGGGACCGGGTCGGCCGGAGGAGGAATTTTCACTTTTTCCATTTTTGCCCCCAAACCCTGGCCTCAACTGTGGGTATTTTGGTCCTTCGCAGAAACCGCTCGGTTCCATAAAAACCATCCGGTTCACCGGTTCTTTAAAAAACCGGCCGGTTCGCCCGGTTTTTTCCGGTTCGATTACACAGCGGTATTCTAACCAAACCGACCTGGTGCACTGTCTAGTTCCGGGTTTTTCCGGTTCAACCGGCGGTCCGATCTGGTTTTCTTAACTATGGCTAAAACTCACAAGGCTTAGTTGAAAACGAGGGGAGAGAGACTAGGAACTTTATTTATTCATTGCTTAATTAGAAAAGATAATAATGCAGCTTATATAGTAACGGCCCTCTAACAATCTAATCTAATTTTCTTAACTATAAAAGATAATCTTCCTAATAGATAAGATTCTATCACTAACAATAACTTGATAGTTAAGGAATTCCAAAACCTAGCTAACCAACTAGTCTTTTATACTAGGAAACCAATCAAACTACCTAAGCAGATTTAATTTACTCACCTGACTAAAAGATAAGCTCAATCCTCTGCTGAGGAAATCAATGTACTTGAGCATAAACATACCGCAATCCCACCTATAACAATAAAAGATTCCTGTGTTAATCAAAATTATACCTTTATCCATTGTCATAAATATATGTATGCACTTGAATTACAAAAAATACTCTGCACATGACCATCCAACAAAACACATAGATAAATGCCGAAAGTTTACTAAATCATAATATTCAGCAAATTATGGTTGTATCAATCGAATGTGCACCATAATACTGAATTATACTGGAACTGATTATTAATATTAAAAAATACATACCCATTCTGCTGTAAAGGAATATAATCAACTAACTCTTTCTGCCAAGAACTTATGTCGATTTCTTTATTGCTCTTGTCCTTCACTTCCTCCGCAATATATCTAGCCTGTATGTGGCATGCACAAGTACTGTTAAGTTACACTTAATCTATAAGTATGTAACAAATTGAACAAGCCTACCAACATATAATCTAATATTTTCTTGTATTTATGACAGATTGATAGAACCAGGTCCATGTGAATTCCCCCAGAGCATAACACATGTACTGAGGTCCATAACCATATAGTTTTTCGCTAATTTTAACATATGAGAATTGGAAGATGTGTACCAAAAGTTATGCTTAAATCAAAGTCAAACAACAGAAAAGCCTAATATTGTGTAGTTAACAACCCATCTCAGAAAATCAGAATGCAAAAAATAGTAGTAAATGGGCATTCTATTTTATGGCTGTTCCAAGTGGAATTTACGCTGGAGGTATCAGTTAAGCTTACCAGTACTTCTGGTACATGACGATCCATGCCGCCAAGAGAATCAAGATATTGGAATGTCTTTTCCTTCATGTTTATAATTGCTAAACACCAATGTATATCTTTATGTACAGGGACAAAGATCTGCAAAATAAATTCTGAAGATAAGTTGAGCATGAGAAATAAACATGCCAAAGAGAAAGGGTGGCAACAACAGAAGAATTAAATAATGCAACATCCACTTTACTTTATCACACTCAATGAGCTCATAACCCAACTTCCTGCGGGTAGTCCATCTTTTAACAGATTTGTAGTCATAACCATTTTTCCCACAAGCAAGCTGAGCAACAATTCAAAAATTCAATGAGGCTTAATTAGATGATGATCAATTTTATCCACAAATTAAAACCAAAGGCTAAAATGCATGATAAAAGATCTGACACAAGCGCATTACGGTGACTAAATAATACCATGCAAGCATTTATGCCTGAAAGTACGGACAGAGAATATTAACCAATGTTAAAGTGAATGTAACTTGTAATAACTTATACAAAACAGAGGCGCACAACATCATTTCCTTGAAACTTTTTGGTACCGGCCAACCAACAAAAGGAAAGCAAACAATGAAGTAGCTTGAAAAAATGTCAGAACATATCTATAGCCATTTCCAAACAAAGGTCGCAAATCAAGTGATAGCATGTCAGGTGATGAACGTTGGGAGCGAAGGCAGAAGGGAGGGATTACATTAGAGGGATGTGGATTGCGCTTTGGCACCGTGGATGGAGCTTCAGCTAGGGATGAACCCTAGCCGAACAGGGGTGCTGAAGAGGGAGACAGTGGAAAGGCGCAAGAGATCAGGTTGAGTACCCAATCCTTGCTTGCTTTATTCATGCAACATCTTCTCCCTTAAATAGAGAAGGCCTAACGGATAATATCTAATTAAAAGGAAAAGATCTGAAGGATCCAATCATATCTAATTAAAAGGAAAGGATCTGAAGGATCCACTCATATCTAATTAAAAGGAAATGATATGAAGGATCCAATCATATCTAATTAAAAGGAAAGGATATGAAGGATCCAACTAATCTGATCTTAAGGATCTTATCTTGACTAATCATAACTTGCAAGCTAAGCAGCGTATCATGCCAATTCAAGGCATGGAACCAGTGCCGCAAGTTGCTCATGTCTCGCCTGGTTCTTGGACTTGTGACGCCTGCCATAAACTTGACCCCACATGACATCGCATAACATACGAAACCCAAGAAGGCAAACAGAGAGCTACTACTTATACAAATGTTTGTCACCGTAGCATGCATGCAGTGAAACTTTCCTGATTTTGACCGCTAATATGCATACAATTATACAGATGGTTCAAATCAACAAAATGATAGCAGTAGATATGCCATAAAAACTACCAAATGTATGTCAAACAAAGGTCCCAAACCAAGCAATAATACAATCTAAGAAATCCAGGAGGGCAATTAGGCAACTACACCCTCTGTTTCCAAACGTATGTCACCATGGTACACATGCATTCGAACATTCCTAATTTTAACTACTAAAAAAGTATCTAGATCAGCCACATGTAGATTGGCTTTAAAAATACTTCCATAATATTATAATTTTGTGAGCCTTCGCTAATATATATAATTATAAGAATTAGCGGCCAAAGGTACACCTTGAAGACTGCACAATTTCGAAAATGGCATGCATAAACAGAGGGGATCATACCCTAAGTGATACATGTCCATAAATTAATAACAGCACTATAATATAATATAATATTCTTGGAATACTGGTCACCGTATCTATATCGCTCATAAGGACCATTTCAGCAAATCCTAAACCAACAATTGACTAGAAGAAAAGCTAAAACATACGAAGTTATGAAGCACAGAAAACTAAAGAAGAGATGTAAATATTTAATATGACATTCTGCAGATGCAATAGTTGAAAGCAAAAGAAGCATATCATCTAACCTTCTTATAGAAAAATGTATTAAAGAAATGGCATCTCAAAAACCTTTTAGGTTCTCTTATTTCCCTCTCCTTTAACAATTCAAGGTACAAATTAATGACCTGCAAGTAAGAAAAATCCTTGTCCTCATTACATATAGAAATATAGAGTCATCACTGATAAGTAATAAGTGAAGTTTTATTTAGGATATTTAAGATGAATATTTACCTCATCATTTAACCAGCCACCCGGTCTCAAGCACCGGAATTTCTCTCTGCTAACCTCAATGTTCGATGACTCATGCAGCACTAGGACTTTGCTACTGTGAGGAAGAAAGAGCGATGGTCAGTTGTGTTAACAAGGTATAAAGAAAGCTTCAAATAACATGCAAACAGGGTTCAAAAGTACCTTGAACCACTACCATACAAACAGTCATGAACTTCATTTTCCTCTTCAGCAGTGAGAGGTACAAAGAGTTCAGACAGATCCTGGAACAGTGAAAGGTCAACATACATAAACCAACAGTGAGCTAAAGCATATAAGGTTGGCGCAGAGCTGCAACCAAGGCAGGTTAATCAAACATGCACTAAAAAGAAAAGGAAAAAAAGAACTCTTTGGATAGGCACATACATTTCCCCCCACTTAAACTCTTACATTCCATGGTGCCTCTTTTAAATTTTGAAGCGGTTAAAATGTAGTTTAACCATAGGAATAAGCATAATTTCAAGACATTCTTACATGTCCTCCTTTCTTTTGGACAATTCAGAACATGTCTTTAGGTTGGAAGACACTAGTTTCCTCAGAAGCCTAATGCAAGTCAGGAATCATCAAATTGTTCACTCTTGCAACTTGGGACAACTCCGAAACAACTCACTTAAAATGCTTATGTTCCAGAGCTCTCATTCCATCAAAGCCCCACTAATTTAACTCAAGACGCAAACTTTGTCAACCATATTCTTCCTATTCACCCAGCATGACAACATCAAACCAGAAAAGTGCTAACAAAACATACCTCCTTGGGTGCCTCGGCCAACTTCCGCAGCTCAGCAAGCTTCTCCTCTGTGAGCCTCACCTCCAACCCGAGCTCGTCCAACCTCGGATCGTACCGTCTCGTCCTCTCGAGGGCCTCCTTGTAGTACGGTTTTTTCTTCTCCCGTGGAGGCGCCGCCGCCTCCAAGGCGGCCTTCCTCGGGTCCCCAACTCTCCGACTCACCACCTCGTAGCCTATCTCCACGTCGTCCCTGGTGACCATGGTGACATCCCGCGACGCATCGACCCACTCCCTGTACACCCCCAGGCCGTCGTCCCTGGGCCGCCAGCCCAGAAAGCCGGAGAGGCCGGAGAGGAAGTTGCCCATGTCGAACGCGGCGGACCTCGCCTCCGGCGGGGGGACGAAGAAGGGTGAGCGGAAGGCAAAGGGGCGGAAGCGGCGGTGGCGCTGCGGGCCGTGGAAGTGGCGGGGTTGGAGGGAGTCGGCGAGGTGGCGCTTGCGGCGGTGGAAGAGGAGGTCCGCGGCGGCGGTCATGGCAGGGAGGAGAGGGTCAGGGCCATGGGAGGCGGGGGTCAGTAGGGGAGCATGCTTGAAGGGGAAACCCTAGGTTGGGTTCGCTGGTGTTACCGTGTTAAGGGGTTCATGGGGTTTGAGAGCTCAACGCGAGGGGGAAGATGGCCACATGCTTCTTTCTCTGTCGAAAAGTTTAGAAATTGGAAGTACGTCCTCGCGTGGAAAGGAAAAACCAGTGACCTTACTATTATAGCAATCGTAGAAGATTTGCATCATGAAACATAATATTCTTACAGGGTATTAGTGTACGGATGAATAGAAATGATTTTTATGATAATATTGATGCACACAAAGGGTGAGTTTTTTATGCTACGATTGATTGCTTTTAATCCTAATACGCTCATTTGTATAAACGAACTAAATGTCGATAAATCAATTCAAAAATGTTGTTTTGATAAGTTGTTTTGAAAAAACAACAATTATTTGTTTAGAAAAAAAATTATAAATTATAATTTAAAAAAAAGTTAAAGGAGAGAAAATAGAGAGGGTGGTAAGAATGGAGATCAACACCAAAGTGACAATGATGCCGTCCACTCAGAGTCAAATGTGGCATATGAGAGAGAAGATTGGTGTTCCCGTCCAATATCTCAAGAACTTGCGTGCCTCAACCTGACACAGTGGGAAGCTGAAATCCATCTTCCGCATGAGCCTTGCCTAGGAGATTTTTATTCAAAAATCCTGCACACAAGACACAACCACCCAACCAATCAAATAGCTCACTTCAAAGATCCTATCCAAGAAAACCACGTTAGATCTTGTTTGGATAAAGGAAAAAGTGGACGAAAAGTGGATGAATGGCGATCCAAAGGGATTTTTTTTTTTTTACTTTAGAGGTGATTGGAACAGAGGATTTGTCTCATTTCTTTCATTTGGAAAGTGACATCTTTCTATGGTTTTGAAGGAAAAGAAAAAAAGAGGTGAAAGTTTATGGGAAAATTTCAAGTGAAAGTTCCAATGCAGTCTTACACACACACACTCTCTCTCTTTTCTCTCACGCATGAATGGTTTTTTAAAGTTTCTTGAGTTTTCCCTATATTATTAATTTTTTATTTCCATCTTTCGAACACCTCTTTTTATATTTTTCCTATGTTTTTCTAATACTCTATTTTACCATTGTATTTCTTTTGTATTTTCTATGTTTTCCCCATTCCTACTTTTCTATCTGCGCTCTAAACATACCTAGGGGAAAGAAAGCAATCCAATCATGTTCGTACAAAATAGCAGTGAAAGAAAGCAACGTGATTCATACATAGGGGCCAGAAATATTTTAGTAATCCTATAAAATTATCTTGTTTGATAAAAACAACTACTAATCTAAATCAGGAATCTAAGATTAACTCGGGAATCAGATTACCATGATTTTCAGGAAGAATCAGTTTTCCATAGAAAAAGGTGTATATCTTGAATTACCAAGGGAAATAAATCTTTGCTATTGCACTTTTACCACAAGCAACTGTTTCTTTTTAAAAATCTTGAACTGTTGTAAATCGGTACAATTTGTAACGCCCCCGCCTTCAGGGGCGCGTACGGACACGACCTTCCGTACGAACCACGTATAGTTCAGTACGGAACGTCGCGCAAGAGTGAACCATTGCATGCTTACAACAAAAATCCAGCATTTATTACAAGATAGGGTTGTCAACCCAGTTTTAGTGGCAGCGGGGCGTGCAAGCCCAAAATATATTACATAACAAAAGACCAACTCCCAAGGAAGACTCGAGCGCGGCAAGGACCTAAAGCCAGGGGTCTTCGTCGAAGAAGGGCTCCTCCGGGGCTTCCTCTACGGGGGAACTCGCATCCGCGTTTTGATCTTCTGAATTTGTTCGGCAAGCCGTGAGCTAACCAGCTCAGCAAATCACAAGGAATATCTAACTTACTATATGCACGAATTATCAACGGAAGGGAATATACTGGTTGTATTATTTTATGTGGATGCAGTTTTATTTCGTAAATAGTTTTAAAGCACATGAAATGACAACTACTCCTTACGATTAGGGTTTTCACGAAGAGTTTAATTAATCCACTAGTCCAGTTAAAACATTTGCAAACACTACTTAAGCTTAGCAACTGGAATCACCCAAGTGACACAGCTCCGTTAACCGGGAGCACGGTGTATTCGAATACCATTTAGTTGACTCTGCAGAGCTGCCCAACTTTACCCACACGCAACCTTAACCCTCATGACTGAGTTAAGGAACCAGGTATGTTCGCTGCTCAACCCTAGGCCAGGTCCGCAACCTGACTCTCTCGGAGCATCACACTGCTTGAGTTGAGCAGGTACTAAACCAGGGTTGACACGTCAACACCTGTGGTCGAGCGGTTACTATGTCATTTGCTTGGCATAAGGGTCTAGTCCTTATATTTTCAATGTGGTCCGCAACCACCAATGACAAGTAAAGCAGTAAGCGGGGACCGCCTCGCGGTGTCCCTCAACGTCTTTACCCTACACTGCACACTAGTACGTCCATTCTAGGGCACGGTGTCCCATACCACCCTACCCTAGCCTGGGTTTCAAATATCTACCGGCCCGCGGCCACATCCTTATTAGTGTAATTGAATTGCATGAAAATGATAGTAACCTACATGTGATACTAATACATTTAATTTAAACCTAGGGTTCACAAAGGCAGGGCTACAAATTAATCATGGCATTTAGCGGTAGTAGGACATATCTAAAGTTAACATGTCATTCTAAACATTTGATTGTACGTAAACTAGCATTTTACAATTAACAATAATGAAAATAGCATAATCATATAATCAAATAAATATGGGGTACAATATGTTCAAAGGATTGCGACTTGCCGTTAATTTGGATGATCTCTGCAAACTCGAACGAAGTAGCTCCGGAATCCTGTGCTTGCACTTGAACTTCTGGAATCCCCGACACTAGCGCACAAACACGAGAAAACAGAAATAAATTAAAAGAAATAAAAGAAGATATTTTATTTATGAAAAAGAAAGGCTTAAATACACAAAAGGAATTTTTATAATTTTTCTGGGAATAATCTGGAGGGATGGAGGCCAAAAATAGGTTGAGAATATTAAACTGAGCAAAATGATATATTTTGGTAATTTTTGGGATTTTTTGGAATTTTTCTGGTTTCTGGAAATGAATAAAAATTCTCTGAAAAAAGAAAAGCGGCACTGTTCATTAAACAAGAATCGCCCGCCAGGAGACGGCCCACGCGCCGACCGAACGCTGCGGCTTTGACGCGTGTGCTCGGCGCGGGGAGTGGGCGAGAGGCGCGCCCACGCGCGCGCGCCACACGGGCTCGGATGCGACACATGGCGCCACGACGGGCGGCGATGCGGGCGGGCGGGGAGAAAAGGGGAGGTCGCGAGGATTCCTCTCCCCTTCGCTCGGCGGTGGCGGCGGAGAGGAGAAAGAAAGAGGGTGACGCATGCCGTTGCACGGCGGTCCGAAAGGAGGCACAAGGCGGGGGGGCGCTGCGACCGCGGGGTGGAGGAGGAGCGGGTGGTTGGGGCGCGAGCCGAGGCGTTAGACGCGGCGCGAGGTGACGGGCACGGCCAGTGGACGCTGCAGGCGCCGCAGCGCCGCCAGTGGCGCGAGCGCGGAGGGACGGGCAGCGCAAGGGCACGGAGCGAGCGGCTCTCCGGCGAGCGGCGCGCGAGGGACAGAGCGAGGAGGAGAAGGCGGGAGGAGGCGCCGGGCGGAGAGGCGGGAGCCAACAGGAGGGGGATTAGAGAGAGATTAGGGGGAGGATTAGGAGCAAAACGAAGATAAAGAACAAATCAAAAATTCATTTTGATTTGAAAATTTTCTGGTTGTTTCACAATTTACTCTAAAAATAATCAATTGAGCGAGAAAATCATTTTAACGGGCGTAATAACCGGCCCAGCAACCCTCTTTGAATCACACAGTCACGCACTCTGCTACTCGTGTATTAAGCACTCCCAATTCCCGCACCAATCCATAAAGAATGCCGAATCCCGTGTATTGCCATTTTTTGAGCAATTTTTTTGGATTTTTTTGCTGAAATTTCCGTGCTGGGATCGCGCTGCAGCCGCAGGGAAACTACATAGAGCTGCACCAGAAGCGCCATGGGCGGCGGCCGGACTTCAAGGAGCGGAAGCGCAAGCGCGAGGCGCGCGAGGTGCACAAGCCTTTACAATACATCTTACCATCTGTATGCATATATTTAACGGGAGTTCTCCTAAATTGACCGTTGAAAGTAATTAATTTCTTCAACCTCATCTAAGTTCATTGCAATAATTAATTGTTATCTGAAGTCACAAAAGAATATGCAACTTGTTCTCAAACTAGTGGTATATTCAAAACTAAATTCCTCTCAAATAAATTGGTGTTGTCACCAATTACTAAAAACGAGAAGATTGAAAGCATCTAGACCTCTAAAAATTATTTTTGTAATTAATAACAATATGTGAATATAAGATTAATATGTTTGGTAAGTATCACATAGGTTTAGTCCCTAATGATGAAAGTGACAAATGAAAATGAATAATAAAGGTCAACATAAGGATCAAAATGGTTCAAGATAAAGGTATATGTAGTATATGATCTCTTCTATTTTTACTGGCCTTGGGAGAAATGTTGAAAGACCGAATTATAGAATAATTACTGTACTATTAAGATAGATCATAGAAAGTAACTTGAAAGCATATTTTTGTACTATTTGGACCAATTTTGGATCATGTATACACTTAAAATTAAATTTAAAAGCCAACTGTATTATGTTAGAAAAATTGAAAGTACCGGAGTGTGTTTAATGGAACTACCAAACTCCGGAAGTATTGGCGTGCACACAACGGTACTACCAAAACTCGAAAGCATTGGTATTTCAAGCGGTATATTTTTTTCATAGAGCATCCACTTGAACACTTAGGCTCTCTGATATCGGTAGTACCGGAAAATGAACGACGGAACTACCACAAAGCGGTATAATCACACTCTAAAACGGAACTGCCGAACCTCAGAAATACCAAAAAATTAGGTGGTATATTTTTCCAGAGAAAACCAACTTTTGATCTCAAAGATATTAGAAATACCGCACCATAAATCGAAACTATCAATCATCGAAATTACTGTGATCTCAACAGCGGTAGTACCACGCCGACTTTTAAATGGCTAGTTCTGACGCTCTGAGATAGCTGTTACTGCTTGCTACAGTACAATATGATAGTTCCGCAATTTATATAGCGGTACTACCGATTTCCCTAATTTTTCAGAATTGTTTTATACAACGGCTATATTGGGTTGGTAGGAGTATAAATACTCTCCCACTAGCTCAAGAACGGAAGAAGAGATTTTATTGAACATTTTTGAGCATTGAGTATTCTTCCAATACCTCAGTTTCTTATTGTGCATTCATTTGAGATAGTCGGTTATTCTTAATCTTACACTCTGACCCACTCCCCTTCTTATATAACGGCATTGGCCCGATGGGCCAAGGCTGGGTTTTCCCAAATCTCCTCCTCCTCGTTTTTTTTCTTTTTCTTCTGGAGTATAATAGTGAAGTCAAAAGGAAGATGATTTTGTGACGCCCTTAATTGGTGTTATGTTCATATGCATCACGATTGTGCTCTCTTGTTTACTTACTAAAAGCATCTCTAATGCTTCACCATGGTTACACCAAAAAAAAGTTACGGCAACTTCGTAAAGCATCAATAGCTTCAATTAAATACGTGGCCTGAGCCATCTGAGCTACATTGGTAATGGGAGGGGTGACGACTAAGCCACAAACAGTTACTTAGGGGGTGTTTAGAATAGTGATAGCTTTTTAACTTTAACTGAAATTTTACTGTAACTGATTTATTTTTTACTGTAACTGAGTTGTCTTATTGGGCACAATTAAATCTACAAAAATGTAAAAATAAAAGCGACACACTAATCTAGAGCGAACGATACAAAGGAATACGAAAAAAAACAAAACACAAAAATTCAAAAAAAAAAACAAAAAAAGCAAAAAGGCAAAATTGCAATAGTGCGCTACAGTGAAATAATCACCCACAACCATCGCCGAACGCGCAGTGGAGCGCGCCCTTAGGCTACGCTCAGGGAGGCTTTTCCTCAACGTTAGCTTCTGGCTTTTGCGTTCAAAACACTGTAGCAATTTATCACGTAGTGTTTTTTTTTCGAATTTTTGAGTTTTATTTTTTTCGTATTCTTTTGTATTGTCCGCTCTAGATTAATGTGCCACTTTTATTTTTATATTATTTTTACATTTAATTATACACAATAAGCTAAATGAACTACAGTAAAAAATCAACCAGTTACAGTAAAATTTTAGTAAAAACCAAAAATTATCGCTATTCCAAACGCCCCCTTAAGATCTTATGGGCCATCCCAAAGCACTCAAGCATTGATGTGAAAATTAGCTTATGTGGAGCATTCTCTTTCCTGGAGCTACTATGCGTTTTAATCACAAATATTCTACTCCAATAATGCCAACTATCGACGAACAAATTTCAATGAGCTATTTGCTTGCAAAAACTAACGCCGGATATTGCACTACAGTTCATTCACAAAAATAAAGGGGAAGAAAAAGACATCACGCGATCGAGCAAGCAAGTCAAAGGAGCTACATCACACCAGATAAAGCTAGATATCCAAATACCGCCACAACCACCAAGAAAGAGCGATTTATTACATTGTACAACCAAGAGAGCACATATCCATTTGCCATACTGCAATAGAGCACAAATCATATTGATCAGGCTACATGAACTATCACGACTCATCTAATCAAATGGAAAACGATAATAGATCCGTATTGGATGATCCAGGAAGACGATAACAGAACCTTAATAATTATGACTAACATGTTAAATGTTTATTGTTAATGAAATGAATTTTGCACTGACCACAATAACAAGTTAATTGACCTGATGCTCATACTGTACACTTGCACAGGTTCTACATCTTGCAATCTAAACAATGATTTGTTTTCAAAAAATGATGAAAAGGATGGCGGACCAAACCGGTCCTTCTGATGTCATACACAACTTGCTGCTTGACCCAAATAAGATTGGGGCTAGAACAGTAATATATTTTGTCGGGTGGCGATGAGCTGCAGTCACTACTGCAGCAGGGCAACTGCAAACCAGACCAACCGTCTCAACCTATCGCAGAAATGGACGGCCCACATCAAGGCACCAATCAAATACTATGTAATTTCCCATTGTACTCGATCTGAACCGTCAATTCTTGACCTGATGGCTAGCAGATGTGTACAGTTATTTTTTGACTAGCAAATCTGCACCCCTATTTGCCTCCAATCTCTGTTGCTTTGTGCTAAGGCTTCTGATACATGTACAGTATCTAAACATCAACTACATGAAGTAGCTTAGCGTAGTCTTTTTCCTTGATCCGCCTTCTCCATAGAGATCATTCCATTGAATAAGCTCGTTCATATTAGTGGAATCGGAAGACACACTTGCACAAACCTACAAGGAATCAACATATAAAGTTAGCAACATTTTGCATTCTAAAGGACATAAAGAACAGTTCAGGCTGCAGACTTTCAAATCTCAGGACACCCCACATGCGGATAATGACCCATAGGAACAGCTTCAAGAACAGAGATAGCAATACAATGGACAACCACAAAGCATTGATGTCTTTAACGTGACTACAACTTGGGACTGTTTAATGAATTTATTTATTTTCTTTTTTTTACACTGAAGAACTCCTAGTCTACATTTCTCTCTCTGAAGAACTCCTAGTCTACATT
Organism: Melocanna baccifera; assembly: GCA_036346265.1. Lineage (NCBI taxonomy): Eukaryota > Viridiplantae > Streptophyta > Magnoliopsida > Poales > Poaceae > Melocanna > Melocanna baccifera. Next base: position 16,028,127 of record CM070693.1, read on the forward strand.
TCTCTCAAAAAAGAAAATCTCTTACATATTAGCACAACAGAATTGAAAAATTGATGTAACTGTTTTTTGTTTCCAAAATCTGTCATTTAAGAATAAGAAAAACCTATACAGACATTATTTAGCATAATACAACATGACTGCTGGCAGAAAGCACACACTCACGTATCACAATAAATGGAGAAAGTTCTTACTCATGCAACGTACCTGTTCATGTGCATGCTTGAAATCACTTATTCTTAAGGCACGGACATCATTGCTAGAACATGATTGGGGCAACGGTCTATTTTCTGCTTCTGCTAAAGCTCTCTCCTGCAGGTGGATAACGCACAAGAAGTTCAATTGCATTTCATATAAAATCATGTTATGATCCATCACTGTATATTAAATATAAATAATTATGTTTCATTGATTTCGTTACTAATCCATAAATTAGAACCCAAGGACTAAAGACAAATAAAAATATAATAGAAGTTCAGGAGGTTAAACTAACCTTCTTCTCCTTTTCAAGTATCTCTCTAATAGGATGATGAGCAGCAGTAACACACAGATTCTGAAAAACAATTGCAGTCATGAGTCTACAATCAACATTCAATTTTAAAAATGAGCATCATAACATTGGAACATTTTTTTTTCTTTTTTGCAGAACCAGAACTCATTATTAGCACCTTGAGATCACTGCCTGAGTACCCTTCCGTCAAGTTAGCTATGGCTTCAAGATCTACATCATCCGCCATATCTTCTTTGGCTAGTATCACGCTAAGAATCTTTCTTCTATTTGATGCATCCGGCAAATTCACCATCAACCTAAACAAAATATTTCCCGAGAAAGTTGTGCAGTCAATAAACTATAATTTTTATATTTTGTATTACAGTATAAATCTTAAAATGAGTGAAAAATGTTACCTCCTAGGGAGCCTCCTAACAACAGCCTCATCAAGGTCAAATGGCCTATTAGTTGCTGCGAGTACTAATACACGTTCTTTATCTTTTGTTCTTAGACCGTCCCAGTTCACCATAAACTCATTTTTCATCTTACGCATGGCTTCATGTTCTCCAGGGTTCTCACGTCTACCCAACATGCCATCAACCTAAAAAAATAAGGTAGAGAAGATGAGCAAGAAAGTAACACTTTGGGATTCAAAGAGAACTTTTGTGATGGTGCCCCAATACAATACAAGCAAATAGTCAATGTTTATTAATCACAATACTATATTAACTTACCTCATCCACAAAAATGACACTTGGAGCTATTTTGCTTGCCAGTGAAAATACAGCTTTCATGTACTTCTCTCCTTCACCAAACCACTATAAGATGGGTGATTTAGAGGCAATGATGCAAATACCCGAAATGCAGAAACAAAATCATGGATATTAACCAATCCTATTAATGGAGTACCTTCGAAGAGATGCTTGACATTGATATGTTTATGAAATTAGCACCAGCCTCTGTTGCCACAGCTTTAGCAAGCATTGTCTTTCCTGTACCAGGCGGACCAAAAAGTAATATTCCTTTGCATGGCTGTCGTAACAAAAACAATAACAGAAGTCAGTTCACTATCAACTAAACTAGAAATGAAATATTCCACTATATGCAAAAACAGAACATGACCTGACGACCATTAATAACCAAGTAACCAACTTGCCAACAAACCGTTATCTTTTCCTACTCTAATCCAACTTGGTATAATTTCTTTTGTGAGGTTCATTAGGTGCTTATTAAAACGGATAATTTCCCAAAAGTAAAAGGTATAAAATGTTAATGGGCATGATCAACTGTCCCACTCCAAAAGGATCAAGAGATGGGCGAATAGGTCAAATTTGCCTCACTTCTTAGTGAGGATTTGAGTTTTTTTTGTAAAAAAAAATCAAGGCCAACAAGCTAGACATGTAATACGTTCATACTAGAGCAGATGGGGAAAAAGGAATGCACAGAAATTCTTAAAGAATACCGCAGTTAAATTAAACTGCATTGTGGAGAATAATACCTACCTTCATAAGCTGTCCTCTGGAAAACAATTCCGGCCTTTGCAATGGCAGCATTACTAACTCCTTCAGAGTTTCCTTGACACTTTCCAGTGCTCCGATGTCCTCAAAGGTAACTCCTATTTCATCTGGAGGGATAACATCGGCAAGAAGCCTCTTTTCAAATTCATTCTCAGTAGCGATATCCTGACATTATTAGCAAGAAGAATAGTAAGCTCTACGCAATTTTAACAGTTCGTAAAACTCTTCAAGGCCATAGCATGTTAGTAGCAATATTCATGTAGGAATATAAGTGAGCTAGAAGAACAATATGCTCAAGCAGTAAAAAATTTCGTATTAAAATAGATAAATTAAAAGAAAGTATACCACCTTGAGTGACTTCCTTTTGTTGCTGATCTTAGGACCAGATTGGATATTTTCCAACATATCGACTCCATGCTTAAGGCTGCAATGGTCAATATTGGTACAATTATCATTTAAGTGCAGAAGAGAAAAATTTACAGCCAAGTTGGTGGAGCACTAAAGATTAGATGGGAAACCTTTCGCTAGATAGAGCAAACTGCACGTCACTTGAAGGGACTGGATTTTTACAGTGCTTAAGTTGATGACTCAAAGCAAAACCAGCTATTTTATCGATACCTGAAAATAACAACAGTGAACCCATCATGCCATTGGACAAAATTGGAACAAAGCAGGAACATGAATAGAAATGCTACTCACACTCATTTGTAAGGACACGATCATTTACGCATATCATCTCAAGATCAGTGCATTCCAATCCAGTCCGTGTTAGAAACTGAAAACAGATGAAATTCTAATCAATAACAAGAAAGTTGAAGTTCCATGAAGTATCCATAGTTAAACTGGAGTGATATGTTATAGAAAATCCATGATTATCCATTTAAAGCATACCAATTTGCGCAACTCTGGATATTTTTTTTCTCAAACACGCAGGAGAACTGCGTATCATTATATTAAGAAGAGAAAAAGGAGTAAAAAAGACTCATACAAGCCCAAAAAGGCCAGGAAAAACAAAACAAATGCGACCAAAAGACCACCTACACAACCAAACTATGGCCAAATGCGCCTGAGGCCTTTGGCCCCTACCATACACCACATTTTTGCCTCATCTCTAATCTCTTGCACTAACATGCTATAGTTAGGCGAGGCCCCCCTCAAAAACACATCTATTCCAGAGTTACATTTTTCTCTTGCACATCTAGGCAACTCTGGATATCAGTAAAGAAAAGTTACATTTTTCTCTAATTATTCATGGAACTTTCTGAAACCAGAACATGTTCAACACAAACCTAGAGGTGATAATAAGAAAGCAAGGCAATTAGCTAACCACACCACCATAAGCTTCTGGGCATGCAAAAGGAATGGTAGTCTGAAAGCTAAGGGATTCACTGTATGTTCATATTTATTACAAAACACAAACAATACCGGTGTTCTGTTCAAACAAAAATAGCTGATATTAAAAAAAATAAACATTACCCAAAACATGCATGTCAATCACAAGGTAACTCAAATATATAAATAAATAAACGAAAACATAGCTAAATAAGAAATGTGTTTAGCACTACAACTTACAGAGCGTATTTTTGAAATGTTATCATTTGCTTTAAGAACTTCAATATCTCGATCTAACATCTGGTTCCACCGTGAAAGCTCGACTTCATCCTGTATTATTTGTTTCCAGATTTAAAAATGACAGAAGGAACTACTTTAAATTAACTACACTTTTGGAAAACTCGAATAACATACTTCTGGTGGTTGGATCGTCACTTTGTTTGGGAAAAGCTTAGTTAGATGCCTCATCGCCTTTGAAGTTTCTTTATTTTTATCATTTCCCCGATCGAAGTCCTGCATTTGCTTGCATTAGTTTGTAACAAGAAAATGCACCAATAAAGTGGAGAAAATGTGATTAGTCAAATAAAGAAAGAAGGCAAGAAGAAGACTGAAGGGAAGACATAGACTAGATAAATAAGAATCTAGATCCTTAACACGGGGTCATGAATGCCACAATGGTAGTTTGAGTATGATGTCACCCAAAAAAATATAGTTGTGATGGTACAAGACCACTGCTCAAATTTGTCACACTAGCTTTTTTAGAGAGAAAAATGTCAATAGTTCCAGTCCATGTACAGCACCGACACATGGATTACCAAGACTCCATGAGATCCTTGATGAAGTTGTGGACCACTAGCCTCACTCATTTCTTTTCTTTCTTTTTGTATTTTTCCTAATGTTCTGTGTTTCCCTCATCTACAATAACCCCTAGCATGTGCTTGTCTTCAAAATAGCATACAACAAAACTTTTTTTCTCGAACACGTAGGAGAACTGCGTATCATTGTATTAAGAATGGAAAAAATAAACAGGAACCTTACAGACCCAAACGAATCCACACACACAACACGCCTGCTCTAGGAAACTAGCCTATGGTACAAAAACACAGGATCGACCTCGACCAGAGGGGATCTAGACCAAAACCTGTGGCGGAGCAGTTAGGTATGAAATACCCTTTGCTCCGGCCAGACCCCAAATCCTCATCTCCTCACTGACAAAAGACAAGAGAGCCCTAACGTCTGGCGCAACCCCATCAAAGACGCAGCGATTGCGAAGATTTCAAAGAGACCAAGCCCCCAAAATGATGATGGAGTTAAGGCCTTGCCGGATCTGACCATGAACTGCGTTGTGTGATCTGGACCACCAATCTTCAAAAGAGAGCTCGGCCGGTTGAGGAGAAAGGTTTTGTAATCTGACCTTTTGAAGCAAGTCAAACCAAAATTGGCGGGCAAACACACATGAGATCAAGAGGTGGTTAATGGTTTCCTCCTCTTGGTCACAAAGCAAGCAACGGGGAGGGTGTTGCAACCCTCGGCGTGCCAGACGATCCGCAGTCCAGCATTTATCAAGTGCAGCCAACCACATAAAAAAACGACATTTGTTTGGGGCCCAAATTCGCTCCCAAGGGCTAAACTCAATGCCTCCCTGAAAGAAGCCTTCATATGCTAATTTTGCTGAATAGTTTCCATTGGCGGTGAATCGCCAAATGAGTTTATCTTCTAAATCAGGCTGCAGCACCCCTTGTGAGAGGAGTTCCCAGAGATCCAGAAAGTCAGTAATGGCCCCAACCGTTGTCGCTCCTATCAAATCTGCGATCCAGTTGTGACCCGTGAGTGCCTCCCTCACCATGCGCTTATAGGCAAGTCTCTTGGGAACCAATGCAAAAAGACGGGGTGCTAGATTAGCGATTCTTTTCCCATGGATCCACCTATCTGCCTAGAAGAGGGTGCAGACGCCATTACCGACCTCAGTGCATGTTGCTATAGAGAAAAAAGACCGAACACAGTGGTGAACCTAGAGTGGAAAGGGGGCCCAAGACCTGTCAGGTTCGGCCTTCTGAAGCCAAAGCCATCTCATTCTGAGGGCCCATCCCATCCGCTAGACATCAGAGATACCAAGACCACCGAATTGGAAAGGTCGGCAAGTTTTATCCCACACCACGAGACAATGACCTCCCTTAGTTTCTTTTCTGCCTCTCTACAGAAAACTTCTACAGATTTTGTCTATTTCTTTAACAGCCCACTGGAAAGGTCAACTACCATGGCCAAGTAGACCACCATAGAGGTTAACACAAATTGTACTAATGTTTTCCTGCCCGTCCTTGTTAGCAAATCTGCTTTCCAACCCGAAAGACGATCGGCAATCTTATCAATAACAAGCTAAACTTCAGTCCTTGTGAGCTTCCGAAGGGAGAGGGGCACACCAAGATATTTGCAAGGAAAATTCATCACTTCGCAGGGTAGGTGCTCGTGGACTATAACAATCTCTGTCTCAGAACAATGGATGGGGAATATATTACTCTTTTGCATATTGGTTTTGAGGCCGGAAGCTTCACCAAACAAAAGAAGAATGCCCATAGTGACTTCCAAATCCATGGTGTTTGGCCTAAGAAAGATGACCACATCATCGGCATAAAGTGAAATCCGGTGTTGCAAGGCACGAGCAGAGAGGGGCTGTAGGAAACCTTCTCTTGATGCCTTAGAGAACAGGTGGCTTAAAATGTCCATAACAAGAATGAAAAGCATTGGAGAGAGGGGATCTCCTTGTCTCAATCCACGCTTGTGAAGGATGACCTCCCCGGGAATCCCATTGAGAAGGACTTGCGAAGAAGAAGTGCCCAGCAGTCCACAAACCATGTCACACCAAATGGAGCCGAAACCCAGGCTCCTCATAACCTCAAGGATGAACGACCAAGAAACTGAATCAAAGGCTTTTGTGATGTCTAGCTTGAGGAGAATACGAGGCTGCCTTTGTTGATGCAGAAACCTTGCCAGCTGTTGCACCAACATGAATCCCGGTTGGTTTAATAAATATTGGTCCAAGCCGGTTCTCATCGAGATTTCAGTCTGTGCCTGACGGCAATAACTGTAACTGCTAAGATTTGGGCATGTCACACATAAAAACCTTTACTTTGCTGCAAGAGGGGAAAAATTGAGTTTCATTGAGTGACTTTTAGAAATGTTTGAGCACTCCAGTGCCAGACTGCCAACGGTACTCAAGTCTCAAGTCAAAAATCACTGTGCCAAGATCATGAAACAGACACTTTCCATCACTGCAAGCATAGGGACAAGCCTTATATGACAAGCAGCACCATGCTCAATAAGGTGGGCCAGATGAACCATCTAGCAGCGGTAGGTTTTGTGAGTATTGAGCTAAACAGGAAAAGTACTATGCCAGTTTTTTCCTTATTTTTGAGAGAAAATCAGCAGTCAAAATAGTGGCTGTTCATTGCAAATAAGCTTAATATATAGCCTATTATAGATTTGCACTAGTTTATCTAAAAGTCTCTTCTATGGCTATCACCAGCAGAATTGATGTGCATAATGATATGAAACCCACATGTTTCCAACGAAACAAATACATAAAAAACATTATTTCTAACACAGCAATAACTAATAGATATGTCATAAATATAAACAACTGTTACCATTTTAATATATAAGGGTAATATTCGGTATAATTAAAAGCTACCTGTAATGCAAGGTCAAGTATCGCTTGGCTGTATGGGAACTTTGAAAGGAAAAGTGAACTAGCATTTGCCTGCATGTATAAGTATCTCTGTTAGCTATAAGTGACAACAGAACCACACAACGGACTTATAACAAACTTTATAAATAGTACCTTAGACTTGCGATTGTCAGGCTGGATATGGGAACCAATAATAAAAACACCTGCTGGGAAATATTCAAGCTTGCTCTTCAGACTATGATAGGAATCATTATTCCCACATATTTTTTCTGTTTCCTTCAGAAACAGGATTAGAGGACCATGCTGAATTTCTTCAGAGATAAACTGTGGAACAAGCACAGTTAGTAGAAGGAAAGGGAAATATCATGACACAAATCATGGCCAAAATTAATACACAGATGTACAGACCTGAACAATCACATCAAATGGATGTTTGGATCTATCTTCCCATCCTGGACCATCGAGGCATAAAGAATCAACTGAAAGAGCAATAGATAAGAATATGATAATTAGCAAGTGAACTGAAAACATGAAGATTTTAAGCACAAGCAGCATCATGTAATTGGTTGTCATTTCTTCAGAACATATGAACACAGCACGAAGTCACCTGAACAAAATAAACCATGATCAACTTCACAATTGCCTCCAAGATCAATACCTCCTGGAATTTTTTTATCAAATCTCACTCCAACCTTCGATGATCTATTTGCTTCAAAAGGTAGAAATATTTCACCTTGTGAACCAAAATCTGGAGGGCTAGAGATTGAACAATTTAACATCAGCCAGCAGCAGACATAATAATACATTAAGATAAATGTAAATAAGAACCCTGAGAAGTTTCTTTGCTTTCAGCGGACAAAAAGTCCCATATCTTTGCAAACCTCAGGAAGCATCATAAGTCAGTCCAACAAATCAGCAAAAAAAGGCAACTCCCTTTGATTGTTGAACCAAAGAATCCGATAGTTTAATTTAAAATAGACCATATGACTACAAATAGTTGTGGGAAGTAAAGGACGACTCATACCTCTGTCCATCAAGGATAATGCCTGTCGACTCTAATGAACCAATGTACCTCACTCTATCACCTGAACAAACCATCGGAAGATCACTGACATTCATTTAAAAAAACATACCAAAACATTTGAATCATATCCCCATGCCTGCTCAGCAAGATTGTGGACAATCGTACGTCCATTATATTCCCATTACTACTAATACTCACCCATAAACTTTCAGTACAACAAGAAGATGGTCTATAGCAAGTCACAAATTACTAAAGTTCTTACCCTTTTTGTATGACTCTGATTCCTTGGAAGTCTGGCCCTGAAACAAGAAAAATATGGTTTGAGTTTCTCAATTATTAAAATAAACTTACATTGTGCCAACAAAAATACAGAGTACTCTTACAGTGCAAAATCACACAAAGCAAGTACAAAACTATCATTTTTTTTTTGCGAAACAGAATACAGGAAGATGAGTTAGACCATTGATATTGATAGGATGATACAGATAAACAAGACTACAGTAACTATTGTTTGAAAACTGACTAATAAAGGTTGTCCTAATAAGTTTAACAGAGGGGGTGGGGGGATGGGGATAATTGCTGAGAAGCTTACACAAAACAGCATTGAAGAATCTACGATGAGCAACCTAGCACTAAAATGTTTTGCAAGTGCCTTCACTAGATATTGTTGGTAGATCTCAGTTCCTGTAAAAGATATGTTACTACACTTTACACAAAATAATACCAATCATTGCAAAATTAGCAAAGCTACAATATAATACCAAGCGTACACCAAATGTAGAGTATATACCTGTCGGACCAGATAGCAGCGCTCGTTGACTAAGAGAAGATATATCTTTTGTAAACTTGATATAGTCCTTGCAATGTAAATGTATATATGCTGATGACAGGAGAGCACATTTGCTATCCTCACTACAAGGACAGAGAGTTATTAGAAACAGTTCTCAATCACAGCACATTCACTAATCCAGCTTACAGATTAGGAGAAGGTAAACTACCATTAGTTTACTATAGTGATCAACTGATCATCAATATCAGATTGTTGTTGCTTTATGATTACTCTTTCAAGCTTTACAACAATAGATTTCTGATGAGTAAAGGTATTAGAAGGAACTTACAGTGCGCTGGAATAATTATCCACAAAATATTTTCTAAAAGACACGCAATGTAAAATAGGGGAAATTAACCGTATGAAATATACTAAAACAATGAAGTGAGTTTTTTTTTATTAACAAGCAGTTGTAGTGGATTATACTTCCCCGTTGAAAAATGTAAGTTGTGGTTTGACTTGGCACAGTCTCCAAAGTTAACTTTGACCATTAATTTATTTTACAATATGTTAGTAATAACAAAATCATGATGACTATACGTAAGTACTTATAAATACGAATTTAATGATATCACTTTTGTGCCACTAGACCTATATATTGCTGGACTATTTGGTAATCAAAATTTACAAAAATTTGACTAGTGAAATGTGTGGGCACCATATAAAAAAATGGATGGAGTAATTACTACAAAGAAATGGAGCTACAAATAAATGAAAACTAAAATCAAGTCACTACATCTGTAGTCACAACTCACAGCTCACAAACAGAAGATCGACATAAAGACTATTCACAAGTCCTATTGATTACGCAAATTACAGATAGAAACATATAACTTCGTAGAAGAAATAACAGCACCATATTCTAAATTAATAAATTAAGCAAGCATCTTATCAAGAGTTCAAAATTACAGTGCAAAAAGGCCACAGGATTTATCAGCTCCATGCCCCTATGAGGACAAAGGACCAGTATACCATCTCTTAACTAAATTCATTTACAACACATCACAAAATGCATTTACAACATATCACAGACAAGGCATCATAAAAACGAAAGAGTAGAATTATTAACCACTGAATATATATAGTACCTTAGATAATACGGGCAGCTATCAAATGACTCGGAGATGTCATTAGCATCAATTGTTGCATTTTTCAGATCCTCCTTTAATAGTTGACATCGAGTAAACGGTATATTTTCTTCAGCGTTAGAGTGGTCCTCCATTGTTTTACATAAACTACTAAATAGATCTGGATCCGCTGATGATCCTGCAACAATGTTTACTACCTTAGCATCATTTTTAGTCACAGTAAAGTGCAAATTGAAATAAAATACATTAGTCTCACCAATAGGCATCAACGGAGGTCGGCCTTTTCCAAAGTAAAAGGATGATTCTTTGGGTCCTTTAGATGTTAAATGATCCGGAATATCTTTGACAAGTGAATGTTGCCCCTGAACACTACTGCAGGTAGAGGAAAACGCTGAAGTGCTTGATTTCTCCTCTGACAGTTGCTCAAATATCTACCATCACATTAAGGACTTTCAATGCCAAAATGTTAACATGTCTAAACATTTCTTATCACTTCATATTAATTGTAAGTTTGAAACTAAGTATAATACAAATCAAGCTCCTTCATCAGTGTTAGGCCCAAAAAGAATGAGTAAGGTATCCACTAGATAAAGAAGTAGGCAATAGAAAAGGATACATAAGCGTGCCTCACGGATGAACTAAAGACAATTTCATCTCCTCCAGTCAAGGTAACCTTAGCAGTCTTGTCCAAAGCCTTACCATTTACACGAACAACTTTGGACTCATAGATTTCAAGGAGAGCACCTCGCTAATACAAAAAGTCAACATAGAAAGAGAAGTAAATAAGAAGTGACACAAGTGCATAACAAAGGAACTACAAAAAAACTCCACAATACCTTAACATGCTTCAGTTTACAAACAAGTGAGCTAGTAGATGACTCGCCCAGTCTCAAATCATGATGTGCTCCGTAACCAACAGTAAAATGGGAGGATTGAATAGGACGGGAAGGATTCTGTGCAAAACCAAGAGAAATGCAGTAAATTAAATGAATTTCTGCCAGTATATGATGAAATTGTTAAAATTATTTCGTAGCCGCTCCTACTTAAAATAACAGAGTCAAAATATCTTAAGAGTCAAACTCGAAGGATAAACTTACATCCTACTTATATACAAATACAATAGGCTATACAAAAATATCACTACTTCCAAATTGTACATGTTAAAGATTGCAATTGCTATGTGATTCACTGGAGCAGGAAGTGGACATCAAGGCTCAAGAACTAGCAAGAATATATTTGCCAAACATTAAGATAACCGTACGTCCACATTAATGGCCCAACTGAAACAGTGGTGCAGGTTTAAGAAAAAACCTCCAAAGAAATCAGCAGCAGGATTTAGGCATGATGATTGAGAAGTTATCTAAGAGTGAAGATTCCATAATGCATATTATACATGTCAAATAGCCTCAAATGAGAGCACAGCACAGGATGTTTAAAATTTATCTGGAGTCAGTAACATCCCAAATTTCAGATGTTCGAAAATGTGAAAAAAACATTAAAACTTTTTATTGCATCCTGTTGGCATTTGAATTTCTGCACAAATTTTATTTGGGACTTTCCGAATTTCATGCTATGCAAATTAATAACAGGGAATAATCCCCAAATGTACGTAGTAATCATAATATAAAAGATATGGAAAATTGGAAACAATGAATTATGAATTCAAAGTCCAAAAAACTTGAATTCAAATTTAATTCAATAAAACAAAACCTAAATTCAAATTTAACTCGTTAACACAAAATGACAAAACCTGAAGTTAATTAAATTTGAAAGCCGGAAATCTTGAACCAACAATTAAATTTAAAATGTTGTACTCTTTAAAATATCGTCAAGAGAAAATTTAAAATTAAAATTTGAATTCCGAAGTCCAAATTCAAAATTTCCGATTCGGACCCAGCCCATTTAGCCTTTCTTTTAAACCATATTACATTTCTTTTCCTTAGGCCCACTAGTCAGCCCCAATTGTCTCTTGCCCCTTCCCCTGCTTTTTGCTCAGCCAAGCACTCGATATGTCGTGCGCCTGACCCTACCCGACTGTGCTCCGCGCCTGCACCGAGCCATGTTCGACGCCCCGGTTGCACCCCTACGCTGAACTTGCGCCACCCTTGGCCGCGCCCGTACCGTAAGCCTCCCTTTGTTCAGTCTCTCATCTATTATTACTACTTCTGTGTGGTAGCTTGATAAGTATCTTTGTACTAATTGTTGCTCAATTACTATAATTCAGTAAGTCATAAGGAGAAATACAAGCATGTAATCATCTAAGGGTGTTAACAAGATTGGATAACGATGAGGCTAAGAACTAGATCGCGAACCCCAACTTGCTGTCTGTGGGCATGTCCTGAGAGTTCCACCTATGTGAAGTTTCTATTTCCACTGCTGCTCTTTAAAGGTTTCAGCCTAATCAGCCTATGTGTAAGTTTTAATATTGTATTAGTTAAGCTTTCGCAAGATATGTATTTGATGTTCAGTAATATCTCTATAAGCACTATCTACTGATGTAGAGAATAGTGCAGTGGAATCACAGAGGATTCTGAATTGCAAAATCCGGGTATGACAAGTCAAAACTAAACAACTAAGGAGATTTATTTGAGATTTTGCTGAGCACATGACCCTATGCCTGCAGCATACATCCTAAAAAATATTGAAAAAAATAATAGAATTCAGCACACCATCTTTAAATTGTTAGTGACACACCTCATTTATAGCATATCTACCACTTGGTGAATTTATTTAGGAACCCCTCGCAAACAATAGCGTGTTTTTGAATGGCATCACATACAAAATAACTTTCCACAATCTTGGAAGAATATTATTTCAATTATGTTAGAACGTAATGATTATATGTTGTAAAATGGACCATATATATGAAATGAAGTTATTCGCTAATAAGACATGTTGTAAAATGGACCATATATATGAAATGAAGTTATTTGCCAATAAGCTCGACAGCGCAATTCCCTTTCGAAGTGTACAGTGTACATAAATTGGATGGTGCATTATTGTTTAAGATTGGAAGAATAGGGGGGCAGATAGGTTAGTATACTCCAAAGAAATGAAAGTGTTCTGCTCCACCAACATATTTCTGAGAGGGAAGATGAGGTTTTACAGTACGCATACTGGATAATTAGAGTGGAGTTGTTGCTAATAGTGCCACCAAAGTGTTCCTGTTGGTAATTAATTATTCAGAGCACAAAAACTAGAATCTGACCACTTTTCTCATCCAAAGCAATTCGATTTCATGAGTTTTGACTTTTTAAAAAAGAAAGAAAAAGAAACAAGCCGCACCGTGGCATACTGGGAGATTAGTCTGCACCAGGGCTCCTGGCGCCTGCTAGCCACTGCGACCTGCCGTTTATTCAAGATCCCAGCCACCTTGGCTGACAAATCATTCGCCCCCCTCTTTATCTTCGCCGATAAATCCTTATCATCAGCGCCACGCTTATGCCCTGCACCAACGAGAAAATTCATCAGACCCCGAGGTCCCGACCGGAACCCGAAGTCTTAGCCACCACCAGAAGAAGAGGCTCCTACCGGCCGAATTGGACATCGCCTCCCCGGACCTCAGGAAGGCCTCCAGCCTGTCCATTGCGCCGGTCAGCGCCTGGAGCCCAGCCGTGTCCGGCGTCGCGACCGTCGCACCACCGTCAGCGGCCGCCTCAGCCTCGGACGAAGCCGCTGCCGCCGCCGCCGCCTCCTTCGTGCTACCCGCCTCCGCCGCCGCAACCTACCACCGAAACAACAACATCATCAGATCAAAACCAAATCGACCAGAAACCCAGAGAGCCGCATAAACGGGGAGATCCGGACCTTGGCGCGCTTCCCGGGGCCGCGCCCCGACTCTGACCCCGCCGCGGGCCCCGCCTCCTCCGCCGGGCCCTTCTCCCGCTCCGCCGGGCGCTTCGCCGCGGCGCTCCTCCTCGTGTCGACCATCTCGCCCTCCCCCTCGGATCGGCGACGCGAGACCACCACGCGCGAGAGGAGGAAGAGAAGGGGAAGAGGAAGACGAAACGAAGCGAAGAACCAAAACAACAACCTTGCGTCGCGGAGAGAGAAAACAGAATGGAAGGATTAGTGGGGGGGGGGGCAATATAAAAGAGCGTCGCGGCGGCGACCACCAATAATACGGCAGTGGCGCGACAGGTTATAGACTGTGCTGTCTGTCGAGCGCCAGGGGGCCGCGTGACTTTTGTGGTGTTTAGACTGGTTTTTCTAATGTTTTATGGTTTATAAATAGTAATAATTTATAGAGATATTTATATATAAATTTAGCTAATATAAATAAAATTATTATAGTATGTACTATAATCGACTGATAATCTCTGTTATGAAAAGATATTCTATTTAAAGGTTACATATCGTAGAAAAATAATTTATTATAAAAAATAATTTATAAAAATCAAAGTGAACAGGGTCTTTATCAGAGAAGGGCGTCTGTTGTCCGTGTGGGGCTGGTTGGTGGACGAGCCGGGACGGGAGGCGTTAACATGACATGCCGTGCGGAGTTACTGGCGGTTCGTCCGTCGGGGCACCGTTTTAATTTTAAAACGGGAAATTGATTCGGTTTTAGGAGCTCTCGCTCGTAGCTCGGCCGCTGCTGCCGCTCCGAGCGGCTGGGCTGATGGCCGACTTTGGAGAGGTCGACTTGGACGGACTGTGGAGCGGGGTCTCTCGTCCCCTCCGTGTGTGTTTGCCAAGATTTTGTTGCCATGCGTTTGTGCATATTGAAGTTAGCAATGTATACTTCAAAGTTACATTCTGAACTGTATAAGAATTGAAAATTTTGCAAAGAGTTGGATAATTTTTTTGTAAGATCCTAAACATTCAAATAAAGTAAGTATAACATTTCTAGAGTTGTATCTTATAGGAAAATTCTAGTAATCAAGATGTCTCTGGTAAGGTTAGTAGTATCTTACCACTTGGCAAGAATGCTACTCATGCAAGTACTACTTATTAACAGATTGGGTAGGCTGAGTGTAAGTTTTTGTTGTATCAAATATTGTACTGGTATTTCCTTCGTGCTCCGTGGTTGTAATCAAGATGTTTCATTAGAAACATTGTAGTCGTTGTAAAATAATGATCGTGTAAGCATAACAATTTTGCCTTGGACTAGCCCACATGTCGCATCTGGGGGCCTATTCTTTGCGGCTTCTAAAAGTCGTTTTTGGCTTTTACTACAGTAACTAACTTTTAAACAGGGTATTTTTTTAAGATAGAGTCTACAAGTTAATTGTAGTACACGTTAAAAAACTAATATCTGTACCATAAAAAATCGCAAGCGAATATATCTCTTTCCGTAATTTCTGTCGCAAACAGCCAAAAAGTCATCAGCCGCAGCCAAAAAGAACAGGCCGGTATTGATGCTTAAAACGACCACGGTTAGTTCTATAACTAGTCTCGGGGTGTTCAGAATGGCGTTGATTTATAGTTTTTTTTACTATAGCTGAATTAGCTTATTAGGCATAACTAAAGTTAAAAAAATTAAAAATAGAAAAACATATTAGCCCATTACAGATAATGCAAATAAATATGGGAAAAAGAAAAGACAAAAAAACCCAAAAATAAGAAATCATAAGAAAAATAAAATTAATAAATAGTGAAAAAAGCAGAAAATAGAAGCTAAATTAAGCGGTGCTACCCAAAGTTCAGTACAACGTCAGGTCTTAGTTGAGGTCTTCCTATAGTGGATGATATATAAATATAAAATTAAGATTTGTTATAACATTACGATCATAACATACTTATATTTTTTGTATATCACTTATAAACATAATGATATGTAGCTACTAAAAATAAGAAGTAAACCGAAGTTTAAGACATGATGTTGATTAATTACAAGGAGCAATGGTTAGCAAATTTAAATAGAGATATTGGAGTCTAATGAATAACTGTTTTTTATTTATATTTGTATTCTTGTTTTTTATTTATATTTGTATTCTTAGAATTATATGTATTTGTTGTAAAATTTGCAACTACAAGAATTTTATAATCTTCTTTGGCGAGCAACTCCGGACATCTAATGCGGCCCTAAGTACTACTACTTATGCTTTATGCTTCTATGTATGGTTAAATAACTAAAAATATGGAGCTAGAGAGGAAAGAGGTGTGTTGGTGTACACATACATCTACATATGTCACAGCCACCAAAGGAGGACAATAGTTGAATGCTTAAAAACTTTGGCTAACCAACTGCCATCTAATTCAATTTGGTATGATAAAATAGGGTCGGGCCAAGCAGAAAGGAGACGTCAAATAAGCAAAAGAAATCGGCAAATTTCTTTGTCCAAGCACGAAAGAGAACAATCTGAGTTTAAGATTTATTCTACACACTAGACGAGTGCCCTGTGCTTTGCTACAGAACACAAACTCTCATCCAATAATTTATCCATACCATTTCATAACGGAACACAAACTCTTGTCTAATATTTATTCATGCAGCTTCATAGAAATGCCAAACAAATCATGAAACGAGGATTAAACTGTTAGCGCTTGCGCATTAACACTTTAACAAAGATATGTTGTCGTACTTATTTGATGACAAGATGACATATTTTGTTTACTAAAACAACATATATATTCAGAACTTCTTTTGCGAGGAATTTAGAACTTATTTTCATGAAATGCCATAAATCGATTTCCTGTTTCTCTCGACTTAGGGAAATGTCTTTGTTCTCATTGTCAAGGCTGAGAGGAAATTCGGTCCACTTGGATGGATGTCCATTTGAAATCTATATCGTTCATGTATGCGTCGAGATTGTGCACAAAATTAATCGATTGAAAAACGGTGAAAACTGCACATTGTACGAGATATTGTACGCATGGGTGGGGGCCAGCAATACAACCATCACCACAAAAAAACTCTCTCAGCCCTCTCTCTAGTATTAACTCCCACCGTGCTTCTCTCCCCGCTTCATCGACAACGGATGGTAAGAATGGGCTGATGGAGATATGCTCTAGAGATAATCATAGAGATGATTCTGTTTATTATGTTCATGAATTATTGGATAATTTATCTTATTCCTTGAATAACATCGTCAATATTTATTATCAAGTGTGTGACTTGATTGTGAAACTCTATATTGCTGCAATGATTATTCTTAGATGATCCCTAGTTAAACATATGATGACACATATTAATAGACTAGCATATGTATTGATTGATGACCATGTTTCACGGGTCATATAATATAAAAATATTAAACCAATAATATGGACACATGTTAGCAAACATGGGGTTGGATCGACCCACCATGAAACACTGCGAGAATGTTGCATTCTTACCGTCATCAGTTGGTTTCATTCACAAAGCGTATGCTATGTCCTTAAGACTTGAGATCGTCGCACGTACTCAAGATGCATAATAACTGACTTAGGGGTTGCCAAACACTATTCCGTAACTGGGTAGTCATAAAGGTAGCTTTCGGGTTTTGTTATGATGCATGCATTGAGGCATGGTCGATCAAGATAGGATTTGCCCCTCCAAGCAACAGGAGAGATATCTCTAGGCCTCTCGAGTGATTGGATTCCAGAAATGCATGACCATGCTATTCACGGTTAAAGAGTTAACCGTAGTCGGGAATTCAAGTCACATAATCGAGAAAGAGTGGTTGAGCTAACCAAACAAGGATGACACGTACTCGCCTTGAGTTTAACCGATATCGTGAGGCAAAGGAAAATGCATAAGTTTTGTTGAGGTTCGTCCGATATGATCTTTGCATATACTTAGGAGTCGGTATGTCTTGCTAAGGGGCCGCTGCCGATTAATGGACGAGTAGGAGTACTCGGGCTATGTCTAAGTGTATGTGAACCTATAGGGTCGCACACTTAAAGGGCTGTGACTTAATTCGGATAGTGATCCGAATTCTTATGGGCCATGAGTTCCTAATGGGCCTCCAGTTCGAGACCCATTATGATGGATGCCTATAAATAGATGGGAGGTGGCATAGGGTTGGCCAAGAGAATTTCGGAATTCCCGAAACCCTAGTTGCCACACCATCCCCATCTAATCCGCGCGCGCGCGCTAGCACTCCGGCGTGGTGTTCCCGCCCGTACGTGTGGATACCTTGGAGGTGTTGATGCGAAGCTTCAACACTAGGACGATCCGTAACTTGTGACGAACGCAAGGACTTAAAGGAGGAGACGTTCTGCAAGAACGACTACAACTGCATCAACGCGCTACATCGACTCTACTTCCGCTACGAGTCTGCGCGTCTAGAGGTAATCCCGTGATCTATTACTAGAGAAGGTCCCTTTTACGCGGTAGAATTTTTGAAATTATGCTTGCATAGCCTACCCGTAGATCTTCATGGGCTAACCGGAGTGGCGCGTGGCGCTTCTTCCTCGCTGGCCATTGGATCCAACGGCGGTCACCTCCTCCACCGCTGGCGACTCGGCACCGCGGGCCAAGATCTGGCCATGGCACTCGCCGATGTTACACCTTGCCACTGACGTCTTTTCTGTCAGGTTCGATCGTTCCTATCCATGCAACAATCAAATCCATCGGTGTGTGCCTCCTCGCCGAAGGAGCTCATCATTGGCACGATAGGAACTCGTCCTCGTCTCTCCCCTCCCCCCTCTCGTCTTCCTTGACGGCCACTGAAAGTGCATGTCTGGACCACCATGGTGCATCTCTGGCAAGGGATGCGAGCTGGGAGTGGTGGGGGAATGAGGAGAAGGATGAGGGGCGGCGAGTGTTGGGATGGAACCAGGAGCGATGGGAGTGGGGGAGAACAAGGGGCGCAAGTAGTGGTGGGGTGGCGAGCGTGGGGGCAGGGCACAATGAGGAAAGGCTTAGGGAGTGGGGGCAAACACTTAAGGTAGACCCACCTATCAGCACTTGTTACCTGTGAAAGGAGGGTGATAGCATGATAGCAAATGAACTATCATCGTCAACTTCTTTTTTAAAATAGTAGATATATAAGAAAATGTATAAATGCAACAAGGATCGTGTTCAGTTAAAAAAAAGAACCAAAGATAAGAAGGAAATCATATAGCCATGCCAAAGAAATAGGAAGTAATTGTTCATGCATGATAAGCCACGAAAGCACACGAGCCTAGGAGCCGAGCCAACAGTTTGGAGCTGTAGGGAATGCGGACTCCATGCCTGATTTTCGTCAGAAAAGATGCGGCCACGCCTCGCGGTTGTACAGACGGGGTGGGTGGGGAATGTGCGCAATTGGATGGGCAGGAGAAGGTAGTAGCAAGGAGAAGAAGGTAGTAGTAGGTAAGGAGCAGAGGGTGCTAACACCGGGTCATCGAAATGTGTAGCAGAGTTGTCATGCGTAGTGTGTGGGTGTTACTGGGTCGAATTTTGCAATTTGGTTCAGAAGGATTATGGGTCTGTTTGATATAACTGTGGTTTTTGATCTTTGGTTAAAATTTTTGAATTTTAGCTATTTACGATAAAACTTACAGACAGAGAGATAATCGTTTGCGATTTTAGATTATACAAATATTGGACTTTTAATGTGTACTATAATTAACTTGTAAATCTCGTTTTAAAAAATATTTTGTTTAAAAGTTAGGTACTATAGTAAAAACCAAAAACCGCTTTTAGAAGCCGAAAAAAACAAGCCCTGTGAGTTGTTTGGCACAACAAAAGGGTAGGATTTTAGGCCTATTTGGAAGACAGAAAAAAATGTAAGAACTCAATGTTATGTATAGTGAAATCCTACCAGAAACAAAAATGCGAGAATTGCTCGCACAGGGTGTTTGGATGCTTTATAGGGAACATACAGAATTTTGGAAATAGATGTTAGCTGACCTTGCCATGCAATTAAATGCCCGGTTGCATCTAGATTTGCTATTTTGTTATGAGTACGAATTAGAAACCGATTTCAACGCATGTGCAAACAACAAAGCCACAACTCCGTTTATTAGAAGGATTCCTACGTGCATCCAAATCAAAGGGAAGATAAACACCTAGGATCGTATTTTTAGGTGTTCTCTAAATTGGTTTATATCTTTATATAAAAGGAGGAGTGTATCAACGCATGAGATCTATTTGGGTTTTCTCAGATATGAGTAGGCTACACTAACGCAGATTAAAATTGTTTATCGCGTAAGCCAGTAAGCATACGAATAAGAGATCATAAATCGTTACCACTAATGCGCAGTGCAGTGGATATAGAGTTGATGCGACCGGTTCAACGAAGTACGCGTCGATATAGTGGAAGTAATCGATCGTCCTCTGGAGGTTGTGGATACGCACGCCTTGGTAGAGCAGACTCGGCAGGCGGTAGCCGAGGAGCCACGGGCTGCTACAACAAATCTCCGAGCTGGAGACAGAGAAAAGCTGACTAACGTCCGAAATAGGGGCCATGGGACGTACACTGGGCGACACCTCTCTGTTTATATAGAGGTCGCTAGAGTCACTAGAGAGTACTCTTGTTGATCTCACAATGGAGGTCCCTCCCCGGTCGCACGGACCCGAAGACCTTCTATGTAGCCTCCGGAGGATTAGAGAGGCGTCGTCACTGGCTTTGAATACCGCCCATGCATATGGCAATCACTGCTCACTCTTGACCAACCAGATGCTCCTCGGTCTGCTCCACCTCCAGGGCTGTTTGCACATGGGCGAGCTGACAAATCCCCACCTGGACCTGCCGAAGGGGAGCGAAACCATGTTGGGGGCACTTCATGCTGTGCAGAGGTCTGTTCATGCCTTCCACCATCAGATCTGGGACTACATCGGCGAGGACGCGGCAAAGATCGTTGTGAGGTGCACCCTTGGCGCGACTTTGGATCTTGGGAGTTGGCTGGGCGAGGTACCTCGATGAGTTGAAGGCGAGGAGGCTTCTACGAACATGGCCGTCGACCGGCTGGTGTGATACCAAGGTCCCCTATCCTGCGTAACGTGGTCCTCTAGGCCTTCGTGTATGTAGCCCTACGCCTGCACGATGTAACAGTATTTTTATGATGAAAAGGAATATGGTGCTGGTAGTGTATCCTCATGTGAATGTTTATGTGACGATCAGGTACTTGATGAGGATCAGCCCCTCATTTCTGACCGCCTCGTGCGCCGTCAGCTGCGACACTAGGGATAGGCGAAGGAATCGCTACGGTTCTGGGTGGAAAGGCAGTGCGAAAGCGAGCTCTCCATCTGGAAGTACATAAAAATAGAGTCCTCCGAAGAGTAGTGTATCCGAGACGTATCACATCTGTTATAGCGAGTGCCGGATATTGTAGTATCATAGTAATTAATGAAAATGGTTAGTTTGAACATCGCGTCGCCCCAATCATTCTGGCGAACCATTACGCCTCTGGTCGTGAGACAAAGTGTAGAGCCGTGCGCACCTCATTCCTACGAGCATGTGCTTCGTCCCCCCCATCAGTTGGGCGTCGACAGAGTCAACGGCGAGACGAGACCTACGAGCACATGCTCCGCCCCCACCCTTCGGTCAGGCATCGACGGGGTCGGTGGCGAGACGAAGCCTACGAGCGCGCGCTCTGTCCCCCACCCTTTAGTCAGGGGTGGAAACGAGCCGAGCCGGCTCGAGCTAGTCTCGACCGAGCTCGCACCGAGCCGAGCCATGGCTCGGCTCAGCTTGTTTAGAAACCGAGCTAAAAGGCAAGCTTGGCTCAGACTCGACAGATGGCTCGAACCGGCTCGCGAGCTCGAGTAGAGGCTTGGTCTGGGCTCCCTCCCTGCCGCCCAGATCCGTCGTCGCCTCTCGGTCTGGGCTCCCTCCCCTCCGCTCAGATCTGCTGCCGCCTCTCAGTCTGCGTCGCTCGGAGCGCCGCCGCTGCCCAGATCCGCCGCCGCCGCCTCTCAATCTGTGCCGCTCGGAGCGCCGCCGCATCACGGAACCGCCCAGATCCGCTGCCTCTTGGGTGCCGGCTTCGGATCGGTTGCCGGGGTGGTCGCAGCTGGGAGCGGGGAGGGAGGAGGCGGCGGGGGGTGGGGAGAAGGTGGCGGCGGGAGCGGGAGGAGGCGCGGCGGGGCGGGGCGGGAGGGAGGAGGCGGCGGCGGGGGTGGGGGAGCGGGGAGGAGGCGGCGATGGTGGGGGCAGGGCGGGAGAGCAGGGAGGGAGGCGGGCGGGGTGGGGCCGCGGGGGAGCGGAGAGAGCGGGTGGAGGGAACAAGCGGAGGGAGCAAGCGAGGCGGAGGGAGCGGGTGGAGCGAGCGGGTGGAGTGAGCGAGGCAAGGCAGCGAATATATTATAGCTCCGGCTCATTTGGGCTCACGAGCCGCTCGCGAGCAGCTCGGGCTCGGCTCATTTTTTAGCCGAGCTATTTCTTAGGCTCGGCTCGCTGGAAAAATTTTTGAGCTCGAGCCGAGTTGAGCCAGCTACGAGCTCGAGTAGCTCGCGAGCCTCGAGCTTTTTGTCCAGCCCTATCTTCGGTTGAGCGTCGACGGAGTCGGCGGCGAGACGAGGCCTGCGAGTGCGCACTCCGTCCCCCACCCTTCGATCGAGCATCAACGGAGTCAGCGACGAGACCAGGCCTACGAGCGCGCGCTCCATCCCCCACCCTTCGGTTGGGTGTCGACGGAGTCGACAAAGAGACAAGGCCTACGAGCGTGCGCTCCACCCCCACCCTTCGGTGAAGCATCGATGGAGTCGACGGCGAGACAAGGCCTGCGAGCGCATGCTCCGTCCCCCACCGTTCGGTCAGGCGTTGACAGAGTCAGCGGCGAGACGAGGCCTGCGAGCGCGCGCTCCGCCCCCACCCTTCGGTCGAGTGTCGACGAGGTCAGCAGCAAAACGAATCCTAAGGACAATGGCCAGGGTCTCTGAGTATCTTTTTTATACGTTAGTCCGAGACGTCAAGTTTCCAGCGCTTTATACTCTGCAGAGTGTGTGCGGAGGCCAGGGTCTCCGCGCATCATTTTTATACTCCGTAGAATTGACCCAAGATGTCAAGTTCCCGGAGCTTTGCGCGCAGAGGCCAGGGTCTCTATGCATTTTTTTTATACTCCGTAAGTTGGCCCGAGACGTCAAGTTCCCGGCACTTTATACTCTCTAGAGTGTGCACGGTGGCCAGGGTCTCCGCGCGTCTTTTTTTATACTCCGTAGAGTTGGCCTAGGATGTCAAGTTTCTGACGTTTTATACTCTGCAGAGTGCACATGGAGGCTAGGGTCTACACATGACTTTGTTATACTCCATAGAGTTCGCCCGGGACATCAAGTTTTCGACGCTTTATACTCCGTAGAGTGCGTGCGGAGGCTAGGGTCTCCCACCTCTTTTTTTATAATTTGTAAAGTTGGCCCGGAACGTCAAGTTCCTGGCGCTTTATACTCCACAGAGTGCGCGCGTGTCTTTTTTATACTTTGTAGAGTTGGCTCATGACGTTAAGTTTCTGGCGCTTTATACTCCGCAGAGTGCGCGCGGAGGTCAGGGTCTCCGCGTAGCTTTTTTATACTCTGTAGAGTTGGCCCGGGACGTCAAGTTTCTCGCGCTTTATACTCTGTAGAGTACGCACAAGGCCAGGGTCTCCGCGCGTCTTTTTTATATTTTGTAGAGTTGGCCCGAGACATCATGTTCCCGGCTTTTATACTCCACAGAGTGCGCGCAGAAGCCTGGGTCTCCACGCGTCTCTTTTATACTCCATAGAATTGTCTCGGGATGTCAAGTTCTCGACGCTTTATACTCTGCAGAGTGTGAGCGGAGGCCAAGGTCTCCGCGTGACTTTTTTATGCTCGATAGAGTTGGCCCGGGACATCAAGTTCTCGATGCTTTATACTTCGCGGAGTGTGCACGGAGACTAAGGTCTTTGCACGTCTTTTTTGTACTCTGTAGGGTTGGCTCAGGATGTCAAGTTCCCGGTGCTTTATACTTCGTAGAGTGCACGCGGATGCCAGAATCTCCTCGTGACCTTTTTATACTCTGTAGAGTTGGTCGACTATTACGGACAGGGTGCGCCTGAATGTAAAGCTTTATTGATACATACCCGTTTGCGCGGGTAAGCTTTTACAAGTGCATGGGCCGCAGGATGGCCACGCTCTGGCCCCCCTACGCGTAATAGCGTTGCAGCCGGTCCATGTTCCATGTGTGCTTAAGGGCTAGCCCTTGAAGGGTAATTAGGCAATATGCCCCCTGTCGGAGTGCTTCCAACACGATGTATGGACCTTGCCACTTGGACTCAAGCTTGACGACCATTGCGATATGTAGCGCCTTGAGCAAGACAAGGTCTCCTACCTCGAAATCACGATAGCAGATGAGTTTGTTGTAGGACCGGGCTATCGCTCGCATGTACTTAGAGATATGCTCAGCTGCGCTGACTCGGACACCCTCCAGGAGATCTAGAGAGACCGCTCGCTCATCAGCCAAAGCTAGAGCGAGAACCCTCCTTGACCTGGCTTGTATTTCTCCTGGCATGATTGCCTTGTCACTGAAGAAGAGCTTAAACGGTGTGAATTCCGTAGGGCACATTGACCAGAGTACGTTCGGCAATAGTAGCAGCCATGTGCCTTTTGGAAGGTCAAGAGACGCTTCTTGACGCCCGCCGAGATGCTGCCGTTAGCTCGCTCAACCACCTTATTGGATTATGGGTGTCCAATGGAGGCATAACAGAGATTGATACCCATATGTTGGTAGAACGCTCTGAAGGCAACGGAGTCGAACTGGACTCCATTATCGACGGTGATCTCCCTTGGAACCCTAAAGCCACAAATAACATTCTGCCATAAGAAGCGCTCTATCGTCACCGAGGTGACCTTTGATAGGGCGACTATCTTAGGCCACTTGGAGAAGTATTCATAGGCGATGACAACAAACCGTAGATCTCCTGCGGCACATGGCAGTGGGCCGACGATGTCGACCCCTATCAGACAAGCGGCCAAACCGACGGGATGGGCTGGAGCTACCTTGGCGATTTGCGGACCATTCACGCCATCCACTGGCATCCTTGGCATCTCTTTGACAATATCATGCGCATCTGATGCCGCGGTGGGCCAGTAAAAGCCTTGCCTGAATGCTTTCCCGACGAGAGCCCTTGGGGCAATGTGGGAGCTACAGAGTCCGACATGAATATCGGTGAGGAGACGCTGGCTTCTGGGGTGCGAGAGGCATCGAAGGAGCAGGGCACAGACCCCACGCTTGTAGAGTATACCCTTGATGATCTCGAACGTCTGTGCCCTCTGTTGTAGCTACCTAAGCTAGAGGGGGTTGTCGGGCTCACGCGTCCCTTGCAAGAATGCGCAAATTGGCTCCCACCAAATGTCGTCGGGCGAGATCTAGCGAATGAGGCTAGCGGCGTGGTGGTCCTGCTGGATGGCTGGGATGGAGAGGGTCTCAGAGAATGCCTCTGTCGACGGCTAATGTCGCAGGCTCGCCGCCTTGGCGAGGGCATTGGCGTCCTCGTTGTCCACTCTCGGGATGGCCCTAACCATGAAGCCCAAAAAGTGGCGCTCGTGCGTGTGAACGGCAACTAGATACTGAGCGAGGCCCATGTCTTTGGCTTGGTAGGACTTGTCGACGTGTCATGCGAGCAGCTGTGAGTTGGTATGTGCGTGGACCCTTCGGGGTTCCAGAGCTTTGAGTTTTCTGAGGCCAAATAAGAGGGCTTCATATTTAGTGAGATTGTTTGTTGTAGGGAATTCTAGCCGTGTGGAATAGAGGAGGCGGTGGCCCTCAGGTGTAGTGATGACCATGCAGATGCCCGCCCTCGAAGCATTATAGGCTTCGTTAGTGTGGAGAGTCCAATCCTGCTCCATGGGTTGTAAAGGCTGCGGTTGGGTGGTGGCATCCACTCCATGACAAAGTCTACGAGGATTTGCGATTTGATCATTGTGCGGGAGGTGTAGGTCAGGGAAAAGGGCGCCATCTCGGCCGCCCACTTGTTGATATGACCTGTAGCCTCCTTCTTTTGCAACATCTTCGCTAGGGGGAATGAGGAGGGCACCATGATGAGATGCGCCAGGAAGTAGTGTCGTAGGTTACGCGAAGCCATGAGGAGTGTGTAAGCTAGTTTTTCCGACTTTGTGTATCGCGTCTTGGCTCCTTGGAGGGATTTTGATACAAAGTATACTAGGCACTGAATTGCCCCTTCCTCCAAGACAAGGATTACGCTGACTACTGCCGGGGCTGCCACCACGTAGAGCAGGAGTGGAGCCTCTAGTGATGGGGAGACTAAGGTTGGGAGCTCAGCGAGATGTTTCTTGAGGTCACTAAAGGCCACTGTACACTAGCTGTTCTAGTGAAACCCATCACATCCGCAAAGTGTCTTGAAGAACGAGAGTCCTTGCTCAACTGCTCTAGACAAAAAACGGCTGAGAGTGATGAGACGGCCTGTGAGCCTCTAGACCTCTCTTGTCATCTTGGGCGGTTTCATGGAGAGGACCGTATCGACTTTTTCTAGGTTCGCTTGAATTCCTCTGCCAAACACCAAGAAGACGAGGAGCTTGCCAGTTTGCACCCCAAAGACACAATTCTTTGGGTTGAGCTTGATGTTAGCTCGTCGCAGGTTGTCAAAAGTCTTCTAGAGGTCTTCGTCATGGGACCTAGCCTATTTACTCTTAACTATTATGTCGTCGACGCACGCCTCGATGTTTCTGCCTAGCTGAGCAGCGAGGGTGAGGGCTACGATCTGGGTGAATGTGGCTCCCGTGTTTTTAGGCCAAATGGCATTCAGACAAAGCAATACATGCCCCCAAAATTATAAAGCTTGTCTTGGCTTCGTCCTCAGCCGCCATGTGGATTTGGCGATAGTCAAAATACGTATCAAGGAAACTCACAAGCCACATGCCCGCTATAGCATCGATCAGCTAGTCAATTTGTGGAAGAGGGTAGTTGTCCTTCGGGCATGCCTTATTGAGTTTGGTGAAGTCAACACACATGCGCCACATGCCGTTGGCCTTCTTTGCCAAAATCGGATTGGCGAGGTACTCCGGGTGATGGACCTCGCGGATGACGCCAGATTGTAGTAACTTCGCGGCCTCAGTCTTGGAGGGTGTTGAGGCTCGAGCGACATGCGCATGAGCTTTTGTTTGACTAGCTTGGTATCGGGGTGCACAGCGAGGCGATGTTCGATAATGGATCGGTCAACCCCCGTCATGTCGACCGGCGACCATGCAAAGATGTTAGCATCATAGTTATTAAGGCGGTAAGGCGAGGCGACCCACCCCCCTCACAACTTTTAAGCGGTAAGGCGCGAGGCGAGGCGACGCCTTAGCACGCATCTTAAGGCGAAGAAAATAGAACTCTGGAAGTCTAAATCAAAGTCTAAATCAGAAGATTTCTTAAAAAAGGACCTAATTGTAAGTTTATAGAACTCCGAGTACTAAAGTATAAAATATCAATTTCTTTATAACCCCCTCACCCCAGTCGACCGAGTGTGTGTCTCACTCGGTTGTACTCTCACTCGGTCGACCGCCTCCTCCCCCGAGCGCCGCCGGCCGCCTCCTCCCCCGAGCGTCGCCTCCTCTCCGAGCACCGCCGCCTCTCCTCCGGATCGGCCGCCGCCTCCTCCACCCTGGCTCGGCCGCCGCCTCCCCTCCGGATCGGGCGCCGGATCCGGTCTGCGCCGCCGCCCTCCACCCGACGCCGCCGCCTCCACCTAGACGACGCCGGATCCGGCCTCCCCGCGCGGGATCCGGTCTGCGCGCTGCCGCCGCCTCCACCCGGACGACGCCGGATCCGGCCTCTCTGCGCCGGATCCGGTCCTGCGCCGCCGCCGCCTCCACCCGGACGACGACGCCGCCGCCGCCTCCACCCGGTCGACGCCGGATCCAGCCTCCCCACGCCGGATCCGGTCCTACGTCGTCGCCGCCTCCGCCCCCCAGGCCGCCTTGGGCACGGGCGGCAAGGCGAGGGCGACGCCTTGCGCCCCGGACTGCCTTACCGCTTAGGCGACGCTTAAGCGTCGCCTAAGCGACGCCTTAATAACCATGGTCAGCATTGGCGCAGAGGACTCAGAGAAGTTCTTGTTTAGCTGCTGGGGTGAGGCCTTTGCTGATGGAAACCTGCTGGGACATATCCGAGTCATGCAGGGGAACCCTCTTGACCTCGCCGTTTGGCCTGGGCTTGGGTGTCCACCTTGGGGATAACAGTGACACAAGCAAAGGCGTGGCGAGAGTCTTGCTTACCGCATGCACCTTGCGAAGAGGACCTCAGGCACCCAACTCTATTCAGCGGGCGAGGTCCTGATCTGCGAACACGGCCACAATCCCGTGCGGACCCGACAACTTCATGCACAAGAAGTTATGGTGTGTGATAACTCCAAAAGTGTTGAGTGTAGGCCTTCCAAGGGTGGCATTGTAAGGGTAGGGAAGGTCAACGACGTCGAAGGTCACACCCTCACTTCTCGCTTGATCGTTCTGTCCGAAGGACACTTGGAGTTGAATCTGGCTCAGGGCTTGCAGGGGTTGACCCTTGAAGCCCTAGAGTGGGACCCCCGGGGGTTGTAGTCTGCTTCGAGGGATGTCCATTTGGTCGAAGGCTCCGGCAAATAGGATGTCCGCTGAGTTGCCGCCATCGACCAAAACGCGCTTGACATCACATACGGCGATGGTAGCTGCACCACCAGGGGGTCTTGGTGTGGGAAGTCAACACCCTTCGTATCAGCTACAGTAAATGTGATGTCGTTATGTGCCCAAGTCGAGGGCTCCTGCGTAGGGTATGCAGCAACGTGATGGAGCCGATAGTCATAAGCCTTTCGTTGCCTCTCAGATGAGAATTCTAACAACGATCCTCCTGTAATGACATTACTGACTTGGTGCTGCCCACCATCGAGGACCTATATGCGGAGAGTGGTAGGAGCAGATTGAAGTAACTAGCCTTCCGGAGGCTACTGCACATGCGCCACCACTTGCGGCCACGTCTCCAGATCCCTGTCCCTCATGACTCTCTCTCGGAGCGTTATGATGGTGGGGCAATGTCGAGCGAGGTGCTCGCCACGCTCATGCAACTCACACCATAGTCCGTGCTGTTGTTGGTCGTAGTAGCCACGGCCACCATCGTGACCCCGACCTCTCCCACGGCCTCGACCTCTATGGCCCCATCCTTGGTCAACGGAGGTGTTGTCGCTAGTGCTGTCGTTGCCCCAACCGTCGATGTCAAAGACGTATTTGGGCTTTTGTCCCTTACGCTGCTTGCAGCTGGGGCCCTCCGTAGTGTCCGATGCTTACTTGGGATCAGAAGTGTTATCCCGGCGTTGCTGTGCATCCTTCTCTGCCCTTGCGTATTCCTCCATCTTATTAAAGAGTTTGGCCACCATTTTTATAGGCTTGCGGGCATTATACTCGGTCAGCGGCCCCGCGCTAGGGCCTCGCACTATTGCATTGATGATGGTGGTCTTATTCACATCTTTGGCTTTGTAGCGCACTTTGGCAAATTGCTTGAAGTATTGACGAAGCTTCTCAGTGGGCTTCTGCTTGATGGTGAACAGTTAGCTCACATCTAGCCGCTCAGAGTAGTTTTCCTGGAAGTTGTTGTACATGCAGTTCTGGATTTGCTCCCATGAGCTCATGGAGTCCAACTCGATGGTAAAGAATCAGAAGAGCGCTATGCCTTGGAGGGCGAGTAGTAGTCCCTTTGCCTTCGTGGAGTCGTCGCCCCCTGCTGCTTCAATGGTGGTCTCGTAGACGCGTATAAACTCCCGGGCATCCGTATCACCCTTGTATGGTTTGAGCGTGGGCATCTTAAAATCCTCCAGTTAGGTGGCCTGCTGTAGGCCGGCGAAGAGGGGAGACTCCAGATCTACCTGCCGAAGTGTGTCGCAGCGACAGCTGGGACTTTGCGGCTCTTCGCCCTCTCGATGGCGATCTCCGCTGTTGTTGCCGTAGGCACTAGCTGGCTTCAAGCCTCTTGTATTTCCTGTATGGCGCCCCGAAAATCTGTCAGTTCATGCTGCAACGCTCCGAGGGCCGCCAGTAAGGTGCCTTCTGTTAGCAGCGCCCCGGCCCTTGTCGGCACGGGCGTATATGCTACAAGGTGGCCGACGGCGATGGCTTGGTCACCGGAGCTGCTAAACATGTTGGAGCTATAGGCGTCGCAGTTGGCGATGGGACTCACATGAGCGTCGAGACCATCGACTGCTCCAATGCTGCCTCCTAGGTCGGTTGAAGTGCCGACGGCGGTGTGAGCATCGACCGTCTGGACACCTATGCGGTAGTCGCGGTCGACACGAAGAGCCAACCCGGACGTCAGTGTCAATGATCGTGTCGACGTCGGTTGTCTGCCCGTTGCGATCCTAGATTCGGCGACCGCCGCCGTCGTGCTTCGCTTTCTTTTCGTTGCCATTGTCGCCTTCTTATGCGCCATTGTCTCTCAAGCTTGTGACTTGATTGTCCAGTCCCTATGGACGGCGTCAACTGTTGTGGCTTCAGGCTAGACAGTAAATGAGGGGACTATGGGCCTGTTCTTTTTAGTTTCTCAAAACGGCTTTTAGATTTTGCTACAGTACCTAACTTTCAAACAGAGTATTTTTTAAGACGGAGTCTATAAGTTAATTATAGTACACGTTAAAAGCTCAACATTTGTACCATTCAAAATCGCAAGTGAGTATCTCTCTTTCCATAATCTTTGTCGTAAACAGCTAAAATTCAAAAATTCTAGTCAAAAGCCATAAGCCGCAGCCATATCAAACATGCCCTATTATGCTATGTGTGAAATAGAAAATTCTTGCCCCCTTGTTCATCCCAATGAGACATATATACATGGCCATAATGCCTCCTTTACAATGTTGTCCTTAACTGTCGGTACTACTCTTAGGGTATACATGTCTTATTAGGCCTCTTATGCCAGCAGGCCGAATGGATGTAGGTGGTGACCTGCCCCACAACAATATGCTTTTCACCGATGATGTAGTACTAGTTGATGAGAATAGAATAGGTGTCGATAGAAATCTAGAGTTGTAGAGAAAGATCTTAGAATCGAAGGGGTTTAGACTTAGTAGAACCAAAGCCGAGTATATGAGGTGTGATTTCAGCGGTGTCAGGGTAGATGATGGAGTTGTTAGTTTGGATGGACAAGTAGTGCCTAGGAATGCCACTTTTCAATATTTGGGATTGATGCTACAGTGAAATGGCGAGATTGATGAAGACGTGAGCCATAGGATAAGAGTATGGTGGGTGAAATGACGCCAAGCACAGGGTGTCCTATGTGATAAAAAAAGTCACTCAAAAATTAAAAGGTAATTATTATAAGACGACGATCAAACCTGCAATACTATATGGAGCGGAATGCTGAGCAACTAAAAGATAATATATACAGAAGATGAGTGTAGTAGAGATGAAGATGTTGCGGTGGATCTATGGTCACAAAAGGCAGAATCAAATCCGCAATGATGTATACGTGATAGGATGAGGGTAGCACTAATTGAAGAGAAGCTTATCTAATATCATTTGAGATGATTTAGACATCTCCGACAAATACCTCCTGAGGCATCGGTATATAGTGAAATATTGAGATATACCGAAAACGCAAAAAGAGGTAAAGATCGACCAAAATTCATATGGGAGGAAGCAATTAAAAGAGACTTGAAGATTAGAATATATCCAAATGATTAGCTTTGGATAGAAACATATGAAAATTAGCGATTTACGTATCGGAACCATAACATAAGAAATATGATTAGGGGCAACGTTTTAGGCTTTCTACTGAAATATCAAGATATAGGTTTAGGATTTTTGTCCTGTAAATTTTATTACAAGATTCTTGTTTTTTTTTTACTTTGACAAAGTTTTATCTCAAATCTACCCTAATTTATCTTGAACAAAAGTTTTGTTGATGTTAAGACATGGAATAGTGAAACCCCTGACCCCCACCCCAAGATATATGGACTCTGCCTTAACAGAAAACAAGGGTGTTCTTTTAGAATACGACTTATGATTTTTAGCTATAACTTATTAATCTAATAAATAGTGATCGTTGAAAGAAGTTGATGCTAAAAATCGACTGAAAAGCTGAAAAAAGCAAAACAGGGCCATTAATGTATCGACACCGGAG
The DNA here is from genome assembly GCA_036346265.1 of Melocanna baccifera. Classification (NCBI taxonomy): domain Eukaryota; kingdom Viridiplantae; phylum Streptophyta; class Magnoliopsida; order Poales; family Poaceae; genus Melocanna; species Melocanna baccifera. The sequence continues at coordinate 16,059,973 of CM070693.1, forward strand.
GAGCAATCCGTCAGTTGTGACTGCCTAATCATAGATCGAGTACTCGCAACTAATTTTCCGCAAGCAAATGGTACGTCAGAGGTAGAAGTCCACAACTATGGAAATTTAAGATAATATTTCTTACAGCCATAATCATGTTTGTGCTGAATATTCTGAGCTCGGCTAGTACCCCCCCTTCGGGTTACTAAGATGTGTAAACTATACACTAACAGTGAATACCAAAATCTGGACTCGAAATGAGTAGAGAAACAACATAGCTCCACCGAAAACACCTGTTAGCTCCCATCCAGAGACCATGAGCAATACCTTGATGGCCCGAGCTCTAATCTACGCTTATCAGTAGAACAAGTTCCCTCAGCTCTTACCAACTGTCGTCGTCAACAGACAAGATTGTTCAGTGACAGCTACGACAAGATTGTTCAGTGACAGCTGTTTTCAACTCCTACAAGCTGAGAGGCCTAACCTGCACAGTGTCAAACCAGAAGTCAACACATTGTCTTAGGTACAAACGATTATAAACAGCTTTGCAATGAAATGAATATAATGCCCATCTACAGGACAAATGGAAAATCTTACTAAGTATTTTGAATTCCAATGTACAGCATCACATTCCATCAGGACGTCTGACTCCAGCAACTTTGTCCCACTCATCCGGGGAGAGCATGTCAGCCATGTACTTCTCCTGGCCACGCCAAAGGATCTGGCAATCACACAAGCTCAAGAATTTACTATTTTGCACAATGCAAAGACTCAATATGCATCCATACATTTTAGCACACCGCCATCAATGGACAATCCAAAAGGTCCATACTTGTGCAATCTAAAAAGGGTCCTTTCTTCTTTGGTTAAGCGAAAACGATCTCGATCAGTGATTACATAGTTACATGGCTGCCTTAAGAATAAATAGCAAGTATCTGCTCAAATTCCAGATATAACAAGAACAGACGAAAAAAAATCAAGGTTAGAAAACGATGGATAAAGAAATAAGAATACCTTGTCAATGACCCCAAACTCCTTTGCCTTCAAGGAATCCATATAAAATGGTCCTCTCATTACCTTGTCTATTTTCTCCGGTGGCTGATAAAAGATAAGTTATGGTCCAACTGACAACGACATGCAGAGTAGTAGTATAAGAAATATATTACAAGTTGTACATACATTTCCTGTGTGCCTTGCTAAAAGTCTGACCAAGGTGTTCCTGTTGTGCACAACCTACAAGGAGCAGTAAAGAGGCACAAGAAATTAGGTCGTGACTCATGGTGCACTATAAAACTATGAAATGGAACAAAGAGCCTGGCCCACAATTACTTTTAGTGGAGGAGCATATATTGCCACAATAATATTGGATACAACCTAACTACATATTTGCTTGAAACCCTTAGTAGCCAGGAATTGTTAAATTGGCCAATCAGTAACAGCGTAACTTCTCGACTGTCCTGGTTGAATAACTGCATGGGCCACGTGGTCCTTCACTGGATTCTTTTTCAGCAACGATATTTTCTTAAAGTAGATGCAATGGAAAGTGTGAAACACAAAATTGCTTTGATAGAGATGTTTTCACCTTTGACATAACCAAAAGTGACTTATGTAACTCTAGCAACTGTACACACTTTCTTAGCATACATGATACATCAGAACAGGAAAATAGATTTCAAGAGTAGAAGCTAATAAAACATGAAATCACAGCTCATACCTCTTTCGCACGAATAACAACATCAGATGCTTGCATCATCCCATATGAAGGTATACGAGGTTGCTGAATCATAGCTGGCATGGAAGTATGTTTTCTGTCATTAGCAGGAATCAACCAACAATAGAAAGTGTGTGGATCTGCACACTACTACCTTTGGCATGAGGAAACATATAGCGTTTGCCTTTCTTTCCTGCTGCAAGGACAAGACAAGAATGGCCTGCTGCAGCTCCGATACAAAGTGTGTGGATCTGCGCAGCAAATGGTAACTTCATCATGAGAACCATATATGCAGAAAATAGTAACAGTCTCTATAATATTCACAGAGTGCAATACACACTGTTCAGTTCTAAAAATGACAAAGCCAAGCTCAAAACATCAGTCTCAAATATGTGGTGAGTTTGATTTTCAGACAAGAAATGAGAATAAGATCAGTTCAACTTTTACATTAATAATCTCCAGCAAAGTTTGCCTACATGGTAAGATGTTTAGCTATTAGTCTTTAGTATACAATAATCTTTTCTAAATATCTTACTTCACAACAATCAGTGCCAAATGATTAATAATTTAATATTGAAGTACTGAAGTACAGATAGTAAATGTAAAATATGGAACCTCAGTTTTCATCCGCATCATTGCATCGTAGATAGCAAAACCTTCACTCTCCATCCCAACCTGACAAATTCAAAAGTACATCAAGAACCAATTTGATTATCATGAAGATTACCATAAATGCTATAACAGACCTCATAGTTTATCGCATTTAGCAGAACATAAATAAGCCATATTCAATAGATACTTAATCATGGCATTAGATAACACAGTTGACCACAAGTCATCAACTGAACAAGGTAAGCTTGCTTACTGGTTCACCATCATCACGAGCTGTTCCTGTTGAGTTGATGTATATATAAACAGGCTCTTTATTATTCATCCATTCAAGGTACATCAACTGGGCAATGACAAGTTCAGTAACTGCGGGCACCAACTATTAGCAAGAAAAGACAATCTCATGAGGGTTATGAAAGTTGCAAGAATAAACGGTCTTATAGCATGCTGTACAAATAATAACGCAATAAAAATCTAAGATATAGCTATGCCATTTTAACTACAGTAGATGTATACTAAAAACAGAATTTGTCCAATCATCAAGTATTCAAGTCAACAATATTTAGCAAATTCTACGTAAATGATATATTATTTTGCAATTGCTACAAAAAGCTTGACAAAGTTTAACATTTGATAGCTCAGGATCTAGCATTTCATCAAATTGTTTATCCAGGCTAGTCGTGCTCACCAAAGTTTCTTGTCACCATGTTCAGCATCCACAAATGCAAAATAGTAGAATGCCATGAACAAAAGCCTTCTTATTAAGAACCTTGGTGAAAATTCATACCGGCATGCCGATATAAACAATTCGGCCATGAAGAAGCAATGATGGCAAATCTGGGGGAGGCCTTCTAGGCCTGTGCTGGCTGTAAGAACTGCTAGAACGTTCCACCTGTCAATCACAAAGAATAGGCGACATATCGTTAAGTTAAATACAGCTCGCAATATGCTCATAGATACCAAATATAAAGGTGCACCGTGCACGTACAGAAGATTAAGCTGGGTAGAGTGCACTCCAACCATTTCAGAAGTAAAGAAAAACGGCATTATACACATGAAAGCATCAGTTCACAGATTGAAATCTCTATGTACAGCACGATAGTCGATAGATTTCTTCGAGTGGATAAGTTTGTACCATCCCAATCCACAAATGGATAAGATTCATGTATTGCTTTAGAGGCTGTTTTTTTCTTTAGTAGTACAGACTACAGAACCTAGTACGCAAGCACGGAAACCCCCTAATCACCTGCGCAGGCGAGGCCATGAGCTTGGCGTTCTGGAAGATCTCGAGGAACGGCAGGTGGTCTTCGCCGCTGCGCCCGCCATCCGCGGCGGCGCGCAGCTCCTCCGGAGAGGCGGACGCGAGGGTGGAGAGGAACGGGTCGGCCCTGGGGTTGAACAGCGGCGACGGAGCCCCCGCCGCGCGTGCCACCAGCGCCGAGGACGCCGCGCCGCCCCTCGCCGGCCGGAGCAGAGGAGGATGGAGGAAAGGAGGCGAGGCGGCGGGCGCCGGGTACGGGGTGGGGAAGCGTAGCGAGAGGAAGGCCAGGGCGGAGGCCATGGTGGTGCTCGGGCTCGGCCGCACCGTGCGAGCTCGGGGAGTGGGAGGCGGAGGTGTGTGGATCGATAACTTTTGGTCGGGAGATGAGTGGTGCCGTTTGTTTGCCGTGGGCATTCGAGGGAGGAGATGTTTCTGGTGGGCTGTAGGTGGGCCGTGGGTGGTAAGAGCGGGACTTGTTTTAGGTGTTGCGGCAGCCCATGAGATGTCGGTTCCGACCATGGGAAGGCTGAAACAGACGGGTGGCGCGCCGACGGCCGACACCAATCAGTAATCACGCACGCGGGGCGGGAGACCATAGAAGTATAGAACTGCTTACCAACACAATATGATCGATATGCAGCGAAAAAACAGTGTCATCAATAGCCAGAAATGCCGGATTCAAGACAGACGAAGCACAAAGACCGATTGCATTGCATTATCCAACGATTGCGACGTGAAGCATATTTACACAGATGCAGGCGAGAGCAAACACCGCACAAGTAGAACACGTGGTATACAGATCATCATCCCTTTTCATGTATGTTCTTTTAGATTACAGTTAATAGATTTTAGACACATTACATATTATTTAAGTTTTGACTAAGAACTTTTGAATATATTGATATGTTCTTTTAAACTACGATTAATAGCTTTTGAATATGGTTGATGATTTACGTTGACGGTGCACACGATTTTGGTTGAGGAGTTGTTTAGAGAAGTAATTTTGAAAAATCGTTTAAAGAAACTATCCTATTTGATTCGGCTTCTGAAAAAAATCGAAGCCAAAGGCCAAAAAGACGGGCTAATTTACCCCTTGTTGCAGCGCTGAACCGACGATGCTATTTCGCCGAGTTCAGACTTCAGAACCGCCCGACGCGGCAGCGCAAAATGGCAGCAAAATCGCGCGCCGGTTGGGGAACGGGAGGTTGGGAGGAGAGGCGGCGGAGGCCGACCTTGGCGGGGTGGGCCTGGAGGACGACGCCATAGCCGACGCGGGCGAGGCAGGTGACGCACCGGGTGAACGTCCGCAGCGCGCGGCCGCTCATCGACAGCTCCACGGCCAGCCGCCTCCTGCTTCGTCCCGCTCCGCTCCGTTCCGGTGCGGTCGGGTTCGGTTCGGGCTCAGGGGAAGAAGTGGGGAGGGAGAAGGGAAGGGGGTTGCATGGCGTTGGCCTTTTGTTGTGTACTGGGCCTCGTTTCATATGGGCTATGGGCCCGAGCGCAAAGGACGTCATTAGGCCCAACCCGAGGAATGTTACGCTGCCTGGTGGGCCCAGAACCAGATGCTAGGGTTTACGAGCCCTCCCTATAAATGATTCCAACGCTCTCCTTCCTAGCCCTGACGCCGCCGCCATAGCAGCTCTCTTCGGTCTCCCTCGCAGCAACCTCCTCCTCGAGAGATCAAGGTGCGTTCTCTCCTCCCTCCTCGAGCTCTCGCGATTCGGTGATCTATCTATTGGCTTGGTACTTCACCTTCTTCTGCTGCAACTCGTATGCGCGTGTGCGGATCAAGTACTTAGCAAGGGTTTGTGGTTTTAGGATCTCTTGCTGGTGTTGTATACAATATATCTTGCATAGCATGTTCAGTAGTATGATTTTGCCCACGTTTTGTGCCTGGAAGATGGAATCGCTAAATGTATCGATGTGTGATTTCGCAGCTGTACGGTTGAATTCATGGCTAAGTACAAGCGTGTTTTCTAGATCCAGTTAGTCTCGTATGTGACATAAGCAGATAGCACGCAATGCGTATGATTTGTTAGTGGCTGTTGTACGCGTATGATTTGACGGTATTTCTTGCGTGGATACGAATTACTAGCATGTTATATATAAATGTCTGGATGTGTCATGTTGTAACTGTACGGTTGAATTCATGCCCTAAGTGGAAACCTGTTTTACAGATTTTCAGATCCGGTTAGTCTGCTACAGTGCTACCTAAGGTAGCGGCGGTTATAGGCGGTTGATTTGACATTGTTTCATGTGCCTACATGAATGACTAGTGTTGTCGCTTGTTTCATGGACATAGCGTTATGACAAAGCAAAACTGATTTTCCCCAGTTGGTGTCCAAGTTTTCAGTAATGTTCTTTTACCTGAATCTGTCTGAATTGTTTTTCTTCTGCGCTTGGCAGTCGCTGTTGTGGTATTTCCCCCAACTGCCACCATGCAGAACGAGGAGGGTCAGATGGTGGACCTCTACGTCCCCAGGAAGTGGTATGTTTATTGCACTCAGTGAAATTATGTCTGGTTGCCTTGGTGTTTCTGTATGATAAGCCTGTATTGGTTCTTGCAGCTCGGCCACGAACAGGATCATCACTGCCAAGGACCACGCCTCGGTCCAAATCAACATTGGGCACGTGGATGAGAATGGGTTGTATGATGGCCGCTTCACCACGTTTGCTCTCTCTGGATTCATCCGTGCTCAGGTAATCATTTTTGTGTTACATATACATGGGGCCTGTTCTTTTGTACTGTGGCTTATGGCTTTTGGTTGGAAATTTTGAATTTTGGCTATTCGCGAGAGAGAGTATACAGAGAGAGAGAGAGAGAGAGAGAGAGACTCGCATGCGATTTTGACCGATCTAGATGGAGTCGCTACAATATCTACTATAATTGATTTGTAGATACCGTCTTGAAAAGACACTCCGTTTGAAAGATAGCTACTGTAGAAAAGTCAGAAGATGAAAAGAATGGGCCCATGGAAATGAAAAGTGCAACAGGGGTTATGCATTTTGTGGTTTTTTTGTCATGCATTGCTGTTCCATTTTGTTTGGTCTGATCATATTGAGTAAACATCTGCCAGGCTGGGTTTATTTTAGTAGAAATCTGATATGTTTACATCTGCCTGTCAATTTTGCTAAGTTTCTGATATTGCATTGAACTTCACCTGAATAATGTCATGTTTAAGTACATGGGCTTACTAATACATGGACTCTCTTTAACTTACTAAGCTAGCGTCACCTTTGCCCTTAGCTTACACTGATTTTACTGTTTATCTTTCTATTCAGTGGGCTAATTGTTGTCAGGTGCGTATACCGTGAAAACCACTTAATTGTTGCAAACCTGTGAGAACCATGTCTTCGAAGTTTTCAAAAATATAATATGTAGTGTGGGGATGTTCTTTAACTATGCAAAATTTCAGGATCAAACATAACCTCATTTGCAATACATGAAAGAGACAAATTTTTAGTGAACAGTCATTTGTTACGATTCATGCAGAATTTGTCCTTTTCATATCTTGCAAATGAAGCTGATATTGATCCTGAAATTTTGCATGGTTAAAGAACATCCCCACCCCTACATATGGAATTTGTTTGGAAATTTTGAAAATTTTTGACGTGGTTTTCACAGTTTGCAACATTTAGGTGGTTTTCACCCTATATTTCCCCAATTGTTGTCGCTCTAATCTGAAGAATATCAAGACTGAATGGTTTACTGCACTAAGCTATCCTGTTCTTGCTCATTTGCTATCCAGTTCATGATTGTGGGAGCATGCGTTCCTTTTTTCTTTTTACATCAATGGGTTCTCATTTCCTTTTTGTTTTGACAGGGTGATGCGGATAGTGCTTTGGACAGGCTGTGGCAGAAGAGGAAGGCTGAGATCAAGCAGCAGTAGATCTTGGTTGTAGTTTTGTCTGGAAGAACTTGTTTTGGTTTAATTCCTATCAGCTCTATACAATGCCGATCATTTCAGTTGGTACCATGAAAGCTAAGACTTGATGTCACCTGCTTAGTTTCGTCTGAGCCTGTTGGAAGTTTAATCAGTGTTGAATGATATTCATATGTTTCTGCTGCTTGTTTCTGAGCTGGTTGTTTCTTATTGATGATCAACTCCTAGAAGTTGAGTAGTCAACTGGGAACAGCTGTGCATCATGTTTCGTGATCTGCGAATACTATGTACCAGTTCCACCCAATGACCCAAATAACCTTTTGTTGGCCTAACAGTAAACATTTACCCAAACCCGTCTTTCCCAAGTTCCCATGTGATCATGTACACCATCTCTGGACAACAATCGCAACCCATCAAGACCTTTGACACACGTTATTCCAAGGAATGCCCATGCGTCCATACGAATTACGGAGCACCTGTAAACAGCGTTACGCATAGCAGCCAGATAATCAATCAAGGACGTTATTCATACAGTTACGATGATGCTACCAAAGGGTAGCTAGTTTTTGGCTCCGGCTTGCTTGCCAAGAAGCATGCGAGCTATCCTCCCGCCGGCGCCCTCCGGGAAGAGGCCGCCGGGCACGCTCCCTCTGCCGGTGAGGCACAGGATCCTGAGCAGCTCCGCCGGCGTCCGGCCGTAGGAGAGCGAGTCCCGGTCGGCGGGGAGTACGTTGGTGCAGGTCCTGCATGCCCTCCGAGCTCCGGGGCACGGTGAGCCCCTCGTCCTTCACCCCGTTCCGCAGCGCCGAGACGCCGTCGGTGAACTCGGCCACCGTGACGTCCTTGTACGGAGGCGCATCCGCTGGAAAGAGCATGGATCGGATGACGGCGTCCTGGCCTGCCTCCACGCCTAGCAACCCTGCAAGAAGCCGCACACATTCATGCATGGCTGACGGCTTGATGTGAAGCAACGGTACTGTTTTCGACGGTTTTAGGGGGTGATCGGAACAGCGATGGCTTTTGGCTGAAAAACACCAGAATGGGTGAAAAACATCAGAGTGAGTTAGTGGATAGTGTAGTGAATAGTGAAAAAAAAGCTGAAACTAGAAGCTAAAGCCGAAAAAAACCGAAACGATCACCCCCTTAAAAGGTTGAATTGCTGTCTGTAATTGTACGTCACGAAATTGGCCAGCAAGCATAGGACCTGGCTCGTTAGTCCCTGGAAGCCTTGATTGTTGGCAAGTACTTAGCGAACTACGGTATATGTACTGTTTGTGACAGTCCACTTCTTCCAAAATACTTGCAGGTTGCACATGACCAACCAGATCGGATCCTAAATTTATTTCCTTGTATGCTTTTACTGTACCATAAGACAATATCAAAGCAAACTACGGTGTATGTACCTTCTGTGATGGTCCGCTTCTTCCGAAATTGCACATGACTAGCTAGATCAGATCGTAAATACTTCCTTACATGCCTGTACCATAAGGAAATATCAAAGCGAACTTTTGTACCATAAGAATTCTGAAGTATAATTTCGCCTAGCTTTCGAGTCTTCGTGCGAGCTAGAATATAGCAGTAATCGAAAGCAAGCTTACCTCTATAGGCACTACTGCATAAGTAGACCACAAGTTATTGTTGAAGTTATTAGAGTTTGATTACCAGATCGAATACAAGAAAGAAAAAGAAAATGTGGTGGCAGATGCTTTGTCTAGGAGAGTTGTGTGGAGGATGAAGGAGATAGAGCGTGTGCAGCTATAACCACAGTTATACCCGAATGGGTGGAAGAAGTAAAGGCCAGTTATATAAGAGTAGTTCCAATGTTTGAAACCATGACTAATTTCTAATCTTCTAAGACATTATGATACAAACTACAGCTTTAATCCATCGTTTTTTCGTGTGGGACCAGATCGAATCGTGACCAATCCTTGCATCCCCTTTCCTGCACATGCATTGGCTGTTTCTTCTAAGACACTATGATAAGAAACCAGATTCGTTGTAGCGCATCTCTCGTTGGTTTCCTCGCCTTGGATAACGCGCCGAAACAGTTTCCTCATGAAGAAACGGTTTCCTTATCTCTCCTTTTTAATTACTATGCCACGTCATCAAAATGCTTATGTGGCAAGCCTAATTAATATAAGAAACTACAGCATTGGGACTGCCCTAACAGATCCAGGGTTTGCTAACATAATGGTAAAAGTGCATTCAGGAAACCCCACAGATCGAGATTTCAGCATCCAAGGAGGATTGATCAAATACAAGAACATAATTTATGTAGGGGAAGCAAGAAAATTGAGATAGAAGCTTATAATTAACCTGCATGCTTCAGCTATTGGTGGACATTCGGGAATGAGAGCCACTTATCATCGAGTCAAAAGGATTTTTTATTGGCCTAAACTGAAAAGACAAGTGGACAAAGTGGTGTCCGAATGCCCCACTTGCCAATTGAGCAAGTCAGAGAATGTACACCCACCTGGCTTATTGGACCCTTTGGAAATCCTTGAAATGGCCCAGACGCATATTAGCATGGACTTCATTGAGGGACTACTTAAGTCTAAAGGCAAAGAAGTGATACTAGTGGTGGTGGACCGGCTGACCAAATATGCGCATTTTATTGCATTGACACATCCATAGACAGTGAGCCAAGTGGTACAGTTATTCATGGATCACGTGTTCAAATTACATTGTATGCCAATTGCAATTATATCGGATAGAGACCGAATCTTCACTAGCCAGTTATTCCAGGAGGAGTTCAAAACTATGGGGGTTTCATTGAGGTACAATACTGCTTATCATCCTCAATCGGATGACCAAACGAAGAGAGTAAACCAGTGTTTAGAATTATATCTCAGAAGTATGGTCTTTCAAGAACCAAAAGGATGGTTTACATGGTTACCTACAGTTGAATGGTGGTATAATACTTCGTACCATACATCCTTAAAGATAACACCATTTCAAGCTTTGTATGGGTGTCCATCTCCTCAGATTGGTGAAGTCGCCGTACCTGGGAACATATCTTCTAAAGCTAAGACAACTATTGAAGAAAAGGAGAACATGATGGCAAAGATTAAGGAAAACTTGTAGACTGCTCAGAACCGAATCAAGTACTTCGCTGACAGGCTGAGAACTGAGAGGCAATTTCAGGTGGGAGATATGGTGTATTTGAAGATGCAACCATATTGACAAAACACTTTTGGGCTGAGAGGATCACTGAAGTTAAGGTCAAAGTACTATGGGCCTTTTTGGGTGATTGAGAGAATCGAACGAATGGCTTACAAGATGTTACTACCTAAAACTGCTACCATCCATCCCGTTTTCCATGTTATCCAGCTGAAGAAACATATGGGAACCTTTGCTATTCCATTACCAAATGTACCTCTTGTCGTTCTAGATGGCAAAGTCAGAACTGAGCTACTAAAGGTTCTCGGGAGAAGGATAATTCCGAGGGGAGATTCTATAATAGCCTAATGGCGCATACACTGGCAAAATTTAGCCTAATGCTACCATCCATCTCCTTGGGAGGACGTCACTTTCATTCAGCGAGCATTTCCGCACTTTAAACCTTGAGGACAAAGTTTTACTCGAGGAGGAGGCAATTGTCAGGAACCAAATGCAGCTAAATGGAAAAGGGGGAAAACGGCGCCCGCTGTAGCGTCTCATTGACTTCAAGTGTCCAAGAAGAAGGGCTAGAGATGCATGGATGAAAGGGATAAGTTGAATCGGAGGGAAGATATTGAATTCAGTAATTACTGTGCTGAAACTGTAGCTGTAATCGTTACTTTTCAATATCTTTACTTCAGTTAATTTCGGTTAGTCTTACCGTGTGTAAGAAGGGAAAAACCCTCAGCTACTTAAGCCCGAGTGGTGTGAAATGGAAGTAAGAAGAAGATGGCGTAACATTTGTTTTTCTCATTTAGAAGTAGCGTAGAAGGTAGAACCCTAGTCCAGCCGCCACCTTAGTCTCAATCGCATTTTGATTTCTATTCACCATCTGGATTATCTTGGGTTTTCTCATCCATCTCCCAGTAGATCGGATTAGTTCCTCGACGGATCTGACAAGGAGGAGGTAAGTTGCTGAGGTGGAGCTCAGACGTGGGGACTGCGGCGAGGATGAAGGAGCGGAAGAGGTAGTAGAGGTGTGGAGGAGGGGGAGACGGACAAGGGTTCCCCACGTGCACCGCCATCGCCGTCTGTGAGCGTTGATCCATGCCCTAAGCGAATCCTGACTGTCCAATCTTAAATGAACGGTCCTAAACGTCGGCAAATCGAATGGTGAATAAAATCCGCAACCCAAAATGGATCGCGAATAAGATCCGTGATCGCATCTCGACCGTTCATCCAAAATATAATAATCGAAAAGGCTATCGTGGACCGTGCGGTCTGTCCTCGTCCCCTTCTCGTGGGCCATACATATCAGTGTCTGAGAGGAGAGTTCGAGATGGGGCCCAAAGCGACAGTCCAGCCCATGGGTCGTGTTGGGCCGAACCAGCATTTCAGAAGTTTTTTTTCAGTCCATAGCAAAAGAATATTTCCCAATTTTATTATCCCGTTTTGAGTAAGACGACAGGGCTATTTTTTTTCTCGGAAAATATCCCCCCCAAAAAAAAACTGGACTATTCGTGTACGTAATCAAAGAGAGACCAAAAAGAAAAGAAAAAAAAACCCGTGATCTCTCGTTTTCCCTTGAGATCCCCATCTTCTAATTGAGCAACACAAAAGCGATCACAGAATTATTGAAGGTTTGATGCAACATGCCAGTCGACATATAAGTGCATGGAACTGCAGACTTCTGCAGCGAACGCATTTACAGCAGACCGAAGACTTAGGGGGCGCTCAGGACGGCTTTCCGTCGCTGACGGTGGGCGGTGGGCGCATTTACAGCGAACAGTAAATTTTTTTTTGATTTTTTTTCGTTTTTTTTAAATTACTTATACTTTTTTTTTCCGTTTTTTGTTTTCGGTATTTTTATATATTTTTTACATTTAATTATACTCAATAAACCAACTCGATTCTGATGTTTTTCAACTAAATTCTGATATTTTTAAAGAAAAGTTAAAAGTCATCGCTATTCCGATCACCCCCTAAACGCTGAAAAAAAAATTGGATGCGTTTCACACACGCATTTATACACAGCGATGTTTCATCGATCTGAACAAAAGAACGTTCAATTCAGTGAGATCGATAGACGGATCGCTCTGCCATGGTCCTGAGAAACCTACGTTTGAATTATTGGAGAGGAGGAAGTGCGGCGAAAATGACCGCTCAAAACCGTGCATGACTTTCTTTAAAGGATCTGGTGGATGTATCCTAGTATCCATTCAAGGTTTTTTGTAGCTGACATTAATTTGAATGTCTCCAGCACCAGCAATCAATCATACAATCAGTGCCTAACCATTTGGCATTAGTAACTATCTACGACACTAAATTTCCACTAGTGACAGTGTACTACTGCACTTGACCAGTACAGAGGATGAGAGGACGCATGTATGCAAGACTAATGTACAGGTTTGGCATCCATGCCTAGCTGCATCAACAATTCCAAGAGCACTACGCTCTCGGTACATCATTGTAGCGATCGGATTTGTCAATTCAAATCTTCTGCAGACTTTGAGGTAGTCTCTGGATCAATAATTAGTTTACACAATATAGCGTTGGTAAATATCACATCCATACGTGCATGTAAATAAAAGGACTACTAAATATTCTATAAGCATTCATAAATAGATCTTATTATCAAGTTTTACATAACAAACCGGCAGGCTATGTAGAATTGTTCATAACAAAACAACAGAAAGTAAATAAACCAAAAGGGCCTCATTGATCTGCCACAGGCAATCAACTGAGGCTAAATCTAGTCCTAACTTTTGTCTTCTATGTCTTAGGTTTGGATGTATCCATACACTGGGTCATCAATTTCGTCATCTAAAATTATATATTAAGCAACAATTAGTACAAGGGTACTCAACAAGTCTCTATAGCAGAATGCAAGTATAGGTGTATATATCTATATACAAGGCTTAACCAAGAGACGGTCTTATGTTTCTTTTAGCATAAAACCAATTTATCAAAATTAATATCTTAACTAGATTCCAAACCCATGGCTTAGCTGTTTTTACTTTAAAACCAATATCCAGTTCCAAGTCAAAGTCATTATGAGAGCGAAATTCTCTGCTTTCTTCATCCAATTTCATTTCAAGTTATCGCAACCATTCCATTCATAATTACCATTGATTTATGAAAACTACGCAAGTGTGTCTATTCTACACTTTTGCCCATATCCAGAGGCACGACTATTCGAATATATTTTTAACACTATGTAGAGGTTGCATAGTTTTACGCATAAGATATGATTAACTTATAATATCGGCCACTACATGCTTCAATACTTAACTTCAATGCTTACTCTCACTCTAGGGTAAATCCTCAACACTGGTGATAGGCCGTTCTCATCCCAGGTTATGCCTCACCCCGAGAATGTTCCCTTTATGGGCTACATTTTCAATGAGGGACCCAATTATTAGGGAGTCTGCGACCCTTCACGTTTATGAAATCCATAAGGGTAGTGACCGTTACAGGTCACTCCCAACAATCACATCAGAAATATAGAAATCCACCTACCAATCTACTGTATAGTATTCATACCGAAGCTAAGAAAATTAGTAGACCAGGTCCATCCCACAACTAGATTTGTGATTGCATAATTTGGGTGTAGAAAAGATGAGCACAAGATTGGTTCTTAATCAACTCAAGCAAGACCAACCAATAAACCCATAGCTTGTGCAATCCCTGCATAGCTATTAAAAAAGGACACGTGCAATTCCTGCATGGCCAATCAAATAATACGTGCAATACCTGCATCGATCTCAAACCAACCACTCGCCTGAGTCTCCGCCATTTTAGAAAAAAATATTTTTTTGTTTGTGTTACCATTTTATTATCATATTTTTGAGTATCAGTTGGCAATGTTTGTGTTATATTTCATTTTATCACTAAAATATTCTTAAGCACAACCATAACAGGTAATATTTAACCAATGATGGAGTTATTATTATTGTACGTATTCTAGGGCGATATGGTAAGAAAATGTCAACATTTCAATGAAAGAGAATATTAGGTAACAAGTGAATGGTGTATCTAAGCAATCAATATTTGACATATCATTTTTTTGTAAATAACCATATTAAGTATGCACTTGTATTTGAAAGCAAAATATTTGCATTTGAAAACTAGGTTCTATTAAGAATATAAGGGTATTTATGGTATTTTCTAATTTCTAAGCCCTTTGGACTAAGATCAATACAATGTTTATTCATCTATTCATCTTATAGATCTAACATGATATTAGAACCAAGGTTCATACCCTAGCCTTTGCTCACCTTCCGCAGGTGCTGCCCCCGGGAGGAGCGATCTCCACTATCGGGGGCGACCACCATTGCCCACGCCGTCGCCCATGCATCTCTACCACCGCACTGGCCTCAGATCTTACTGGATCAAGCTCACCCCACTGTTTCTATCATGATATCCACTTGATCTCATAATCACCAGCTCATCTTTGCCTAGATCTGTTTGCTGTTGCCACCACTACCAGGTCGACGGGCAAATCAGGGTGCTGATTAGAGCGATGAGCATCTACTCCCTTGTTGTCTTGCTGGCAGCAGGCTGGGCGTGTGATCACATTGGCCGCTGCGTCACCATCGCGCTATCAGTGGCCATGTTCTTCGTTGGCTTTGCCATTATTAGCACCACCAATGGCTACGTTGCACTCATGGTCGGCCAACTTATCACTGGCATTGTCTACAACTTTGGCCTCGTCATTGCACCCATCTACATTGCTAAGATCGTGCCCGCCTCCTCCCGCGGCTTCCTATCCTCCATCCCTGAGATTGTCAGCAATGTCGAAATCCTGCTAAACTACATTGCCGACTTCACCCTCGCCGAGCAGAAGCCCATTGCCTGAGGTGCGTTGGTGCATTGGTCTTTGGCCCTGGTGTTGAGGTGCTGAACGGTGTTGTTGCTGCTAGTATCTACTGCCTTTGAGTCTTTCGTTGCATTCATCTAAGTTTGAATCATCTATTTTTTTAGTTCATTCAAATCGTGCGAGTCCACATATTTCTATGTCAGTCAGCTGATTGCTTTACTAGCAATGGTCTATCCTCTTGGATCGAGTGTGCTCTTCTTCTATTTGCATGGCTACAATCGTCGCTCTTCTCTTTGAGCTCTTGTAGATTGTAGAAGTTATATTATTGTCACCCTGAGTTTTTAAGGCCGTCGTGCTTTCCTTCCGCGCTACTATCATCTTGGGCTTTGATATGCTTTATGGGCTGCCACTATACTTTATGAGCTGTCGCATGACCCTGGATGGAGATCTTCTGGGCTCGATACAATTTTCAAGAGATGCACACTATAACAATAACTTCAAGACTCGGACTTTGGATTTTTTCAATTTTAGTATCAAACCTTTCAAATACAATGCTATTGAATATGGCTTGCTTTTGAGGGGGTGTTGAGAATATAAAGGTATTTATGGTATTTTCTAGTTTCTAGGGTTTAGTGTTGTGTATCCCATGTACTATATATATATATAGTTCTTTGGGCTGAGATCAATACAACTAACTGTTATTCATCTATTTATCTTATAGATCTAACAGGTTCAACATGATCAATTATACAGACTTGCCTTTAAGTGTAAATAGTGTAGAATCATGTTCGTTAGCGATGAGAGTGTCCAAAGCGTCAAACTCTATAAACGTGTAAATATACACATAATATTCAAATAAAATTCAAATAAACTTTAAAAATTATGATTTGGGTATTGATGGAAATGTTTTAAATTTAGATGAATTTAGAACCAAAAATCACTCGATTTGGATTTGAAATGAAGAAATTATAGCCTTTCAAAGTTAGAATTGAGATGAAATTATGAAAATTCAAAAAATTTTGACAGGTAGGGTTGGCTTGGAATTCTCTTTCTTTTTAAATTATTTTTCTTATAAAAAACCTTCTATGGTTGACAGGTGGGGTCAGCTAGGTTTTTATTTTTTTCTCAATTATTTTTCTAAAGGAAAACATTACGTGGCTAACAGGTGAGGTCCAGTAGGTTTTAATTTAATTTCTAATTATTTTAACTTGGGGAAATGGGAGAGGTTGACAGGTGGGGCCATGGCTCATGTAGACTTGGTCCATGCAGCTATTTGCAAAGACGGGTCCCATGTGATAGAGACAGTGGTCCATGGACTGGGTTTATGCAGTGGTTTGAATGGTACAGGTCCATATGTCAGTGACTTATGGGTTTTAAACCGAAGATGACTAGAATTTTAATCATGCAGGGCCCACATGTCATACTAATACTAATTGTATACTTAATAGTTAACTTAATCCTTGAGTTAATTTAATCAACTAATCAGCAGGGCCCACTAGTTAGTGAGATTGAATGGAACAATAGAGGGGCTCACGGTGGAACTCCTTGGCAAGCTCGCCGGTGGCAAGGGGGAGGTCGGTATACTCGGCTAAGGGCCAAAATGGAATGCATGGGCCAAGAGCTAGCTATTGGTGGTGACTGTGTTCGGCGAGGGACACTACAGTGGTCGCTATCTGGCGGCGAGCAGTAGTGCTAGGCGGCGGGATTGTGGCAGAGGCATAGAGCTACGATCAGGTCAAAGTTAAGTGCATAATAGGTTCAATGAGTTGCCTCAAGTGTTTTGTGCACGGCTTGGGGACCTAGGGTCGTTAGATTGCGGTTGGCAGTGACATGGCCAGCAACGGCAAAGTTTGGACTTTCTACCTAGCTTCTTCAAATTAGAGGTGGTTCCATGATCTACAAGCTAAGGCAAAACTAATGGAGCAATGCTAATGGCTTTTCATGCTGCGTGCCGTGCTGTTCACAGTGGCCAACGATAGTGAAATAGGTAAACATGACTGGGGCATTATGGCTGGTTCTAAGGTCCGATGGCTAGCCTATAAATTTGGCTTTGAAGGGAATTGTGAGACGGTGGAGGGCTTTTCGAGATCTCGGGTGAGGTGCGGGAACAGCGGCGGTGAAAAGCTTGGTCAACGTCATGGAAGATGATCGTGTCTTGGTGGCTCTGAGGCACAACAAGGCAATTAAAGGGGTGCATTAGCATAAGGAAGTCAAGATGATCAAGAATGGCATGATGGCAACGTTTGAAGCTCACCTGAGTGAAGGGGACGAGCGGTGAAGTCAGTGGCAGTGCTGCGCACAACGACGAGGGCATCGACTTCGGGCTTCCTGAGGACAAATGGCCACAATAGGTGAGCATGAGGTAAGGGATGATGAGATGAACTCAACGCTCATAATGGCATTGTCAGAGACTCACCGGACGACGAGGAATCGAGTGGTTGGAGCTCGTAGCCGATCATGGGGAAGATGGAAAATTCTTCCTCTCCAAAGGCATTGGTGGTTGTGTGAGTTTGGGAAAAACTCTTGAGTGAGTGAGCACAAAGATTTTGATGCACAAGGGCCGACTTAAATAAGGGTGAGAAGGGAGAGAAGGCGTAGGCTCCATGGCTTGGCTTTAGGTGCACGAGGGAGAGCGCGCGAGAGGGTGACATGACAAGGTAGCGGCGATGAGACGAGGTTGCGGTGTGCAAGGCTCAAGGCGTAGAGGGCTTCAACGTGCTATTGCACGTGAACACATGCGAGAGGATAGAGATCAAGCGCTCGCGAGAGAGGAGGGAGAAGCATAGTGGCATGCTAATAGGTGTATCGGGCCCACTTGGTAGTGTAGCGAGAGAGCGAGCGAGCATTGGGCTGCGGGCACGAGCATGCGAGAGTTCGGTCGGCTCGATTGGGCCGCGGTGGGGGAAGGAATGGGAAAACGGGTTGGGCCGGTGGGTTGGATTTGGCCTGAAGGCAAGCGAGGGAAAGATTTGAAGTTTAAAATTTTAATTTGGTATTTGATTTGAGTTTGTAATTTGAATTCCAAGAGGTATTTACGCACCAAATGTTTAGGAAAAATTCCTTAGCAAGCAATTGAATTTTAAGAATTTTGAATCCACATTTTTAAGCCAAGAAAATTATTTTAAAATCTTAAATTCCAACAAATCTTTAGAAAATTTTAAAAATGCTGCAAAAATTCTAAAAAGTCATTAAATCATGCATGGTTTGTTGTGAAGCCAAAATTGGGTTGTTACAATCATCTCATGGAAAATTCAGAGAAAAAAATTACCACCAGAAAGTAGGTGCTTTATGGTCCATATGCCAGAAGAGACATGATTCACCTCACAGGCAAAGATAAGTTTAGTAGAGACATGGCCAAAAGTTTGTAGAAGAGGACCGAACACTTATTTTGAAGTTTTTGGCTGAAATGGCTGTATTTGACACGGCATTAGAAAAAATGCACCCTCAGAGTGGTATTTGCAAAAATGGCACCTCCGCGGCACGGTGACCATGTGGCACTACGCCTCGGGCCGACATGTGGCGAGTGCTGCATGGTCATCATACAGCACTTCGCCACGACCCAACATGAGGCAGTTAATGCCGCATGGTGACTGTGCGGCACTCCGCCATGTGTTAGCCTGAAGCGGAGTGCCGCACAGTCACCATGAGGCATTCGCCATGTGTCGGCCCGAGATAGAGTGCCGTGCTGTCACCATGTGGTAGAGGTACCATTTTTGCAATTGCGGTTTCGAGGGTGCTATTCTTGGTAATTTCGTATCAAATACGACCATTTCTGCCATTAATTCATTGTTTGCAGAGTGAAGTACTGAGATGACCAGAAGCATGTACAAGATCAGAGCCAAACACTTGTACTGCACTGCCTGAATTTCTGTACTGCCCATCACCTAACGGTACACTCAACACGCACACACTCTGCAATGCAATGCAAGCATTCTATGCTTCCTAACAACAAGTACAAGCATCACTTTCTCCTCTTAATCTCCCATGATCAAGTCCTAACCCCACTAATAGTTCCTTGTCAAGTCTCCAACCCACTAGGCTGCTGCTGCTTCCAGGCACAAGCTCCAATTGGCAATTGGATCCAAACATCCATCGGTACAAATTTTTTTTGTATAAAATGGTGTGATCTAATCTGAATTTGGCTATATGCACATGACACCGATGCCAAGCTTAAAATAATGCACTCCTGTTAATTCTGCTCCAAGAAAGCTGAACCCCATTGGTGAACTCTTGTTAACTACATTATCTCCCCATTTCTTAATCCAAAGCATTGCAGTAAGATAATAATATGCTCTGATGTGCTCATTGCTGGGCCCTAGAGTTTGACACATACGTCAATGCCATGCCGCCGGTGGCTGCGGCGGCGATGGTTTACGGTTGGAAAGGTCGCTGGCTTTTTGCAATCTGGGAAGCTTCTCTGTCTTTCATGCCTCCAACCATGGTCCCTAATGTTAACATGTGCAGCATGGATGGATGTATGTAATGAGCCGTGCACACGACAACGTGTCATCTCTCTCTCTCTCTCACGAGCAACCGGGCTAATTTAAGGATGTTGCTTTTAATTTTTGCTACAGTACCTAATTTTTAAACGAAGTATTTTTAGGACAGGGTTTACAAGTTAATTATAGTACACGTTAAAAGTCTAACATTTGTACCCGCTAAAATCGCAAGCGAGTATCTCTCTCCATATCTCTATCGCGAACAGCCAAAATTCAAAAATTTTAACAAAAAACTATAAGCTGTAGCCATAAAGAACATACCTATCTTTGCCTTGTAGGGCCAAAATTGTTTGCATCAAATAGCAACAGATGATCATCATTTTTGCTGCGAAAACTGGCTTTTTATCTACATGAAAATGGCAGCGTTGTTTTCGTCCCTGATCTTGCTTTTGAACTGAGACTCCTAAGATGGCTCGGAAGATCGAACTCAAAAACCGAGGGCTCTGAATGGCCAAACCCCGGCAAGGTCTCTTTCCAGAAGGGCCTTTTGCGAATTGTTAAGATAGGAAGCTAGAAAGGGGAGAGGAGTGAAGTGAAAGATGGCTGTCCTGCTATCACTGCCGACACAGCTCCATGTCAGCCTTACGGCTCTTTCCTGTGTTAAGTCGTCACCTACCACATCTTGTTCTGGAATGGGCATGCCCATCCGTTTGATGATTCTGATGTATGTCAAGGGCTCATAGGTAATTTCCTAATTTTGATTTCTAGAAGAAAAATAAAAGGGGAATTTAGTGGGGGGTCTACCTGTCATTGGCTGAAGGGAAAGGATAAGGATGAAGAGACCGGTGTTAGCTGGGCTATTTGCTTTGTTGGTAGAAGTTGTGGGAATCGATCTGATCCCCACGCTTCTCTTCGCAGAATCTGGCACAGGCGTTCCAGAGCGCTGCCTTGATCCATCTCCTTATATGCCTGGCCTTCTTCCTCCTTAAGGATAGGAAACAGAGAAGCTCTGCTTCCTCTTAATCTGGTTAGGTTGCGCTGCGCTTGTAGGCCTAGAGTGTGCAGCGACAGCAGTAGCGACGTGGTCCTCACCACCGGGTGACCTAGTGGCTGTCCCCTCCTCTTCCACAAGGTAGAGAAGCCTAGGTATTTGGTGGTTGCTGTGCTAGTCGGTGGCCGGATTGAGTCTCAACTGCTTGAGTTGTTTGGCTATATTGCAGTGCTTCACCTATGTGGTCAAGGCGGGTTGTGATTAAGTGAAGTGATGTTGATTTCAACAGCAATTTTAGTGTTGGCTTCTATTGGACTCGGATTTTGCTAATCTAGAACCTGTTAGAAATAGACCCATATAAGTGAGGTCTATCTTCGATAACTTCAAAGCATGTATGGTTTAGTACAATATTGCTAAAACAAGGTGGAGAATACTAATTTATAAGGTGGAGTCCTTGTCACTTCTTGAATCACGTGACACATAGATGGGAAAAATGGAGGATACCAATTTATAAGGTGGAGTCCTTGCCACTCGTTGAATCACATGATACCAATATGGCTCTAAGGAGTCCTTGCCACTCTTTGCCAATTTATAAGGTTAGAGCAAAAGATGCACCAATCATTTTTGGTTAGAATAATGCCAATATCGTAGAGAAAAGGACAACTGCAAAGAAGTACAAACTCAACAAATTGAATAAGACAACTAACTTTAAGAAGATAAACATTAAGAAAAACGATTTGAGAGACATCACCTGCTTTGTGTAAGGGAAAGACGGTCATATGGTGAAGGACTGTCGCTTCCGCAAGAACAGAGATGGTGAATAACCAAATAAGAAGGCTATCAACGTAATTATATGTGAGGCCTCGACTTCAGAAGGGTATGATAATTCTTCTGTTGTCTTTTCAGCATGTCAACCACTGGTTGGTGGTTTGATACTGGTGCTAATGTTTATGTATGTTATGATATTTTCTTGTTTTCTTATTACCAGGTAGTAGGGGCTTCCTCTATCCTAATGTGAAACGGTTCACATGTTTCTGTTCTTGGTGTTGGCATGATGGATCTAAAGCTTATTTCAAAGAAGATTGTCCACTTGAAGAATGTGGAACATACTCCTACAATAAACAAGAATCTCATTAGTGATTCTCTCCTATGCAGGGATAGTTATAAGTTAGTCTTTGAGTCAAAGAAAGTTGTAATGTACAAGTTCAAGAATTTTGTTGGTAACGACTATGAGAGCAAAGGCTTGTGCCATCTAACTACTTTATAGTCTTGTTAAAATCTAAATGTTGCAACTGGTTTAAATAAATGTGAGGCTAATATTTGGTATTTTTATTTCTGTCATATTGGTTTTGATAGTATTGCTAGAATGTCTGTATTAGATTTAATTCCGAAATATGAAATTATCAAAGGATCAAAGTACCAATCATATGCGTAAGCAAAGCAGCCTTGAAAATCCTTTAATGGATTAGAAGATGAAAACTTAACACTATTAGATCTTATTCATTTAAATTTGTATGAAATGAAATGATTGTTGACAAAAGGAGACAAAAGATATTTTATAACTTTCATTGATGATGCAACATGCTACTGCCATATGTATTTGCTAAAAACTAAGAATGAGGCTTTAAACTACATTAAGACTTGCCAAGGTTGAGAACCAACTAGAGAAGAAAATAAAAAGACTAAGGTCTGATCACAGAGGAGAATACATCTCTCATGAAAATTTTCAATTCTTTTTTGAGCATGGAATACTCCATGAATTCACACCACTATATTCAACCCAATCAAACGGGGTAGCTGAGAGGAAAAATCAGACACTAACAGGCTTGGTTAATGCCATGTTAAAGAGTGCTAGTACGCCAAAGGCATAGTGGGGGAACTATTTTGATAGCAATTTTTTATTAAGAACAGAGTAATCATTAAAAAAAAGTGAAATTACTCTATACGAGGCATAGAAGGGGAGAAAATCTAATATCGATTTTTTTGCCAACTTGGAGATGTTTGGTAAAGGTTAAAATATGATTGCAGAAAAAGCGAAAAGTTAGGCCTAAAATAGTCGATTATGTTTTTCTAGGATATACTCATAATAGTATGACCTATAGATTTTTAGTAGTTAAATCAGAAACTTTTGATATTATTACTAACACAATAATGGAATCTAGAGATACTTCGTTCTTTAAGGATATCTTTCCTTTGTGAGCTGTAGGGAGTACTTCACGAACTAAGAATGTTCGAATTAAAAATATTGAAAGTAAGAATAATCAAACTTATGAACTTTTCACTGTTTCTAAACTAATATATGATATCCTTGGGGCGGATAACAATCTAGTCATAGAGGCTCCTTGTAGGAGTAAGAGATAAAGGGTTGAGAAAATATTTGGTGACGACTTTATTGTATACCTGTGAATGATGTACCAAATACTCTTTTAAAGGTTTATGTATATTCTAATACTGAGTATTAAAAAGAGGCAATTCACACCGAGATAGATTCTATCCTAACTAATGGAACTTGAAAAATCACTGATCGTCCTATCAGGTGCAAACCTATAGGATGTAAGTGAGTCTTCAAAAAGAAATTAAGGCCTGATGGTACTTTTGAAAGGTACAAGATAAGACTTTTGGCCAAGAGTTACACCCAGAAAAAGAGAGAAGATTTTTGTGATACTTATTCCTCTATCGCCAGGCTAACTGCCATCAAAGTGCTCATTGCGTTAGCACCTTTTTGTGGTCTACATGTCCATCAAATAGACGTGTATCTAGCTTTCCTTAATAGAGAGTTGGAAGAAGAAATCTATAAGGATCAACCAAATGATTTTATAATTTTTTGGATAGGAAAATAAGGTATGCAGATTTTTAAAATTCTTGTATACCTTAAAGTAAGCACCTAAACAATGGCACGACAAGTTTGACAAGTTTAACAAAACTTTGACATCTACTGGCTTTGTTATGAATGAAGCTGATAAATGTGTATATTACCATTATATTGGGGTTTAAGAAGCGATCTTGTGTCTGTATGCGGATGACATACTTATGTTTGGAATAAATACTGCTGTAATTGACAAGGTCAAATCTTTTTTATCCCAATGCTTTGACATGAAAGACTTAGGAGAGATAGATGTCATTTTGAAATATTAAATTGATCAAGAACGAGGATGGGATCACTCTGAACCATTCACATTATGCTAAGAAAATATTAAGCCGATTCATTTTTGAAAATTGTAAAGTTTCTCTAATGCCCTATGATGCAAGCATTAAATTTCGAAAGAATCAATGGTTAGAAAAAGATCAATTGAGATATTCCCAAATTATTGGATCACTCATGTATTTAGTTGGTGTCACAAGACCTGACATTTTATTTGCTATGAGCAAATTAAGTCGGTTTACTTCTAGCCAAGAAGATAATCATTGGGAGATACTTGAAAGAGTGTTGCATTATTTGAGAGGCACAATATCTTTTGGAATTTATTATAGTGGATATGTTTTGTATTAGAAGGATATAGTGACTCCAATTGGATCTTTTATGTGGATGAGATCAAAACTACAAGTGGCTATATGTGTATTTTAGCTGGTGTTGCAGTTTCATGGAGATCATGTAAACTGACCATATTGATAAGGTCAACCATAGAAGCAGAATTGTAGCACTTAACACAACCACTGTTAAGACTAAATGGCTGAGAGAACTTCTATTAGACTTGCCATTGGTTAAGAAACCAATAACGATAATCCTGTTATACTATGATAATTAAATAGGGTTGGCTATAAATCATAAGTACTAAGGATAACATGAAATCCTCCAGACATGTGAAACATATGCTTAAATCTGTCAGAAAACTAAGAAACTCTAGAGTGATTGTTCTGAATTATATTTGCATTGAGAAAAATCTAGTAACCCATGCCTTTTTGATTAGAGATCCCGCGACTTAGGCAAAAAAAAGTTGATGTTGTAATAAAAGATTACATGTTCATTGTACCCGTGTCTTAATAGATAATATATTCTCGATTGTATGGAAGGTTAGCAAAAAGCCTTAATGTATTATATTATCCAAATAAGGAAAAGGTATTACTTTGCAGGATACCTAGAAAAATATACCTACTAGAGCATTATTGTGTAGTCACAATTCATGAAAACAGGACATTCACTAGAAAGCTCATGAGCAGATAAGAGCGCATAACCATATAAAACTTTGTTTAGGTGTGGTTCATTGGTAGTCTAGTATCAGTTGAGATTTCAAGTGAAGTCTGATCATGAAAAGTTGTTAATTCAATGCGTAGTCCATTTATCAGCTGTGAGAAGATAAATCTAGGTGTAAGTTCAACCCATACAGGATTTATACCATAAGGCTGATATATTAACAATACTTCAGTATAATGATCTTTGTCATCTTTTTTGCTACTTGGTTTGGAATTGGTGGGGGATTGTTAGAAATAGGTCCACATGAGTGAGGTCAATTTTCTATAATTTTAAAGCATGCATAGTTAGAACCATATCACTAAGCCATGGTGGAAAAACCAATTTATAAGGTAGAGTGCTTGCCACTACTTAAATCATATGACACATTGTTGAGACCCGATTATGCAAATTCAGACTCTCTGTGTATTCTACACTAGTCTAAGATCACGCTAGTGTACACAGTGCAAATATAGATGCAATATCGAAAATACTCATGATTAATGAACAAAAAGATTCAAATATTATTAATTATCAGAGTTACAACCTTAAGGCGAAGCTTACAATTAATAGCCTGAAGGGCTTTAACAAAAGCTAGTAGCGAAAACGAAAATAAGCGCAGAAGCCATTTAATATAGCCATAGGCAATTGACTGGGAAGCGAAATCTTGCTCTGAGATATCGTTGAAGAATCCTCCTTCAAATACCTCTAGCTGGTATGGTTCTTCTTCTTCAACGGAGCAAGTGTGAATATAGCCGTGAGTATGTAAAATACACAGGAAGTCATTTGTATTAAAATGCAATATAAATATGCAAGGCTTACCAAATGATAGGTGAGTGATTATTTTATAGAAAGCAAAAATTTAGAGTAAATACAATAAATATATTGAAAGCAAACTTTGACAACTAGTAAGAAGCAATTAAGTAAAAGGAATTGAGTAACCACAAGTGAATTGACCATTCACCTAATGAACCACCCGTAAACTAACCATTCACGAAATGAACCACCAAAAAGCTAACAATTCATTTCCCAAACTTAACTCAACTAATTTTATGAAATATCTACCCCTCGTGTAAAATCACCAAGTGTTATCATAATCGGGGACACGGCTCTATGAATAGGTTTATCCTCTACAGAGGTTGTACAACTTTACCCATATGACATGATCATCTTATAGTGGCACTAGAGCAACATACTTCTTTGGGCATGTTGACCAAGAAGATTATAATAAGACCTTTACAATGTTTAATCTCAAACTGATCTTACCTGTTAAGATTTCGCTACCGATTAGGCTAACCACCTAGTTGAAAAAACCCCTTTTACGCTAACAAAACATCTCAATGACAAAGTCAAGGTTAAAACTTTACCAGGTACATCCCATACTGGATATATGGTTATACGTAAGGCTCAGATCAATAGCGCACTAAGTTAAGTTCTTAGACATTACCAGGCGAGACATCCACATCCTAAAAGTACTGACCACATGATGAGGACATCCCTTCCATGGATACAACTCATCCACAACAAGGACCACTTACTCGAGCTCGTGCTCGTCAACTTAATTACCAGGTGAATTCATTCCTTGGTTCATATATTACTGAGAATAGACCGCTACCTAATGCAAGTGATTTAATCGTGGTTAGAAACCTGGGAAAGGATGAAGGAAAGGGACATGGAGTCATGGACATGCAAGGACGGAATCATGGAGGTCATCACGTCACTTTGAGATCAAGTCAAGCAAGAATCCGAGTTGGACACGTTCTGGAATCGGATTCGGACTGCTGCATTGGTACCACATTCAAACGGACATAACTTCTTCATACGGACTCCGTTTGGGGCATTCTTGTACTTCATGGAAAGCTTATAAAGTCTACTTTCCAACGGATTCAACCTCATCTTCAAATTCCATCCGAGCCGGCCGCAATCATCAAAACAATCCACGTTGATTTCTGAGTCCGAATCCAAAAAGGGTGCTGCGCCACCACCACTTGGGCCCATGGGCCATGTAACCCTAGGGCGTCCCCCCTGGTCGTTTCTCTATAAATAGGAGCCGCCGCCCCCTGCTAGGACTTGGATTTCGTTGAGTTTAGGTTTAGCCTTTGCGCAAACTTCGGTTCTTCAGTTGTGTCAGACGACCACCTGTCAAGACTACCTTCGAGATCCCACCTTTGTTTTTGAATACCAACTTTGTTATTCGCAATATCATATTGCTTTTCGTCTTATTCTTGCTAGTTCTTCGATTGCTTGCAGGGATTGAACTTCGTGTTCAGGTTGATCGTGCTTCCAGCAAGATCAATAACATCTCGAGTTGGTTCAGCGATTGCTAAGGCGCAAGCGACGTCGTACGGTTGTAGTCGGATCGCAAGAGTCACCTCCACCAAATCGATAGTTATCAATCTCATTGAAAGATCGGGCACCCCGTCTCCATCAAGTGGTATCAGAGCTCAAGGTTGCTCGGTGAGAATTTCTAGTTATTCATAGATTAGATTGCTTTTCACTACCTACAGTACACCAAAAGCCAAAAAAAAATAGTAGTAGATCACCTGGTCCAAACCAATCTTAGCCTCGCAATTTTTCTTGTCAGTACTTTGCATTGTTGAACTTTCGGTTGCATCGTCGTGTCCTTTGCTGGTCTTAGTGCCTAGTTCCTCTAGAGTTTCGAGTTCTGTTCACGTTTTGGTTTCACCGTCACGGTTGGTTTCAAACTCCACGTTGAGGGAAGGAAAAGAGGGGGACTCGGAGTAGGACTCGGAGTAGGACTCGGAATTGGACTCGGAGTAGGACTTGGAATTGGACTCGGAGTGGGAGCAAAGTAGATAGACAAGAGGAAAAAGGCAGCCGCAGATAGAAAGAGCCGTGGCGTAAAAAAAAAGAAAAAAAAAGAAAAAAAAGGAGAGAGAAAATCCTAACTTTTGCATACGAACTCCGATTGAGGCGTTTCTTGACCCGTTGGAAAGGAAACGGGAAAATAGGGCCAGAAAATTGAAGTCTGGAAAATCTGAAGATTTCAGATCCGCGTAAGCCACCACGCATACGCGCAGCGACTTCGACCCCAAAAAAGGTCGTTTAGGGCCTCAAAACGGGCCCGCAAAGTCAAGAAAAGTCAACTTTCTCGGAATTCACTCAAAATTTACAGGGACCTTCTACAAGTGATTCTAAGGTGCTCCGTGAAGACGGCGTCCTTTTCTGAGCCTCTGAACTCCGTGGGCAACGTCATCTAGATTCTTTCTGTGCGGTGTACTCGTTTGTGTTCTAGGCTCGCGTCTCTAGTACGGTCTAGCCTAGGACCAGCACCAACCGGCGTTAAGCGATTTTTCAGCTTACATTTTCTGATTTGATTATTGCTAATCCTTGCTACCAAACTTGAGCCTTCCCAGCTACACCTCTCCTACACGTGCAGTGAGCTTCACCGCAATCGCTCCATCAATCTTGAGATACGTTGACATCGCTGGGAGCCGATCACCCTGTTTTGCTTGGTAAGAATTGGTAAGAGTTCGATAAAAGGCTTGAGTGTGAGCGACTTTTGAACCTCCTCATCCTAGTAGTTCTTTGTTAGGGACATATTCTTGTGTTTTGCTAACAATGGCGAGTCATACAACGGATGAGGATCAATCTCATACTCCTCGTACTAAGGCAATCGTACAACATTTTCTCGCCTTATGAACCTTCGTGCGAGAGGTCACGAGGAGGATGTCGAGTGACGAATGAGCGACTTGCTCAACTTGAGAGCGCCTAGATTGAGACCAATGCCACACTCATTGCGATGGAGAAAGCGCAAGGTACCACTAACAATTCGTTGGCGGATATTATGGCGCGCCTTGAGGAGATTGCCCAAGCTTCGTCTGCTGTTCCTCCCGCTGCGCGCGATGCGGAGACAAGATGATTCCGACCATATGGGTGATTCCGAGGCGATGGCGGGATCAACCACAATAACGATCGAGTTAAATGCGACAATTGCGTTTTAACCGACAAGGTATGCGAAGGAACCCCACGGCGTGAGTGCGTGACCACGGCGATTCTTTTGCTAAGGTTAAATTCACCATGCCTTCTTTCAATGGTAAATATGATCCCGATAGCTATCTTAATTGGGAACTAGTGTTGATCAAAAATTTGCTTGCCATGAATTCCACGAGAATAGACGAGTTAGGGTGCTACTAGTGAATTTACCGACTTTGCTTCGCTTGGTGGAAAGAACATTGTCGTCAAAATCCCAATAACATTCCTAACACAGGGAGGCTTTAAAATTGCTTATGCGCCATCGATTTGTTCCCTCATATTATGCTCGTGATCTATTAAATAAACGCAATGTCTACAACAGGGTGCAAAATCTGTGGAAGAATATTATCAGGAATTACAAATTGGTATGTTGCGTTGTGGGTTAGTTGAGAATGAGGAGGCATCCATGGCTAGGTTTTTGGGAGGGTTGAGTCGAGAAATTCAAGACATCCTTGATTATAAAGATTACAACTCCATTACTAGATTGTTTCATCTTGCTTGCAAAGTGAGCGTGAGTTGCGAGGGCGCTTGAGCGAAAATGCGATCTAATTCTTCTGCAGGTCGCACAAATTCATGGACTCCGCGCACCCCTGCTCCCTCGTCCATTGTGGCGCCATCACACTCCAACAACAAGCCGCGCCCTACTACATCAATTTCGGCGCTACGAGTCTCTGAAGCACACAAATCTGCACCACAACTTCCTGCAAAAACAACCTCTTCAGTTGCTTCGACCGGACGAACAAGGGACATTCAATGCCATCGTTGCAAAGGCTATGGACACATGATGCGGGACTGTCCAAGCAAGCGTGTATTGATTATACGCGATGATGGTGGGTATTCCTCTGCTAGTGATTTTGATGAAGAAACATATGCTATGCTTGCAACTGACCCTATAGGAGATGAAGAAGAATATGATCATGAGGAGCATGTTGGCGCCGAAGATGCCGACAAGTATTTGAGCATTATAGTGCAACGCGTACTAAGTGCTCAAGTGTCTCATGCCGAGCAAAACCAGCGCCATAATTTGTTCCAAATCAAGGGCGTTGTCAACGAACGCTCGATTCGCATAATTGTTGATGGTGGGAGTTGCAACAATTTGGCAAGTATGGACATGGTAGAGAAGCTTGCTTTGCCGACTAAACCTCATCCTCACCCATACCATATTCAATGGTTCAACAACAGTGGTAAGTTGATGGTAACACGGATGGTGAGAGTACATCTTTCTATGGGTTCATACCATGATTATGTTGATTGCGACGTTGTACCTATGCAAGCTTGCTCATTATTATTAGGAAGACCATGGCAATACGATACTGATTGTGTGCATCATGGTAGGAATAATCAATACTCTCTCATGTTCAAAGGAAAGAAAATTGTGCTGCATCCTATGACTCGAGCAGTTGTTAAAGATGAACTTGCTAGAGCTAGTAGAGAGAAGAGTTTAGAGAAATCTAAGAGCGAAAATCAGATTGTAGCAAAAGAGCTTGTGCAACATAGAAAGAAAGAACTGAAATCTGCTCATGTGAACAAAAAAGAAATACAATTGAAAGGTGCTAGTTTTCTTGCTACTAAATCTGATATGACTGAATTGGATGTTAGTAAATCTGTTTGCTATGGATTAGTTTGCAAAGCCACTTTGTTTTCATTTGAGGAGATACCATCTTCTTTGCCTCCTGCTGTCACTAACCTTTTGCAGGAGTACAAAGATGTCTTTCCAAGGACATACCACCGGATTGCCATCGCTTGAGGATTGAGCATCAAATTGATTTAATCCCGGTGCATCACTACCCAACCGCGCACCATACAGGACAAACCGGAAGAAACTAAAGAAATTCAGCGCCAAGTTCAAGAATTGCTTGATAAAGGGTACGTACGTGAATCACTTAGTCCTTGCGCTGTTCCAGTCATTTTAGTACCTAAGAAGGATGGATCATGGCGTATGTGTGTTGATTGTAGAGCTATAAATAATATTACCATTAGATACCGTCATCCTATTCCTAGGTTAGACGATATGCTTGATGAATTAAGTGGCTCTACAATGTTTTCTAAAGTTGACTTGCGTAGTGGATACCATCAAATTAGAATGAAACTTAGAGATGAATGGAAGACGGCATTTAAAACTAAGTTCGGATTATATGAGTGGCTAGTGATGCCTTTTGGATTAACTAATGCCCCTAGCACTTTCATGAGATTAATGAACGAAGTTTTACGTGCTTTCATTGGTAAATTTGTGGTAGTTTACTTTTATGATATATTGATTTACAGCAAGTCACTAGATGAACATCTTAAACACTTACCTGCTGTTTTCATTGCTTTGAGGGATGCACGTTTGTTTGGTAATCTCGAAAAGTGCACCTTTTGCACCGATCGAGTTTGTTTTCTTGGCTATGTTGTTACTCCGCAGGGAATTGAAGTAGATGAAGCCAAAATTGAAGCTATAAAAAGTTGGCCAACACCACAAACGGTCACACAAGTGCGGAGTTTTCATGGACTTGCGGGATTCTATCGCCGCTTTGTGAAAGATTTCAGCACCATCGCTACACCACTTAATGAATTAACAAAGAAAGGTGTTTCGTTTAAATGGGGAAAAGCGCAAGAAGAAGCTTTCAACCTTATCAAAGAAAAGCTCACAAATGCACCATTGCTCCAACTTCCTGACTTCGGTAAGACTTTTGAACTTGAGTGTGATGCTAGTGGAATTGGAATTGGTGGTGTGTTGATACAAGAAGGTAAACCTGTTGCTTATTTTGGTGAGAAATTGAGTGGACCTAGTTTGAACTATTCTACATATGATAAGGAATTACTTGCCCTTGTTCGAACTTTAGAAACATGGCAACATTATTTATGGCCCAAAGAATTTGTTATCCATTCTGATCATGAATCATTGAAACATATTAGAAGTCAATCTAAACTGAACCTAGACATGCTCGTTGGGTTGAATTCATTGAATCTTTTCCTTATGTCATAAAACACAAGAAAGGGAAGGAAAATGTGATTGCTGATGCCTTGTCTAGACGGTATACAATGTTGTCTCAATTTGATTGTAGAATTTTTGGCTTGGAGACAATAAAGGAACTATACACATCTGATGATGAGTTTAAAGATGCTCTGTCCAATTGCAAAAATGGTAGATGCTGGAATAAATTTGCTTTAAATAATGGATTTTTGTTTAGAGCTAACAAACTGTGCATTCCAGCCAGCTCTGTTCGTCGTGTGTTATTACAGGAGGCACATGGGGGAGGACTAATGGGTCATTTTGGTGTCAAAAAGACGGAGGACATCCTCGCTGAACACTTCTATTGGCCAAGGATGAGGCGCGACGTTGAGCGCTATGTATCTCGCTGCACTACCTGCAATAAAGCTAAGTCCCGACTTAATCCACATGGTTTATATATGCCTCTTCCTGTACCTAGCATTCCTTGGGAGGATATTTCAATGGACTTTGTTTTGGGATTACCTCGCACAAAGAAGGGGAGAGATAGTGTTTTTGTGGTGGTCGATAGATTTTCTAAAATGGCACATTTTATACCTTGCCATAAGAGCGATGATACTACAAATGTTGCTGATTTATTTTTCAGAGAGATTGTTCGACTACATGGAGTGCCCAATACCATTGTTTTAGATCGAGATGCGAAGTTTTTGAGTCATTTTGGCGCACATTATGGGCTAAATTGGGTATCAAGCTGCTGTTTTCTACTACTTGTCACCCACAAACAGATGGACAAACTGAAGTTGTCAACCGCACGCTATCAACTATGTTGAGGGCTATCTTGAAGAAAAACTTGAAGGCGTGGGAAGAATTTCTACCTCATGTAGAGTTTGCTTACAATAGATCGCTGCACTCTACCACAAAGATGAGCCCTTTTCAGGTAGTATATGGCTTTAATCCTCGTACTCCTATTGATTTATTACCTATCCCTATCTCTGAAAAAGTGAATTTAGATACTAAGAAGCGTGCTGAATTTGTCCTTAAATTGCATGAAACAACTAAAGAAAACATAGAGCGCATGAATGCTAAGTATAAGATTGCTGGTAGTCAGGGTAGAAAGAGTTTAACTTTTGAACCTGGTGATTTAGTCTGGTTGCATTTGCGCAAAGATAGATTTCCTGAGTTGCGAAAGTCTAAGTTGATGCCTAGAGCTGATGGTCCATTCAATGTGTTAGCTAAGATTAATGATAATGCATATAAGCTTGATGCACTGCGAGTCGGGGTTAGTCCCACGTTTAATATTGCAGACTTGAAGCCATATTTGGGGGAAGAAGATGAACTTGAGTCGAGGACGACTCAAATGCAAGAAGGGGAGGATGATGAGGACATCCCTTCCATGGATACAACTCATCCACAACAAGGACCACTTACTCGAGCTCGTGCTCGTCAACTTAATTACCAGGTGAATTCATTCCTTGGTTCATATATTACTGAGAATAGACCGCTACCTAATGCAAGTGATTTAATCGTGGTTAGGAACCTGGGAAAGGATGAAGGAAAGGGACATGGAGTCATGGACATGCAAGGACAGAATCATGGAGGTCACCACGTCACTTTGAGATCAAGTCAAGCAAGAATCTGAGTTGGACACGTTCTGGAATCGGATTCGGACTGCTGCATTGGTACCACATTCAAACGGGCATAACTTCTTCATATGGACTCCGTTTGGGGCGTTCTTGTACTTCATGGAAAGCTTATGAAGTCTACTTTCCAACGGATCTAACCTCATCTTCAAATTCCATCCGAGCTGACCGCAATCATCAAAACAATCCACGTTGGTTTCTGAATCCGAATCCAAAAAGGGTGCTGCGCCGCCACCACTTGGGCCCATGGGCCATGTAACCCTAGGGCGTCCCCCCTGGTCGTTTCTCTATAAATAGGAGCCGCCGCCCCCTGCTAGGACTTGGATTTCGTTGAGTTTAGGTTTAGCCTTTGCGCAAACTTCGGTTCTTCAGTTGTGTCAGACAACCACCTGTCAAGACTACCTTCGAGATCCCACCTTTGTTTTTGAATACCAACTTTGTTATTCGCAATATCATATTGCTTTTCGTCTTATTCTTGCTAGTTCTTCGATTGCTTGCAGGATTGAACCGTGTTCAGGTTGATCGTGCTTCCAGCAAGATCAATAACATCTCGGAGTTGGTTCAGCGATTGCTAAGGCGCAAGCGACGTCGTACGGTTGTAGTCGGATCGCAAGAGTCACCTCCACCAAATCGATAGTTATCAATCTCATCGAAAGATCGGGCACCCCGTCTCCATCACCACACTTCCCTATTTACTGCACGATCACTTGCCCAAGTGAAAACCATTTTGTATAACCAACATCAATGACACCACCTATGTCACGACACTCAAATTTTATAACTATGCCAAACCACCATAATTCAATATCTCATTAAATCAAAATTAATTAATTAATCCGCATGTGATAATGAACCCAAAGTACTACTAGTAGGCTAAGCATATTAAACGTGCAACACATATGCATGCTAGCATTGTATCATTAGATAGATACCCATCTTATGGTGACAATGGAATCGTAGCATTCAAGTTATCAATTAAGAAACTAATCAAATTAGATAAAAACTATCAGGTATAAAAGTTTGTATTAAAATAGCAATGTATAATAATTTCAAATAAAATAATAAATAAATATATTTAAAAACTAGGTTCAATATGATCAAAGGCCATGACTTGTTTTGGCCTTGCTTAGGTATCTACTCTTGATCTTCTGGTCCTACTTCTGCTCCTTTGAAGACGTTATCTAATGCGAGAGAAAATGAATGAAACACAAATAAATTCAAAGAATTCAAATAAACTCCAAAAACTAGAATCCTTCTTCTTTATAAACTCCAAAAATTGAAATAAAACATTTATAAATGACCTAGAGACATCTAGGCTAGAGTAACTGAAATCCTTCTTCCTTTCTTTCTACTTTTTCCTCTGTTGATTTGTGCTGGTGTGCTATGCAACCGAGCCTCACTGGCCTTTCTTCTTGGTGCGCACTGGGAAGGAGGGAGAGCGGCTATCTCTAAGCCATTATCACAAAGAGTACCTACGCGGGGTGGTAATAAGGTTTTTGGGTAGCGAAAAATGTGCTACCGCTCCTATTCTGCTTCACCTACATTCTGCACTGCATTGAGCCTACGCTGCTTCTTGTTCTTCATCAAGCTTAACAGTAAGTCGCTTGCACAATCAATCGACTTTATTATAATATTTTTATTGTGTATTTTTTTGAAATACAATAAGTAGCCTACTATTAGATTCATTTGTTGCATCACTAGTCTTTTACTGTATCTGTCTTCTAGCAAAATTTAGAATTAAAATATTGCCTATATTTTCAATAAAATCCTCTGTGATTCTGCCATACTATTTTCTAGATCATTAGATAGTGCTAATAGATATATTATTGAATCATTTTATACATCACGTGAACCATACCATTCATTAATATTACATATCAGAGTTTAAATATCTCATATCAGGTTGATTTTACATAAATGGCCAATCAGGCCACATGATTACATTACAAAAGCAAAAGAGGAAGCGAAAAGTAAAAGGTGAAGCCACACTTTGCTACAGGCAAGCGACTAGGAATAAATCATGTACGATAGGTATCATCCAAGCTTGGATAATATACGTGCACAAAATCATCATCAAAGTATGCCTAACTAAGGTAGGGATTATCTATTACTTGAGGTCTTACCTAATCTCCATTGTTTTCATCTCTATTTGGTCCTGAAACGTCATAGAATGTGTAGTGTTCTTGATCCACTATTTCTGAGTTAATTCAGTGAATGAGGGTGAGCACCAACAACAGTGCTCCACGAGTCATCATACAGAATACAATATTATAGACTTGTGGTTGTACTGTTTTACATGGGAGGTCATCATAAGATTCAGTCCTTAGGATTATTTGGATGGTTCTATCATAAACCCAACTCTCGTGCTATATTTGCACCAACACCTCTTACCATCGATTCAGATATAAAGCAAGTTTTAGGGTTCTGGAAGCATAAAATAAGTTAGTCCACCATATCAGCTATTTTCATCCAATGGTTGCCCAAAATTTTATTTTCATATTTGTAATGATGTCAAGGCGATTTAATGCCCCTGAGTATTTAAGCACGACTAAGCGTGGCACTAAATATGAACTTATCACTCGTAGATTTACCATTATTTCTAGGGCAACAAGTTTTATTGTTCAAGTACCAAGGAGTGGGAGATATTGACACAATCATCGATAGGTAACTAACTAAAAGCCTAATATGAATATAAATTTGAATAGTAAATTTAACCATGCAATTTGATAATTTAAATCAACATAAGCTGCATTCAAAAGTAGGTTTAACATGATCAAAGTATTGACTTGCAAGGCTCACAAGCCTGTTGGTCTCAATTGGGCTCAAGTTGCGACTCTTCTGGGTCTTTGAATTCTAATTGAACGATCACGATGAAATTCAAATAAACACCAAAGATTCAAATAAATTCAAATAAATTCTAAAATTTATTATTTTGATTCCATTAGAAAGATCTTGAATTTATATGAATTTAGAAATAAGTTTCATTCAATTTGAATTTAAAATGAGTGAGAACGGGCCTTCCAAACTTTGAATTCAGGAAAAATTCTAAAAATAAACAGAGGAGAGAGTCCATCGTACTGACAAATGGGGCCCGTGGATTTTAATTTTTTTATTTTTCTAAAGGATATCCTACGAGTGACTGATAGGTGGGGCCCTCTGGCTTTTAATTTTCTTTTTGAATTGTTTTCTTTAAGGAAATGGGGTGAACGGCTGACAGGTGGCCCCTGGCATATGGATAGGCCTGCAAGTCAATGGCTCACTGAGTTAAACTAGCTCTAAACAGTTTTATTAATGGCTTGGGTCAGTGACTAATTAACCTAAACTAATGAATCTTGTCAGCTTAATTTAATTATTTGAATTATTTTAAACCACACTATAGTAGCGCATAGAGGATGCATCACTGTTGAGCTCATCACCAGTGAGCCAAGCAATGACAAGCTCCAGCAACTCCCAAAATAGGTTGTTGGGACCATGACGAACCTATGCGTGGTGGTAGCATGGCCAGCGGCACGACGACACTATTAAGAAACCAAGATAAGGACTCCCGTTTAAACGGGTCCCTTCCGTTTAAACGAGTCCTTATTTGTAGTGAGCACCTCTCCACCTCTCCTATAAATAGAGAGCCATATGGCTGAATTTGTACGCAATGCAATTGAAGCAATAAAGAAAGATCAGGAGTTCTCTCTACCTCTCTGTGTGTTCAATCTATTATTATGTCGTTTTGTGATTAATTCGTTCTTGTTCTAAGCAGAGGGATCGCTCGGACTGGCCGCCAGCGATGGTTTCTCAACAGACACGAAGCGACGACGAGGCTTGGACATCATGGTGGCCATGGCTTTAGTGGTGCAAAGAGCAATTAAATGGGTCTAAGAGCATCTAGGGGACATATGGAGCTCACTAGAGAGGTTGGCGTAGCTCAGGGATGCTCGAGGTGGGCTAGCGATGTTGACATGAGGCAATGCGACGGAGGACCACAACGATGGCGAGCTAGAGTCAAGGTCTACCAAAATTGAGTAGAGGAAAAATGAGAGGGACGTATGGGGATGTGTTAGGCACGAGGAATCAGCCAGAGGTTCATCGGAGAGGCGACGACGACGATGAAAGGGGGAATTTGACTGAAGCTAAGGAAGACGATGGCACGAGCTCAATTGGTGCAAGGGCGAGCTCGCTTGAGCAAATTGGAGTGAAGTGTGAGGTATGGAGAAGCTTGGCAAGGCCTGATGCAGCTTTTATAGCCAGTGGAGCGATCAGACGACATGGCCATCATAGAGTGCATCATGGGCACAACGCAGAGGGGCAAGGATGACCGATGTCATCATGGCCTGGGTGCAAAGGAGCGATGAGATGGATTGGGACTAGGTGTGCATGCACAAGACGGCTGGGCGAGGTGTGCAGCGCAGCAGCAAAGCCACTCTCATGGCACGGTCTTTGGTGCGGTAGTCGACGCGATATGACAACGTGGAAGGCTCTTGTCGGTGCGGCGCATTTTATCATTGCACGGCTTGGCGAGTTAATGCAGCTAGCACGGATGGGACAATGCTAATGCAGAGGTGGCGCGGTGGTCGCCTCTATCAAAGGTTGTGGCGGTGCTTGGCACGATGCGGTGGGCATAGGCTCAATGAGGCGTGAATAGGCCAGGAGATGAGCAATCACGCGAGGGAGCAAGCCTGGTATGGCCAAGGCAATGGGTAACATGAGGCATGGGCGTGGCTAGAGCGCAGCGAGAGCACGCTGAACGTCGGTTGAGCTCAATCTGGGCTGAGCCAGAGGAAGAGCAGAAGGGAGAATGGGCTAGCAGGCCAAATGAGCTAGGCCCAGGCAAATTTTGAAATTTGAATTCAAAGTTTTATTCTTGAATTTCAATTTCATGATTTAAAATTTGAATTTCAAGGTTGATTTTGCAATTTGCATTTGAATTTCCAAACTTGAACTAGGCTCAATTTAAATTGGCATAACTTATGAATTAAGGTTTTGGATTTTGAACTAAATTTTGAATTATGGATCATAATTGAATTTAATTTTTAGTTGATTCACAATTTAACTTCCAAAACTTAGAAGAAGTTTTGTAATCGGGCAAATTATCAAATTTTCCCCAAAACTCTTACATGATCCCAAATTGAATTTGTTTTCATTCGAAAATTATTTTTTCTAAATTCTTTCTTTTGATCCATGTTCTGGGCATTATTAGAGTAAACTTTTGAATATATTTTACTGCAAATATTCCCGTGCTACTTTCTGGATCATCTTTTAAGACTTGGATTTCTATCTAAATTTGTTTTTGCCATTTATGTATTTCGAATTCTATATTTTGTGTTTTGGTTTTTCATGATTCGAGTTGGTGAAACACAATTTAAATCAAATATCGAATAAAACTCTAAATATTTGAGGAAAGCCAAGGTGAAATAAAAAGTTTTAAATTATATACATTTTCATCAAGTCAATTTTGTAATTCAAAAATTATGGTGTTATAGCTTCATCGGTTGTTCACTTGGCCGGTGTTCAATCTCATCTGTGGCTTTGTGTAGCACCTCCTGGACTACGGTTCTGCAGTTTGGTGTGCTCCCTCTGAAAGGATCTGCAATATTTTCAACAGATTCATCTCTGAAAGGATCTCTCCCTCCTACCAAAAGTTCCAGCCTGTGTTGAGCTCAAACTTTTTGTTTTTTAGTTCATAAATTGTATGTTACCTGCTGCTTCATCTTACTTGGTTGGGTAGACTGGGTACTAGTTTCAGAAATCTATGACATGGAAGTTTCAGCACTCTACTAGTTTCTTCAGAACATTTTCATGAAGTGCGATAGCATTGCTTCCAACTAGGACTGTGTCCAGTCAAATTAAAACCAGATAGCGGACAGAAATGTGTCGATCAGAACACATTATCAGACACGTGTCGAGAAAATGTCAGCACTATCGGTGGCTCAGAATTCCAACTCCTTCCAGGAAAAGTCACAGTTTCAGACTTCAGTAAAACCTAGTTATGAAAATTTGAATATCACTGCATCAGATGTTGTGCTACTACAATCTTAG
Organism: Melocanna baccifera; assembly: GCA_036346265.1. Classification (NCBI taxonomy): domain Eukaryota; kingdom Viridiplantae; phylum Streptophyta; class Magnoliopsida; order Poales; family Poaceae; genus Melocanna; species Melocanna baccifera. The sequence continues at coordinate 16,099,528 of CM070693.1, forward strand.
TCAGCTCAATTTAAATACTTTGAAAACGATACGCAGGTACCAATGTTGGTTTTTTCTTCTTAAAATAAATGGCAGAGCTCCTGCCCTTGTTTTTTTTTTAAAAAAAAACGATACGCAAGTTTGAGCAGAAGACGTAACCAGTGCAGTGTATATCTGTTGGAGTGTCAATCACCAAAGAAAATTCAGCCCAACCATTTCTGCTAACAATGAAACTCCCATCTTCCTCTTGAGCTCAAGTTTATTTCCTGAATGACATCAAATTCCCCGACAGGCATCGTGATCGCTTAATTGGACCGACGTTACGCGCATTACCGATTGGTACGGTGTTCTCAACATCATGAACAATTCAGAAAGCAAAACTACGAAAAACTACACTATTGGTTGACAAATCAAAATTATTTTCCTCGTGCTGAAGGCGGAGAGCAAATCGAGTTGTGTGCGATAGGAGGGTCACGGTTTTTTTTTTAAAAGTCAGAGCGGATTGCGATATTTCGAGCTTGGAGGACTGCAAAATCGCTCGCTTCTTTTTGAAGTCAGAGCGGATTGCGATATTTCGAGCTTGGAGGACTGCAGAATCGCTTTAGTTAGTACTAAAGCTCGTGCAGATAGGTACATATGTACAATGTGAGGGACCAAGTGGTTAAGTATATGGCAAATCATTCCGGCCAATGTCCCAACGCACTAATGTTTTCTTCTTCTCCCTCTTGTTCTTCTCCTTGACGGCTAGAATACTAACACATCCTAAAATTAAGTGCTTTTCACGTTTGGTCAGCTGTAGCTGTTCATCCAATACTCATTTGATGTCATAGTTTGAGTGTTCTTTGGTACACCAGGGGGCCGGACTAAGATAAATCATGAAAGTTGAAAGATTGTTCTACTTGTTGACACTCATTTGCTCTAGGTATTATTTTGTGATCCGGTGTACCTAGCTAGATCCGCATATTGCTTTCTCAGGAAAAAGGCGGACGAGAAATTGAGGTTTTTCTAGCCTCGCCACAAATTATAAGTTCCTAGATTCCCTCTACCCAATTTTAATTTTTCGATTGGACGGTCACGGGCAGCGAGAGGCGTGAGGCATCTAGCAGTTGTATAGGGAACCTAGCAGTTAGACCATGCCAAACGGCTAATACCTTTGATGATGGTCAGGTGTTGCGTATTCTTCTCTTCTATCATGCTATCTGTTAGATCGGATCCTAGCTATATGTCTAGATTCAACCGAATTTACTCTCCAGATCATAGATCCAAATAGGTTCAACATAACTAAATCCACAGAACAACACATTTATAAGTGGTATTGGACATTATCCCCCCCAAAAGACTAATCCAATGGGCATGATTTCCCTTACACTTATAAGTTATACATTTTTCTTTCCTACAACCAATGTAGAACTATTCCTAACAATCTTCTCCCTCATACATTGGTTGATCACTTCTTGCAACCATGAGGTCCAACGATATGTTAGATACCTGGGCTCCGATACCACTTGTTAGATTAGACCCTGACAGTATGACTAGGTTCAACTAAGTTTACTCTCTGGCCACAAGTCTAAATGAGTTGAACACAATTAAACTTACGGAGCAACAGACTTATAAGTGGTATTGGACCTTCTTACCCTAAAATACTAGTCCAACGGGTGGAGTCTCTTTCACACTTATACGTTTGCTTTTTTCATTCTCACAACCAATGTGGGACTATTTTTAACAATCTCCTCCTCACCCATTGGTTGGGCACTTATGTAACCATGAGGTTCAAGGAGATATTAGACGTCTGAGCTTTGATACCAATTGTCAGATTGGACCTTGGCCGTATGTTTAGGTCCAACCGGGTTTACTCCCCAGGCTATAGGTCCAAATTGAATGAACAGAACTAAGCCTACGGAGCAACACACTTATAAGTGGTATTGGATCTTCTCCCTTAAAAGACTAGTCCAATGGATGAGATCTCTTTCACACTTATAAGTTGTGTTTTTTTTCTTTTCTACAATTAATATGGGACTATTTCTAACACTAACCAAACCAAGATGCGGCATGAGACAAAGGTGCAAGGAATGACTCAAAAGTTGGGTTCGACAGGGTTGTACCTTTTGCTTTTTACTTTTTCTATAGTGACTTGCTTTCAAACGAAGCGTCTTTTCAAGATGGGTTCTATAAGTCGATTGTAGTAGACACTGTAATGAGTTTAGCTATACCAGTTAAAATCATATACCACCGCTTTCTTCTTTGTACTGTCTCTTGCGAATAGCCAGAATTAAAAAATCATAAGCTAAAAGTCATAAGTCATGACCCCAAAAAAATACCATAAAAACCGTGGAACAGAGAAGAAGCCGTTGCTAATTCCGAAGGAATATCTCCGGCTCTCCGCCATCCCGGTAGACTACTAAACTGCCATAGTAGACTACTAGTTAGTTCACCAAAAGCTCCAAATCATACTATAACTAAGCCAATGTGCTTGAGCCGGCATTGTTCATGAGTCATGACCGATCAGCATCTCTGCCACATCAATCTCAAAGTCGTACACAAAGATTTTCGGGTGTCTTGGGCCTGAGCCGGACCCGTCTGGGGCCTCATGGGCAGCGCTGTTCATCCCCAGGAATCTGACGCATCCTCCTGCGTCCACCAGCGGACGCGACCGAGCGTTGCAGCGCCGCCCGAGGATCCTAGCCGATGGTTCCATGTGGGTGGCTATCCATGTCTACTCCATGCCGCGAGTGTAACTGTTTGAAAAAAAAGGAAAAGGGAAATATAGAACATAATTGTCAAAGAAAGAAACGGATAAATAATCACATGATATATCCAACATCCATCGTGCCGAGCCATTGCACCAACTACATCCTATCCTTCTCTTTCTGCCCCCCACCTCCTCTGCAACCAAAAAATCAGGTTTCATTCAGCGCTAGTGACAGCCAGAAATGCTGTCGCCGTTGGTGGTGAATTAGCGATGCGTGCCCAGTGTACAAAGTCCTCAAAACATGCCCAAAGGCCGCATACACAACGTGCTATGCCACAACCAAATTGAAAGCCAGGATTTTTAGGCCCTGATCGTTTTAGTTTTTTTCGGTTTTAGCTTCTAGCTTCAGCTTTTTTTTTTACTATTCACTATACCATTCACTAACTCAGCTACAGTGTTTTTTCAGCTAGTTACAGTATTTTTTCAGCCAAAAGCCATCGCTATTCTGATCACCCCCTAAACTTTGCTCCGTCTGAGAAGATAATGAGCGGCGAAGTTTCAGGTTTCAAGCTTCTGGGTGAATTGGTTGGCGTGACGTGATTGATACTCGATGCTTTTACTTGCTAACTGAATCATCAGCTCGGCATTATGTAGGAGACGTTGATTCCCAGTTTTGGTACCATTAGATGGCTAGCACAGGCCGTGATGCTCCTGACATTTTGTCTACCACATTGGCCATTTGGCATATTTTTGCCTTCTGTTTTGTTCAAGAAAAAAAAAACAATCCAGACAATGATTAGCTAGCGAATTTGGGGAACTGTTTGCCGTTTGGAGCCTGACATGCCATGTGCATCGTTCGTTGTGAAGAAAGGAAGGGAGTTTTCAGGTACAGTTATGACTTATTCTTAAACAGCACAGGAGATCATCGACACAACCAAAAGCCAACTCCACTGGGGAGTATTGGGTCCGAGTTGGCTTTAGAACTTTGAGTCCGAAATTGCTTAGGGATAAAGACTAGGAGTTGGATTCGGTTTCATGGCCAAAACATGTTGGAATCGGCCTTTGGACCTTGGATTGCGTGCGTGTGGTTGCCTATTAATACCAGCCGCACTCCATGTAATCCTTAGGCCACGTGCAGCCGCCATCTAGAGAGGGAATTGGGTGTTCTCTTTGTCATTGTTCTTCTTATCCTTTGTGATTTGCAGGAGCATTACTTCCACTTCCGTGTGGTCAAGTGGAAATCAATCAAGTGTGTGGCTTAGCGAGTTCGTTCGTCGTAGGACGTTGTATTGGCAACATATTAGTCATGGTAATCTTGTTTAGTTGCACAAGTTATCAATAATTCTACGTCAAGAAAATTGGACACCCCATATTAGCAATGCTCTGATATGATCTACCTAAGCACATTCCTCCAGTGGAGAGTGCCCTACTTCCATCCATTGCCCTAATCCCCAATGGCCAATTAACAACTTTAGGCGCTCGTTTTAGCGATGGCTTCTGGCTTTCGGCTGAAATTTTACTGTAGTTGGCTTTTTTTACTGTAGCTGATTTGGCTTTTTGGGCATAATTAATTTTTAAAAAAAATGTAAAAATAGAAAAAACATGTTAACCCATTAGGGACAATATAAAGGAATACGGGAAAAAAAAAATACAAAAAAGCCTAAAATATCTTAAAAAATTCAGAAAAAGACGAAATACTGAATAGTGAAAAAAAGCAGAAGTTAGAAGCTGAAGCCGAAAAAAAGCCGAAACGAGCGGGGCTACACAGAGCATTAGTTTAGGATATTACTATTTAATTAATATCTGGTACAGTTGATCAAGGCCCACTAACTTCCTTGCCCTACTGATTTGTCCTCCACTCTTCCATTATGCTCGTCAACCCACAATAATAAAATCAGATAAGATTAGCGAGGTTAGATCTATATATAATTATGTATCAGCCAAGTTGAGCTGAGCATGCAGGGATAAATCATTGGCATGTGGACAAACCCATCCCTTGTATGCAAAAGCCTTCAAACAAACCGGCCAGCTTGGCCTCACCCCAAGCTCCCACTTAAAGTTTACCTGCTGAGCTATCACATTAAAATTAAAGATCATGATCACGCTAGCATCATCATCAGCAAAAAGAAAGGATGATCAAGCCCTATGGATTAAATTAGGGATTGTCTATTGAACAGGCGATTAATTTTTCTTTCACTTTCAGTAACTTTTTCATTCATTGGATAAGCATCCTTCAAGGGCCCTTATTTTTTTAGAGGGGGAGAATTAATACTATGCAACTTTAGATGACTAAGAAATAAGAAAATTTTAGTCGACTATATAATAGTAAAACTGATTAAATTATGGCATTGAGTGATGTGTAGAGTAAATCTATGGATCGGATCCCATGTAATAGCTTAGCGCATAAGAGCTACAGTTTAGGTAGGAGTACCTACAATTGTGCGAGAGATTGTTGTATACCCAAAGGCATAATGGGAATTTTCCATATTGATAAAAAGGGAGGGCCCACCTATCGGTGGGCCAGAGAGAGGATAAGGAGAGGGAGGAGCTCTGCTCCTCTCATTCTTGACCCAAGCGCACGCGAGGGCTAGGGGGGAGCGGCGGCGCATGTGGAAAGGCCAGCGGCGGAAGCGGCGCATCCGGGGCGGCGGCGGCTCTCCCAGCGCTGGCGCATCTCGCAGTGGCCCCACCCGGTGGCCCGGTTCTCCCACTCGATCGTGCGGCTCGGTCTCTCGGTGTGGCTCTCTCTTCCCCCACGCGCTCGTGCGACTCGGTCCCAATCCTTGGTTGAGAGCTCAGATATGGGGAGTGGTGGCTTTTGAGGAGAGGTGAAGGGCTTGGGTGGCGCGGATAGCCCGGTCTCGGCCGTTGGCAACCACGCCCGTGCCCTCTCCCTCTTGGCTATTTAAGTAAAGCCGCCTCCTCCCATCAAAACCCCGAAAGCAGTGAGTTCTCCTCCTCTCTCTTAGATATTTGTCTAGCTCTGGTGTGTGACTTCGGTTCCCTGGTGCTCGACGGCGAGGCGCTTGGCCGGCTCCTCCCCTGCGCTTGTGCGGCATACTCCATGTACCTCGATTTTGCTGGTTGGTGGACGGCAAAGGTGGGGCTTTGTATCTCCATACTTACTGCCCTCTCTCACGGTGGTGTGGGGGCAATAGGTTTTTTGGAACAGGGCTTTTCAGCACGCCTAGCCCAGTGATCTTCTGGTGATTTCGAATATCACCTGTCTGTGAGTATAAGATTTTGATTCTTTGCATTTGCTGCCTATTCATACATTGAAGATTGCAAAGAATCTGTGGGATTAAATTGCTCTGTGATGCATGTGGCTATATACTGAGATTGGATTAATTTACATTGAGCTCTAAATCTTCTTTGGACTGTTGTCTATCCTGTTAAATGATCACAAATTGAATCTGTAGACTGAAGTCAGTTACTTGCAACTAATTAGTCTCACTGTTTTCGGTATATGCATGTTTTAGGATTACTTGAATTCGGTTTTAATCACTTGTTGAAGTGCTCAATCTGTTGTGCATAACTTGATAAGCTAAAAATTAGGCAGTCAGATCAAGTTACATATTCTTATTTTTCAAGTGATCACATGCTTACATGTTGTGTTGGCCGAAAACATAAAAACCGATTGGTTCTGTAATTGAGAATAGTCAATTGAAATTTAGAGCTCAAAGTACAAACATCTTTTAGTCATATCCATTTGATGAAGAGTATATAGTCATTAGTAACGGGACGGCCAATAGTTAATCTTGTGTAACCCTACAAACTGATAGCACAAATAATCAATTAAAACTTAAGCTTGTTGCCAGTCTTAATTGATACATGCCTTTTACATTGTCATACATATTTATGGTTAGAAGTTTATTTCCTTCTTTGATGAATATGGGTTATACTTTGAATGATATGTTCAATTCATATGGTTTCATACATGCTATGCCATTTATATTTGAATTGATGTCATTTGTGTGCTTATATAATTATACTGGAATTATATTACTATATATGCTTATACCGCAAATACTACTACAGTTCGACTTCTGAGGGGATTTTTGAGAGAAGGCTAACTGACTTAGTCCATGTTTGGAACGCATGAATTCAAATAAATTCTATAGAATTTGTGTTGATTCCTGTAAAATTTTAATGTTTCAAATAGGCACAGCTCTGTTCCACTGCTCTACTTCAAGATGCAGCAGTCAGAGCACGCTCTCGATATGTCACAAAAACGAAAAGAATGAACAGAACAAGAATATTCTCTATAAAGGACAGAACCTTTCTTTTTTCTCTATAGAAAATTGTTATTAGTTATATAATCTGTTATATATGTATTAGCTCGTACAAAATGCTAGAAAAAGACGTAGTGGAAATTAGCTACAAGTAAAGGCGTGTCTCGTTACAATTACATGCTCTAATTAGAACAGTGAAAAGAAATTAAAGAAAGAAAAGGCTCGGTCAAGGAGAGCTTTGACCTCCCAATGGAAGAGAGTAACAGGCTACTCTACCTACAGCCAGAGAGGTCTCTATTACGATTTACGAAGCCGCCTCCTCTAACTCTCCTTCCGGGGCCCAAGCCAATCACGGTGGCAGGCGGCTGATGCCGTGGTGTCGCGCCGTGTCGATCACATGACGCTGCAGGAGTTGGGGTTCTCGTCGTCGAAGATGCGGTACGAGTCCTGCGGCGGCGGCGGCGAGGAGTGCGTTCCGGGTGGGCTGTAGTAGTCGTGGTAGTAGGACTCCGGCGCCGTGTGCTGGTATGGCATGTACAGGTAGGACGGCGACCACTGCTGCATTGGCTGCGGCTGCGGCTGCTGCTGCTGCACGGAGAAAGCCGGCTCCGGCCGCGGCGCATAATACGACACGCTCGCGCTTGGCTGCGCCGTGTGGTAACTCAGCACCGGCTGCGGCGCGTAGTACGGGTAGTATTCCTCGAGCGCGTGTCTCGCCGCCGGCGCCGGAGACAGGGACCTCTCCGCCGCAGCAGCAGCGGGCTCCTTCTCGCCGGCGTCCTTGGGCTTGTTTGCCTCGTCCTCGTCATTACCAGTCTCCTTGGCGGCGGCTTCTTTCGCTGGCTCGGCTCCCTTCGCCTTCGGCTCGGGCGCCTCGCTCTCGCCGCCGTCCTTCTTTGCCTCCTCTTTCTCCTCCTTCTTCTCCGACTCTGTTTCCTTCTCTGCCTCCGGCTTCTTCTCCGAGCCCGCCGCTTCCTTCTCCGCCTTATCCTCCGAGCTCTCGTCCTGAAACTCCTTCACTGGCTGCTCCTCCGGCTTCTTGTCCGCCTCAGCATCATCCTTGCCACCGTTCCCGGCCGGAGGGGCAGGCAGGGCCTCAGGCGCAGCCTCAGGCTTCGTGGCCGCCACCGCGGGCGGGTGCCACGGCACGGCCTGCTTGCCGGACTTGTAAAGCCTCCTAACGAGCGTGTCGGCGTCCACGGTGCCCGTTACAGTCACCTTGTTCTGCGCGCCGTCCACCGCCACGTTGTGCACGCCTAAAACCAAAACGACCACCACTCCATTAAGACAAAAAAAACACGCGCGCGCAAGAAGAAGAATAAGGAGACCACGAGCAAAGCAGAGACACCCTACCTTCGACGCTCTTGAGCACCTTCCTGACCTTCTTCTTGCAGCCCTGGCAGTGGATGGACACCCTCAGCACGAAGGTCTGCAAATCAAGAGGGTCACATCATCAGTAACTGAATTCGCGCCTCCTCCCTTGGAATTCTGGTCATTCGAATTCTCGAGGGCGAAATGGTGTACCTGCACGGCCGCGGCCGCCGCTTCTCCTGACGCCATGGAGAGCGCTTTGGAGATTGGTCACCGTCGTCCGCCTGCCTGCTAGGGGAGCAGAGGGGCAGGAATCTGTGGCTTTCAGGGCGTTCTGTGGGGAGACCGCATCTGGGGTGCTCTACTTATAGTGGGATAGGGAAGAGGCGGATGCGGGGATGGATGGACTAGGGCGACATTCACACGGTCCGAAAAAACAACTTTAATCATCAAATTTTATTATAGTATGTTTATAAAATCTAATAAAATTATAATACAATGAGAGTAATTTTCTACACGAATCTGCACGTATAATTTTTATATATCTAATTTAAATATTTAAAAAATATTGATAGCTAAAGTTTGACTACGTATATAACAAAACGATATATTTTTGTGAACCAGAGGGAGTAAGTCACTGATACCTGGGCTAGGTGTACCTCATGGACTGCAGGAGTAGTTGGTACTGAGGCGGTGGTGGTGGGTAGTATCTGTTACTCGCTAACAGCTGTTAAGAAAACAAATCTACAACTACCAGTGAGAAATAAGTAAAACACTAACAAATAAGGAAATTTTTTTAAAAAAAGTATCTATGTTTTATTCTAAATTACAGTAATATGTATGTATTTTTATTTTACACTAATAACCCTCTGTCGCTCTATCGTTGAGCGACTTAGACTAGTCGTCCAATGGTTGAGCTACACGTATCTATGTTGCTCAACCGTTGAGTGACTTGAACACTTGCCGCTCAACCGTTGAGCGATTGGCCTTTAGTCGTCCAACCCACATACACCATACTGTTAGAACATTAAGGAAAGACAATTAAATACACCAAGTATCCAAATCACCCACCGGTTGAGCGACTAGTACTGTACTAGTCGCTCAACCGTTGAGTGATTTAGACATTTGTCGCTCAATCATTAGATGATTAGCCAAGTCGCTCAACGGTTGAACGACAGAGGGTTATTAGTGTAAAATAAAAAATACATATATATTATTGTAATTTAGAATAAAAAATAAATTACTTTTAAAAAATTCAGCAAAATAAGTAAAACACTAACAAGGGCCTCTTTGAAAATTTATAGGAATTTCATATAATTTAATCTATCATACTGTTTGGAACGCGGGAATGAGTTCATAAAATTCCATAAGAATTTCATAAGACAACGTCCACCTTAACCTCATTTTTCATTCACCACGTAGGATCGCGGTAGCTTTTTCTGTGTTTTCCTACGTCCTAACCAAACAGCCATTCCTGCAATTTTCTTATGTTTCTCAATCCTCTACTTTGCACTTGCGTCTATTATCTATTATTGAAACAAAGTAAAAGAAGCCACTACATTTGCTCTCAAGAGCTTAAAATTATCATGTTAATTAGTGAAAAAAAAAGATAAAGATCTTTACCATAGATTGTGGTAGATCCAGATTACAATAGTGCAAATCAAGTTGACCTGTGTTAGGGCTATTACAATTGCCTAAGAAATACAATTGTATTTTCAATCATACACATTAGAGTTATCTAATAAATACATATCTATTTTTAAATAAAAACATATGTATTGTAATATCTAGCCCTGTGATTGCGCAGGGAATTTGGCTAGTTCCTATCAAATTCCTATGTGGTTTCATTTCTACATTTCAAAGGGCCTCTAAAGCCCCATTTGTAAGAAATTTTGTAGCAATGAAATTCTATAGGAAAATTTCCTACAAATCTCCTTTGGAACAAAGGAATGGCTCTAAAAACTTTCTGTAGGAATCTACTCTTTCCTACATATTTTGGAGGAAAACAAACGTTTGCTCATACCACATGAAAATTTTACTTTGAAAATTCCAAAGCAATATCTCTTTCTCTCCCCCTCTGTCTTCAATTGAAGTTCCTGTGTGTGTGTGTTTTGTAAATCATCCGAACACATGTCCGTAATCATTCCTATATTCTCAATTCCTATAGGATTTATATATTCTCAATTCCTATATATATATATATATATATATATATATATAAAATCCATCACATGTTTGATGAACTAGATTTTAGTTTTAACAAATTGCATTATCCATAGTTCATCTTTCTTCTTTTTTTTTTGCGGTAGAAAATTCTTTCCTTGATTTTCTTCCCTTACGATGGTATTATGGCAGTAGTGGTACGTCAAAATATGGGCCCACGCCCCACTAGTACAGTATCCTGATTAGATGAGCGGCGGTGGGGACCCCTGGAGGAGGACGTGAGCCGGGCCCATGGTCCACATATGGCAGGACGACGTACTCATGAGCAGCCACAAGAATCCGACCCAATTGGAGGAGACGATCATGATGACATGGTGGACTGCACCTCGGCTAACTCTCGTTTTTTTCATTTTGAAGAACAGTTTTGTTTATATTTTTTGGGGCCTGTGATTTCGATAAGGCCCTAGTACTATACTATAGAGTAGCAGCGCTGTCCTTTTTTGTATTTTTTGTGGTTTTTAATTTTAGTTTTTTTAAAAGTTAAAATAAATAAAGCGACTCTTCAAATCCGTTTCTTCAAAGGTTTCACGAGTTTAAAATTCTATATACCATCTACATCGATGTCTTCGTCATCCTGAACAACACAAACAAACGACATCAGCCACAGTCAAAAGATATCATCTACAGTAAAAAAAAAGCAGTACCAGCAACGGCACAGTAGTACAGCACTGCTATAAGTGCAAGAGAAGACAGACAGATAGCTCATATTCTTTTTGCCTTTTTCTGGCGATTGCAATCCAATTCAGCCTACCACCGCACCAGCGGCGCCGCGAGACGGCGAGTTTTCAAGGTCAGCCTGGGTCGAGAGGGGCGTTTTGTTGCATGCTCAAGTTCTCCTTGATCGGATAAACTGTCCATTTCTTGGTTTCTTGCCTTCTTGGAACAGCTAGGCATGCATGATTGAGTTGATGATCAGCTAGCCTGCATAATTCAGACGTCTTTTGGTTGCAAGTAGGAGTGTTACGCACTCATCGGCCTCTACGTACGCAGCTTGCACTTTTCATTTGCCTGCTTTCTCGTGGATTCCATGGGCATGTATTGTACGTACGTGTATGCAGGATATATATATATATATATATATATATATATATATATATATATATATATATATATATATATATATATATATACACACACACACGCGTATATATATGGCTCGCTGTTTGTTAATTGAATGAGTTTTTGTTTTGTGAGCCTTGGGTGATCACCGCTATGCTGCGAAAGCAAGCTTGGCTGCGAGCTGTGGAGGCACAGAAATCAGGCTTGGTTCATGGCGGGCCGGAGAGAACGCCACGCCTCTCTCCCTCTCATTGCATTTACGAACGACCAGCTGATGACATGTTTTGTAATATGTGCCGGCCGGTGGAGTATTCGACCTTGGACGCAAGGCCAGAAATCAACGCTCAGGATTAGGGCAAGTACAATATTTGAGATAACCACCATCTCTAACATTTTAGTAGATCGTCTCTAACACACTCGATAGTAATAACATTTCTATAAATTTCTTTGAAGTGAGGTCATGTACCAGGTTTTTTATTCACCAGTTACCATCTCTCTCTCCCATCGCTCACTCCCTACCCTGTCTCCCTACCATTGTCGATTCCCTACCCTCTAGCGCCGCCCTCCCTCCCTCCCACCAGCATCGCCGCCTGTTACTTTCTCTCTCCCCACGCTGTCGCATGCTACCCTTACCCAACCACCAACGATTGCGGCCATCACCCCCATCGTCATCTATCTCTCCTCCCCTCCCATCGCCCTTTTCCCCAACGTCTGATCGTGGGCACCTCCATTACTGTTGTGTCCTTCTTCAAGATGTCAGTGTTGACATGGCCAGATCTAGCTCACCGGTGTCTAGATTATGGAGCAATTCTATTTTTAGGGAGTGGATCGAACATGCAACTACATATCGTCCTTGCTCCTCTCTCAACTCCTAAGAGTATATACTCTCACTTCTTATATATTACTTAAATAATGTTATTATATCTCTTTATCTATTTAAACATACTCTAATAATAATTATAAAATACTTCAAAATGAATTTCATGAAAAATTTCATCAAATTTCACTTTTTATAGTATAATTTGTGTATATACTCTTTTTACATATGAATACGGTATATAGCAAAAATAAAGGGTTTTGATAAAATTTTTTTAACAATATTGTATTACAGTATCTTAGAATTAGTATTTAAGTATACCGCAAGTGATAAAGATATATAACATATTCGTTTAAGTTGTATATTAAAAGTGAGAGTACATACTCCTAGGAGAATAAAAAAGGCTTCATATAATGTGTGTGTACAAACATTAACCAGCGCGTAGGTGCAAAATAAGCACACACCCCTAATTGACCCAACCAACCAACCTTTCCACCATCCCCTATGCTCAGTTACTAATGTTTATAGGAATTCCATGGATTCCATGGGCATGTATTGTACGTACGTGTATGCAGGATATATGCCTCTTTTCTACACCCGGGTGTAATTACACTCTATGTCATATTTCATAACGTAGAGAGTATCTCGCGTAACGGATGGTATGTACGTGTAGTATACGAGTATTTAAGATCATCTAGGTGGTATGGATAATTTTTCAGAGATGGTATGTAGATTTTTTGACATACTCCTTTTTATGTTCGTATATAAAAGTATTTACAAAATACGCAAAAAAAAAATTATGGACTCCCTTGCAATTTTTTCATGTAGTTCACATTAAAATATTTTATAATTAATATACGAGTATATACAAAGTGATAAAGGAGTATTTCAAATTTGTTTAGGTGGTATATTAGAGTTGGGTGTAATTACACCTAGGTGTACAAGATATTCTCATGTGGTTCACATTAAAGTATCTTATAATTAGTATACGAGTATATCCAAAGTGATAAAAGGAGTATTTCAAATTTATTTAGGTGGTATATTAGAGTTGGTTGTAATTACACCCAGGTGTAAAAGATATTTTATATATATATATATATATATATGTGTGTGTGTGTGTGTGTGTGTGTGTGTGTGTGTCTGTGTCTGTGTGTGTCTGTGTGTGTGTGTGGCTCGCTGTTTGTTAAATCGATGAGTTTTGTTTTGTGAGCCTTGGGTGATCACCGCTATGCTACAAAAGCAAGCTTGGTTGCGAGCTATGGAGGCGCAGAAATCAGGCTTGGTTCATGGCGGGCTGGAGAGAACGCCACGCCTCTCCCTCTCCTTGCATTTAACGAAGGGCCAGCTGATGACATGTTTGTAATATGTGCTGGCCGTTGGAGTGTTCGACCTTGGACGCAAGGTCAAAAATCAACGCTCAGGATTAGGGCAAGTATAATATTTGAGACAACCACTATCTCTAACATTTTAGTAGATCGTCTCTAACACAATTGATGGTAATAACATTTCTATAAATTTCTTTAAAGTGAGATCAGATGTCAATTTTTTTATTCACCAACTACCATCTCTCTCCCCCCATCACTCACTCGCTACCCTGTCTCCCTCCCATTGCCGATTCCCCACCCTCCAGCTCCACCCTCTCTCCCTCCCCACCAAGCATCGTCGCCTATTGCTTTCTCTCCCCCACGCTGTCGCATGCCGCCCTTACCCAACCACCAACGACCGCGGACATCACCCCCATCGCCATCTATCTCCCCTCTCCTCCCAACGCCCTAACATCATCGGCTGTGCCCCCCGCCGCAGATCGCGGGCACCTCCATCACTGTCGTGTCCTTCTTCGAGATGTCAGTGTCAACACGGCCAGATCTGGCTCGTCGGTGTCTAGATTATGGAGCGATTCTTCGGTGGCCCTCATGTTCGTCGCTGTCACCGAGCCAATCACCCTTGTGTTCGTCACTGTCGAGTCTATGGTCACCATTGCCATCACTGAGCCTATCACCGTCTCGCCGAGCAGGATTGCACCACCGCATGGCCCCCACAAACCGAGAGAGGAACAAACAACTGCTCTCCAACAACACACGTGGTCATCGCTAGACGTCTTGTTTCATGTGCGTGAATGTCGCGTGACGAAACAATGACCCCGTGTTCTCTCTTGCTTCTCTCTCCTCTACATAAGATGTCATTGACGTGACATAGCTAAGAAACAGCTAAGTGGCACTATTAGATATGTCCCTTAGTCACCATGATACCACGAGAGAAGTGGTGGGTGGAGTTGGGGAATGTCACAGAAAAGAATAGGGAGGCACCTAATTAACTTTGTCCTCATCGATCTCGGCGCTGTTTCACCACGTTGGATGGGGGCACACTTGGGCTCCACATCATGTGCCACTCGTGTACCTGGCACATGGAAAGTAGCGACGGTTTTGGCGCCAACGGCCACACACTCGTCCTAATTAAGGATCCATGATCAAATAGCGCACACACACACATATAGTCCTATTTTTAGGGAGTGGATGGAACATTCAACTACATATTGTCCTTGCTCCTCTCTCTATATAAATGGTTCTAAACTCCTAAGAGTACATACTCTCACTTCTTATATATTACTTAAATAATATTATTATAACTCTTTATCTATTTGAGCATACTTTAATAAATAATAATTATTATAAAATACTTCAAAGTGAATTTCATGAAAAATTTTATCAAATTTCACTTTTTATAGTATAATTTGTGTATATACTCTTTTTTACATATGAATACGATATATAGCAAAAATAAAGGGTTCTGATGAAATTTTTCGACAATATTGTATTGGAGTATCTTAGAATTAGTATTTAAGTATATCGAAAATAATAAAGATATATAACATGTTCATTTAAATTATATATTAAAAATGGGAGTGCGTACTCTTGGGAGAATGAAAAAGGCTTCATGTGTGTGTGTGTACATACATACATACATACATACATACATACATACATACATACATACATACATACATACATACATACATACATACATACATACATACATACATACATACACACACACACACTAACCAGTATGCAGGTGTAAAATAAGCGTGCGTCCCTAACTGATCCAACCAGCCAACCATTCCACCATCCCCCATACTCAGTTACTAGTATTTGTTAATTATGATAAAGTTACTATCGAATGTATATCAAGTTATCATCTGTAATATATGAAGTTACTTATAATTATCACTATAAAACTGACAATAACTTCACTCATACACGATAGTAACTTTATATGTCATAATTTTCACAACGTCAAAACATATTCAACACAGATCTTGTTTTGTTAAACTTGTAATTTTGAACTCAATAGTAAAAACGGATCACAAATTAGATTTTTGGTGGAGTTATTGTTTTTTTAGCTTATAAGCAAGATAAAAAATCACAAAAGTGCATTTATTCTCTTCTCTCCTGTTGCATGCATGCAAGTTAAGTTATTACCTGCTGTGAGAAAAATTATGACCTATTGCGAGGAAAGTTACTACCAGTTGTGTAATGTAAGCGTTCGACAGTAACTTCATTCACTACCGATAATAACTTAATTCAGAAACATCATTAACTTTCTGGCATTGTGAAGATTTGGTAATAATCTTATTTAGAAACGTCAATAACTTTTCGGCACGTTGGTTATCATCAATTCATGAAATGATTATCATCAATTCGTGCGTGCAGTCAGCGACCCACGTGTACCGTGCGTGCAGGTGCTGAATAGCGCTACCACATACATACATACATACATACATACATACATACATACATACATACATACATACATACATACATACATACATACATACATACATACATACATACATACATACATACATTTGTCCTTGCTCTTACTATTTGCTTCTAAAAAATGCTAATCACCTGCCTGTAGTGGCGTGTGCACCTACGTACAAGCCTGGGCGAAATCCAGGCATTGCATAAAGGAAAACTCATTGTCTCAGATCCTCTAGTGGCGCATGCGCCGGAGACATACGTACGTACTGCGGTTGAATACTTTGAATTGTGTTTCTATGTCTACGTGAGGTTCCTTCTCCTAGCCGATCTTTGCACTTCGAAAACCGCCGAATTTTAAGCAGAGAGGGCAGGACAACATTAATCTGCTTTAATCCGTGGACTTTGCGCAATGTCATCTATTCTGATCAGACTTTAAACCAACAATAACAGCAGTCAATAATGCTTGCTACTTGCTTTGCTGTGTATGTTTCGGGAATTGGATCTGAAAACCGGCCGTCCAGATCGCGCGCACTCCATTGAATTCAGGTCGTCCTCCTTCGATCATGCCCATGATCTATATACGTCTACCAAATTCGGAGAACTGACAGCCATGAGACATCTGTAAGCACAGCCATTGTCACGCGCTACAAATCAACCGGCCATTGTCGCTGAAGCTTCGAGCACGTACGCAACCAGCAGTAACGGCGGCAACTTGTGCACCAACACCACCGACCCTACTCTTACCTGCGATCTAATCCGAGAGATAGATCGATCGACGAAGAGCGAAGACAAATACGCAGGACATTATTGCTGAAACGATCGCCTCAACTGTTTCGCCTTCCACGGCGACGTCAGGGCAGCAAAATGCTGCGCTCTAGCGTGATCGCTAGCACCTACAATGCTAGAAAAGAGAAGATTGCTCGCCACAATTTGCGGCCTTGACGCTAGCGCTCGCGAGTGCTTGCCTCTCGCAAGCACCGCTTGCTCATCATTACCTTAATTCAGTTTCGATCGATACGGGACAGCGTAGCTGACGGTCAAAATGTATACTCCTCTCTTAGTGCTTTGTAAAGCAGGAAGAGACGTTGGACATGGCAGAGACCCTTGCCGCGGAGAGAGGTCACGAGTCACGTCCCGAAAAACTACGACCAAACTTCCCTTACAGTAAGTACCCAATCATGGCTTTACCTAGATATAATCTAGGTGTATGAGCGATGGTTAGACTGCCCAGCGGTTGGCTAGCTAGCTTCTGGTCTTTCTTTTCGAGCCCGTATTTCTGAGAGTTTGGCGAAAAGATCGGGGATTTGACCTCCCCATTTGTCTCTGCCGGCTGCTTTTGCGACACATGTATCTTATGGTCACGTAGGATAAGTTATTAGGCGTGGTAATGGCGTGCCTTGGTGCCTAGCCTAGGGTTTAGGGAAAAAATATGTTGGATGGGTGAGAGATCAGATCCAGTCGTGAGATCTGAAGATCGCCTGTTCTGTAGCTCCGTCAGGTGTTCTCCGATGTGCCCCTGACGTCTGAATTGATGGCCCGGCTAATCTACTAGCTTACTAGCTCGCTATTTCGAGGCTGTTTTTCTTCATCTAGATAGTATATATATTGAAACACCTCCAAATTTCAAACCAAATTTTAATTTTTCTTAGATCTTTGATTGAATTCTTAATCCCTCCTTAAACCCACCTAATCACCCTCTGATCCATGTGCTAATCCTCTTCCCTTGGCCTCCCGCCTTCTCCTTGCACTGGCGCCATCCCGGGATGTCGCCTCTGCGCCCCGCCCACGCATCTGCACCCGCACGCGTGAAGTTGCGGCGCCGTCGCACCACCCTAGTGTCCACACCCGTACCTACCCTGTCACAGTGGTCCCCACCTCCCAGTGGCTCCTCTCTGCTAGCCCTATCACCCTCTCCCTCGCCCCGTGCGCCCAATTGACCGGAGCTCCTCCTCTCGCCGCTCCCGCGCTCGCTCGACTATCCACGTGTCTCCGCCCGTACCCCACGCCATCACCTCATGCCGAACCTCGCAGAGGCCGTATGCCACCTCGCCTCTTCACCCACACCCCTGGCAGAGTCTCCCAGCCTCCCTCCTCCACGCGCCGGTGATCCCCGAGTGGTGCCACTGCTCCCACTGCTTCAACCCGCCTTTAAAACTCGATCGCCTCTACAGAGAGCTTCACGCCACACTCGCACCTCACCTAGATTCACTCAATTGAGCTCTTGTCCACTCCAGCTCCTCTGCCGTCGTCCCTAGGCCCGGTGAGCCCTAAAATTGACCTTCTTCCTCCTTCGATTAGAATTCAATTCCACCCGGCCAGAGCATCCCCAAAGTATCGCATTCATAAGGCCGAGGCCAATTTCCAGTGAGCATGTCCCCACTAGCTCGGCACCATGAGCCCTCTTCTGGCCAGATCACCTCACCGTGGACAGCCCACCTGAGCTTTCCCCGAGCCAAACTAGCTTCACCCCTATGAACTCTACTCCCCGTGGATGGTTAAATTGGGACCATTCGCACCAGAGCATTACCAAAGCAACCCTTAACCACAGAAAGAGCCGCCGCTTTCTCTCCTACCATCGACTGCCATCGCTTATGCTCTTGCTGCCCAAAGCCCAAAAGTGAGACCCCCTCACTCCCAGGAACTCTCCAATACCACCCTTGGATCACGGCGGGGAGCTAGCCCCTGTTTTCCCGCCACCGCGGTTGTCTGAAGGTAGGAGATGACCTCGGGTCGGCGACGTGGCTCCATCCAGCTCGTTCGCGTGTAATCCAACAGTCGGTGAGCGCGAGTGCGTTACCCCCGGGCCGGCCCACCCGCTGATTTAAACCGCACGTGCACACTGTTCCCTCCCGGCCCGGCCGTTATTGTGCTGCACTGTAGAAAACACTGTTCACCCAAGCTAAAATTACAAAAAAAAATACCCCCATTAGAACCGTTTCGATGCCCTTGACCCATTTCTGGCATCCATTCCACCAGATCAAGCTCCCAAAAATTCAAACCAACTCCATTTGAATTTTTATTGTAATTTTCTCCTGTTTAATTAGTTTAGTTGATTTTATTTTTCTAACTTGATTAGATTCAAACACAGCTCATGTTATTTTATGTATGTTTGCTCTAGCTCCTGAGATTCCCGAGGCATCAGTTCAAGGACCCGATCAAGGTGCAGAAGTTTTCGAAGTGGTTGAAGTCGTCGATCAGCAAAGCAAGTCACAAGTTTTTGATCATGTTGAACTCATGAAAACTCATACTATTTAATTACAATATTTGCATTAATGTTATTTGTCAAAAGTATTTGGTTAAAATAAATGTTTAGAATGACATATTAATTTAGTTATGTCCTACAACTGAAAAATTCCCTATTTTAATTTGAGGTCGTATTCACCTTGACAACCCTAATAATATTATAATTGTAGTATAAATAAACATAGGCTGGCTCACATAAAATATTGTACTACTAAGTGACATGGTAGTTTGCTGGTAAAATTGTTTAAAAAGTCTAAGGTAAGGCGGAAGCTGTGGAATGCCACGCGGTGGCCCATGTCCACAACCTTACCCTAGGGCGGAGGTTGCAATAGGCAGATAACAGTACGGTCGTGTACTGGGTACTGGTTGTGATTGGCAGTCTTAGGATGAAAAGTAAGGACTAGATCCTTATGATGAGTATAGAACACAGTGATCGCTCAATCACAAGTGTTGACTTGTCAATCTTAGTCTAGTAACTGCTTAATTTAATTGAACCCCTATAGGAGTGTTGAAGTGTGGTATGGGTGTGGTAACACCGTACACACAATGATAGGTTCTCACAGACTTGGACGGTTGTGTTGCGCATTGGCCCGAAGATACCCAGTTTAGTGAGGCCAAGATCCTATCAGGTAGAGACTACATAGAAAATTGAGCAATAAAAAATCTTATTTTCTCAATTCAGTCGCACATTAGCTGAAGCGTGTCTATAGCTTGACATTAAGAATTTGAGAAATCTTGTGGGTAAAACTGAGCAACTCTGCAGAGTAAAATTTAAATGGTATTCGAATACACCGTACTTCTGGTTAATGGAGATGTGTTTGATGGGTGATTCCAGCAGCAAAGCATAAGTAGTTTTTTGTTTTAAATTGTGTAATTTGAAAAAGCAGAATTTGAAACCCTATCATTTAAGCAGTTCAATTGTTTTATGTTTTAAAATTATTTATAAATAAAATTGCATCCACCATCAATAATAAAACCAGTATACTCCCATCCATTAAAAATCCTTGCAATTAGTAAATTATAGTTTACCCTTGTGACTTGCTGGATACGATTGTACTTATTACTTTCTAAAACAACAATAGAGAACCTTTGGGAGAGTGAAGAGCAAACATTTGAAGAGGAACCAGAAGAGCCGATCTACTTCGAGGATCAATGGTTATAGGTCTTAGCTGCGCTCAAGTATGTCTATGGAGTTTTTGTTGTATTATAAATATCCTTGGACTTGTCGCCTGCTGCACTCAAAACTAGGCCGATGAGCCTTACTTTTGTAATGAAATATGGATATTGTGTGTAAAATTGGGTTGTGATGATAATCATTCTTGTATGGTATATTGTAACTATACAATCCTAAAGCAGTTACAGATTACTAACGCCCTCAGAAATGAAAGCGCTAGATATATGCCTCATCTGAGTCGCCTCCTATCTGACAGGTTGTAATTTTCATTAGATATGACAAAATGCAGAGGATTATCATCCCAAGTGCAACCGCTCATGACTGTTGCCGGGGTGCAACTGTAGTATCTAATTAATGCGTGATGGATTGGACGCTAACTTGTGGCAAACTCATACGGTATGTTGCCGTGCAATGCATTGTGTCGCTACTTGTGATGTGTTATGGAACCAAGCACTTGTGAACTGCATTTCCTAGTAAAATTTTGTTGGGATACACGTAGGACACGAGATGCCATTGGACCGAATCCTAGAAAATCTACCTATAATCAACCACCCGGCACGTGCAAATCAAACTTAACTCGATCTCGGCCACAAAATCCGGGTGCCACACATGCCGGACTAACCAACGGCTGGTGTAATTTGATTTGGTGGTCGGCCTATGTTAGATATAGCTGTAATTTATAGTTTTTAGCTGAAATTTTTGAATTTTAGCTGTTTACGATAAAGATTATGGCAGAGAGATAATTGGTTGCGATTTTGGATTGTACAGATGTTGGGCTTTTAATGTGTACTACAATTAACTTGTGGATCCCGTTTAAAAGTTAGGTACTATAGCAAAAATCAAAAGTCGTTTTTAGAAGCTGAAAAAAACAGAGCCAT
Source organism: Melocanna baccifera (assembly GCA_036346265.1). Lineage (NCBI taxonomy): Eukaryota > Viridiplantae > Streptophyta > Magnoliopsida > Poales > Poaceae > Melocanna > Melocanna baccifera. Next base: position 16,120,894 of record CM070693.1, read on the forward strand.
GATACAAGTAAATATCATGCATGTGTGCTATCGGCTCTAAATGATTTTAGTTTCTGGTTTTTTTTACTTTGTTTTATTTAAGCCAGAAACCACTTAAATGTATCGATTTTTATTTTTGGTTTATTTTGATTTTTTTTATTTTTACTTTTTTCTCTATATTTATTTGTATTATTCGTGACGATATAATGGTTTTTTTAAAAAATATTTTTTCAATTTTTTCTTATTTTTTTTAGAAAAGTTAACCGTCACTACAGTACAATTTTAGCTAACAACCACAGTTAAAAATTTAAACCAAAATTTAGTTGAAGCATCTTCTTAACCTAAGCCAAAAGCTTTTAGCCAAAATCGAGACAGGACCATGAGTCCATGATGCAGGTAAGTCTCATGCATGTGCGGTGCTTCACGGCAGATGATCCAATCACATGCGGGCGAAATGTCTCCGACCCGCGCACCGCGCGACTCTGCGTGCTTTTGGTGCACCACGTGCACCCTTTCGCCGGTGCGGCTCCGATTTTTCTCGGAGAAAGGCGATGGGGGGGAGAAGGACGTGCGCCTAACAGCCATCTCCTCGTGCCGGCCGGGGAACGACGTCGCTGCTTGTTCGTGCTTTGAGGTTGACAACTCGTACTTCCAGCCATATCTTACCATCTCAGCACCAATAAAAAGATGGCGGTTTAATTCGGCGTTTTACACCTTGCAAAAGACCGTACTGATGCGTCTATCTGTGTGCGTGTGTATGACAACGTTCGTTGATTTTTGAGCTCCGGAAGGCCAGATGTATGCACGCACGCAGTACATGTTTGGAGTGTGGATTGTCTTTTGCCTTGAGAGCAACCAAGCGGATCACCTAGCTGTGGGCGTTGGCGAATAGATGCGCCTCATCAGAAGGTTGAAGCTCAAAGAACATATCAGCGGTCGTGCCACCAAGGTCTTCTGTTTGGAGCATAGGGAAGGTCTTGAATTCCTGATCCTCTCCGTTTCTCAGATGTCAACATAGTTGATCAACTGGCTTAGACCCATATACCACTCCTTCCATTCACAAAAACATATCATTTTGAATGCTGACATAGTCTAAAAAACAATTTTAACTACTATTTTTATTGTAATAGATTTTCGAGACGAACCTACATATAGATTTTCATGAATCAAATCTACATACTTTTTTTTTTGCCTGAGCTTGTGTGCGTTTCACTAGGCCTGGTCGGAAAGGCCGTCTGAGCTGGCCGCCCCACAAAGCCCAAGAGTGCGCACTGCGTTGTGCTACTGGATTCTGGACGGCCGGCCGGTACCCGGCGCCACACCAACTGAAACCGTTCGTCGAAAAGGCCACACCATCGTGGCCGGGCGGCCGTGTGGGCGATCGTCCAGGCGCCGTCCGAGACGACGGGAACGCACGGTGCGCGGCCGCGGCGCCCATCGGCGGGGGTGCTATGTGGTACGTGCACGGCTGGCTAGCTCGGGTGGACGTACGTACCACTAGCGGCGGCCTGGCTGAGGCGCTGAGCTGTACGCGTTGCTTGCCGGTTCGCGCGCGGCGCACGTAGCGACTGGCTGCCGTGCGCGGGGGCCGGGAATGATGCGCCGGCTGAGATGGCGCCTCGGTGGGTTAGTCTCTTTTGCGCTGCGTTTTTTGAGACGACGATAAACGGTAAAAATAGAGACGTAGATATGGACGCTGTGTGCGTTTTTCGATTTTTGAAAAAGTAGAAGCTAAAAGACCATCCGAAAGCCTTTAAAAAGTGCCCAAACCCAGCCGCGTACGCGCGTCTCGTCGCAACTACCCGGCAGGAATCTGCCCCTGATAGCTTAGCAGCCATTCGTCAAACGCCATGCGACCTAGTTGTATCAATTTAAAATGCCAAAGTTTGGACGATATTTTGCGACCTGGTTGTATCAGGCATTTTAGAATAGCATGCATGTCGTAGTAGATTGCTGCTTGCTTATATAGTGCCAATTGCCAAAGTTTGGATTCGATGGGCCCTGGAAGTTGGAATGAAGCAAAATAACAAGGATATTTCTATTACTACTACATCTTTCAACTCTTAAAGTATACATGAAGATAATGTTCATGATGTGTCTAAAGGTATAATGACTAGGGCAATATCCAAACTTCTAAACCAACAGGTACTTTTGTTTCTTAATGAGTTTCTTTTTGCTTTTGACGAGAATTGGATACTACCTCATGTCAATACTTTGTGCATTCTCAAATGTATCAAGTATGAAGACTTTGAAACCGAGAGAGGGGAGAGGAAATCGGGGCCAAAGTAATGGAAGAACACAATGAAGATGGCAGCAACCTTTGCTGCCAAAGCAAAGGGAAAGCAATAGGAGGATATCCATGCAACTGGAGCAAACAAGAACGAAGCCTATGTGGTTGGCTAGAGCAAACAGGAGGAAACCCATGAGGTGGAGGAAATCCATGCGTCCCATATGGCTAAGGAGGGGAAGCCCATGCAGAGAGGAAGCAAGGAGGCATGGCCCATGCGGCTGTGCAATGGAGAAAGCCCAAGATGCAAAGAGAGGAGCCCATCCACATGGAGTCAAGGTCCAACCATATGAAGAGAGGCACGCCAAGGAGGAACCCACGTCCGAACCAGCTTTGCCGTGCACATAAAGAAAGAGTTCGGTTTTTGTGAGTCCTCTTAAGAACTAGTCGGTTTTCTAGTTTTCTAGAGGTCCTTTAAAAAATCAAATGCATTGCACATGAAGGAAGCCACAGCCTACGTGCCAAGTCATGACCGAAATCACCTTGAGCCGGTCTTGTATCTTTGTTTTGCTACTAGTCCGAACTGGACTTAGAGATTAGAGAGTCCGAATTAATAGGATAAGTTAAATGAGCTTGATTTGGTCTCTTTTGGCCAAAATAAACTTGGGTTCGGTCATTGTCCTAGTCGAACACCATAGGAGTTGCCATAAATACCCCAACACCTCCCCCATTGTAACCTTAGACCACTTTTATTTGAGAAATAACAGACTGCAAATTGCATCTACTCTTGTTCTTCCAAGTGCTGACCGAACAGACTTGGGGAGGGGGATTAGGAGTTATTCCGAAGATCGTTCAATCTTTTCGCTGAGAACCGAGAGCATAATAGATCTTTACTTAGTGGTTGGTGAAGATTAACACATGTGTGATTTGACGAATTATAGAGTGCTAGTCTATTACATTGGCAGCGAAGGATCACTACGGTTCAGCAAACTACACGTGAGTATCCATGATCTTACATCGAGAAGATCAGGCAACCCCATATCATCTTGGTATCAGAGCACAATTTTTGTGAGTTCTCTTAAGAACCAGCCGGTTTTCTAGAGGTCCTCTAAAAATCCGAATGCATTGCACATGAAGGAAGCCACGGCCTACGTGCCAAGTCATGACCGAAATCACCTTGAGCCGGTCTTGTATCTTTGTTTTGCTACTAGTCCGAACCGGACTTAGAGATTAGAGAGTCCGAATTAATAGGATAAGTAAAATGAGCTTGATTTGGTCTCTTTTGGCCGAAATAAACTTGGGTTCGGTCATTGTCCTGGTCGAACACCATAGGAGTTGCCATAAATACGCCAACCCTCCCCCATTGTAACCTTAGACCACTTTTATTTGAGAAATAACAGATTGCAAATTGCATCTACTCTTGTTCTTCCAAGTGCTAGCCGAACAGACTTGGGGAGGGGGATTGGGAGTTATTCCGAAGATTGTTCAATCTTTTCACTGAGAATTGAGAGCTTAATAGATCTTCACTTAGTGGTTGGTGAAGATTAACACACGTGTGATTTGGCGAATTATAGAGTGCTAGTCCATTGCATTGGCAGCGAAGGATCACTACGGTTCAGCAAACTACACGTGAGTATCCATGATCTTACATCGAGAAGATCAGGCAATCCCATATCATCTTTGTATCAGAGCACAATTTTTGTGAGTCCTCTTAAGAACCAGCAGGTTTTCTAGAGGTCCTCTAAAAAACCGAATGCATTGCAAATGAAGGAAGCCACGACCTACGTGCCAAGTCATGACCGAAATCACCTTGAGCCGGTCTTGTATCTTTGTTTTGCTACTAGTCCGAACCAAACTTAGAGATTAGAGAGTCCGAATTAATAGGATAAGTTAAATGAGTTTGATTTGGTCTCTTTTGGCCGAAACAAACTTGGGTTTCGATCATTGTCCTGGTCGAACACCATAGGAGTTGCCATAAATACCCCAACACCTCCCCCATTGTACCTTAGACCACTTTTATTTGAGAAATAACAGATGGCAAATTGCATCTACTCTTGTTCTTCCAAGTGCTGGCCGAGCAGACTTGGGGGGGATTGGGAGTTATTCCAAGTGCTGGCCGAGGAGACTTGGGGGGGATTGGGAGTTCTTGGAGCAGACTTGCATCTTTATGACATCCCCACACACACACACACACACACACACACACACATATATATATATATATATATATATATATATATATATATATATATATATATATATATATATATATGGGGCAATTACTTGTGGCATGAGGAATGACATAAGGAAGCGATATGTATGTGGCACACATATGTACTACGTCGGCTTCAACACTGGTAAGTGGTAATACTTACACTTGTTACCGATTACACTGCACAAGAAAGCTGGCTTGCGGCCAGGTAACTAGGTGTGTGGGTGTGCACCTAGAAAGTTAAGCTCCAGTGGATATATAGGGCGTCTTGAGGAGGAAAATGTTCTGAAAAGGATGTGGGCAAAGGGAGGGGATAAAGAAAAGGATGACAGAGGATGATGCATGGGAGGCAAGGATAAGAATGTTTCGGTTGCTTGTGTGCGGTAATGAACCGAGCATCAAATTCTCCTAATCTTACTCTTCTTCCTCACCTTTACTGAGAAATAAGGAGAAGAATCATCAAATAATCAACCATGGTAGCAACAACGGAAGACATGCCCAAGAAACCTTGCTCGAATTAGATATTCTTCGTTTATTTAGTGCACTTTGTGGTTGCTCATGGTACAATTTTGAATTATATTTGCTGATATATATCACTCTTTTTTGTACTCGGTTATAACGCATGAGTAGCTTGCTATGTACAAATAAAATGGGCGTGGCTGTATATATATATGTGGAGTGTGCGGCTTAATTAATACAGCGTAAAGCAACTCTAGATCTGAAGAAAGAACTAGTATGTTTTACCTTTTCACTTTGTAGGATGCTCGGGTCCGTGATCTAGATCTAGCTTGATATGATCGATCATGATTCATGACCAGACTTGGTGGAATAATAAGAGGAGATTGTTGTCACATAGATGACAAGACGAGAACACGCATATTTGGTTTTACAATAAAATCTATCTAGCATCTAGAGTACTTAGTAGCGATGCTAGTTACGGTGCTGTGCACGCACTTATACGATATATAAGCGAAGAACAAGATAGTGGAGTAGTAATTGTATGAAATCTATGATTCTATGTACAAGGAACGGAATGCAATGGCATCACATATACTCGTGTGCTCGCCGTCTATGGTAATCTTTATGACATCCCCCTCCCCACACACACACACACACACACACACACACACACACACACACACACATATATATATATATATATATATATATATATATATATATATATATATGGGGCAATTACTTGTGGCATGAGGAATGACATAAGGAAGCGATATGTATGTGGCACACATATGTACTACGTCGGCTTCAACAACGGTAGGTGGTAATATATATATATATATATATATATATATATATATATATATATATATATATATATATATATATATATATATATATATGGTGCAATTACTTGTGGCATGAGGAATGACATAAGGAAGCGATATGTATGTGGCACACATATGTACTACGTCGGCTTCAACAACGGTAGGTGGTAATACTTACACTTGTTACCGCTCACACTGCACAAGGAAGCTGGCATGCGGCCAAGTAACTAGGTGTGTGGGTGTGCACCTAGAAAGTTAAGCTCCAGTGGATGGTCTGTTCTTTGCGGCTTCTAAAAGCCGCTTTTAGCTTTTGCTATAGTAACTAACTTTTAAATGGAGTATTTTTTTAAGATGGGGTCTACAAGTTAATTGTAGTACACGTTAAAAAACTAATATCTGTATCATCAAAAATTGCAAGCGAGTATCTCTCTTTCCGCAATCTCATGCAAAGCACCAAAAAGCTATCGTATGATCAAAAGCCATCGATCGCGACCGGAAAGAACAGGCCCGATATATAGGGCGTCTTGAGGAGGAAAATGTTCTGAAAAGGATGTGGGCAAAGGGAGGGGATAAAGAAAAGGATGACAGAGGATGATGCATGGGAGGCAAGGATAAGAATGTTTCGGTTGCTTGTGTGCGGTAATGAACCGAGCATCAAATTCTCCTAATCTTACTCTTCTTCCTCACCTTTACTGAGAAATAAGGAGAAGAATCATCAAATAATCAACCATGGTAGCAACAGCCAGAAGACATGCCCAAGAAACCTTGCTCGAATTAGATATTCTTCATTTATTTAGTGCACTTTGTGGTTGCTCATGGTACAATTTTGAATTATATTTGCTGATATATATCACTCTTTTTTTGTACTCGGTTATAACGCATGAGTAGCTTGCTATGTACAAATAAAATGGGCGTGGCTGTATATATATATGTGGAGTGTGCGGCTTAATTAATACAGGCGTAAAGCAACTCTAGATCCTGAAGAAAGAACTAGTATGTTTTACCTTTTCACTGTAGGATGCTCGGGTCCGCTGATCTAGATCTAGCTTGATATGATCGATCATGATTCATGACCAGACTTGGTGGAATAATAAGAGGAGATTGTTGTCACATAGATGACAAGACTGAGGCACGCATATTTGGTTTTTACAATAAAATCTATCTAGCATCTAGAGTACTTAGTAGCAGTGCTAGTTACGGTGCCTGTACGTACTTATACGATATATAAGCGAAGAACAAGATAGTGGAGTAGTAATTGTATGAAATCTATGATTCTATGTACAAGGAACGGAATGCAATGGCATCACATATACTCGTGTGCTCGCCGTCTATGGTAATCTTTATGACATCCCCCCCCCCGCCCACACACACACACACACACACACACACACATATATATATATATATGGGGCAATTACTTGTGGCATGAGGAATGACATAAGGAAGCGATATGTATGTGGCACACATATGTACTACGTCGGCTTCAACAACTGGTAGGTGGTAATATATATATATATATATATATATATATATATATATATATATATATATATATATATATATATATATATATATATATATATATATATATATATGGTGCAATTACTTGTGGCATGAGGAATGACATAAGGAAGCGATATGTATGTGGCACACATATGTACTACGTCGGCTTCAACACTGGTAGGTGGTAATACTTACACTTGTTACCGCTCACACTGCACAAGGAAGCTGGCATGCGGCCAGGTAAGTAGGTGTGTGGGTGTGCACCTAGAAAGTTAAGCTCCAGTGGATGGTCCTGTTCTTTGCGGCTTCTAAAAGCCGCTTTTAGCTTTTGCTATAGTAACTAACTTTTAAACGGAGTATTTTTTTAAGATGGAGTCTACAAGTTAATTGTAGTACACGTTAAAAAACTAATATCTGTATCATCAAAAATTGCAAGCGAGTATCTCTCTTTCCGCAATCTCATGCAAAGCACCAAAAAGCTATCACCGCATGATCAAAAGCCATCGATCGCGACCGAGAAAAAACAGGCCGATATATAGGGCGTCTTGAGGAGGAAAATGTTACGAAAAGGATCTGGGCAAAGGGGGGATAAAGAAAAGGATGACAGAGGATGATGCATGGGAGGCAAGGATAAGAATGTTTCGGTTGCTTGTGTGCGGTAATGAACCGAGCATCAAATTCTCCTAATCTTACTCTTCTTCCTCACCTTTCTTGAGAAATAAGGAGAAGAATCATCAAATAATCAACCATGGTAGCAACAAACGAAGACATGCCCAAGAAACCTTGCTCGAATTAGATATTCTTCGTTTATTTAGTGCACTTTGTGGTTGCTCATGGTACAATTTTGAATTATATTTGCTGATATATATCACTCTTTTTTTGTACTCGGTTATAACGCATGAGTAGCTTGCTATGTACAAATAAAATGGGCGTGGCTGTATATATATATGTGGAGTGTGCGGCTTAATTAATACAGGCGTAAAGCAACTCTAGATCCTGAAGAAAGAACTAGTATGTTTTACCTTTTCACTGTAGGATGCTCGGGTCCGCTGATCTAGATCTAGCTTGATATGATCGATCATGATTCATGACCAGACTTGGTGGAATAATAAGAGGAGATTGTTGTCACATAGATGACAAGACTGAGGCACGCATATTTGGTTTTTACAATAAAATCTATCTAGCATCTAGAGTACTTAGTAGCGATTGCTGAGTTACGGTGCTGTGCACGTGCTTATACGATATATAAGCGAAGAACAAGATAGTGGAGTAGTAATTGTATGAAATCTATGATTCTATGTACAAGGAACGGAATGCAATGGCATCACATATACTCGTGTGCTCGCTGTCTATGGTAATCTTTATGACATCCCCTCCCCCCCACACACACACACACACACACACACACACACACATATATATATATATATATATATATATATATATATATATATATATATATATATATATATATATATATATATATATGGGGCAATTACTTGTGGCATGAGGAATGACATAAGGAAGCGATATGTATGTGGCACACATATGTACTACGTCGGCTTCAACATTGGTAGGTGGTAATATATATATATATATATATATATATATATATATATATATATATATATATATATATATATATATATATGGTGCAATTACTTGTGGCATGAGGAATGACATAAGGAAGCGATATGTATGTGGCACACATATGTACTACGTCGGCTTCAACACTGGTAGGTGGTAATACTTACACTTGTTACCGCTCACACTGCACAAGGAAGCTGGCATGCGGCCAGGTAACTAGGTGTGTGGGTGTGCACCTAGAAAGTTAAGCTCCAGTGGATGGTCCTGTTCTTTGCGGCTTCTAAAAGCCGCTTTTAGCTTTTGCTATAGTAACTAACTTTTAAACGGAGTATTTTTTTAAGATGGGGTCTACAAGTTAATTGTAGTACACGTTAAAAAACTAATATCTGTATCATCAAAAATTGCAAGCGAGTATCTCTCTTTCCGCAATCTCTGTCGCAAACAGCCAAAAAGCTATCAGCCGCAGTCAAAAGCCATCAGTCGCAGCCAGAAAGAACAGGCCCGATATATAGGGCGTCTTGAGGAGGAAAATGTTCTGAAAAGGATGTGGGCAAAGGGAGGGGATAAAGAAAAGGATGACAGAGGATGATGCATGGGAGGCAAGGATAAGAATGTTTCGGTTGCTTGTGTGCGGTAATGAACCGAGCATCAAATTCTCCTAATCTTACTCTTCTTCCTCACCTTTACTGAGAAATAAGGAGAAGAATCATCAAATAATCAACCATGGTAGCAACAGCCAGAAGACATGCCCAAGAAACCTTGCTCGAATTAGATATTCTTCGTTTATTTAGTGCACTTTGTGGTTGCTCATGGTACAATTTTGAATTATATTTGCTGATATATATCACTCTTTTTTTGTACTCGGTTATAACGCATGAGTAGCTTGCTATGTACAAATAAAATGGGCGTGGCTGTATATATATATGTGGAGTGTGCGGCTTAATTAATACAGGCGTAAAGCAACTCTAGATCCTGAAGAAAGAACTAGTATGTTTTACCTTTTCACTGTAGGATGCTCGGGTCCGCTGATCTAGTTTAAATTTCTGACTTCTAATTCATTATTTCTAAATTTTGTTTTTCTGATTTTTTTGAGTTTTTTGTCTTTTCTCTTTTTTTATTCATTTGTATTGTCCGTAATGAGTTAATCTTTTGTATTTTTAATTTTTTAAATTTATTTATATCAAATAAATCACTAAGCTATAGTAGAACCTAGCCGAGCGGCCTTCAAAACCGAGGGAAAGGATCATGAAGCGAATCTGACTATCTGAGGCAAAGGCGAGAGAATACTTGTTCAAGAATGGCAAAAGACCGGACCACCGAATATATTGGGATTGGACTGAAAAGAGCGAACAATGTTATCCACGCTTTTCGCCCTTAGTCAATTAAAACGGTACCAAAATGCCTTGTAAGGCCTCGCTCAGTATAGCTTTTTTTGTGCGTTCAGCAATGGCTGGGACGATTTTTTTACTGTAGCGTACTGTAGTAATTTTATTCTTTTGTTTTTTTTATTTTTTTAAATTTTCGCGTTTTGTTTTTTTCCGTATTCCTTTGTATCGTCCGCTCTAGGTTAGTGTGCCACTTTTATTTTTACATTTTTTTTATATTTAATTATGCCTAAAAAGTCAACTTAGCTACAGTAAAATTTCAATCAGTTACAGTAAAATTTCAAAAAAATCAAAAAACCATCGCTCTTCCGAACATCCCCTAAATCTAAACCTCTTACATCCTTTCTCTTCTCTCATCCAAAATTCAAGCCCTGCTATTACTATATCGGTGGCTAAAGTTTATGATACTGATTGTCTACAGTATATGCATTTTAAAACGACCCGTCCGTACTAAGTGAACGGAGCACAGAGGAATTCGTAAAACACTACAGGAATTAGAATTTTTCTCTATGGTTATCTGTGAATGGCCGACGGATTGTACCCCTCCAGTGTTTTTTTCATACAGCCGACAATGTTTCTATTGTAATTCAAAAATTTCACGACGGTGAGTTATAAATTTCATGACGGTGAGGATAACTCACCGACAGTATCTATAAACTTGCCAGCAAAGTGATCATAGCTAACAAGACGATGGGTACTTGAAGAATCATTACAAAAGAGATAGCTAACAACCGTCGGAAAATGTTAGAAACCTTGTAGCGAAAGGGAATAAAAATGCTCCAAACGATATATAACAAATGTAACAAAACCAAATCACTACTTAATTCGCACATTACATTACCTTTTCGCGCACATATGACATGTACCTCATCTTCAGACGCACAAACCACACACGCACTACACGAGTGCTAGAATAATACACGATGCATGCGTTACCTGCATGCGGCGGCCTCAAGCTACGCGCAAAACCAAGCAGACTTGCATAGCAATAATTCAGCGGCGGATCCACAGTGTATTGGCCGGGGTCACGTGACCCCAACGATCTTATGCATAATCCATGCTAGAACTCTATGCGTACGAGAGGTTACTCCGTAAACTCTGGATCCGCCCCGTGCATAGCGTATCACACGCTTGCTTATTAAATTAGTTCTATATGTGGTGTTCGTGGTACTGGTAGCCAGAACACTCACTAGCTTGCATATATGACCAGAGATTTTGACCAATCTCTCACTTAATTTGGGAGGTCGACGACCTTAAAGTGGTCGCGATTCTTGAGGACGATATCATACATGTGGGTGGAGCGGAAGCGTGTGAAGTCGCGGGGCAGTGAGATGAGGTCAACGCCGCCGTCGCGGCGGTGGAGTTGCACGATGGCGCGGTTTTCGTAGTAGCGCTCCCAGCCAAGCCCCTCCAGCCGACGCTCCAGCACCTCAAGCGACGTCATTGTCTCGTTCGTCGGCAAGTACGTCAGCATCTTCCGACTCGCTGCCGGCTGTTCCGCCTGCATCACACCGTTCCGGAACACCCACACGCCACCCGGGCTCGACATGACTAATTGTGTATGATCACTAGCTACAACTAATCTGTACCAGCTCTCTCTCTCTCTCTCTCACCCCCTCTCTCTCTCGATCTGTAGTACGTGCTACGCTAGTGTTCTACCGGCACGCGCACAGGTTCGTGCGTACGCTTAAGAACCTGAGTTGTCGGGGTGGTGTTTATATAGGCGCGTGACGGATGGGACGGATAAATTCGTTGGAGATCGGGATGAATTATGGTCCTGTTTCAAAGTATCAATGCTTTTTAACTATAATAATATTATAGCGGCTGCTATATTTTTTTAAAGTATTCAAGTAAAAAATAAAGAAAAAGATAAGAAAAATAAATAAAAACACTATTATATCTTTACGGATAATACAACGAAAAAAACAACGTTAAGAAGCCAACACGTTTCAAAGCGTTTGTGGTTTCTGGAAACCAGAAGCGCTGTTTGGAACGGGGCTTATATCTCTACGGATAAATAAGCGTTGTTTGTGGTGTTTATATAGTTAAGTATTCAATTAAAAAATAAATAAAAGATAGAAAAATAAATAAAAACGCCGTTATATCTCTACGGATAATACAAAAGAAAAAATCGCGTTAAAAAACCAACACGTTCCAAAGTGTTTGTGGTTTCTGGAAACCAGAAGCTATCGTTGTTTGGAATGGGACTTATATATGTTGTGGCGGATGTGGAGTTACCGCCTGATGTACCTAAGTTGTTGAATCAAAAATCAACGCTCCCGATTGACCGCTAGAGAAAAGAATACAGGGTAGGGGTGCTAGTTGGGTACACTTGCACTGTGCAGTGATCCCGCCGCTACAGTAATAGCTGCAACTAGAGTTGGGTACACTTGTACTGTGCAGTGATCCCGCCGCTACAGTAATAGGGGTGTTGACATGCTTAGCTCCGACAACAAGGGCGATGATGCTTAACTTTGCATGTCCATGTTCCATAACCTTATCTGTCTGTTATTTACATGTTCGTTCATGTATGTTCTATCTACACTAAGAACTAATGCTATTGTGGACTCTGGAGTACTAAACTGTGAATGGTTTGTTGTTTGCTCCTATTGTTGTGCAGTAATGAGTGCGAGGGGGTCAGCGATGGAGTGAAACCTTCGATTGGCTCCATTGCCTTACTTGCCATCGCCGTGTTTGACTACCCAAATGACAAAGTGAGTTCGCATGGTCGAGGACGCGATGCCGCTTCTTCCATAGGGAGCGGAGTCCGTACTGATAGACATAACACGCGATTAGATAGCAGCGTCGTTGGTGTCAACGATGTAGGTTCTACCTTGCCTACAAAAAATATGTGTGTATGTATGATGTAGGTGTAACCGTGTCGTATGTAATGCTTTTAATGAACTTGCAGTCATCTTTGAATACATGGAAACGAATGCATGTAGCCTATCGGGAATGTGTCACAAACAACACTTAAAAAGTCAGCTCAACAAAAGCCATTAAGCTATAAGCTGAATTGAGCATCTCGATTTAAACCCTAACTTCTTTTAGCCGTTACAGTACTATTTTAGCTAAAAGTTAACAGTTGAAAGTCAAAAGCCACAGACGGAAACCAGATTGGACATGGCCTAAACCGTAATATATGTCTGCGTGTGCCGGCCGGCCGGTTGTGGTGGGTAAGGCCGGCCATGCATGATAACATCGTAAGAAAGGCGAGAGGCAAGCAGCGCAAGATAGGTAGCAATTGCGAATGGAGTAAAGAAAATCAAGGATCTCCCAGCTAGGCGAGCGCGCGCACAAGCTTAAATCAAACCTTTTGCTTAAAACTCGCTTCTAAAGCCCATCGGTCGTTCGATCACGTAAAACCCAGCTCAATGTGTGTACTCTGGCATACGGGATAATAAGACATTTCGTTGGAGTAATAAATTGGCAGATACATGGGTGGCATCGCGGGCACCCAGGTTTGTTGCAGTTTCTGGTAGTGAAACGTACTACCCTTTAAATCCGTTGACCATCGACCACAGTACATGACAATGATTTTCAGCGGAGAAAACAGAATTATAAGACTTTTTTTTTGTAGCTGAAGATTTTTAATTGCGGATGATAACTTTTGTTTATGATTTTTGAAATAGCAGTGGACAGCGAAAATGTGGATGACGCACATGACTTTATACTTAAACAATCATTTAAAATTCTACTTTAAAAGATTATTTGATTTATTTTAACTTTTTGAGAAATCATAAATCAAAAGACATAAAAAAAACAAGCCATAATCGATATGACAGCGTTGGATCAGCCATCCCCATCCGCAGTTGTGCGCGCGCCCATGCCTAGCTTTTGCCTGGACCGGCCTACAACGCAGGGCCACGCAAGGAGCTAAGCTAGGCGCTAGCTGAAAGACTGGGTGGGATTTTTCCGCTTATGTTTAGATTTTGATTTTAGTTTCTACATTAACTATTTTCTAAAAGATATTTTTTTAGATTAGATCTATAGAAAGATTATAGTAGAGACTATACGTTGGGCAGTTTTGGATGAATGCGCGTTTGGTTTCAGCGACAGGTTCTCTGTACCGACAAGCGACAGAGATAGGTCGAACGGCATCTTCACGCGACAGTTTAGGAGCAGATCGATCTACTGAATAAGTGTTCATGTTTTTTTTTCTTCGTCACAAGTCAGAATGGTAGATCAAAACATGCTGCTTCAATGGCCCTGATAGTCAACGAGTAAAAATCAGCTCCCACTTTGCTGCGGGTCACATGTATTAGAGGACCGTTTTTCATGCAGGTTGGCAAGAAGTCGCGGTCTCATTTTATCCGAAACGAAAAATGAAGGAATTTTGTGAACGCATTATAGGAAACATTACGGATCTTCCGGAATTCTGAAACAGCCTCAAAATTCAAAAATTTTGCATTTGCTTCTTTGGATTTTGTTTGCTCTCCCTCCAGCCATTCCAACCCTTGATCCTTGCTTGGAGATTCGTGCCACCCCTCCCTTCTCCTCCCTGCGTTGGCTCGATCCCGTTCGCTCGCCTCCGCCCACGCGCTAGTGCCCCCTCTCGCTGATTTGCGGCGCCGAGAAGCTTCTCGTGCGTGCGCCTGCGTCAGCTGCTGCAGCCGTGGCCCCCACCCCTCCAGAGCCTCCCTCTCTCGCGGCTCTGCCACCCTTCCTCGTCCTTCGCGCCAACCCGAGCGGAGGAGCTTCCCGCCGTGCACCCGAGCCCCTCCGACCGTCCGCGTGTGTTGGTGCCGTACTTGAGCCATCCCCTCCCCGCCAAACTTTGCAGAGGTTGTACACCAACTCTTCATGCCGTTCGCACCCCCTGGAACCGCCTCTCCACCTCGCTCTTCCGCGCGACGGCTCCCGAGAGATACCGCTGTTGAAACCGCCTCACTCGACCCTTTAAAGTGCAATTGCCGCTACAATCCACCTCCTGCCACTCCCACAAACCTCCCTGGGCGGCCGATTGCCCTCTCGTGCGCCCGAGCTCTGCGCGCCAGCATGCTGGTACCGTGAGTTCCCGAGCAATTCTCTTCCTTTACCGGTTAAATCCCAATTACTTGAGCTTAAGCACCACCACACCATTGCAAACTCGGCACCCACTCAATTTGACAAAGCATTCACCCTCTGTTCCCGCATCTTACGCCCCTTTTGTGCCGCCGCCACCTCCCCGAGGACAGCCCAGCTGGGCCTTCCCCGAGCTCAGACTGTGCCTCCCCAGTGATCCTCCCTTCCCAGAGATGGTGAAAACGAAGCCGATTCCACGGGAACATGTGCATATTCACCCCTAGCCGCCAAGATCCCTGCTGCCTTCTCTCCTCCCCGCGATGGCCACCGCTAATGATCTCTCTGATCCAAACCCTAAACCGGAGTCCCCTCACTCTCCTGTGCTTGTTGGCGCTAACCTTGACCCGAGAGGAGCACCGGTGAGCTCAAATCGGAGCCAGGGGCGGTGCCCTGTTTCGCGCTGGGCCGTTCGGCCAGAGGTAGACGAAGACCCCGAGCCGTTGTGTTTTCATCGGGGCCGTCCGCGTGCGATCCGGCGGTCGCTGCTCCGCGCGCCCGCTCGCTTGGCCTGCGGCCGCTCGCGCGCGCGTTGATGGGCCGAATCCGACGACCCATCGGCCAGCTCGCTCGCGCGTGCATTCTCCCGCGCGCCCGTGGACCCGCTCGTCGCCGCCGCGCGCGTTTGAATCGCGCCAGCGCGCGCGCGCGCGCCCTCAACCGGGCCGAGCGAGCGATCGTGTCTGCATCAGTAGCAAATCCGACAAATGGATTAAGTTGAGTTTCTAGCTCGGAAAAATGCCAAAAATACTCGTCGATTCGTCTCGACGATCTAAGTCCATTTCCGGCCTCCTTTGTACCAAACTACACTTCTAAAAATTTCAATCCAAGCCATTTGAATTTTATTGCATTTATTCCTTTTTAATAGACTTTTATTTCTATTTGTCCTAGCTTATGTAGACATAAGCACGGATTTGATGTTATTTTCGGTGTGTTTTTCGTTAGCTCACGACGAATCTGCGACAGCAGTGCAAGGTTTGGAGCAACCGTCGTGATCTCGATCTCGTCGAAGTCATCGACCATAAGGCAAGTTGCATGTTTTTGAACATATTGAACCCATCGCCATTGTATTATTTAATTATTATATGTGCATTACGATTAATTGCCAAATTTATTTATTTAAAATAAATGCTTAGAATGACATGTTAATTTCTAGATAATTCCTACCACTATGCAAATGCCCTGTTTACTTTGAAGGCCACATTCACCTTGACAAGTTTAGAGTTTTTAACTATTGTATAAAATAAATGTTGCTACCTCACATAAAGTAACGAATCGTTTTATTTGATAGTTAAATCAAAGAAATTGTAAAACTTGTTCTGGGGTAGGGCGGAAGTTGTGGAATCCCTGTAGTGGATGTCCACGACCCTACCCTAGGGTGGAGAGTGCAACAGACTATTTACCGGTACAGGCTCGTATATCGGTAGACAGTCGCAGTTGGCAGTCTCAGAAGTAAAGTTAAGGACTGGACCCTTATGCTGAGTCTAGAGCACAGTAAACCGCTCAACCACAAGGTGGACTCGTCAACCTGAGTCCAGTAAACTGCTCATTTTATTTAACCTCCCACAGGAGTACGGGTGTGGTATGGGCGAGTACTCGCCATGCGCACAACGATAGACCCTCACGGACTCGGGCGGTAGCGTTCCGCACTGGCCCGCGGATACCCGGTCTGGTTGTAGGATTTAATCTATCGGATGGGAACGAATTAATAAATTGAGCAGTGAAAGACTTTGATTTCTCATATCAGTCGCACACCAGCTGGCGTGTGTATATAGCTTGACATTAAGATTATGAGAAATCTTGTGGGTAAAGCTGAGCAACTCTGCAGAGTGAAATAAATTGTATTCGAATACGCCGTGCTTCCGGTTAATGAAGCTGTGTTTGATGGGTGAATCCAGCAGCAGAGGCATAAGTAGTGTTTATGATGTTTAATTGATGTAATTGACAAAGTTAATGTTTTAACCCCAATTTATTTATTATAGTTTCCGCTTGAAGTTATTTACAAATTCAAACTGCATCCACATAAAATAAATAATGAACCATGTATTCCTTAATCTTGTTGAATCCCTGCATGTAATTATTTAGGGTTTACCCCTGTAACTTGCTGGGTACAGTCGTACTCACTGCTTGCAATCAACTCCCGAAAGCAACCAGGAGATCAATGTTCAGTTCGTGGATCAAGACTCCGATGATCAGGTTTCTGCGGAGGATCCGTGGTTTTAGGCCTTAGTCGTGGTCAGGCGCGTTGTTGGGACTTTTGTGATGTAATTATATTTGGGCTTGCCGCCGTTGCGTCAAAACCTAGCCGACGTGCATTATGTGTAAATAAAATCTGGACCTCTTTTGCTTGTAAGTGTGTTCTGTTGTGCTATCACCGCTGTACGGACACCACTACTGTACATATCTGTACGGATGTGGGTTTGCTGGCGCACCCGGAAACAGGGGCGTTACAGAAGTGGTATCAGAGCAGGCTCGCTTGACTGTAGGCTAAGACCTAAGGTTGATTAGGAGTGCTATTTCATAGCAAAACCCTAATTCTAAAACTTAAAAAGAATTTACATAAAATATAAGAAATATTGCTTCCTTTTCTTTTTCTTGTGTTGTCTTATCTATCCTAGATTGTGTCGCTTAAGCTTTGTTTTTGCAAATCGTTTATGCTTAATCTTGCCTAATTTCAAATATTCGTTGTTAAGCAGATGGTGCATCTGATTCACTCCAGGCCAGAGGACATTCCAGGAGGGCCCTCGCAACTATGGGATATGCAGCAGTTTCTGGGAGCTACAGGACAGCACAAGCCAATTTTTCACTCTGTTGGTCAGTACGCAGACGATGAAAGATTTGAATGGAAGACCTGGGTTACTCTGGAACCGCTGCCAATCCGTCCAGATAGGCGTCGGCGGTTCCATGGGAACCGAATCAAGGAACAAGATGCCGTTCAGGATGCTGCCAGGCATGCAATACATTATCTCCGTGATTACTATGATGCAGAGTTTGATCAGTCTCCTTTTGATCTAGTGCCCCGGACAACGGATCAGGGGATGAATTTCTCCACTCCTGAGATGACGGAGGATGACGACCCACGTCTAGACGTGGCATCGCGCCATATGGTGTACCAAGAAGCTTTGTACTTTCGGACAGTGGACGAGAATGATGATCTTCACTACCAGTTGTACGCATCTCAGCAGGAGGTGCGCCAACTCACTCAGGAGCTCCAGCGCTTCCACATGGTGGAGGCTGGAGAAATGTCTGACTACGGGGAGTCTCCCAACGACCCCGCCCTTGGCCAGCAACAACCGCCACGCAGGAGGATGACCGCCCGCGAGTATCGCAGCCTGTTTCGTCCTTCTACATCCAGGGCCCCACCACCGCCACCGCCAGCAGATGAAGAAGAAGAAGAGGACCCTGAGGAGGAAGAGGATCCGGAGGAGCGGATCCGCTACACGGCAAGTCGTCCGCGAGCAGTGGCTGGTAGACAACAGTAGCAGCAGTGGCCATAGCAGCAAGAAGTTCCAGAGTAGTAGTGGGAGTCTAGTATGTGATAGTAGTAGTAGCACCTTGTGTAATAGACTACTTTTGTATGTAAAAAAGTTGTATCCGAAAAACCTAAGTGGTGGAGTGTCAACTTGTCTTGAATAAAGTTTATGTTTAATTATCTACTACTTTGTCTGATTATATTATCTGTACTTCGCCACCTTCCAAACTTCTTCTTCGATCTTTTCACTCTTGACCTCATCTTACTCGCTCCGTACTTACCCTAAGTTCACCGCTCTTACTTACCTGTCCATTATTTATTAAAACCTTGCTGCAAAGCTAACTGCAAGGTTTCATTTGGTAGCATCTCAATGGCAGGACAAGGGTCAGGTCAAGACAACCAACCAACAGGTGGAGGCCAACCACGAGATATCACCGCCACCTTGACTCGCATGATGGCAGTAATGGAACAAAATCAAACCCGATTGATGGAGCAACAGTTCAGACTAATAGAGCAATTCGCCGCTAGAGCTCCTATGGCTGGTGGTGCTCCACCATCCACTGGCTATCGGGAGAGTGGTCCGATCACTTCAAAGTGGGCAGACTTTCAGAAAACAAGACCGCCAATCTTTTCCACTTCACCAGATCCAATGGCAGCTGATGACTGGATCAAAGACATTGAAAGAAAATTGAAGACAGTCCAATGTGATGATAAAGAAAAGGTCCTATATGCATCCCACCAGCTACAAGGACCAGCCGCCACATGGTGGATTAGCTATCAAGCAATGAAGGAAGGCCACGACATATTATGGCCAGAATTTGAGGAAGCATTCCGTAAGGTACATATCCCTGCGGGAGTAATGGAAGCCAAGTATCAAGAATTTCTGAACTTAAAGCAAGGCAACAGTACTGTGATAGAGTATCTCCATCAGTTCAATCATCTTGCTCGCTATGCCGAAGATGAAATTAAGACTGAAGCCAAGAAGATGAGAAGATTCAGGGCAGGATTACAGAAATCATTAAAATATCATATCTCTGCAATGAAGTTTACTGATCTATCAAAAATGGTGGATAGTCTGATTTCCTCAGAAGGAGCACGGAATGAGTTGGAGGATGTTCGAAAGAGGAAGACCATGTCGACACCGTCACATTCCAACAATCCTCAGAAAGGAAGGGTTGTAACAACTCCACAGAATCGGGGACAAACTGGTCGACAGTTTGTTTGGTTGCAAAGACCTCAGCAGACAGGACAGTCACAGCAGAGCAATACTCAACCGACAGTGGCTAAATGTAATATTTGTTCTGGAAATCATTATACCCGACAGTGCCCGCAAAGATCTAATGCTTGTTATCACTGTGATCAAGTTGGTCATTTTAAAGACCAATGCCCGAAGAGAGGATTGCCTTCTGAAGTGGCAAAATTACAAACAAGAACACAACGAGATGTTAAGCCAGTCATTACTACTACAACGACACCATCAACAGGGTACTTGCAGCGCCCTACCGGCCAGAAGCAATACATACCCACCGGGATAACAACGGGGGCTCCCACAGGAACCTCTACATCAAATCAAGCAAATCAAGGTCGAAATAATTCAAAGTCAACCTTCCAAGGGAGAGTAAATCATATCACCGCCGAGGATGTAGCAGGAGCTACTGACGTCATTGTCGGTATGTTCCTAGTCAACTCAAAGTCAGCGTTAATTTTATTTGACCCTGGTGCAACGCATTCCTTTCTTTCAATGGATTTTGCTTCAAGAAATCAATTGCCACTTATTTCACTGCAAGAATATTATGCTGTGCAAACACCCGGGAATAGGATGGAAGCTCATTTCGGGTGTAAGGATTTAAATCTAGAAATTAAAGGGGTGGAGTTTAAAACCAACCTGATAGTATTGGAAATGAGAGGGATAGATATTATCCTAGGAATGAATTGGCTTACTAAAAATAAAGCCAAAGTGGATTGTGAGAATAAGACAGTAACCTTGACTAGTCCTGAAGGTCAGCAAGTGACAGTGAAGACGGATTCAAAATTTATAGAAGGTGTAAAAGGAAAGGTCAATAATATAATGGCAACAGAGGAAAGTCAAGTACCGGTAGTCAATGAGTACCCAGATGTATTTCCAGAAGAATTACCAGGCAGGCCACCAGATCGGCAGATTGAACTCGCCATAGAGTTGGTACCCGGCACCAAGCCAATTACAAAGCATCAATACAGGATGTCAGCACATGAACTTAAAGAGCTTAAATTGCAGTTAGATGATTTAAAGGAGAAAGAATTTATCCGACCTAGTATTTCACCCTGGTCAACTCCAGTTCTGTTTGTGAAAAAGAAAGATGGAAGTCTGAGAATGTGTGTTGACTACAGAGGATTGAATGCAGCGACAATTAAGAATAAATATCCATTACCAAGAATAGACGATTTATTCGATCAGTTAAAAGGTGCCAAAGTATTTTCAAAGATCGACTTGCGATCGGGTTACCATCAATTGAAAATCCGAGAGCAAGATCGAGAGAAGACTGCATTTACAACCAGATATGGATTATACGAGTTTTCTGTGGTACCATTCGGTTTAACTAATGCCCCCGCATATTTCATGAATTTAATGAACCTGGTATACATGGATCAGTTGGATAAATTTGTGGTAGTATTTATTGATGATATACTGATATATTCCAAGACTGAAGAAGAACATCGACAACATCTACACATTACTTTGACCAAACTGAGAGAACATCAATCAGATGCCAAATTACCAAAATGCAATTTCTGGTTAAAAGAAGTTGCGTTTTTGGGCCACATTATTACAGAAGAAGGAGTTAAAGTGGACCCAGAGAAAGTTAATGCAGTTATGGAGTGGAAGCAGCCTAAGACCATAACGTATAAGAAGTTTCGGGATTGGCGGGATATTATCGCGATTCATAGAATGATTCTCCGAATCGCCCGCCTACTTACCCAATTACTTAAGAAGGAAAACCCATTTAAGTGGACAAATGAATGTGAAGAAAGTTTTCAGAGACTGAAGACCAAATTGACAACAGCACCAGTGTTGATCCTTCCAAATGCGGAGAAAGAGTTTCAGATTTATTGTGATGCTTCAAGGCAAGGACTAGGATGTGTATTGATGCAAGATGGAAAGGTTGTTGCCTATGCCTCGAGGCAACTACGCCCACATGAAGAAAACTACCCAACTCATGATTTAGAATTGGCAGCGGTGGTGCACTCATTGAAGATTTGGAGACATTATTTGTTGGGCAACCATTGTGAAATTTTCTCAGAACATAAGAGTTTGAAATACCTATTTACACAACCAGAGCTGAATCTGAGACAACGAAGATGGTTGGAGTTAATTAAAGATTATGATGTGGATTTACTGGTACCACCGGGAAAGCAAATGTAGTAGCCGATGCATCGAGTAGAAAAGCATACCGCAGTATGGTTAGTGAAGTCCAGTACCCACTACGATTGCAAAAGGATATGCAAAAGCTAAGTCGACGGTAGTTAACCAAGGATTTATGGCAAGCATTGGAAATTCACCTCTTTTGTGGATCAAGTTAAAGCGACTCAAGATGAGGACGAAGAAATACAACGACTTAAGAAAAATAACCAAGAAGAGAACTCAACAGATTTTCTTGTAGATGAACAAGGGATTCTAAGGTTCCGTGATCGATATTGTATCCCCGACAAGAAAGAACTGAAGGATTTAATACTAGCTGAAGCTCACTCCTCCCAGTTATCAATACATCCAGGTGGTACAAAAATGTATCAGGATATGAAGAAAAGGTTTTGGTGGAAATCAATGAAGAAGAAAATAGCTGAATATATAGCAAAGTGTAATGTGTCAGAAGATAAAAATTGACCATCAGAAGCCAACAGGACTGCTACACCCTTTGCCAGTACCAGAATGGAAGTGGGATGATATTGGTATGGATTTCATTACAGGCCTACCCAAAACACAAGAGGGTTATGATGCTATTTGGGTCATTGTCGACCGATTGACTAAAGTGGCACATTTCCTTCCGATTAAACAAACTTATGGAAAAGATAAGCTGGCTGAACTGTATCTAACCAAGATTGTAGTATTACATGGAGTGCCTAAAAGGATTGTGTCTGATAGAGGAGCACAATTCACATCAAAATTTTGGGAGAAATTACATGAGTCAATGGGCACCGACTTAGCTTTCAGTACAGCATACCACCCACAAACTGACGGTCAAACCGAAAGGACAAACCAAATTTTGGAGGACATGCTGAGAGCCTGTACCTTGGTATATGGAGCTGCCTGGAATACCTGCTTGCCGTTTGCACAATTCTCATATAATAACAGCTATCAAGCTAGTATTAAAATGGCACCATTTGAAGCATTATATGGGCGAGAATGCAGAACCCCATTAAATTGGACCGATGCCGGAGAACGTCAATTCCTCGGCCCGCAAGTTGCTCAAGATGCAGAAACACATGTGAAGATAATCAGGGATAGAATGAAAATAGCCTAAGATCGTCAGAAAAGCTATGCAGATGTCCGTCGAAAGGACCTGAGTTTTGAAATTGGAGATTATGTATACCTTAAGGTTACACCATTTAAGAGTGTTAAAAGATTTCAAATCAAAGGAAAATTGGCTCCAAGATATGTTGGTCCTTTTCAAATAACAAAAAGAATCGGGGAAGTGGCATATGAATTGGAACTAACACCAGGACTGTCAAGAATACACAATGTATTTCATATGTCACAACTCAGAAAGTGTTTACGACATCTATCGGAAGGTATACCAATAGAGGAAATCGACTTACAAGATGACATGACATACTCGTAAGAACCCTGCAAATACTTGAAACCACAGAGAGACAAACGGGAATCGAATATTAGATTTTGCAGAGTTCAATGGAAGAATCATACTGCAGCTGAAGCAACATGGGAGAAAGAGTCTGATTTGCAGCGAGACTTTCCCAACCTGCTCCCTGGACCAAGTTAATCTCGGGGTCGAGATTCTTTTAAGGGGGGTAGGTTGAAACAGCCCCAAAATTCAAAAATTTTGCATTTGCTTCTTTGGATTTTGTTTGCTCTCCCTCCAGCCATTCCAACCCTTGATCCTTGCTTGGAGATTCGTGCCACCCCTCCCTTCTCCTTCCTCCACTGGCTCGATCCCGTTCGCTCGCCTCCGCCCACGCGCTAGTGCCCCCTCTCGCTGATTTGCGGCGCCGAGAAGCTTCTTGCGCGCGTGCCTGCGTCAGCTGCTGCAGCCGTGGCCCCCACCCCTCCAGAGTCTCCCTCTCTCGCGGCTCTGCCACCCTTCCTCGTCCTTCGCGCCAACCCAAGCGGAGGAGCTTCCCGCCGTGCACCCGAGCCCCTCCGACCGTCCGCGTGTGTTGGTGCCGTACTTGAGCCATCCCCTCCCCGCCAAACTTTGCAGAGGTTGTACACCAACTCTTCATGCCGTTCGCACCCCCTGGAACCGCCTCTCCACCTCGCTCTTCCACGCGCCGACGGCTCCCGAGAGATACCGCTGTTGAAACCGCCTCACTCGACCCTTTAAAGTGCAATTGCCGCTACAATCCACCTCCTGCCACTCCCACAAACCTCCCTGGGCGGCCGATTGCCCTCTCGTGCGCCCGAGCTCCTGCGCCGCCGCGCCCTGGTACCGGTGAGTTCCCGAGCAATTCTCTTCCTTTACCCGGTTAAATCCCAATTACTTCGAGCTTAAGCACCACCACACCATTGCAAACTCGGCACCCCACTCAATTTGACAAAAGCATTCACCCTCTGTTCCCGCATCTTACGCCCCTTTTGTGCCGCCGCCACCTCCCCGAGGACAGCCCAGCTGGGCCTTCCCCGAGCTCAAACTGTGCCTCCCCAGTGATCCTCCCTTCCCAGAGATGGTGAAAACGAAGCCAATTCCACGGGAACATGTGCATATTCACCCCTAGCCGCCAAGATCCCTGCTGCCTTCTCTCCTCCCCGCGATGGCCACCGCTAATGATCTCTCTGATCCAAACCCTAAACCGGAGTCCCCTCACTCTCCTGTGCTTGTTGGCGCTAACCTTGACCCGAGAGGAGCACCGGTGAGCTCAAATCGGAGCCAGGGGCGGTGCCCTGTTTCGCGCCGGGCCGTTCGGCCAGAGGTAGACGAAGACCCCCCCCCCCCGAGCCGTTGTGTTTTCATCGGGGCGTCGCGTCGCGATCCGTGATCGCTGCTCCGCGCGCGCGCTTCGCTGGCTGCGGCGCTCGCGCTGCGTTGATGGGCCGAATCCGACGACCCATCGGCCAGCTCGCTCGCGCGTGCATTCTCCCGCGCGCCCGTGGACCCCGCTCGTCAGCCGCCCGCCGCGTTTGAATCGCGCCCGCACGTGCGCGCGCGCCCTCACGCGAAAACCGGGCCGAGCCGGTACTGTGCTGCACTGTAGCAAATCCGACAAATGGATTAAGTTGAGTTTCTAGCTCGAAAAAATGCCAAAAATACTCGTCGATTCGTCTCGACGATCTAAGTCCATTTCCGCCTCCTTTGTACCAAACTACACTTCTAAAAATTTCAATCCAAGCCATTCGAATTTTATTGCATTTATTCCTTTTTAATAGACTTTTATTTCTATTTGTCCTAGCTTATGTAGACATAAGCACGGATTTGATGTTATTTTCGTGTGTTTTTCGTTAGCTCCCGACGAATCTGCGGCAATGATGCAAGGTTTGGAGCAACCGTCGTGATCTACGATCTCGTCGAAGTCATCGACCCGCAAGGCAAGTTGCATGTTTTTGAACATATTGAACCCATCGCCATTGTATTATTTAATTATTATATGTGCATTACGATTAATTGCCAAATTTATTTATTTAAAATAAATGCTTAGAATGACATGTTAATTTCTAGATAATTCCTACCACTATGCAAATGCCCTGTTTACTTTGAAGGCCACATTCACCTTGACAAGTTTAGAGTTTTTTAACTATTGTATAAAATAAATGTTGCTACCTCACATAAAGTAACGAACTGTCGTTTTATTTGATAGTTCAATCGAGAAATTGTAAAACTTGTTCAGGGTAGGGCGGAAGTTGTGGAATCCTGTAGTGGATGTCCACGACCCTACCCTAGGGTGGAGAGTGCAATAGACTATTTACCGGTACAGGCTCGTATATCGGTAGACAGTCGCAGTTGGCAGTCTCAGAAGTAAAGTTAAGGACTGGACCCTTATGCTGAGTCTAGAGCACAGTAAACCGCTCAACCACAAGGTGGACTCGTCAACCTGAGTCCAGTAAACTGCTCATTTTATTTAACCTCCCACAGGAGTACGGGTGTGGTATGGGCGAGTACTCGCCATGCGCACAACGATAGACCCTCACGGACTCGGGCGGTAGCGTTCGCGACCGCCCGCGGATACCCGATGCGGTTGTAGGATTTAATCTATCGGATGGGAACGAATTAATAAATTGAGCAGTGAAAGACTTTGATTTCTCATATCAGTCGCACACCAGCTGGCGTGTGTATATAGCTTGACATTAAGATTATGAGAAATCTTGTGGGTAAAGCTGAGCAACTCTGCAGAGTGAAATAAATTGTATTCGAATACGCCGTGCTTCCGGTTAATGAAGCTGTGTTTGATGGGTGAATCCAGCAGCAGAGGCATAAGTAGTGTTTATGATGTTTAATTGATGTAATTGACAAAGTTAATGTTTTAACCCCAATTTATTTATTATAGTTTCCGCTTGAAGTTATTTACAAATTCAAACTGCATCCACATAAAATAAATAATGAACCATGTATTCCTTAATCTTGTTGAATCCCTGCATGTAATTATTTAGGTTTACCCTCAGAAACTTCTTTGGTACGATCGTACTCATCGCTTGCAATCAACTCCAAAGCAACCAGGAGATCAATGTTCAGTTCGTGGATCAAGACTCCGATGATCAGGTTTCTGCGGAGGATCCGTGGTTTTAGGCCTTAGTCGTGGTCAGGCGCGTTGTTGGGACTTTTGTGATGTAATTATATTTGGGCTTGCCGCCGTTGCGTCAAAACCTAGCCGACGTGCATTATGTGTAAATAAAATCTGGACCTCTTTTGCTTGTAAGTGTGTTCTGTTGTGCTATCACCGCTGTACGGACACCACTACTGTACATATCTGTACGGATGTGGGTTTGCCGCGCACCCCGGAAACAGGGCGTTATGTATGGTATCGAGCGGGCTCGCTTGATCAGAGGCTAAGACCTAAGGTTGATTAGGAGTGCTATTTCATAGCAAAACCCTAATTCTAAAACTTAAAAAGAATTTACATAAAATATAAGAAATATTGCTTCCTTTTCTTTTTCTTGTGCTGTCTTATCTATCCTAGATTGTGTCGCTTAAGCTTTGTTTTTGCAAATCGTTTATGCTTAATCTTGCCTAATTTCAAATATTCGTTGTTAAGCAGATGGTGCATCTGATTCACTCCAGGCCAGAGGACATTCCAGGAGGGCCCTCGCAACTATGGGATATGCAGCAGTTTCTGGGAGCTACAGGACAGCACAAGCCAATTTTTCACTCTGTTGGTCAGTACGCAGACGATGAAAGATTTGAATGGAAGACCTGGGTTACTCTGGAACCGCTGCCAATCCGTCCAGATAGGCGTCGGCGGTTCCATGGGAACTGAATCAAGGAACAAGATGCCGTTCAGGATGCTGCCAGGCATGCAATACATTATCTCCGTGATTACTATGATGCAGAGTTTGATCAGTCTCCTTTTGATCTAGTGCCCCGGACAACGGATCAGGGGATGAATTTCTCCACTCCTGAGATGACGGAGGATGACGACCCACGTCTGGACGTGGCATCGCGCCATATGGTGTACCAAGAAGCTTTGTACTTTCGGACAGTGGACGAGAATGATGATCTTCACTACCAGTTGTACGCATCTCAGCAGGAGGTGCGCCAACTCACTCAGGAGCTCCAGCGCTTCCACATGGTGGAGGCTGGAGAAATGTCTGACTGCGGGGAGTCTCCCAACGACCCCGCCCTTGGCCAGCAACAACCGCCACGCAGGAGGATGACCGCCCGCGAGTATCGCAGCCTGTTTCGTCCTTCTACATCCAGGGCCCCACCACCGCCACCGCCAGCAGATGAAGAAGAAGAAGAGGACCCTGAGGAGGAAGAGGATCCGGAGGAGCGGATCCGCTACACGGCAAGTCGTCCGCCGAGCAGTGGCTGGTAGACAACAGTAGCAGCAGTGGCCATAGCAGCAAGAAGTTCCAGAGTAGTAGTGGGAGTCTAGTATGTGATAGTAGTAGTAGCACCTTGTGTAATAGACTACTTTTGTATGTAAAAAAAGTTGTATCTGAAAAACCCTAAGTGGTGGAGTGTCAACTTGTGCTGAATAAAGTTTATGTTTAATTATCTACTACTTTGTCTGATTATATTATCTGTACTTCGCCACCTTCCAAACTTCTTCTTCGATCTTTTCACTCTTGACCTCATCTTACTCGCTCCGTACTTACCCTAAGTTCACCGCTCTTACTTACCTGTCCATTATTTATTAAAACCTTGCTGCAAAGCTAACTGCAAGGTTTCATTTGGTAGCATCTCAATGGCAGGACAAGGGTCAGGTCAAGACAACCAACCAACAGGTGGAGGCCAACCACCAGATATCACCGCCACCTTGACTCGCATGATGGCAGTAATGGAACAAAATCAAACCCGATTGATGGAGCAACAGTTCAGACTAATAGAGCAATTCGCCGCTAGAGCTCCTATGGCTGGTGGTGCTCCACCATCCACTGGCTATCGGGAGAGTGGTCCGATCACTTCAAAGTGGGCAGACTTTCAGAAAACAAGACCGCCAATCTTTTCCACTTCACCAGATCCAATGGCAGCTGATGACTGGATCAAAGACATTGAAAGAAAATTGAAGACAGTCCAATGTGATGATAAAGAAAAGGTCCTATATGCATCCCACCAGCTACAAGGACCAGCCGCCACATGGTGGATTAGCTATCAAGCAATGAAGGAAGGCCACGACATATTATGGCCAGAATTTGAGGAAGCATTCCGTAAGGTACATATCCCTGCGGGAGTAATGGAAGCCAAGTATCAAGAATTTCTGAACTTAAAGCAAGGCAACAGTACTGTGATAGAGTATCTCCATCAGTTCAATCATCTTGCTCGCTATGCCGAAGATGAAATTAAGACTGAAGCCAAGAAGATGAGAAGATTCGGCAGGATTACAGAAATCATTAAAATATCATATCTCTGCAATGAAGTTTACTGATCTATCAAAAATGGTGGATAGTCTGATTTCCTCAGAAGGAGCACGGAATGAGTTGGAGGATGTTCGAAAGAGGAAGACCATGTCGACACCGTCACATTCCAACAATCCTCAGAAAGGAAGGGTTGTAACAACTCCACAGAATCGGGGACAAACTGGTCGACAGTTTGTTTGGTTGCAAAGACCTCAGCAGACAGGACAGTCACAGCAGAGCAATACTCAACCGACAGTGGCTAAATGTAATATTTGTTCTGGAAATCATTATACCCGACAGTGCCCGCAAAGATCTAATGCTTGTTATCACTGTGATCAAGTTGGTCATTTTAAAGACCAATGCCCGAAGAGAGGATTGCCTTCTGAAGTGGCAAAATTACAAACAAGAACACAACGAGATGTTAAGCCAGTCATTACTACTACAACGACACCATCAACAGGGTACTTGCAGCGCCCTCACCGCGGAAGCAATACATACCCACCGGATAACAACGGGGCTCCCACAGAACCTCTACATCAAATCAAGCAAATCAAGGTCGAAATAATTCAAAGTCAACCTTCCAAGGGAGAGTAAATCATATCACCGCCGAGGATGTAGCAGGAGCTACTGACGTCATTGTCGGTATGTTCCTAGTCAACTCAAAGTCAGCGTTAATTTTATTTGACCCTGGTGCAACGCATTCCTTTCTTTCAATGGATTTTGCTTCAAGAAATCAATTGCCACTTATTTCATTTGCAAGAATATTATGCTTTGTGCAAACACCAGAATAGGATGGAAGCTCATTTCGGGTGTAAGGATTTAAATCTAGAAATTAAAGGGGTGGAGTTTAAAACCAACCTGATAGTATTGGAAATGAGAGGGATAGATATTATCCTAGGAATGAATTGGCTTACTAAAAATAAAGCCAAAGTGGATTGTGAGAATAAGACAGTAACCTTGACTAGTCCTGAAGGTCAGCAAGTGACAGTGAAGACGGATTCAAAATTTATAGAAGGTGTAAAAGGAAAGGTCAATAATATAATGGCAACAGAGGAAAGTCAAGTACCGGTAGTCAATGAGTACCCAGATGTATTTCCAGAAGAATTACCAGGCAGGCCACCAGATCGGCAGATTGAACTCGCCATAGAGTTGGTACCCGGCACCAAGCCAATTACAAAGCATCAATACAGGATGTCAGCACATGAACTTAAAGAGCTTAAATTGCAGTTAGATGATTTAAAGGAGAAAGAATTTATCCGACCTAGTATTTCACCCTGGTCAACTCCAGTTCTGTTTGTGAAAAAGAAAGATGGAAGTCTGAGAATGTGTGTTGACTACAGAGGATTGAATGCAGCGACAATTAAGAATAAATATCCATTACCAAGAATAGACGATTTATTCGATCAGTTAAAAGGTGCCAAAGTATTTTCAAAGATCGACTTGCGATCGGGTTACCATCAATTGAAAATCCGAGAGCAAGATCGAGAGAAGACTGCATTTACAACCAGATATGGATTATACGAGTTTTCTGTGGTACCATTCGGTTTAACTAATGCCCCCGCATATTTCATGAATTTAATGAACCTGGTATACATGGATCAGTTGGATAAATTTGTGGTAGTATTTATTGATGATATACTGATATATTCCAAGACTGAAGAAGAACATCGACAACATCTACACATTACTTTGACCAAACTGAGAGAACATCAACTGTATGCCAAATTACCAAAATGCAATTTCTGGTTAAAAGAAGTTGCGTTTTTGGGCCACATTATTACAGAAGAAGGAGTTAAAGTGGACCCAGAGAAAGTTAATGCAGTTATGGAGTGGAAGCAGCCTAAGACCATAACAGAAGTAAGAAGTTTCCTGGGATTGGCGGGATATTATCGCCGATTCATAGAATGATTCTCCAGAATCGCCCGCCTACTTACCCAATTACTTAAGAAGGAAAACCCATTTAAGTGGACAAATGAATGTGAAGAAAGTTTTCAGCGACTGAAGACCAAATTGACAACAGCACCAGTGTTGATCCTTCCAAATGCGGAGAAAGAGTTTCAGATTTATTGTGATGCTTCAAGGCAAGGACTAGGATGTGTATTGATGCAAGATGGAAAGGTTGTTGCCTATGCCTCGAGGCAACTACGCCCACATGAAGAAAACTACCCAACTCATGATTTAGAATTGGCAGCGGTGGTGCACTCATTGAAGATTTGGAGACATTATTTGTTGGGCAACCATTGTGAAATTTTCTCAGAACATAAGAGTTTGAAATACCTATTTACACAACCAGAGCTGAATCTGAGACAACGAAGATGGTTGGAGTTAATTAAAGATTATGATGTGGATTTACAGTACCACCCAGGGAAAGCAAATGTAGTAGCTGATGCACTGAGTAGAAAAGCATACCAGAGTATGGTTAGTGAAGTCCAGTACCCACTACAGTTGCAAAAGGATATGCAAAAGCTAAGTCTGACGGTAGTTAACCAAGGATTTATGGCAGCATTGGAAATTCAGCCTCTTTTGACGGATCAAGTTAAAGCAGCTCAAGATGAGGACGAAGAAATACAACGACTTAAGAAAAATAACCAAGAAGAGAACTCAACAGATTTTCTTGTAGATGAACAAGGGATTCTAAGGTTCCGTGATCGATATTGTATCCCCGACAAGAAAGAACTGAAGGATTTAATACTAGCTGAAGCTCACTCCTCCCAGTTATCAATACATCCAGGTGGTACAAAAATGTATCAAGATATGAAGAAAAGGTTTTGGTGGAAATCAGTGAAGAAGAAAATAGCTGAATATATAGCAAAGTGTAATGTGTCAGAAGATAAAAATTGACCATCAGAAGCCAACAGGACTGCTACACCCTTTGCCAGTACCAGAATGGAAGTGGGATGATATTGGTATGGATTTCATTACAGGCCTACCCAAAACACAAGAGGGTTATGATGCTATTTGGGTCATTGTCGACCGATTGACTAAAGTGGCACATTTCCTTCCGATTAAACAAACTTATGGAAAAGATAAGCTGGCTGAACTGTATCTAACCAAGATTGTAGTATTACATGGAGTGCCTAAAAGGATTGTGTCTGATAGAGGAGCACAATTCACATCAAAATTTTGGGAGAAATTACATGAGTCAATGGGCACCGACTTAGCTTTCAGTACAGCATACCACCCACAAACTGACGGTCAAACCGAAAGGACAAACCAAATTTTGGAGGACATGCTGAGAGCCTGTACCTTGGTATATGGAGCTGCCTGGAATACCTGCTTGCCGTTTGCACAATTCTCATATAATAACAGCTATCAAGCTAGTATTAAAATGGCACCATTTGAAGCATTATATGGGCGAGAATGCAGAACCCCATTAAATTGGACCGATGCCGGAGAACGTCAATTCCTCGGCCCGCAAGTTGCTCAAGATGCAGAAACACATGTGAAGATAATCAGGGATAGAATGAAAATAGCCTAAGATCGTCAGAAAAGCTATGCAGATGTCCGTCGAAAGGACCTGAGTTTTGAAATTGGAGATTATGTATACCTTAAGGTTACACCATTTAAGAGTGTTAAAAGATTTCAAATCAAAGGAAAATTGGCTCCAAGATATGTTGGTCCTTTTCAAATAACAAAAAGAATCGGGGAAGTGGCATATGAATTGGAACTAACACCAGGACTGTCAAGAATACACAATGTATTTCATATGTCACAACTCCGAAAGTGTTTACGACATCTATCGGAAGGTATACCAATAGAGGAAATCGACTTACAAGATGACATGACATACTCAGAAGAACCCCTGCAAATACTTGAAACCACAGAGAGACAGCTCAGGAATCGGAATATTAGATTTTGCAGAGTTCAATGGAAGAATCATACTGCAGCTGAAGCAACATGGGAGAAAGAGTCTGATTTGCAGCGAGACTTTCCCAACCTGCTCCCTGGACCAAGTTAATCTCGGGGTCGAGATTCTTTTAAGGGGGGTAGGTTGAAACAGCCCCAAAATTCAAAAATTTTGCATTTGCTTCTTTGGATTTTGTTTGCTCTCCCTCCAGCCATTCCAACCCTTGATCCTTGCTTGGAGATTCGTGCCACCCCTCCCTTCTCCTTCCTGCACTGGCTCGATCCCGTTCGCTCGCCTCCGCCCACGCGCTAGTGCCCCCTCTCGCTGATTTGCGGCGCCGAGAAGCTTCTCGCGCGCGCGCCTGCGTCAGCTGCTGCAGCCGTGGCCCCCACCCCTCCAGAGCCTCCCTCTCTCGCGGCTCTGCCACCCTTCCTCGTCCTTCGCGCCAACCCAAGCGGAGGAGCTTCCCGCCGTGCACCCGAGCCCCTCCGACCGTCCGCGTGTGTTGGTGCCGTACTTGAGCCATCCCCTCCCCGCCAAACTTTGCAGAGGTTGTACACCAACTCTTCATGCCGTTCGCACCCCCTGGAACCGCCTCTCCACCTCGCTCTTCCACGCGCCGACGGCTCCCGAGAGATACCGCTGTTGAAACCGCCTCACTCGACCCTTTAAAGTGCAATTGCCGCTACAATCCACCTCCTGCCACTCCCACAAACCTCCCTGGGCGGCCGATTGCCCTCTCGTGCGCCCGAGCTCCTGCGCCGCCGCGCCCTGGTACCGGTGAGTTCCCGAGCAATTCTCTTCCTTTACCCGGTTAAATCCCAATTACTTCGAGCTTAAGCACCACCACACCATTGCAAACTCGGCACCCCACTCAATTTGACAAAAGCATTCACCCTCTGTTCCCGCATCTTACGCCCCTTTTGTGCCGCCGCCACCTCCCCGAGGACAGCCCAGCTGGGCCTTCCCCGAGCTCAAACTGTGCCTCCCCAGTGATCCTCCCTTCCCAGAGATGGTGAAAACGAAGCCAATTCCACGGGAACATGTGCATATTCACCCCTAGCCGCCAAGATCCCTGCTGCCTTCTCTCCTCCCCGCGATGGCCACCGCTAATGATCTCTCTGATCCAAACCCTAAACCGGAGTCCCCTCACTCTCCTGTGCTTGTTGGCGCTAACCTTGACCCGAGAGGAGCACCGGTGAGCTCAAATCGGGCGGGCGGTGCCTGTTCGCGCCGTTCGGCGGTGTAGACGAAGACCCCCGAGCCGTTGTGTTTTCATCGGGGCGCCCGCGTCGCGATCCGTGATCGCTGCTCGCGCGCGCGCGCTTCGCTAGCTGCGCGCTTCGCGCGCGTTGATGGGCCGAATCCGACGACCCATCGGCCAGCTCGCTCGCGCGTGCATTCTCCCGCGCGCCCGTGGACCCCGCTCGTCAGCCGCCCGCCGCGTTTGAATCGCGCCCGCACGTGCGCGCGCGCCCTCACGCGAAAACCGGGCCGAGCCGGTACTGTGCTGCACTGTAGCAAATCCGACAAATGGATTAAGTTGAGTTTCTAGCTCCAGAAAAATGCCAAAAATACTCCGTCTGATTCGTCTCGACGATCTAAGTCCATTTCCGGCCTCCTTTGTACCAAACTACACTTCTAAAAATTTCAATCCAAGCCATTCGAATTTTATTGCATTTATTCCTTTTTAATAGACTTTTATTTCTATTTGTCCTAGCTTATGTAGACATAAGCACGGATTTGATGTTATTTTCGGTGTGTTTTTCGTTAGCTCCCGACGAATCTGCGACAGCAGTGCAAGGTTTGGAGCAACCGTCAGCAGTCTACGATCTCGTCGAAGTCATCGACCCGCAAGGCAAGTTGCATGTTTTTGAACATATTGAACCCATCGCCATTGTATTATTTAATTATTATATGTGCATTACGATTAATTGCCAAATTTATTTATTTAAAATAAATGCTTAGAATGACATGTTAATTTCTAGATAATTCCTACCACTATGCAAATGCCCTGTTTACTTTGAAGGCCACATTCACCTTGACAAGTTTAGAGTTTTTTAACTATTGTATAAAATAAATGTTGCTACCTCACATAAAGTAACGAACTGTCGTTTTATTTGATAGTTCGTCAGCAAATTGTAAAACTTGTTCTGGGGTAGGGCGGAAGTTGTGGAATCCCTGTAGTGGATGTCCACGACCCTACCCTAGGGTGGAGAGTGCAACAGACTATTTACCGGTACAGGCTCGTATATCGGTAGACAGTCGCAGTTGGCAGTCTCAGAAGTAAAGTTAAGGACTGGACCCTTATGCTGAGTCTAGAGCACAGTAAACCGCTCAACCACAAGGTGGACTCGTCAACCTGAGTCCAGTAAACTGCTCATTTTATTTAACCTCCCACAGGAGTACGGGTGTGGTATGGGCGAGTACTCGCCATGCGCACAACGATAGACCCTCACGGACTCGGGCGGTAGCGTTCCGCACTGGCCCGCGGATACCCAGTCTGGTTGTAGGATTTAATCTATCGGATGGGAACGAATTAATAAATTGAGCAGCGAAAGACTTTGATTTCTCATATCAGTCTCACACCAGCTGGCGTGTGTATATAGCTTGACATTAAGATTATGAGAAATCTTGTGGGTAAAGCTGAGCAACTCTGCAGAGTGAAATAAATTGTATTCGAATACGCCGTGCTTCCGGTTAATGAAGCTGTGTTTGATGGGTGAATCCAGCAGCAGAGGCATAAGTAGTGTTTATGATGTTTAATTGATGTAATTGACAAAGTTAATGTTTTAACCCCAATTTATTTATTATAGTTTCCGCTTGAAGTTATTTACAAATTCAAACTGCATCCACATAAAATAAATAATGAACCATGTATTCCTTAATCTTGTTGAATCCCTGCATGTAATTATTTAGGGTTTACCTCAGAACTTGTTTGGTACGATCATTTCATCGCTTGCAATCAACTCCGAAAGCAACCAGAGATCAATGTTCGATTCGTGGATCAAGACTCGATGATCGGGTTTCTGCGGAGGATCCGTGGTTTTAGGCCTTAGTCGTGGTCGGTAGCGTTGTTGGGACTTTGTGATATAATTATATTTGGGCTTGCCGCTAAGGCGTCAAAACCTAGCCGACGTGCATTATGTGTAAATAAAATCTGGACCTCTTTTGCTTGTAAGTGTGTTCTGTTGTGCTATCACCGCTGTACGGACACCACTACTGTACATATCTGTACGGATGTGGGTTTGCTGGCGCACCCGGAAACGGGGGCGTTACAAATTCCTTTGAACTTCTTCTGCTTCAAACGTGATGACTGAGCACGAGAATACGTTAAAGGTACTTTTAGGCCCCCTCATTACCGTTTTTTCTCAACGTTAGCTATCGATTTCTGCGTCGAAAACACTGTAGCAATTTTGTCTTTTTGCTCTTTTTGTTTGTTTTTTGAATTTTTGAGTTTTATTTTTTTTCCTGTATTCCTTTGCATTGTCCGTTCTAGATTAGCGTTCCGCTTTTATTTTTATATTTTTTTTATATTTAATTATGCATAATAAGTCAACTTAGCTACAATAAAAAAATAAGTCAGTTACAGTAAAATTTTAACAAAAATCAAAAATCACCGCTATTACGAACGCTACCGTAGAGTGCCACGAAATTCTCGACTTGAACTGCGATCTTCACGAGTATGGACGGTTGAAATCAAATATGATCGATATACGTTTGCTTGAGAAATATTGGACGTGGATTTAGCATGGCCGCTAGCCACTCGAATTCTGTACCAACTTTGGTTCTGTTATTTTAATCTTTAACTTTTTTAAAAAAAATTAAAATAAATAGAACAACTTCTTAAAACAGATTGTTCAAACAATTTTCAGAATCTAAAACGCCTTCTTCCTTTGTCGGCAAGCGCATCAGCATATATACACCCTTTTGTTTTTGTCCGACGGAACATATCGCCTGTGGCATCTCCGTTTGCTCGATTTAGGCTGTCATACGTAAGACCACTTACTATGTTAGCACTACCCGCATCATGTCAAGAAATGAATCGAATTCCTCGTTGGATTATTGTACGGTTTGAGCGAACCTTTCATCACCGCGCTGACCCAGGCGCTCCGCTCTGACCCAGCCATGACCCGCCTTGCCCCCGCAAGTGGGCGCGGGTCCGAGGCGGCCCCGCCCCACTCCACCCGTATCATATAAATTGTTAGGTCTAGATGCATTGCTTGATTCTCTAAGCTATGGACTAATTATGAACTTTTAACAAGATTTCTTAAACTCTTTATTATTATGTTAACAAGCTTGTCTCTAAGCATTCTATGTTTCACGATAATAACTCCATCAAACATGAGTTGGTAAAATATGTTGTAAATATTGCGGTATAAATATATATTTAGATTTAATTTTAGCATATTCACTAAAGACATAATCATGATATAAAAGGTATATAAATGACTTGACTACCATATAAGCATATGAATTTTCTAAACCATCCAAATTGAAACATATACCCAACAAATATATCTTGTAAGAGCCTAAAATCAGCATATATATATATGTATACAATTTAAGTCAAACCAACTGAATGCTGATAACAAAATGAATATAACATGTACGACTAAATTTAACATGTTATTAATATTTTGAATGTTATAATATGCTCTCAGAAGGCTAGTTGCATAAGATTCATTCTTGATCATCTCCACTATGACAAATATTAATCTTGATTATATATGACAGTTGTAGATTAGTTTTTGATTATATATGACAAATATTAAAGGAGATTACTGGATCATGATCAAATGTTACTAAGCAGTACAACTAAATGCTATAATCAATCTAACCTCTAACTAGACTGAAAATATTGATTATAACAAAGCAACAGAACTCGGCTACAACTGAAGGCTAACTCTTGTACTGATATAATATCAAGTATAGCCGATTCAACGATCTGAGTAAACACAATAGTAAAGATAGCCATAAGCTCAATATCAATCTACCCTCACATTCATAAATAATCTCAGAAATATGTCATTTCATCACAGAGCAATTATTATTAGCCCACAAAATCACTTTGCACTTTCTTTAGAACAGACATCCGTAAAGAGCAGTAGCAAAGTAAAAAGAATGTTACAATACTCACAACACCAGTGATACTCAAAACCACTGAGAAGAAATCAGAGCAAGACACACCTCAAGGCGCTGTCCTACAAAATCAAGTGCCTCGCTTTGCCGAGCAAGAAGACGAAGATTGACGAAGAGACAATAACAGTTTTCACACCACGGCAAACCAAAGGTGAAGTCGAGGGTCGGAGACGCTACACAGGACCACCAAAACACATTCAGCCGAGTGCACTCAAGAACAACAAGGAAGAAAGCTAAAGAGAAGGAAATACGAGATCTGAAGATGAGATGCTCACGAAGGAGTAGATGGCGCCTTTAAATAGAGGTGGCAAGGGGCTGTGGTGTGGTGGCTACTAGCGGCCAGCTCCGAGGAGCCCGGGCTAGCTCGCGCCTCCACCGCCGCCTCTCCTATCGTCGTCTCCCCATTCGCCACCCACATCGCCCACTGAGACGAATCCAGATCAGGGTGAAGCGCCGCTCGGGGAGGAAACTAGGTCTCCTCCCACTTACCCCTTCGGAGTAAGTTCGGACGGTCCGAACTTAGCCTCGCACAAGTTTGGACGGTCCGAACTCGCCCCTGTGCAAGTTCGGACGATCCGAACTCGCCCTTGCACAAGTTTGGACAGTTCGAACCCGCACCATGAGTTCAGACGGTCTGATCTCTCTCGTTGTGAGAGATCGAACAGTTTGAACTCTCCCGCGCAATGCACGCCCGTGAGGGCTTCGACCCTTTGCCTTCTTTTGTCCTACCGACAGGTAGGACCCTCATTTTTTTCCTTTATCAAATTGGAAAATTATCAGTTTGCCCTCAGGAGTCCAACAAAATATTCTCTAGATACGAAAATGCATTAAACTTTAAACCCACCCTAAGTGGGCGGGGCACCATTGACTAATCAATCCTGCCTCGCCTTGACCCAACAATAGCTAGGGCGAAGGTGGGTCAAGCAAAAACCCGCCCCACCCCATGTAGACCTCTATCTTTATTACAATGAGTAAAAAAACTCACCTACTATCGCCTTTGCCGGTTGACTCACCTAGATGACAATAAGGACATCTAAGTTGGAGATTGCCACCGGAGTGAGTTGGATGCAAATAAATATCCTCGTATTTCTTTCGACAAACAAAATCAATATCAACACGGAGATCCTTGACAATCTACTTATTTGTGTTGCCGTAATCGTCGATAGTCATGTTGTTGGCACTAGATCTGAAGTTTACGACGAGGAAGATGAAGAACCAAAGTACATTCATCAACTCATGGACTAGGTGGTAACAGGTTGTTCACCCGGGTTTACAATGCACAAGATAGGTATTTATGTACTCTATCTGGTTCAAATTATAAGGCCTACAATTTTGCAACCTTGATTCAAAATATAGACATACATGCATATTTAATGACATTTTCTCTATTTTGTTCTTATTTATCTCTCCCCTCTCTTCAACATTTACATGTAAACACACACACACACACTAACTATTCTCTCTGTTATTCCATAGACATTAACACCATGTACGAGATGATCATTTCTCTTTTCTATTCTCTTGGTTTCATAACCTCCTTAATGCCTGTGTTTGACTCGATCATGTAAAGCCAAGGGCAAAATGAGAACATCACTTGCAGAAAAATAGCAACAGAGAAGAAAAGAATGGAAATAGGTGAAAATGGCATTTTAGAAAACAACAAGGAACCGAGTAGCATATTTCTAATTTCAAGCAACTGGGTGGCATTCTCTCAATTGCCATGTTTTGAAGTAATATCTATCAAATTTTGCCCTAAATTTTTTTTGCAGGGATTAACTTGTGTTATTAATATAAACCAGACGAGCTCTACGAGAGAAAAAAAATAAAAACCTTTCGATTAAGCAAGAATAATATATGCTAGTGCTCCATCATGCGTGACAGGATCACGAATAACGTTGCGTCGCATACCTGAATTATATTGCCTTTATCGCCCAATGTAACGCATAAGGGATGTGTTCAAATGTATCACAGGAGAGGTCGATCGACTTTAATAAAGTGCTCCTGAGACATGTTCCAATCGAATTAAATCAAGGCATTAGGGACCTAAAGCCGCCGTCGCACAAGGGGCGTCACGTGGACGCACGCGCTTTGGAGGCCACTTGGTTAAATTAAAATTTAATGGTTTATAATTAAATTGTATTGTAGCTAGTTAAAGTTATACTATAATTGACCATGACTTATTTAATGTAATTAATTTTTAAAAAATCTAAAAATAAAAAAATAGGTTAAACCATCACGTATAATATAAACGAATATAGAAAGGAAAGAACTAGTAAAAAAACTCAAAAAAATATCGAAAAGCTAAAAAAAGATGAAAATTATGAATAATAAAATATAAATAAGAAGCTAAAAACTTAAATCCAAATGAACGTCCTTGCTTATCCGAAAGCACGTCGATCGATCGCTGCAAGCGCGCTGCATGTGCCCCAAGTTGCGCATGATCTACGTCCATGGAAGATGATGCTCGGCCGTCCAACATAGTAGTACCTAACACTCTAGAACGAGACATGCTAAGCATACCAAGAGGAAGAAGCCTAGGCCTTAGTGCAACAAAAATCTCCAAAAACATCTCATTAATTAATTGGTGGCCGGGTGCATATCAAGTATAGTATACCTACTCAGCGATCAACTTGGTGTGCATGGATGAAAGGTTGATCATGTGCAAACAATGAAGCAAACAGTTATCAAGAGATCACAATTCATTTGTGGCTACGCTCTCTGTTCCCAGGTAGATGTTTCAGACATCTCTACGGTCATCGATAGACCCCATGTCATGTTCTAACAAGTCCTTGATGAATTTTAATAGAATTAAGGTTTGTATTTTCTTTTGGAGGAAGGCAAGAGGGGGCTATATAAAGTGATAAAGGGTGGTCATAGAGAACATAATTAATCAAGTAACAAAGCAAAGAAGTTACTCATCTAAAGGTAGGGATGCATGAGAGTATTAGAAATTAGGTTATTCTTTATCATTATATTCTTGTATAGAGTAAGAATCCGAAGGTTCAAGAATCCGAAGGTTCTAAAAGATTCGAGAGGATTATGAGAGTATGACAACCTCTTGTATTCTTTTGAAGTTATGCTTAAGAAATTTGTGGTTGGTTTCGTCAAATATTTTCTCTCTTATCGTGATTGCTTTATCATCATTATTTTGGTTCCGTAATAGCTCAAATTTGAGTGAAAAATTAAAATTTTCTTGAATTTCAAAAACTTTTGTTGCAATTCAAGATTATCAAAACTGTCTCAAATTTAAATTTTAATATAAAATCCCTTGGCTCAAATATCGAATTTCTAAAATTTATTTGTGTGCTATTCAAAATCTTTGAAAATCCTTGTGTGAAAATCCTTCCTAGATTTAAACTTTTAAATTCAAATCAAGAATTTATTTGCAAATAAAATTGCCAAGCCTTTCTTTCCCTCCCCCTCTCTTATCGTACATGTTAATTAAATATTTTTTAAAAAACTAACATCTGTTATCGTACTATTTCAGTTAGAAATCATAGACAAATGCTAAAATCCACGTCATTTTTTATTCCGAATGGCGATACTGCGAGCACCGTGCTGTCCATCTCGGCTAAAGATGGCAACGGGTAGATACCCACTGGGTATTGCCAACCCGTACTCGTACCCGATACCCGCACCCGCTACAATACCCGCACCGCACTGGTATAAAACCTACACATACTCGCACTTTGCCGCGGTATTTATACCCGACGGGTAACCCATACCCGAATTGATAAAGGTATATACGAGGCACATGTATATACGGGCGCGGGTATTTCCATTAGCTTCGTTTCGAATATATATATATGTGCCACATGTATATGTACCCGTTGTTATCTCTAGTATACACCCGACCAGGTATATTTTACCCGCGGGTATGCGGGTACGGGTAATATATACTCACACCCGTATCTGCATACCCGATGGGTAGAGTTTTTACCTATTAACATACCCGCAGGTGAAGATATCTTTTCATACCCGCCTTCTGATCAAATAAAATCCATCAGGTACTCGGGTTTCGGATACTCGAATTTCGGGAACCCGTTGCCATCCATTCTCGGCAGTGACCCAGTCATGTCCACTTCAAGCCGGGCCCCATCTCTACAGGCAAAGGCTTGGGCAGTTGAGCGTTTGGGAGCGCCCTGTACAGCTGTACTGACCAGTGTGCTGCACGTGCCACGAAGCGACCCCGATCATTACTCCAAGCACAGCTCCACGAAGCAACAGCATGCAAGCGCCATCCTGTTTTTTCTCTTTTTTGAGAGTACAACGTGCTTTGATATGCATTGCTTAACATGCTCATCAATCTATAACCAGATTTGGGGCGTTCGTTTTAGCGATGATTTCTGATTTTTGACTGAAATTTTACTGTAGCTGATTTTTTTTTACTATAGCTGATTTGACTTTTTAGGTATAATTAATTTTAAAAAAATGTAAAAATAGAAAAAATATGTTAACCCATTAGGGACAATACAAAGGAACACGAGAAAAAAAAATACAAAAAAGCCTAAAATGTCTAAAAAAATTCAGAAAAAGACGAAATACTAAATAGTGAAAAAAAAAACAGAAACTAGAAATTGAAGCTGAAAAAAGCCAAAATGAGCGGAAAACTCACCTAGGGTTTCCTAACATATCGGATCGCTTAAGTAGTAGAGTAGTACAAACTTTCTGCCCATATGCATGAAATGCTATAGCACTAGCAGAAGAAATGTATGCAGAGGAAGCAAAGCTTTGCCAGACAAGGCATGAATGCCTCACACGAGGACATGTGCAACCATTGCACAATCTTGCATGGTAAGATGGAACCAATGGCTTGTTGCTCCTACATATCAACCGAAAGCATGGATGAAACTAAGATGCACATAGATCCATTCTGCCTTGGAAGATCGACCA
This sequence comes from Melocanna baccifera, assembly GCA_036346265.1. NCBI lineage: Eukaryota > Viridiplantae > Streptophyta > Magnoliopsida > Poales > Poaceae > Melocanna > Melocanna baccifera. Next base: position 16,163,686 of record CM070693.1, read on the forward strand.
GTGCACAAAAACATCCTGTTCAGCACATAATGAATTGGCCAATATGGTGCCTCTCCTCCAGTACAAGTCGCTTTTGCAAGCCTTCACAGGCATACAGCTCTATAATCTAAAAGGAAAAACCAATTGTGATTCTTGAACGATAGGTCACCAACTCACCGTTGCATCTGTAAAAACCATCCCTCTCCAACGCCTGCACGGTAAATATTAAGCGATGGCAAGGTCGCTGCAGAAAACTTTAATTGAAGACCTTATATTGTCACCTGATATTTGTCACCCGCTATGTCGACAATGGTGACGTTGTTTACACATGCCAGCAATGCGTGACGATCAGCTCATCGTTGCGCTTCAGCCTCCATGCTGGACTTGTGTGTCACTACTGGTAGACGTAGAAACCGAGTCTTTAGTGGATTTGTGAGCTCGCTGAGGAGACCTGCTTGTCCCAGGGCTTTTGGGTTCACCCTTGCGCTTTCCACCTCCCATAAGCCCAAAAGCAACTGCTTCCAGAGCTCTTGCGGTGGGAGGCCTGTTTCTGGTTCCATGCCTCCGAGAATTCACCTGCGAAGCCAGATCAGGTTGAGGGCTAACAGGTCCTCCGGTTGCCTCTGAAACACCACGAACCATCTCGCTATTCCAAATGGAGGGAGCTTTGTCAGCCTTCATGCAATCATGCTTGTCTGATGAAGTGATGCATACGCCTGTGCTTGTCTTAACATCTGGTTGTGTCTCCAGTTTAATCTGATCAACCAAACTACTAACCTGAGCCCCTTCTTTGGCAAATTTTGTCTCATCAGCCGTATTCTTTGAATGAACTTCAGCCACGGCATCTACCTTACACTCAAATGACTTGTCCTCATTTAAGCTCGCCACATTCATCTTCTGATTTGACCTGTCAATGGTAAGAAAGATCGATGCATCTATCTTCTGCTCACATGGCTTCTCCTTTGTGGAACAGCTCACAATTGCTTTGGTTTGAAAAGTACCACCACCAACAACAACAGCTGGTTTTGATGAAGTCAACAGTGGCTTGATTTTCTCTTTCTCTAAACCACCACCTTTTGAGAAAGAAATGCTACGTCGGCTGGTCTGGTCATTGCTACAGCTAGATAATCTTCTGCGCTTGGACACTGGGGATAAATATTTGCGCCTTTCAGTTTTTGTTTTGAGGCCAAAGAAGTTTGTCAAATCAATTTTGTCACTATTGCCATTAGAAGAATGACCACTAACTGGAAACACTGAGCATGTCGCAGTCACCATGCTTTGCAGCGAATCCACTTGGTTTTCTTTGTCTGTATTGTATGCAGAAACCATTTCAATGTTATTCGCATCAGCTGTAACTCGTCCACAATCTTCCTGGTCATTTGATGGTCTATCATCTGGATCTTGCTCCTCTGAGGAACTGGCACTCACCATATTATGTGAACGATGTGAAGGGGCAAAACTAATATTTGCATCAGCAGGTAAGTTCCTCAGCTCCCTCACTTTGAAGGGCTCTTCCCCTTGGACCAAGGTAGTATCAATTATTGTAAACTTTGGAAGCTCCTGATAACTATCTGAAGGACTATCTTGGTTCAGTTTCATATCTGTGGCACAGCCATTTTTCTCAGCAGTAACACCATTGTCCATTCCATCAACCTCTAGCTCAAGAAGTACAGGATCTGCTGCCACTCTTTTAAGGACATCGCTGATAGAATCAAAATAATGAGTGCCTCTAGCAAGCTTACTTCTTGAGAATTTTTTTATACCTGGCACAAGAAACACAAGGCAATTCTTAGTTGTGCTAACATCTTTTGGCTGCTCTGAATGCCACCCTCTTGCAAGCAAACGGGGCCAGACAGCTTCCCAAAAAAGATCATTTGATCTTGTCTTGCTTCTTCTGAAATCACCTGTTAAGAACTTGATTATATCTTCCGAAGCTAGTGAGGAACAATCTTTGCCTGTAGGCATGTCGGGGTGAACAGAAAGAACATGGTTTGGTTTAGATGGGTCCAGAACAAACCCAGTCAAATCATGCTTCCCTTTACCAATCCCAACAGCCTCCACAAAAGCTTCTGTTCCAACAGTGGATTTCAGAGCAAAGACAAAATCCTCTAAAGAAGTTTGGCCATCACTGAAAGATTTAAAAGCCTGCAACAAGTGAAAACAATACAATTCATGTGGCAATGGATGATAGAAGACAAAGAACATACTTTGTTAATTTTGACAACGCTTGGTGCGTAAGAAAACTTGGCATCCATGAATTATGTTGAGAAATATTTGGTGAATGGAACTAATGGTTCTTCTGTGAAATTAAACTAGGCAAAATAATTGTCTAGTGTACTAATCCTGGGAGCAATAGCTTAAACAATGCAAAGTAGTTTTAACAAAAAAAAAAACTAGATCAAAGCACAGAAAATCACAATACCAAAATGCAGTGCACCTGCTATGGCTTCAGTTTTCAGGTTTAACTGTTTAAGGTTCATATTCTTAACTGGAAACCTCATCATAGTAGTTAGATATACTGATATACAAGACCAACCAAAACATAGGTAATGATGCTTGGACAACCCTCCAAACGATTAAGTGAGTCAATCCAACTATGATCGTTCTATGACATATGATGTGAATAATTATTTAAATAGCTAAACAGATTAACTCAGTTGACCGAACATTGGAGGAATATAAAATGGAGAAAAAACAAGCTCAAAAGTGTTACTTTGAACAATGTAATTGGCTGCCATAATGAACCTAACAAGAAATACTGCAAAAATTAGTTAGTGCTGAAACCGAGGTTTAGAATAATAGAACCTCAACTGATCATGAGGAAGTTTCATATTGAGCAATTTCAATATCTAAATAATCAGCATTCAGCAAACTACAATTAAAAGGCAAAAGAGATAAAATTCTTGCTAATTGCAACATACCTCGACCAACGAATCATGAGCTTCTTTGAGGATTTTAGATTTCAGGCGAGATATAAGCTCCTGTTGTCGCCAACCTGTAAAAATGCGTTCCCCGAGAATGCATCTCCTAGTTCTTGCTTTTCTGCAGTCTGACCATCTTTTATACGCACCTCTTTTGTAGAACTTTCCATAGTAGTAGGAAAGCACATCTCCAACAGCCTTACTACCAAGAAACCTGCTCAACAGACTGAGATTTTTGCCAAAAATGTAAAGCCCAAGAAGGAAACATTCTGCTTCAAGATCACTCCAAAGGAAAGTGGATGAATCAGGCAGTGGAGTAAATTGTTCAATTTCCCCTTGCTGCGTCGTTGGCTTATTAGTGAGGTTGAGGCCTTCTCGAGTAGAACATGGAGCCAATATTTCATCATGTGTTTGATTACTGTCAGATTCTATCTGACCCACAGGTACCACTGGATGTGGATCCTTAAATGTTGAATCGCATCCACTCGTGTTATTGCTGGTGGGACAAATTGAGGTCGTCTGACTTTCCTCGTCCCTGCTGCTGGCTCTTGCCTCGGTTTCTAAAGAATGCTGCTTTCGTAATTCCTCCTCCTTATTGACTTCACTTGGTGGTACCCACAAAATTGGAATAGCTAGCCCAACCACGATAGGGTAATCATAACCAAGTACCATGCAACTATCAAGTGAGCCTGTCATGAGCTGACAGCGCTCATCCTCTGTGACCAGATTGGGGATTTCTGCCTGGTGCTCACTTCCAATGCATGGACATACTGGTAAGTCATCATATATCACATCTGAAGCAAGAGAAGCTTCTAAAGATGTTTGGTGTTCATCACTGTCTTCAAGTTCAAGCGACTCCATCTATCAAAATTAGAACAAATAAATGTAATTTGTTAAGAGATATCACATTGATATAAGAACATGTACAGCATCAACACAAGTAACTAAGTTGGCTATGTAGTATCTGAAATAGTGAAATATACTATATGCAACAGGAAAGTAACTAACAGTACTAGTCCACTACCTTCACAGTGAGTAGCTGAAGTAGAAATACAGCCTATATGGCATGAATAATGCAACTACACCGAATTGTACCCTACAGTTCTACTTAAGGCCCCTGAAGTAACCCACATTTCATGAAACCACTCTCATATAGAATTGGGGGTGGGGGAGTTTTAAGAAAAGGGGTTAACTTTTCCCAGGTACACCAAATCATTTGCAAAAGGCTTGTTAATGGCACAATTTCCAGCCATGCAAGCATCGATAATAGAGATCAAACGCCATGACAGCAAGGACCATCAGGCCGATACCTACCAAGTTCCAACAGCTAATGAAACCTAGTGTGTGCATTGCATCGCGCACACACAATCACTTACAGGCAGCAAATGGAGGCAATGCCTATCATGTATAACCACTTGATGAGGAGGGGCCATCGTTTGACATAACTCACAAGTGTAAAATGTTTCACAAAATAAACAAAGCTACCGTCATGACAGATTGAATCACTGGATATCAATACCAATTCTTATTGGCATACCTATCATCAACCTAGTGGCTACGACGCTGCCGAACTCTCAATCGCTTGCAGCCTCGACGCGAGGCTACAGCACACGAATCTGGGCCACCAAACCAAGCAAAATCGAGTCATTTCCTAGGATACAGCACACGAATCAGCACCACCACCCCGACCCACCCAATCCAACTCACGACAGCGCATCCCGTAAAACGCCACCGACACCAAGCCAGCTACGGGAAACCCCGACATGGAGCGACCAAGCCGAGCCGTTCAGACAATCAAATCCATGCCCGAGCGGCCGGGCCTGCTCCAAGAAGGCGCGCGCACGAATACAAACCTAGAAATCTCGTCATGGATGGCGTGATCACGGAAGGAACCACCACGGCGGCACGGGCAAACCAAACCAAGAACAATCCCACCGGCAGGCACCAACCACACCAAGAACGCGAGACGCGCCACCAAACAACAGCAGCATCCTAAGTAGGAACAAATGCAAGATTGGAGGAGTGAGCAGAGCAGCCAAGAAACCTTAGCGTTCATGCACGCGAGCCGCTGCCCTCCACGCGAAGCCTCCCGGTTCCGAGCACGCCGGGCCTCTGATTCTCTTCACGCAAAGGCAAGGACCAGGAAACGGACTCCGTATCCGGACAAACGACAGAATCTGGCCCCCCGAGAAGAGCCGCGAGATTCGGCGGCGGCCGCGAGAACCGAGAGCGCAAGAAGTACAGACCAGCACGCCGCGAGGAGAATACGGTGAAGCTCTCGCCTCTCGGCGCGGTGGTGTGGAGGCAGAGACGGGGAAGGGGGGGGGGTCGGGCTTTAAAGACGAGCAAGAGGAGAGGAAGAAAGAACGGTGACAGCGAGAGAGATTGGTGGTGGTGTGGTCAGGGAAGACCAGCAAAGCCGCGGGCCGGGCCGAAATCACAACGGGCCGCCTGGTCTGGCGTTGGAGCTTGGCGAGTGTAGGGCACGACGTGGAGTGCAGTTTTTCTAGCATGCGCTGTTAGTACTGGCTTTTAAAAGCTTTTTCTCTATAATAAATAGTTTTTATAGTATTTAATTTTTAAATAAAGTATCTTTTTAGATAAAATATACTAGTTAATTATAATATATATTATAGTAACTTTATTTATATCTACTAAAATCGTATGCGAATATTCCTTTATAAATTTTTTATAAACTATTATTATTTATAAATTAAAGTTAAACATTATAGACAAAAGATAATATAAACAGGCCCACGCGCTGTGTGTATGAGCCGTGTAGTAGCTTCTTGTCTTTTTTGTTAATGGTCATGTAACCAATCCCGATCTCAAGTTTGTTGTTGGTCTAAGTCCAACTTTTAGTCAAGCGTGGTATTGCTATTGACATGGAAATCAGGACCAAATGTTCCAAACCTAGCTTGATCTAATTTGACTCGATACAAGGCAAGCTTTGCAGTGAAAGATGCCTGGCTGAACGCCCTAACCTTTCCATGCAACCGCAAGTTGCAGGTCATGGTCTCTTTTTTTTTTCAGATTATAGCTCATAATTTCTCTTGAATAAATAAATAGAACAATTTTTTATCGTCATTTCGAATCGACTTATTATGATAACTTTTTACAAACAGCTTATTAGCTTATCAATTTTCAGTATATTCACACGAGTACTCACACTAACACTAAAAGTCATAAGGCATAATTAAAAAATACACACTCTATATCTAACTAGCTTGCTTGCTTTCGAAAATTTCTGACCTTGAACTTTTCTGATCCTTGAAGCTAAGGCTTGAAATACTCAAATGGATGCTATGGAAGTTGCAAATTTAGCAAGCTGAGCAAGGTTCCTATGCATATGAAATATTATAGCTACCAAACGAGGACTATTGGGAGAGTAATCCTCACCATGGCCAGTCAACACATTGCACCAGAAGACATAATAATCGCGCTGCCACGTGATTGATCTGAGAGGGCTGTCGTTAGGGAAAGAACAAGGTGCCCTTGCGATTGTAGAATCAAATATGGGCATTTATATAAGAGACCTTCTCATGGCTATAAATGTATGTTTTAAGGTGCCATAAGGGGGATATAGCTCATTTTTTCTCGCAAGACAAGTCTATGTAACACAAACTCCTATCTTCACGGTTTCTAATGCTCCAAACAGCCCTTTTATGGTCTTTTTGTACCTCTATTATTTACTGTTTGATTTGTAACTATAACAAAGACATTATATTGTATGAATGACGAAGGCATTAAGGTTGGTCAGGCAAGGCGCTAAAAAATAGAACCATTAACAAGCAGGTCCTATCAAACCAAAGCTATTAGATGAAGGCGTTCTTGCAAACAGTTCTTGGTGTTCATCCTGCACATAAAAGATTAATGATGTTAAGCACATAATGAACCGGTCAGCGTGATGTTGTGGGGAAAAAAAAGCTTGTTAGTGGAACTTATTGGATCAGCTCAAAAATTACTTCAATTACATTTATTAATCCTGTTCATTTTAGTTTTTCAGCGACTTTTAGCTTTTGGTTTCTCTCAGCAATTACTATTTATTAGATAAATAAGACATAACTAAAAACTATAAGCCATAGCTTAAAAGAACATACCAATTAATTGGTTAAATATTAAAGTAAGTCCATTGCAAATAAAGTTAGATTTTGCTCTGACTGACTCGACTGGTTAGCACTACCTGGATCTGGATTCTCTCTGATGGCCAAATAAAGGTTAGGGAAAGCACCAAAACCATCAGGAATGCTATTCTTGACGGTTCCCCGCAGATATTTTCCAGTGGGGCTGCCTAGGCAGGGATAAAACAGAATATCTGACATATAGCCCGTCAGGGATAATTTCCTGACGGCAATCCCTGACAGTACCCATCAAGGAAGTAGGCTTCCCATCAGGTTGGGCGCCGGAGGAACAAAGCATTTTCTCTTGACGGATGAAACCGTCGAGGGAATCCATTTTACTTCCCTGACGGTCATCCTAACCGTCAGGAAAGCTATACCACCAACAAAAAATATAATGTAACAAAAGGACTGAAAAATCTAACAAATATTTAATTCGTACAAGCTATATCATCATCAGCTATAGCATATTTCCACCATTATCAACAGTACATATTTGAGGCATCAGTGCATACATACACATTACTAAAAACATACAACTTAGGGAGTAAACCAAATAAACCCCCCTTTTGGTGTGCAACATACAGACATTACATGCCTCGTGAAATTTACATATTTCCACAACTAGGGTTGAACCAGGATCTACATGACAACTAAAGAACATGGCAACTGAAAAACACTGCTTGAACCTGGACGCCTGGTTGATAAATGATCAGTGGAACCTGGACACATGACAACTAGTTAAGATCGAAGTGTCTTAAAAAATTGATAAATAATCAGTTGGATCATGGAGTATGAATTGTAAGAGCAGTGGGTTTCTTTGCAGACTATATGTATGCAGCTGAAACTGTACAAAGCAGAAAATCTTCACATGAGAATGCACAGGAACTTCACATCAGATAGCACAACTGATTCTGAAACATTTTCTTTACTACTTTAAAAGAAGGAGTTGGTGGTTGATGAGTCCTCTCCTATATCTCTTCTCAGCCATTTGATCTGAACAATAAAATCTTAACCGCCCCTTTCCTCTCCCCCCTCTCTCTCTCTCCCTCCCTCTCTCTCTCGTGATCTAACTGTTAAAGTTTTTCCGTTGCAACGCACGAGCACATGACTAGTCTAATCTCAAACATTTGAAATTGACAGAGTGTGCGGCAGTACTATAATATTGACAACAATATTTTCCACTGGAGTCCTACAACAGGTTAGCTTAAAAACTCATGCACATGCCGATGTACATGCAGAAAAGAAATCATTTAGAATACATGATACTACAGGCCCTGAATACAGATAGAAATAGATCATTTAGATTAGCATGCGGCTAGAACTTCAGATGCTATAACAATGTACCACAAAGAATGCTTGAGAAATTGTACATAACACATCACAGGATGTCTCTTTACATTTTAGTTATAACCTTACTAGACCAGTAGCATTCTTGGTCTTGACTTTCTAAACAAAAAACTAATGTAAGCCCTGTATAATTAATTATGGGAAGAGAAGTCTATATACCAAACTTGGTTGTACAGATATAACATGAGGTGTTTTTTTTTCCAGTCTGAACTTGCAGAAATGCAAAGTTAAGCATTAGTCAGAAATTCATCAAGTCAGCTAGTGTTAGATTGCCAAGATATGCAGCTAGTGTTAGATTGTCTAGACATGAATACACAAAAGGGATTCCCTTCCCTAGGGAGAAAATATTGCAGTGTTACCTTTATAACAGAGTTTACTACTTAGTACTTGATAGTTACTACTCATCCATTCAACAAGGATAAAAGGATCCACAAGCAAGTAAATCGTATAAAAGTGGGCTAATTAGTAATTACATAAAGCAGGCCAGTAGTCACGCACCTTCTCCAGCGGATGCTGCCACAATGATTTTTTTTCCTCTTGCATTATCTTCTCAATTTTATAATGAAGGCCTAAGCATCATGTACCAGCTGCAAGTATCATGTAACAAAGCGTCATCAATTCTGTTATTGCTATGCAGAATTGAAATGTTCAGTGCACCACTGATGGAAACCTGCATTCTATCACTACCAATCTCCCATGCATCTCTACATAAACAAAATAACTAAATTGCATGTTACCAGTACTATGTCTACAAAACAACTATCTCAGATCTTATCTTATGATACATAGACCTTCACAATAACCAGATCAATTATGAATATATGCATAGAGTAAACAAATTGTCTTAAATTAATTTCTGTCCTGCATATATTTATGTCTTCTTACAATTGAATTTTCCAACATATCTCATTGCATATGAAATCAAAGCACAAATTTGATCACAAGACAAAACAGTGGATAGTGGAATTAATCGAGGTTAGGGCTTTAACAAGAGTACTCGGATGAAGTAGAACAAAGGACATCTAGGGCTGAGGATGAGACGGACGGCGCAGGCTTCGATTTCTCTACCTACATTGTCTCACCAGAGTCACACACTAGAGAAAGAGAGATGCACTGGAATTTTGGAAGTGGTGGGTCAGGGAGGCGGCTAGTCGAGGAGCGGAGGAGGCCCTCTGGTTAGCAACGCGGGATCCACTCGGGAGGCAGCACCATTGGAGGACGTGCTCGAGGGATAGTGCTGGCACCGAGGGGGTGAGGCGATGCAGATCTGGATCTGCAGTGGGAGGAGGCGGAGATGTAGGTCACAGAGAGGGCGCCGGGCGGTGGACGGAGGGGATGCAACTTGGCGGGCCGTGGTCAACGGGGACAGGTCAACGGTGGAGATTTCTGTGGTGCCCGTGTAATTATCCTGAAGATAATCACATTTAAGTAATCGAATTATTATTTATCTAATCAGTAGAACACTATTCCGATGAATAATAAGTATTTACCAATGTCACGTAGCAGAATAATAATGTAAAAACTGTACCTTTTTATTATAGCACTTGCCACAAGAACTATAATCTTAATACAAATACATAGGAAACAAAAGGCACAAACTGATACTCTATTGTTCTCCTACTCAGCTCCGTTGGTCGTCTACTCGTCCCAACCACCGTATAGGGGGTCCATCTCCCCCGGCTCCTCGCAATCGTCTTCCTCCTCCCCGGTGAGCTCGATTGTGCCTGTTGCCCATTCATCCGACTCGGAGTACTCTCCTATCAGAACAGGGTCTAACTAAAGAAAATAATAGTAAGAGTGAATACTAACGTACTCAACAAGCATTATAGTAGCAAAATGTGCTACATGCCTCTCTTCTTGGGTTGTTAAGGTTTCTAAATTTTACTTCTCAAAAATAGCATTATCAAACTAAACATTCATATTTTTTTGACTTGTCAAAACTCTACTTTTCACTCGGGTGAAGAAAGATCCCTAGCGATCACCGTGATCTCCAATCCAAGAGACTGACATGAATTCATGATTTTATTTAGCATTACGCAGGCTTTATGTCAGTGTACCCATAGCTACTCTGAACCATCAGAACTAGGTTTTTTCACACTTCCTTTGGTGTGGGGTCAAGTTCAAAGTACAGAATCTTTTTCAAATTACGTTACTCAAATCTTCAGCCCATTTATTTTCCACTGGCATACCGGGTCACTCACTTGGGCTCTACCGGCTTCAAATAATGTTTGGTTGAACCGGCTTCCGACTCAACACTCCACCTATGCATATAGCATCTCGGACTTATTTCCAGACTGGCGTTACTGGTCTTGAGCTTCATCCATCCCTACTCACACACACACACATATATATATACTTACCAAATGTGGAGGGATGAATAACGTAACAAGGTACTAATTTTTGCCCGTCCAAGACGAAAAAATAGTTGGCACGATACTTATGGTCTCCGATTCCGAGTGAGTTTGGTAAGTCCTTATATTCTAGTCATATATAAAGGGGTCATGTCTGCTCTCTCTCTCTCTCTCTCTCTCTCTCTGCCTTTTAAGGTCTCCTTTACCATCCTAGTTACATACTCATACAGTCCCACTACTCCTCTCAGCCAGACCACGGACTCTAACTCATATTCTTCCTTTTTCTTTTTTTCTCTTTTCTTTTCTCTTCCTTAACTCATCACCTTTCTAATCCATTTACTTTTTCGAAAACATTTTATAATGCAAGTATAGCATAATGGTACAAGGAATAATTTGTACATTTGACATACTTATATTTGTGATCAAGAATTAACTTGACTGAGTAGTAATAAGTGTTGGAATAATGGCAACTTGATCTGCTACCTCTTGAGCCTGGTCGATTTCTGCATTACAAGCAGGTGCTCTACTATAAGAAACTATTTATTTACAGTACTAATATATTGTAAAATTTTCCCTTCCCGCATCGGTGGACTTCTAGTCTATCTAACGAGTTAAAACACAAACAAAAGCCTGCTACCCAAAGCTAAAGCTGACCCAAAGGCCCAAGCTTTTTGGCCCAGCCCAACACTTGGCCTCTGGCCACACTTGGCCCACAGCAATGCTTGGCCCATGGCCACACGGCCAACTAACACTCTGTATCCCCCTTTACTCGGCTGATGCTTCGCACTCCTCTCTCGGTCGACGCCTTGCACTCCTCTCTTCTCGCTTTTAATGCTTGGCCCTTCTCTGGACAGGCGCTTCACACTCCCCCCTCTCTCACTCGGCTAACACTCAGTCCCTAGCCGTGGTTTCCTCTCCTTCCTCTGCTCTCCTTTATCGGCGCTGGAGATGGCACCTCCTTTCCTCCCCTTTGATGATCGCAACTCCTCCTCGCCTAACTACCCAGCGTTCTCCCCTATTCCGGCTCTAATCCAGGTGGATCCTTCCCTCTTTCACCACTCTCGCCAGATCTAGGTGCTCTACGGCCTTCTGCTCACTGGATCTGGCGATTACTCGCCGGATCTGGTAACTACTCACTGGATCTACAGCTTCCCTGCTACCCGTGATTCGGCTATGGTGGTTCGGCTACTCCACCACTCAGCTACGTGGCTACTACCCAGTGTCCTACAACTACTTGGCGGCTTCCTCGACTTCCTCCTCGCCCTCAAGAAGGAATGCCGCAGCTGGGGTCCTAATGTGGGCTTGGCTTGGTCGGTGGTCATGGCTCGAGAGGGCTCGGCTTCACCTTCCTCCCTGGTTCTACCTTACTCTTCTATCTCCTTCTAGACTTAATCGCTTTGATTTTAGTTCATGTTTTAGCTATATTTCCCTACTCTTTACCGCACCCGGTTTTGGGGAACCCTAGTGGCCGTGATGACGGGACTCGGGTTTGGGGGTGCTTGCGCCTGGGAGCGGCTCCCCAAGCTCGAGGGCACGCACGGTGATGGGTGGTCGCCGATCGTTGTGGTAACCACCGATTGGGTTGGGTGGCTCTCCCTCCTTCTCAGCTGCCTGGCTTAACCGGATGAGCCAAGAAGTAGTAGTGCTAAGCGTTCGTGTGCCTTAACGGAAAAGAACCAAAAGGATGGAAGGAAAAGGGAAAGGGAATGTGGGCCTACTTATTTCAGGCCGGGAATGGACAGGTGACGGTGATTGGTGGGGCTGTAGGGTGGTCCTCACGTGGTTGTAAGCATGGACGAAGGCGTGGCCGAGGTACTTGTTGTGGCTCTAGGCGTCGTCTTGCGGTGGTCATCGCCTTGTGGTCAACCTCCTTGTCGGCTCCCTTGTCCCGTGGTCCTCACTCTCCTTCGTCTTCCTCTATGTAATGTCTCCCCTTCTCTGACACTCCTCTCTTCTCAATCGGTGGGCTGCGGTTTTGGTGGGATTGGCTCTCTGACCTTCGGTCGAGAGCGGAGATGGATGATGATGGTTTTGGCTTCGATTTGGTAATCGGTTGTTCTTGCTATTCTTGGCTAGGAGAGGCTTGGGGCACTTTCTGTGGGCTGTGACTCTTGACTGGTTTGTCTTTGGTGGTTTTTAGGAATGGAAATGTAGTGGCGATGGCTAGATTTGGGGCTTATATATGAGGAGATTTCGGCCTCCTCCTCTCGATTTCGACTGGCTCCTTGTTGTTGTCCGGTTGATCAGCACTGGTCTTATCCTCTCTTGAGTCTTGGGTCTCTATTGCTTTGGACCGAAGGTCCTAAATGTGAGCTGTGCACTATTTGGGATACTTTGGAGGCTAAGGTATGTTTTGAAAATTGTGGGCTTTGGGATTTTTAACGCCGGATGATGAGGTCCACTAATGGTGAGAGGCACCGATCGACCCAGGACGATCTGGGAACATCAATGAACGCCACTCTAATTGGCTTTAGTACCCCAAGGGTACTGACAGCAGCTCTAACTCCTCTTTTTATTCTCCCTTGGATTATTATTTGATTTGCTCTCCAACTACAAAAGAAAAAGATGGCGGCTGGCTCGGGGGTTCTAACGCTGGCTATACGCGAGAACAGGGTTCTACCACACAAGCACCAAGAGGATTAGCTTTTTGTTACTGCAATTGCAACTTTAGAAATTAGCTTTTCCATTTATGAGCTATTTTTTTTGTAAAAAGAGCATTGTAATAATTAGATTTAGTCTAATTCTTTGAGATTTTGAGATTGAGAGTTGTAATTCATCTTTGTAATTAATGTGTTGTAATAATTCGTGATTTAGTTTTAATTATTATTGATTGCACTAAAGTGAGTTGATTAGAGCTACTTTCAAATTCCTAGTGATGGTGCTAGGGTTTGAGGTAGAAGTGAGGAGGAAAGGTGAAGGCGGTGGCGGTAGCGGAGGCCAATTTGGGGTGACCTAGGGGATAGGGGATGGAGGTGGGAATGGCCATAGATGTTGTGGAGAGCATGGAAGAGGTGGATGCGGCGGTGGAGGCAAGGCGGATGCGGCGGCATAGTGAGGTGGAGAGTTGGAGATGGACAGGGAGTGAGGGAGACTGAGAGAGAGAGAGAGACTGTTCAGATTTGAGGACTTAGCCAAATTACTATACCCCACCTAGGGCTGTGCATATTTGAACCGAACCGAAAAAACCGGCCCGAAAAAATCGAACCGAACCGGTCAACTCGGTTTGACCGGTTTTCGGTATTCGGTTCGGTTATCAGATTTTGGGTTTTTTTGTGTTCGGTTTTTTCGGGAAAAACCGGCTAAAAACTGAATAAACCAAATAAACCGACCGCACCTCGCACTTCGCTGTTTCGCAGCCTCGCTCGCACCTCGCAATCTCACATCGCAGGCGCCGCTCGGCCGCTCGTCCAGGCTCCAGGCCAGCAGCCAGCTCCCTGTTCGGCCCAATGGCCAGCGGCCCAGCTGCCCAACGCGGCAACGCAACGCCCACGAGCGCGAGCCACAGCCACGCCTGATCGCCCACCGGCGAGACAGCCCAAAGGCCGTGGCGTCGTGGCGTCCCCGCCGTCGGCGGTCCAGCAAAGTAGGCAAGTAGCAATCTTCAGGCCTTTGCGCCATTGCGGCAAATCAGAGGCCTCAATGCCTCAATCTTCAGCATCCGGCCTTTGCGCCAGTGAACCTCCAGGCCTCCGGCCAACCGAAAGTTTAGCTTGCTTACTGCTTGGCTACTTCTACAGTTATGCACTTCTGCTTGCTTAGTTCAATTCGCGTTAACTATGGTAAATATGGTAATTACCGACACCGCACCGAAAAAAATTGGGATTTACCGATACCGAACCGTACTTCTAAAAAAACCGTATATTACCGAAATACAAATACCGTATTTGCCGTATATACCGTATATACCGAACTGAAAAAACCGAAAAAACCGAACGCACAGCCCTAACCCCACCCAGTTTTCCACCTCATCCTTTTGGTCTAACAGTTTGCCCATGTCAAGATATAACATTCATGTTATTCTTAAACAGTCAGGAGAAAAGTCGTATTCTTGATGGTTTAAGTTATAACAATCGGGATTTAATTATTCCTAAAGGCAATTATAGGACCGTCAGGAATACGACCACACTGTCAAGGATAATCCAGATTCTGGTAGTGTAGCTCGATTCTAAAAATACTTTTAAACTACAAAAAATGATATTAAATCAAACCATAATAATCTCAGGAAAAGCTCAATAAGACGAGAACTTGGCTTGATATCCACCCCTGTGTCTCTCTTTTCTCCTCCTGTAGAAGTTGGGTTTTGCACACCTTCACAGACATACAAAGCTCTTGTAAACTAAACAGAAACAAAGGTAAATTATTTTCTCACGCATTAGTTCACCATGCATATGAGTTCCCAAAAAGAAGAAAAGGAGCCACCTTGCATCTATAGAGCCATCATCTCCAACACCTGCATGGTAAACATTAGCAATGGCGAGGTCCTTCACAAGAAAGGGATTGAGGATTGTTTGAGATGACTGATGTTGAGGGCCGGTGCCAGTCCTAGGATTTCTAGAATGGGTGTTTAGAATTAGAAAAAATATTGCTCAACGGAAAAAAAAGAAAAAGCTCTTAGTGGCAAAAACCAAAGTACAAATTGTTCCTACTAAAAATATCTCAAAATAGTATAGAAAAACTGCAAAATAATTAAGAAAAAAAATGTAATTTTAACTTTGCGGCTCTTCATGCAATCTTAGGGACAGTTATTTGATTTCATTGTTCCTTATGATCACCTTACTAACTTCTTCAAACTTTAAAAGTTCGAGGAATTTTTCTTTATTATGTGAATCTAACCAGTATTATCTCACAAAAATTTCAAATCTACAAACTTTTTTCTTTATTTTTGAAGACTATATGACCTATATTTCAATCAACTATTTAGGATTTTACAGATTTCGAATTTGAGAGGGGGAGTGGGAGAACGAATGCAACTCACATGAGGATGAGACCTGGCCACAACACCAGTTATTCCCTACCTCCCTTCTCGCTTGTGTTGCCTCACGCAATCATTTTTGCTCCTAGCGCAGCCTGCTTGCAATTGCGTTGAGACTTCTTCATTTTTCATATATCAAATTTCTTTATTTTTGAAAGTTCTAAGATCTCAAATTGGGGATTTGGGATTCACTTATGGCAGTTTTGGCGTCACCGGTGGCGCCCAACCGACCCTGGCTCTGCACGCGTTGCCGCGCTCCCTCCCCTTTGCTTTTTGAGCCTTCTTCAACTTCCCATGCCTAGCCACCGCCGTGCATGGCCATTGTGGTCTACAAGGTACGGGCTCACGCTGCTGGCTGCTGCCTCCCTTGCGCTTGTTGCTTACCGCCTACCTTCCGCCCTACTTGCCATGAGCGCGCCACCAGCCACCCCTGTCGCCGCTTGCCCGCTGGCTACTTGTTGCCTATGTGTGTCGTGCGTGTGGCCGAGTTCCCGCGCCATCGAATGAGCCGACCCGCACACAGAGAGAGAGAGAATAGGGAGGTTAGGTGGTTAGGGTTGGGGGATGGTCGAATGGGCCAACATGAAGTGGGCCAGTTAGAGAGGATGCAGGATGGGCTCACCGCTCGTGTGGGCTAAGGAGAAGTTAGGGAAGTGGGGTGGAATTGGGCTGATTGGGTATAAATATGACGAATCTGATCCAACTAGGATACACATATGTATTATAGCTACTAGTATAAAATCTGATCCAGAATCTGATCCAACTAGGATACACATACGAATCTGATCCAACTAGGATACACATACGAATCTGATCCAACTAGGATTTTGACCAGTGGCATTTGCGGGTAATTAGTATAAAATCTAAGTGGCATTATCCTCAAGAATCTGGAGAAGCTGGATAACCCCAGCTTCTAGCTACTAGTTCATTTTTGGATTCGCAGCTTCGGCTACTCGAAACGGATAAAAATCTGACCGTTTGGGAGCTGCAGATTCTAGGAGTAGTCAGAGTGCGAAGCTAAAACAAACAGGCCCCTAATATATACTGAAATTTTTGCCAAAATTTTTAAGTGTACTGCTGAACACCCATGAACCATATCTTATTGTGAAATCCATCACCCACAATATCGACAAGGTGCCATTGTTTACACTTCACACATGCCGAGTCACACAACACAATCTGCTCAATGTTGCGCTTCAGCCACCAATTAGCTGGATTTCTCTGTCACCACCGATAGATGTAGAAACTTGGCCTTTGTTTTTGCGAGCCCGCTGAGGAGGCCTGCTTGTCGTCAAGCTTGTCGGGTCACCCTTGCGCTTTGCACCTCCAAGAAACCCAAGAGCAACGGCTTCTAGAGCTCTTGCAGTTGGAGGCCTGTTTCTGGTTCCATGCCTCCGAGGACTCATCTGGAAAGTCAGATCAGGTTCTCTTGCAGCCTTCAAAACATCAGGGACAACGTCTCTGTTCAAAATGGAAGGAGCTCCATCTTCATCCACCTGCAAGTAACCATGATTGTCAGATGAAGTCATGCATATCCTCATGCTAGTCTGATCACCTGGTGGTGTCTCCAGTTTATTCAGATCAATCAAACTACTGACCTGAATCCCTTCTTTCGCAAATTTTGTCCCATTCATGTTGATCTCTGAATGTACTTCGGCCATTGTATCAACATTCCCCTCAAATGGCTTGTCCTCATTTATATTCGCCACATTCCTCTTCTCAAGTGATCCACCGTTGGTAGGGGGCTTCACTACATTTGTTATCTGCTCACATGGCTTCTCCTTCGTGGAGCACTTTGACAATGTTCTGGTTTGGAAAATACCACCAACATCAACAACAGTTGGCTTTGATGAAGTGGATAAAGGCTTGATTTTGTGTTTCTCTAAACCATCATCATGTGAAAAAGAAAAGTTGTGTTGGCTGGTCTGGTCATTGCTACATCTAGCAAATCTTCTACGCTTTGACACTGGGGATAAGTACACACTCCTCCCAGTTCTTGTTCCAAGGCCAGAGAAGCGTGTCAAGTCTATTTTGTCACCATTGCCATTGGAAATGTCTGAGTGCTGATCATCAGAAAAATGTCCATTAACTGGAAAGACTAAGCATGGTGCAGTCCCCATGTTTTCCAACAAATCCATATGGGATTCTTTGCCTGTATTGTAAACTGAACCCATTTCGATGTCATTCACACGAGCTGTCACCCGTCCACAATCTTCCTGGTCATCTGACGAGCTATCATCACCATCTTTCTCCTGAGAGGAACTGTCACTCAACATATTATCTGAATGATGTGAAGGACCAAAACTAATATTTGCATCAGCAGGTAAGGTCCTCAATTCCCTGACTTTGAAGGGCTCTTCCCCTTGGACCAAGCTAGTATCAATTACCGTAAACTTTCGAAGCTCCTGATCACCATCCAAAGGAGAATCTTGGTCTGTTGCCTGACCATTTTTATGAACAGTGGCAACATTGTCTATTCCATCAACCTCTAGCTCAAGAAGAATGGGATCTGCTGCCACATTTTTAAGGACGTCGCTGACAGAATCGAAATAGTGAGTGCCTTTAGTGAGATTCCTTCTTGAGAATTTTTTGATACCTGGCACTAGAAATACAAGGCAATTCTTAGTTGTGCGGGCGTCTTTTGGCTGTTCTGAATGCCACCCTCTTGCAAGCAAACGGGGCCAGACAGCTTCCCAAAAAAGATCATTTGATTTTGCCTTACTTCTCCTGAAATCACCAGTCAAGAACTTGACTATGTCTTCTGAAGCAAGTGAGGAACAATTTTTGCCTGTAGGCATGTCTGCACGAACAGAAAGAACTTGGTTTGTTTTGGATGTGTCCTGAACAAATCCAGTCAAATCATGCCTTCCTTTACCAATCCCAACCACCTCCACAAAAGCTTCTGTTCCAATAGTGGATTTCAGGGTGAAGACACATTCCTCTAAAGATGTTAGGCCATCACTAAAAGACTTGAAAACCTGCAATATGTAAAAGCAATACAACTCATATAGTAGCAATTGATGTAAGAAAAAAAAGTTCCTCTGTTAATTTTGGCAATACTTGGTCTGTGAGACAGGCTGACAGTATAAGCATAATCCATGAATGATGTTGATAAATTAGTGAAGCGTGACATTTAAATTTAATGGTTCTTTTGTGATATTACACTAGGCAACATAATTGTGCCTCGATCATCAAAGATTTGATTCTGGTGTGCTTCTAATCCAGAGTAACCTAGGTTAAGCAATGCCAAATACCTTCTCACAAAAATTAGATAAAGCACATAAACCACAATATCCATGCAATGCTTTAGTTTCAGGTTTAAGGCTCACAGTCATCATTGCAGAAGTTCTTGTAAGTATATTAAAAGCATTAAAAACAAGTTAGAAACAAATAATATGAAGACTAGCCAAAACTTACCCAAAAAAAATGCCTAGGCATGCAACCTTAGCAGGTGGTAATTATAGCAATCCAACCTTTTGTAATCTGATAGCATATGATTTGAATGATCAATATTTAAATAGCTAAACAAATTTACTCAGTCCACTGAACATTGGAATAATATAAAATGGATAACCAAACATGCAAGTGTTACTCTGACTCTCTGAGCAATCCATAGCAACACCTATGATGTCATATGACAAGAAATACTATCAAAATTGGTGTTCAAACTCAGGGTTAGACTAATAGAACCTCATCAAATCATGAAGATACTTTCATTTTGAGCCATCTCAATACCAAAACTAAATTAAGTGGGAAAGGATATTGAAGTCCTCATTGAATCACATTGTGCATACCTCAAGTAACGAATCATGAGCTTCTTTGGGGATTTTAGATTTCAGACGAGATATAAGCTCTTGCTGTCGCCGACCTGTAAAAATGCGTTCCCCAAGAATGCATCTACTAGTTCTTTTCTTTCTACAGTGCGACCATCTTTTATATGCATCTCTGTTGTAGAACCTTCCATAGTAGTAGGAAAGCACATCTGCGACAGTCCTACTCCCCATAAACTTGCTCAATAGACTGAGATTTTTACCAAAAATGTAGAGCCCAAGAAGAAAACATTCTTCCTCTAGATCATTCCAAAGGGAGCTGGACAAACCAGGCAATGGAGCAAATTGTTCGTTTTCTCTTCGCTGCATCGTTGGCCTATCAGTGAGGTTGAGGCATTCTCGAGTGAAACATGGAGCCAATTTTTCATCATACACTTGATTGCTCCCAGATTCAATTTGATCTACTAGTAGCACAGCATGTGGATCCAGATATGTCGAATTGCATTCACTTGCATTATTGCAGTTTGAACAAATTGAGGTCAACTGACCTTCCTTATTTCTGTTACTGGCGGTTGATTCAGTTTCTAAAGAATGTGGTGCTTGTAATTTCTCTTCCTTCTTGTTGACTTCACTCGGTGGATGGCTTTCCCACATGACCGGTATAGCTAATCCAATTACACTAGGGTAATCATACCCATGTAACTTGCAACTATAGAGTGAGCTTGCCATGAGCTGACAATGTTCATCCTCTGTGGCTAGATTGGGAATTTCTGCCTGGTGCTCACTTCCTATGCATGGGCCTATTGGTGGGTCATCATGGATCCCATCCGAAGCATGATAAGCTTCTAAAGATAGTTGGTGTTCACCATTGCCTTCTAGCTGAAGTGACTCCATCTATCAAAAATGGAACACAAATGTTAAGTTGTTAAGAAACATCAAATTGATATAAGAACAAGTACACCATGAGTTCATCATCAAGACAAAAATAAGTTGGCTACGTATTTTGGGAGCATGAAACAAAAGGGTGCATCATCAACATATCTCGTTAAGAATTTTGATAAGAGAAAACAGAATTTTCTTCCTTTTCAAGCCTAAATGCCATCTCTTGGAATTATAAGCTCGCATGCATCCCTAGATGCATGATCTCTGTAGCATCCGATACATACTATATGCAATGGTCGAGTAAATGACATTACTAGTTTATTACCTCCTATAGCAAGCAGCTGAAGTGGAAATAAATACTACAGCTAGGACTACCTGCATTATACAGTTCTGAAGTAACTTACGTTTCCTGAATTCTCTCTGGCATATGATTGATTAAAAAGAAGAAGAGCTTTCAAAAGGGGTTATTTTTTCCTAGCTGCATCAAATCATTTGCAAAAGACTTTGTTAATAGACATGACAAGAACAACAATAGAGGATCCAACACTGTGGCAACTACTATCAACTACATACAGATACAGGCAATGCCGGTGGTGTTTATGATTTATCCATGTAGAACCTCTTCTGAAGAGGATCTATCACTAAGCATAACTCACTAATGTAAAATTTAAATGCTTTAATATGAAGCAAAACTCTGTCATGTCAGATTGAATCTCTCAAGATCAACACCAATCACTTCTTGCCATTAACACTGCACCTTGACTAGAACATATCAACCTGATGATCAATACACTTTCCAATTCACAATGACTCGCCGCCTCTGTGCAACCCTACAATCACAATTCACAGTCATTTCCTACAGTCCAAACCAACCAAACACATCCTGCAAATCTCGGTCACCACCCTGACCCACCCAATACAACTCACGGCCGCGCATCCCATCGAGCACGACGACATGAACCGAGCAAGACACGGACAACCCCAACATGGAGCAGCCAAGGCACGCAGCCAAGAACACTGCCGCACAAACCAAACCCCATGCCGTCCGGAGCAAGCACCAAGAACACGCATAGCATTCGCGGGCGCAAAGGCACAAACACCATCCTGAAACCTTGAGGTGACGTGATCACGGAGGAAACCACCACGGCCAAACAAAGAACACGCCAGCCGCAACGACACGGCGCAACCGGGACCGCGACACGCATCGCCAAGACAGCACCACCAGCAAGCAAGAACAAGTGCAACATCGGGGGAGAAGGGAGAGGAGAGCCAAGAAACCAACCTTAGCTTCCATGCACGCGAGCCGCCGCCGCCGCCTTACCCGACGAAGCTTGGCGCGACCGGAGCCGCCGATCCTCCCTGGAAAAGTAAACGAGAAACCGCGAGCGCCGGCGAGGAAGATAATCTGGACGGAGAGGCGGCGGGATTCAGAGGCGGCCGCAGGGGCCGGAAGCGCGAGAAGCGAAGGACGGCATGCGTGCGCGCGGGGTGGAGGAGGATGGCGTGAGGCTTTTGGGAGGTGGTTTGCAGTGGCGGCGAGTAGAGTAGGAGGAGGGGAGGTGGCGGAGACGGAGGAGAAATAGAGAGAGACGTCGGGCTTTGAAGACAAGAGAAGGGCAGAGAGAAAAATCGGTGGTGTGGCAAGGGAGATTGCCGAGCGTTGGCTCGCTCTCCCGACGTCGTCGTGGTGGTGGCCGCGGCCCGCAGTGCGCAGTCGCGTGAAATTGGTCGGCTGGGTGGGTTGGCTTCCGAGGTTGGGATCCCTGCCGTAGTCTTGCGTAACTGTGTGCGCGTCCAGGCCGTTGGATCGGAAATCAGCTCTTTAGATTAGCTATGGTGGAAAATAAGAGTGGTTTTCGCCGGCCCGATAGATATGGAACATCAGTTACTCGGCGAGTCAAACCGTACAGTGTATCATCTATTAGATCAGAAACCGGCGTTTTAGATTAGCCATAGCAAAAGTTAAGATTGTAGTTTTTGGTCGAGCCTATAGATACGAATCATCGATTACTTGATCGAATAGCCCAAAGCATCTAATCTCTCGTTCATTGGATAAGAAATTAGTGTTTTAGATTAAACATAGTGGGAAATAAGAGGGTGGTTTTCGTTCGGCCTATAGATATGAATATGAATCATCGATTGCTTGGTCAGATAGTCCAAAACATATAATATGTCGTTGTTAGCTCTTCACAAGATTGAACCTTTTTCTTTAGCGGATCTAGCTAGATTTGCATTTCCCTTCTCGCTTTGCATCCAAATCAGGTTCTTCATTTATGTTCTTAGCTGTATCTACACTAGCACCAAATCCATGCCAAGATAGTCTGTTGTATGAAGATGCGATTTCCTATTAGGGTTTACTTGACAAAAAGATTTGTTTACCTGTGAGGTATGCCGTCCTTTTGTTTCATATGGGTGCATTGCACATGTCCTCGGTCGCTACCATAAAATTGGCTAATTGCCTATTATATATGGTTTTGTATGGGTCATGTGATTTTGTGAGTAATATGGTATGAGGAATGACGATCTCTACGTTTTTGTATTGATAGTATTAAAGGTGTACATATTTTGCATGTGGGTACCAATTACATTTTTGTAAGTATATTTAGTACATATCTATCTCTTACATAACATAGATACATAAACATGTATTCACCTAGACAACACCAATTATATAGTTTTGGTTTATCTACAAGGCATTAAATCTATGCCAAGAAAATATATCAAGGCACAAAATCTATGTCAAGATAAGCTATCATACGAAGATACGATTCTGAAGGACCTCTTGTTTGTAAAGGTTTAAGTCGTTACAAAGATTTGTGTACTTATAGTGTGTTTTTTTTTGTTCTGTGTGAATCGCGCATATTGTCGCTAGCCGCAAAATGTATGGTTCATCATTTACTTCATGTTGCTTCTATGTGCCATAGAGGGGAGGTGCTTTGCACATCTGCGCAATGTGGGAGGCACTTTTTACATTTGCTTTTTTTAAACTAAAAGTGTGTCTAGTTTGCCTGTGGGTATCAAATGAATTGTTATGAAAATAGAGTTGGTTAATCAGTTTTGCGCAGTCACACCCAAGTAATTATTTCTTCTCTCTTTGTATCCAAATCAAATACTTCATTTATACCGTTTAATTGTATCTACGCTAACACCATATTTGTTCCAAGATAGTTTGTTGTATGAAGATGGAGCTGTAAATGTTTTTTTTAAAGGTTTACTTGCCAGCTTCTATGTACAATGAGTGCGTAGGCTAGGATGACGGTCTTACATTTCATTCACTGCTTACATTGTGTATGTTTTATATTGTCTATATCATGATTATCGATGTCAGCATCAAATCCATGCAAAGTTACTTTGCTATTCGAAGCAATGATAGGAATAGGACCAAGGTAGACTCCATATTCGTCTTACAAAGTAGTAAGATTTATCCTCACATCACCGATTTCTAGTTCCCCTCTATTATCAACATGATTTGTAGACGATTTCTTTTTCTATCTAGCTAGAGAAGAAAATACAATAGCATCCCAAAATCTTACCCTTCAACGTTAGCCCCCTCTCCATCATCTTTCTTACTAGACTAAAGGTGGGTTTTTTTAGTTGAAGGCTTTTAGTTCTAATGTAAGCTTTTGTATAAATAAAATTGAATATCAATAAATTAACAAGTTATTTAAAAAGATAACGAAGAAATTTTATTTATTTATTAAAAAAAGCTATAAATCGTGACTGTCTTGTGGATCCTACGTCCCAACAACTCATGACCCGCGGCGCACGGGTCCCCCGCTCGTACCGGGACCTAAAACCAAGAGCCCACAAGTCAGCTAGCCAAAGCCGCACCCCGACCCGAACGCTCCCGAGCCGCTCGCGCCGCATCACGTTCTGTGCTCTTGTCGCACTTGCATCGCACCAACTCGATCGGCAACCAGTTCAAAAAAAAAAAAAAAAAAACTCGATCCGCAACCGCAGCCAAAACCCCGCGCCCCCAAACCAAAACCCTCGACAGGATCGAGTCGCCTCCCCGCCACCCCCTCCCCCCCCACCCGACACCTATCTGCCCTCTCCTCGCCGCCGCCGGCGCCGACGCCATGAGCGCGGGCTGGAGGACGCTGCTGCTGCGCATCGGCGACAGGTGCCCCGAGTACGGGGGTTCCACCGACCACAAGGAGCACATCGTAAGCGCCCGTCTCTCTTCCCCCACTCGTTTTTTCCCCGGCGCACCTTCCCTCTCCGAACCCTAGTTTATGGGCGCGCGGATTTGGTTCGAAATGGCGTTGGTTTATGCTTGGGTCGCGTCATGTTTGGTTGTCTGCGCTTTTGGTGGGAGTGGGTGGCGGTCGAGGTGGGGAGCTCAAAACCCTAGCCGTCGGTCTCGTACGGGCTTCTGAGCTCTTGGTATTGGGTGTGTGGAGTGGAACCGCGGGTGTTTTATCTGGATACAGTGCTCAGGCTCAGCGTGCCAATTCGGCTGAGAATCAGTTGAGAGAGATCCCAGGAAGAGCACGCAACACGGACTGGTACCACTGATATCACCGAGGATGGGTCGAATCGTAATTGTTTAACTATAGTTGTCGGAAGGTTAATTACAATTGTCTGCCTACACTTGATGAATTATTTTGTCTCTCCCTATTTAGTATCGTGTCTCTTCCTAGTTGGATTTGGTCTATATGCGGTTTGATCTGCTTAGATTTTGTCATTTAGATATAGGAAGATAGGAACGTGTTTTTATGTGAATGGTTCGAGGCAGAGAGATCAAAACTAGTATGCAAACTTGTGCCTTAGGAACTTCTCCAGCTGAAGTATTGCACAGCTGTTGTCACAAGGCAATACACGGTTAAACATTGGAAACACATCAATCTAAATTGAGAAATTACAAATTTGTGTTTTAATCATCTTGTGATAGTTTTGGGGCTGTTGTTACATTAGGAACAGCAGATGTGGTTTATCCTGCTTCTAGTTGAATATGCCCTTTTATAAGTGAAATTTTGGTACCGTTGGATGGTAGTATGGTATGATGAAGGTCAAGTTATGTTGGTGAAATCCCTTTCTTGTTACAAAATGCAGTTTTATTTAAATGATTCTACAACTAACATGATGTAATCAGGGTGCCAGTTAAAAGGGTATAGCAAGTTCCTACACAATTGGCACGTTGTTCATTACATATTTACCCAATCATATGATATATTTTCATATTGTTCCTATGCTTGGACAGTGGTCTGAACTCTCAAGAGAATGATACATTTTCCGCTATTTTTTTTATATTTCTTTCACACTTAATCTGACCAAGCATTTGCTTCATAGGAAACTTGTTACGGTGTGCTTTGTCGAGAATATGAACACTCCAAAGATGCTATGTTTGAGGTCGGTACCCAACATTCTATCATGTGCTTGTTCACACATTGTTGTAGTTTCAATATTCGAATCTGGCTATTTTTTGTAGTAATCTATATTATTTTAGTTCTATGAAGAAATATCAATACTTAATTGGTTTCTTCGCAAGTGTAGTGCATTGGCCAAGTCAATTTAGTATTTGTTAAAGAACTATAAAGGCAAGATGATGATGATAACTAACTCCCATAGACCTGCCTAATGTCACTGTCAACTACTATTTTCTGCCATTGAAGCCTGAAGGCAACAAGTAAAATAAGAATGCAGAGAGAATAAATCTTACATGTTGCATCTTGTAGCATTTTCTTTACTCTTTTAATGCCTGATAGAAATACTGTTATATTATGTCTGAATTAATTTGAGGTGCTAAGTGAATTTTTTCAAGCAGTTTCTCCTTCAGTGTGCAGAACAATTGCCTCACAAGATTCCTTTCTTTGGAGTTTTGGTACGCAGCTATTTACTTTGAAGCTTATAGTATTTTACTATTTTATTGTCTCTTGTCTTTTATTAATATTATTTGTGAAGCATTTTAAGTTTTTGTACATTCTCAATACAGTTTGACCTGTTATTGTGCTTTCAATGCCCTTGTTATCTCCCTTTTGGTTGCATGTTTTCCCTTTTGGTGGAGAGACAAAAGGTGGAGAGACAATAGATAATACCAGCATTATAAAAAATACTAGGATGCATGTTTTCCCTTTTGGTTAGATTTATGAAATTATGGCTCTGTACATTGTATACAATTTGGTCACAATCCACAATTACACTGCATGATTCTGATCTAAAATGCTGATTAACATGATTGTTGATGGAACTTTGTGACATCACAGGACTAAGTTCACATATGTTTTGGTTCATATTCTGTTGCGCTAGGTCTTATCGTGCTTGCACATGAGGTGCATGATGCTGTTTCATTTATGGATAGTTTTTTTGTTGTTATCTGCTGCTTATGTATGATTGTTCATTATATGGCCTCGTTCCAAACAGATTTTGGCTTCAGAAGCCAAAAGCCGTTTGGAACACGTTGGCTTCTTAACGTGGTTTTCCCCTCTTTTCCTTTGCATTATTCATGAAGATATAACGGTGTTTTTCTTTTTTTCCTATTGTTTATTCATTTTTCTTTAATTGAATACCTCAGAAAAAGCTAACAGACGCTACAGTGCCATTTTAGCCAAAAGCCGCAGCACTTTTGAATGGGGCCTATATCTCCTCTCCTAAGTGGAGCTTGCAATGTCAATGCCAAACATATTTTCTTTGCATTCTTTCCATGTGTATTGTGGAACAAGCAAATATTTCAGTGGTATGTGCATCTGCATCTGTGCATGTACATGCACAGGGATCAATCATGCATCTCCTCATCTCCTTTTATACAGTGTATGCTGGATGATGATATTGATATGCTTGGTTAAATGAGTATGGCAATACTTTTATGGTGTGTTGTAATTTCTGTTGTGTGACACAAACTGTGGTGCTGATTTTTGGGTGCATATTTTCGTGAGGGGAGGAAGCTATGTTTGTTGACTTTGACCATCAAATAATGATAAACAGGTTTGATGCACAGTACTTTCTTGTATCTACTCTGTTTTGTTCCCTAACCAAACTGGCATTTTTGTCTAGGACGATGGGGTTTTCAAAACACCTTTCGTACCTAACATTATCAATCTCACATAAGTTATTTTTTGCGCTACATTAGTGTAAGAACAAGATGTGACCATATAATTGTTTTTATTTAATTGAGACAACTCTGTGATGTTTCTGCTTTGTTTTTTAATCAGATAGGTTTGATAAACTTAGAAAATGAAGATTTTGCCAAGGGTATTGTGGATACCACACAGGCCAACTTACAGGTTTGCATCTTTGTTTTTATAGTACAACAAAGCATAACAGTATCTGACTATCTGTTAACCTATTCTCCCCCTTGTTCCACCGGTGACAAGTTCCATATTATTATATTCCGGCAATATTATGTTACTGTAGATGTTTTTCTTTTGGCAAATACTGAATACTTAGTCCATTCATGATTGGAAACCAACTTTTGGTTCCTCTTTTTAAGATCACCCTAGCTTTAAGTAATTACTGTGTCGTAATTGCAGGATGCCTTACATAATGAAAATCGTGATAGAATCAGGATATTGCTGCGATTTCTCAGTGGCCTGGTAAGTTATGTAGTTGCTTTGGTTTGATTTGATTTTGTTGTTGTTATCATCCTTGTGCTCGCTGCTTTTCTGTGTGCTAACTTGTGATGCTTGAAGTTTGTATATCTGACATACTGACATGTTTATTGACAACACATCTTCGTGAATAATTACATCTTAATGCTGAAGGCTTTTAGTTCTCTTCTTGTGACCGAACTAACTTGGGTACTAAACGATTTGCTAAAAAAGCCTGTGCAACAGTGCAATTGCACGATATAATGTCATAAGTAATTCTAAAAGTAAAGCTGCACAATAATATCTAAAAAAATCAAGAAGGCTAAGGTACAAACTAGTGCACTCGACCCTATTTCGCTTGCGTTTGCCTTCTCCAGCCCAGAAACTGATGCCATACAGCTCTAGAGATTTTCTCCCCAAATTATTAGATATGTTCGCAGCTCTTAGTGAACATTGTATGATTTATCATAACATGTATGGTATATCACTGTATGATTTATGATTGTAAAATTTGCATTTGGTCAGCGGATTGTTTAGCGTAATGCCATCTTTACATTAGGCTCTGATAGTCTAATATCTCCTATTGCTACCTTGTTTTGAGTTTATATCAAGTTAAAACAGTCAACGCTTTGACTCTCCTCCAAAAGAGTGGAGGGATTTCTTTCCACCCACTTTATTTCATGGTAGAAATGTTTTTCTAGTATTGTGCACCATATTGATATGATTGATTGAGCAATTTGTGGTATTTCTGTTGTTCTTTTGCCTCTTCTCGTAACTGTAGATTTTATGTTTGCCCTGTAGATGTGCAGCAAAGTTGTCCTGCCAAATTGTATTATTGAGACATATGAGATACTATTATCAGCTGCTGCAACAATATTAGATGTGGAAACTGGAAATCCTTCTTGGCAACCCCGTGGTGATTTTTATGTTTATTGTATTTTGGCCTCTCTTCCGTGGGGTGGTCCAGAATTGTTTGAGGTAACTAACTTTGTTGAACCATTGTGATTTACTGCTTAACCTTCATCACCTTTAGTGTCCAATATTATTTATTTAGTGTGTCCAATATAAGTTATTTAGTCATACTCATGGTTCTAGGTATAAACCTTCATCACCTTTGTTGAACTCTTGTGATTTACTTTCCTATTTGGGATTTTGTGCAGTTCAATCGTACTGCCTCTAAATGACCTGTGCTGGCACTGCTATTTTGCATATATAAGTATATAATTGTTCCTTCATCTGTTTAGCTTTTTTTAGATCTCTTGATTGGTCAGCTAGAGGGAAAGTTAAAATGGCAATACTTTGTTTAAATGTGTAAAACTGTATGAAATCTATTCTCTCTCCAGTTCTCCACTTTAACAAGGTATCTTTTTGTTCAACTATTTGTTTACCATGTCAATCCATAACATGCTGTCGTGCGTGGGGTGGTCCAGAAGTGCCCCCTGTAGGAAGAAGTACGAGATGTGCATGATGATCCAATACTTCCCCCAAAATTTCGTGGTTGTAGACGTGTAGTACATGTAATGTGATGTACATATACAAAATTTCAAGAGTATGTACAATACTGACCTTGAAATTGTGCTTTTGCGCATAGATAACATGCACATCATCCATGATGTTTTTTATTGAATTTTTGGGACAATGCATCATGCACATTTTGCCCTTTTGACTAAAAGGGGTTGGGACCCATGAAATTAGCGCTCTAATAAAAAAGTTTGACGCTTCTATAATTCCAATACTAGAAAATTCTGCAGACAGGAATTCAATGGTAGAATACACTGATGAATTCTAAAATGCAGCAAGTTCCCGATGAATTTGAGAGAGTTCTGGTTGGAATACAGTCTTACATAAGCATCAGAAGGCATTTTGATGATATTGCTTTCTCAGTCTTTGAGACGGATGAAGGTAACTCTCCCAATAAAAAGGTATTGCTGATTTCTTCAATATGTGAACCTGACACTGGTTTATTCCTGATTCATTTCAACCCCTTTTATGATATTTAGACCAGGACTATAAAAGCTAATCTTTGCAGGATTTCATGGAAGATCTATGAGAGCATATTCAAGTTCTTTCCTGTAATGGATGGAAGGTTAAAAGTGGTATGCAACATACAATCCACACGATTTCTGACTGCAAATAATGTTATTGATTTTTCAGTTGCTGTTTCAGTTGCTTGCCAATAGACTTGCTGTATGGCTCCACCAGATAGTAACTCTAAATCAGAGTGCCTTCATAAAAGGGCGGTCTATACAGGATAATTTCATGTTAGTGCAACAGATGGCTAGATTTCTGCATCAACAAAGGCAGCCTCGTATTCTCCTCAAGCTAGACATCACAAAAGCTTTTGATTCCGTCTCATGGCCGTTTCTCCTTGAAGTTCTGAGGAAGTTAGGCTTTGGATCCATTTGGTGTGACATGGTTTGTGGGCTGCTGGGCACATCTTCATCGCAAGTTCTCCTCAATGGAATCCCTGGCGAGGTCATACTTCACAAGCGTGGATTGAGGCAAGGGGATCCCCTTTCCCCGATGTTATTCATTCTCGTAATGGACGTCTTAAGCAATTTGTTCTCTCAAGCATCAAGGGAAGGTTTGCTGCAGCCCCTCTTTTCATGAGCTTTGCAACACAGGATCTCCCTTTATGCCGATGATGTGGTATCTTCCTTAGGCCGAGCTCCATGGATTTGGAGGTCACATGGACATTCTCAATCTCTTTGGTGAAGCTTCTGGACTTAAAACCAATATACAAAAGAGTAACATCTTCCTCATCCAGTGCTCTAAGACAGAGATTGACATAGTGCGAGAGCATATCCTATGTGAAGTGATGAATTTTCCTTGTAAGTATCTTGGGGTGCCCCTCTCCCTACGACAACTTAAAATGACTGAAGTGCAACCTATTATTGATCGGATTGCCGATCGCCTTCCGGGATGGAAAGCAGATTTGTTAACAAGGGCGGGTAGAAGAACATTGGTGCAATTTGTGCTAACCTCTATGGTGGTCTACTTGGCCATGGCAGCTGACCTTTCCCTTTGGGCTATCAAAGAAATAAACAAAATCCGTAGGAGATTTCTGTGGAGAGGTAGGAAAGATATTAAGGGTGGTCATTGTCTTGTGTCATGGGTCAAAACCTGCCGATCTATTGAACTCGGTGGCCTTGGCATAACTGATCTCCAGCGAATGGGATGGGCCCTTAGAATGAGATGGTTTTGGCTTCAGAAGACTGAACCTGACAGACCTTGGTCCTCCTTCCCGATCCAGGTTCACCACTGTATTCGATCCTTCTTCTCTATAGCAACAAGCACAGAGGTCGGTAATGGCTCCCGCACCCTCTTCTGGAGGGATAGATGGATTCATGGGCAAAGGATTGTGGATATTGCACCCCGCCTTTTTGCATTGGTTTCCAAGAGATGTACCAATAAGCGCACGGTAAGGGAGGCAATCACGAATCACACTTGGATTGCGGATATGCTAGGAGCGATGTCAGTTGGGGTTATGCTGAATTTCTGGATCTTTGGGACCTCCTATCACAGGTAGTGCTGCAACCTGACTCAGAAGATAAACACTTATGGCGCTTCACTGTCAATGGAAAGTGGAAACTACTCGGCAAAATCGGCTTACGAAGGCTTCTTTCAGGGGGGAATTGTGTTCAGCCCCTGGGAGCGAATCTGGAGAACATGGGCTCCAAATAAATGTCGTTTCTTTATGTGGCTGGCTGCACATGATAAGTGCTGGACTGCTGATTGTCTGGCACGCCGAGGACTACACCATCCTTCCCGCTGCTTGCTTTGTGATCAGGAGGAGGAAACCATCAACCACCTCTTGGTCTCATGTGTGGTTGCCCGACAGTTTTGGTTCGAACTGCTACAAAAGGTGGAGCTTCAGAATCTCTCCTCTTAGCTGGGTGAGCCCTCCTTGGAAGATTGGTGGTCCAGAACACACAATGCAGTAGATGGCCAGGCACGGCAAGGCCTCAACTACATCATCATTCTAGGGGCATGGTCTCTTTGAAATCTCCGCAATCGTTGTGTCTTCTATAGGACTGCACCGGATGTTAGGGCTCTACTGTCATCTGTTAGTGAGGAAATGAGGATATGGGGACTAGCCGGAGCAAAGGGTATTTCATACCTAACTACTTAGCCACAGGCTCTGGTCTAGATTATGTCTCTGGTAGAGGTTGTTCTTGTTGTTTTTTGTACCATAGGCGAGCTCTCCTAGAGTAAGCGTGTGTTTTTGGGTTGTGAGTTTGTAAAGTTTTTCTCTCCTTCTTAATATAAAGATACGCAGCTCTCCTACGTGTTTAAGAAAAAAAGTTACAATAGTTAAATCTTGAGATAACCTTTTCTTTTTCTATGTCAGGTCTTATTGTATCCAAAATATTAGACATGCTCGTGCCTAATTTGTTTTTGCATTCTATTTAACTACTCCTTTGGCAGTTCCAAAACCTCACTTGTCTTTTGAAGCTCAGTTGGTAGCTGGAAAATCTCACCGTTTTCCCTCAATTAGTTGCCCCCTGCCTACTCTCTCAGAATCATCTTCTGAAATATTAAAAGGGCAAGAGAAGCATGAAACCGATCTAAAGTATCCTCAAAGGCTTCGTAGGCTTCATATATTTTCAACAAATAAAGCTGAGGTAATTTGCAAATTTATGTTTTAGTCCATGGATCACTGTTACTTTTCATGTTTTGTTTGCTGTATTTTCTGTAATTTATTTATGTAAACTGACATTGTATTTGCTACCACTTGGTTTTACATTACAAACTTCACCTGTTTATAGGCTTGAAATAATAGTTCTTTTGTGATACTGTTCTCCAAGCTGCGGCCTCAATTGGTTGCCTGCCAGCTGTCTTGCTATTGTTTCATGCTAGCCAGGTATGATGCCACCAGCTGCCGTCTGCTCAGTATTGAGCTAGAAGTTGAAGTTAAATTTTAATATATAGAGACACATGTACCGAGATCAGTTGTCAGCAGAAGATAATATCTAACATTTGCCCAATCTGTTCCTTTGTTTTGATACCTGATTTTTACCACTAAATGTGAAGTAAAACAAAGCGACCTTATTAATGAGTTGATGTGTCATTAATTTTATCATGTAGTTTGGCCCAACAAAAGTATTCCTACTTGATACATAAGTCATAACATTAACTTGAGTTGCCTTTTCATCCCAGGAAACCAGTAAGGAACTTTGGAAATTATATTTTGTAATTGCATTTCTGTGCCTTCATGTGTCTACACAAGTAACTTCTGTGGTCTGGACATCAAAGGGGTACGATTAGCTGGATGCAGTTCCACTAGAAACCAATTTGTGTATATTGACTTAAGTTGTATAACTATGAAATTTAAACTTGTTTTTATTTCGTCTTGATTTGGTTTATTTATTGTAGGTATGTTTTGCCAATAAGCTACTGTATCTATCTGCATATGGCAACTGCACTCCATGTATTGCATGTCTAATCAGCTCTTGTTGGTTTACAGAGTATGCTACCTGTAGATCGTTTTGTTGTTGAAGAGTGCATATTGGATATGCTGCTTTTCTTTAATGGATGGTCAGTTATTATCTTCATTGTTCCAGTATACCTTTGTTACTTTTAAAAAAGCTGAGATCAGAGGATATCACAGATCTGCATGACATGGCTGATGCCATCTAGTCACTAGATTTGCTTGTCAGCCTTTATGTATAAAGTATAAACATGCCTTAGTGGTTTCTATTGCTGAGTGTTTTGTTTTCTCCCTTTACTAACAAAAGCTGGTAATATTTCACCCCCTTGATTTTGTCCATCATCTGTTAACTCCTAGAGTTTAGCTCAGTTTTAGCCAATCAACCTTACTCTCAGAGTAAGCTGTGGAGGGCTTGTATGTTCAACTCTGCAGTTCTTTTTGTGCTGACCCTTATGGGGTTTGGCATACTATTTGTTCATTTATTGAGCGTTGTTGCTAGAACTAGTTTTTTCTTTAACTTTGCTGGTAGCAAAAGAGAATAGTAGTTTTTAAAGCAATAGTTATGGTTGACAGCATTAGTATGCTCATTTCGGGAACTTCCGTCTTGTGTTAATATTTTTCTACTGAACTGTAAAATTTCAGCTTGCTTACTGATTCTATCTTGGTTATATTTTTCTTTGAAAGATAGTCACAAAGAATGTGCGTTTTATCTGGTTAGCCTGCCTGTGCCTTTTCGCTATGAATACCTGATGGCTGAGACCATATTTTCACAGGTATTTCTCAATCATCTCTATATTTACTTATTTAGATGCTATTACCAGTTTCTGCATGCCTGCCTTCATGTTAAGTGAACTGTATTATTTAGTTTTTGCAGAATTGATCTATTATGTTCCTGCATTCTGAATTTCTGGTATGGTTATCATTTAGGTAAACCACCATGAAATGGACGGTAAACATTGCTTTTCTGATTTCCTGCGAGGGTTGAATAAAACCGAGTGTTTGGATCTACTGATTTTAGCTGATTTTGTAGTAGTTTGTAGAGAAAACTAAGTTCTATGCAAAACAGTTTGTTTTTTCTCGAACGCGTAGTAGAACTACGCATCATTATATTAAAAAGAAGAAAGGAGTCTAAGAAGAATCGTACAAACTCTCACCAAGAAGGCGGAGCTAAAAATATAAGGTCAAAAAAACTAGAGAAACGCCTACCGATCAAAGACAAAACACAGCACCTATGGCCAAATGGTACTAAGGCTTTTGGCTTCCGCCAAATACCATAACTTGGTCTCATCTCTAATGTCTTGCAAGACAATGCTGATATTGGATGAGGCGCCGTAAAAAATGCAAACGATCAAAGAATTAAAACCCTTGCGCTGCTGTTTAGGGACTTGGTGCAAAGCTTGATGCCACCACAAGGTAAAAACTAAATCATTTGGACCTGGAGTTAGCTGCTGCAATCCCACCAGAGTGAGTACTGAGTGCACAGTGGGCAGCACTTAGGGTGAACAAGACCACGGCGGGCCAAACGATCAGCGGTCCAGCAGCGATTAAGTGAAGCTAACCACAGAAAGAATTTGCAACGAGGAGCCCAGGTTCTCCAAATCTCTTTCCATGGTTCATCCACAACCTTCACAAAAAAACGGCGGTACGCTAATTTAGTTGAGAACCTGCCCGATGAGGATGGCTTCCACAAATACTGATCATCCACGCCAGGGGTAAGCCTTACTCGGGCAAGAACGTCCTAAAGGCTAATAAACTCCTCCAAGATTGTAGTAGTTAAACTGCCTCTAATATCATGAACCAAAGTATTATCTGTTAGAGCTTCTTGGACCGTCCTTCGACTGACAGTTCTCTTTGGCACATGAGCACAAAGAGAGGGGGCAAGGTCCATTAGGAATTTACCATGTAGCCATTTATCAGACCAAAAGAGAGTCATACTGCCATCTCCTGCAATAGAGGTGATCGATATGGAGAACATAGCTGCTGAATTGGAGTGCACCTGAATGTCCAAACTAGCCCATGGGCGATCAGGTTGGGTCTTTTTGAGCCACAGCCACCTCATGCGCAGCGCCCATATGAGGATTTCCAAATCAAGAATCCCCAATCCGCCAAGCTCAATTGGTCTCTTGACCCGGCCCCACGAGACAAGGCAATATCCTCCATTTACTCTTTTGCGACCCTTCCATAAAAAAGCTTTACGTATCTTTTCAATTGCTTTAATTGCCCATTTAGGAAATTCCAGCGCAAAGAGTGGATAAATAGGCATTGCCGAGAGCACCACTCGAATAAGTGTGACTCGGCCAGCTGGGTGCATCATGGCAGCTTTTCATCCCGGCAGCTTGTCCGCAATCTTGTCAATTATCATGTAAAAGCCAGATTTGAGGAGTTTCTTGATTAACAATGGGAGCCCCAGATATTTGCAAGGGAATTCTTGTACTTTGCAAGGAATGGCTCCTTCCACCATTTCCATGTCCTGTTGGTGGCATCGAATTGGGGTCACCGAACACTTGCTTAAGTTGGTGATCAACCCCGACGTTTCTCCAAAAACCTGAAGAATCTCTTTAATCAACTCGAACTCTTCCAAACATGGCCGCAAGAAAAAAACCACATCATCAGCATATAGAGAGACCCGCTGACTAGATCCTCTGGAAAGAAGGGGCTGTAAAAGACCAATCTCACTTGCCTTATTAATTAGTGAGTGAAGCACGTGCATGACCAATATGAAGAGCATCGGAGATAAGGGGTTGCCTTGCCGAAGACCCCGCTGGTGTTGAATTAGCTCACCCGGTACACCATTAACCAACACCCGAGTTGTTGAAGACCTCAGGAGCTTAGATAATAAGTTACACCAAATTGGACCAAACCTCAAATGGCTTAATACTTGCAGCAAGAAAGACCATGATACCGAATCGAAGGCTTTTGAAATATCCAGTTTGAGAAGAATTTTTGGTTCCCTTTGTCTATGCAGCACTTTGGCTGTTTGTTGGACCAGAATAAAGTTATCATGGATATATCTCCCTTGGACAAAAGCACTTTGATTTGGTGACACCATGTCCTTGAGTTTTGGAGCTAACCTATTGGTTAGGATTTTGGTGACAAGCTTTGCAAAGCTATGAACCAAGCTTATAGGTCTGTAATCCTTGATTTGCAACGCTTTTGCCATCTTTGGAAGCAAAATGATGTACGCCGAGTTAAGACGGAACAAACTACTGACATCACCCTGCAATAGCCTGTTAAGTGCAGCCATAAGATCAGCCTTCACTATACTCCAACAAGTTTTGAAGAAACGTTCAGTGTATCCATCCGGCCCCGGAGCCTTATCTGAAGGAAGTGATTTAATTGTCGCTCACACCTCTTCCTCCGAGAAACACTGCTAAAGTGCTGACAGATCATGAGCTTCTTGGTAGGACTGCAGGTTCAGAGAGCATTGTCGTTGAGCCACGGTACCAAGTAAGCTTGAGTAGAACTCAAAAACAGCCTGCTGTTTGTCTTCATGCCCGATAACAAGTTTATCTCCCACTTTGATTTTTGCCACGAAGTTCTTTCTCTTTCTGTACCTAGCTTGCTGATGAAAAAAGGAAGTATTTGCATCCTCCTCTTTCAACCAAACCAACCTTGAGCGTAAGTGAGCAATTGTCTGTTAAGGTTGGCCGAAATCTGTTTCCATGTGTTTGTAATATGCCGCAGAGATATAACTGGAAAGACCGGCTATAGATAGAATAGATTGA
The DNA here is from genome assembly GCA_036346265.1 of Melocanna baccifera. Taxonomy (NCBI): domain Eukaryota; kingdom Viridiplantae; phylum Streptophyta; class Magnoliopsida; order Poales; family Poaceae; genus Melocanna; species Melocanna baccifera. The sequence continues at coordinate 16,200,711 of CM070693.1, forward strand.
TTTGAGGTAATAGATGGAAATAGTCCAGCCGTGTCCTTCCAGATCTCTGCAGCAATCTATTGTACCATATATGGCGCTTCAGCCACCTATATACCACGCAGGGATTGGAAGAGATCCTTAACCCCAAAACAGTAACCATTAGATCTTTTCATGGTATCAGAGCCTCTCCTCAATGGCGAGTTCATCTACCCTTATGGCCGCCGCCTCCCTAGGTCATCTAGTGACAGAAAAACTCACCAAATCCAATTACACGCTAGGGAGAGCTCAGATTCTCCCAGCGATTCGTGGTGCAAGGCTTGTCGGCTACCTTGATGGATCGGCAGCAGCACCAGCAGAGGAAATCATCACTAAAGACGGCGAGAAGGAGATCAAAACCTTCAATCCGACGTACGATCTGTGGCTCGAAAAGGATCAACAAGTCCTGGGCTACTTACTCTCCTTTCTCTCATGGGAGATCCTGACCCATGTCGCCTCCAAGAAGACTGCCTCAGAAGTCTAGAAGGCTATTGAGCAGATGTTTACTGCTCAAACTCGTGCGCAGGCTGTCAACACGCGTATTGCTCTAGCAACAACGAAGAAGGGTCATATGACAGTTGCTGAGTATGTTGGGAAGATGAAGGCTCCTGGAGATGAGATGGCAGCTGCTTGGAAGCCTCTTGATGACGAAGAACTACTGTCCTACATCTTCGCTGGGCTTGATCTTGAGTACAACTCCGTTGTGACCAATGTCACTGGGCGATCTGATTCAGTTACTGTTGGTGAGCTTTACTCTCATCTTCTAAGCTTCGAACAGAGATTGAATCTTCTGCAGGGAAATCAATATCAGCCATCTATCAATTCTGCAATGCGTGGACAAAGTGGACCTCATCATGGCTTCCAGCGTGGCCGTGGAGGGCGCAATGGAGGCCGAGGTCGCAATAACTGGAGTCGTGGCCGTGGTGCAGCTTCCAGCAATGCTACCCGAGGTACAACAGACACAAACACTCGTCCCATCTGTCAACTTTGCAAGAAAAGGGGGCACACTGCTCCAGTCTGTTGGTATCGCTTCGATGAGAACTATGCTCCTGAAGAAAAGAGTGCATCTGCAGCAGCGAATTCATATGGCGTCGACACAAATTGGTATACTGATACTGGTGCAACAGATCATATCACAAGCGAACTTGATAAACTGGCAGTACGTGAGAAGTATACTGCTGGTGACCAGATCCACATGGCGAGTGGGGCAGGTATGGACATTCATCACATTGGTCATACTATTGTTTGTGCCCCCTCTCGTAATCTTTATCTCAATAACATTCTTCATGTCCCTAGTGCTAAGAAAAACCTAGTTTCAGTTCATTGTCTTGCTTCTGACAATTAAGCATTTCTTGAATTTCACCCCAATTTCTTCTTGATTAAGGACCAGATCACGAAGAGAGTCCTTCTCAAAGGCAAATGTGAGGGAGGACTTTATCCTCTCTCGTTCATACCTTCGGCAGATTCCAACAAGCAGGCCTTTGGAGCAATAAAACCATCTTCTTCAAGGTGGCATAGCCGTCTTGGTCATCCAGCATCTTCAATAGTGCAGCAGGTCGTTAGGTTGAATAATCTCCCTTCTTTTCCAGAGTCAAATAAAAGGACTGTTTGTGATGCTTGTCAACAAGCAAAAAGTCACCAATTACCTTATTCCAAGTCCTCTAGTATCTCTATATCACCTATAGAGGTAGTTTTCTCAGATGTTTGGGGTCCAGCCTGTGAATCTGTCGGAAGACACAAGTTCTATGTTACCTTTGTTGATGATTATAGCAAATTTGTGTGGATTTACTTGCTCCGTTACAAATCTGAAGTTTTCGAAAAGTTTCATGAATTTCAGCAGCTTGTTGAACGGCTGTTTGACAAAAAGATTATCTCTATACAGACAGATTGGTGTGGTGAATATGAAAAACTCAATCCTTTCTTCAAGCATATAGGCATATCTCATAGAGTCTCTTGTCCTCATACTCATCAACAAAACGGTGCTGTTGAAAGAAAACATCGGCATATCGTTGAAGTTGGTCTTTCCCTTTTAGCTCATGCATCTATGCCGCTTAAATTCTGGGATGAGGCTTTTGCTACAGCCACATATCTGATTAATAGGACACCCCGTAAACTTTTGCAATTCTCTACTCCTTTGGAACGACTGTTTAAGATCAAACCTGATTATGAAACCCTTCGTGTCTTTGGCTATATAATACTCGCAAGCTTCAATTTCGTTCCAAACAGTGTGCCTTCTTATGTTATAGTAATATGCACAAGGGTTTCAAATGCCTTGACATTCAGACTGGTCGTATCTATATATCTCGCGATGTTGTCTTTGATGAAGAGGTTTTTCCCTTTGCAAACCTTCATCCAAATGCTGGTGCTCGCCTTCGGTCTGAAGTGCTTCTTTTTCCTTCCCTTTTTGGCACTATTGATCATGGGGGTGCACAATCAAATGATAAATATGATGATGCTCCTGATAATGATACTACTGACCCTTCTACTCCTGTTTTAAACACTTTCCAGTAGTCTGTGTAGCAACAGGTTGAGCAGCAGCAGCAACTTGAGAATCTGGACCAGCAGCAGCAATCGGAGTCCATCGGACAGGAGTAGCAATCTGCGCAGCAAAATGCACCAGTATCCAAGCCACCTATTATTCAGGTGTATAGTCGACGTGCTAAAGTTCCTTCACTGTCACATCTATCACCTGATTCTCAGTCGTCAATGGAAGGCTTGCCGCAGCCTCCTGAGATAATGCCTGCGCATGAACAAACTCCTGAAGACTTCTCTGACAGTTTTGCAATTACAAAAGGTGTGACCTCTTCATCTCAACATCGACCTATTACTCGTCTTCAGCAAGGTATTACAAAACCAGTGACGTTTACAGATGGTCGAATAAAATACACTGATGGGAGGATCAAATATGGTTTCCGTGCTGAGAATGGTGAACCAAGTAACTGGGAAGAAGCTATGTAGTCTGGAAACTGGAAAAGGGCAATGGATGAAGAATACATGGCACTTTTGAAAAACAAAACATGGCATCTTGTACCTCCTAAGGAAGGAATGAATCTAATTGATTGCAAATGGGTGTACAAAGTAAAGAGGAAAGCTGATGGAACAATTGATAGGTACAAGGCTCGTTTAGTAGCCAAAGGCTTCAAGCAAAGGTATGGGATTGATTATGAAGATACTTTTAGTCCAGTAGTTAAAGCTGTTTCAATCAGACTTGTTTTATCTATTGCAATCTCAAGAGGATGGAATCTTCGCCAACTTGATGTAAAGAATGTGTTCCTTCATGGTGTTCTTGAGGAGGATGTGTTTATGAGGCAGCCGCCAGGATATGAAGATATGAAAAAGAAAGATTATGTGTGCAAATTGGACAAGTCATTATATGGATTGAAGCAAGCTCCTAGAGCCTGGTATTCAAGATTAAGTGAAAAGCTGTTACAACTTGGTTTTCAGCCTTCAAGAGCTGATACATCACTTTTCTTTTATAGAAAAGGTGATGTGATCATCTTTATGCTCATCTATGTGGATGATATAATTGTGGCTAGTTCATCAACTAAAGCTACACAAGCTCTTCTCAAAGGTCTTCAAGGTGAGTTTCCACTAAAGGATTTAGGAGACCTACATTATTTTCTTGGGATTGAAGTGAAGAAGATAGATAATAGAATTCTCCTAACACAAGCAAAATATATTGCTGATTTGTTGGAGCGAGTTCAAATGCAAAGGTGCAAGCCAATGAATACTCCTATGTCCACTGTTGAAAAACTATTATTAGAAGGAGAAAAATTAAGTCCTGAAGATAGCACAAGATATAGAAGCATAGTTGGAGCTTTGCAATACTTAACCTTGACAAGGCCAGATATTTCTTACTCAGTAAATAAAGTATGTCAGTATCTACATGCCCCAACAACCGCTCATTGACAGCAGACTAAAAGAATACTCGTGTACTTGCAATACACTATGGGATATGGACTGAAAATTACTAAATCTTCTTCTATGTTAGTTTCAGGATTTTCTGATGCAGATTGGGTCGGATGTTTAGATGACAGAAAATCCACAGGAGGTTTTGCTGTCTTTCTAGGAACTAATCTTGTGTCTTGGAATGCAAAGAAACAACCTACGTGTCCGAGATCTAGCATGTGTTTGAGTACAAAGCAATGGCTAATTGTACAATTAAATAATGTGGATCCGCACCTTTCTCAAGGAATTGGGAATTTCTAGTCCTCCCGCACTCGATTATGGTGTGATAATCTTGGAGCAACCTACCTATCTGCCAATCCAGTTTTCCATGCCCGGACTAAACATATTGAGGTTGACTACCATTTTGTTAGAGAAAGAGTAAATCAAAAATTGCTTGATATCAAGTTTATTTCAACAGAGATCGATTGCGGATGGATTCACTAAAGCTCTACCCATTCAACGCCTTAAAGATTTTGAAGCAATCTCAACTTGATAAAGTTGTGATTGAGAGGGGATGTTAGAGATAAGGCCAAAGTCTGTTAAGGTCAATCAAATCTGCTTCCATGTGTTTGTAATATGCCACTGAGATATAATCTGAAAGACCGGCTATAGATAGAATAGATTGATTTGAGGTAATAGATGGAAATAGTTCACCGTGTCCTTCCGCATCTCTGCAAAGAATCTATTGTACCATATATGGCGCTTCAGCCACCTATATAACACGCAGGGATCGGAAGAGATCCTTAACTCCAAAACAATAACCATTAGATCTTTTCAGACCCTTTATCCCCGATGCTCATCATTTTGGTCATGGATGTGCTTAACTCATTAATTACTAAGGCAAGTGAGAATGGTCTGTTGCAGCCCCTCTATTCTAGGGGTTCTAGTCAACGGGTCTCTCTGTATGCTGATGATGTGGTTCTGTTCTTGCGACCCTATTTGGAGGAGTTGGAGTTGATCAAAGAAATTCTTCGGATGTTTCGAGAAGCGTCGGGATTGATCACGAACATAAGCAAGTGTTCGGTGACCTCAATCCGATGTCATCAGCAGGACATTGAGATAGTGCAAGGATCCATTTCTTGCAAGTATAGGAATTCTTTTGCAAATATCTTGGGCTCCCATTATCAATCAAGAAACTTCCCAAATCTGGTTTTTATACCATAATTGACAAGATTGCAGATAAGCTGCCCGGGTGGAAGGCTGCCATGATGCACCCAGCCGGCCGGGCCACACTTATTCGGGCTGTGCTCACGGCAATTCCTATTTATCCACTCTTAGCTTTGGAGTTTCCTAAATGGGCAATTAAAGTAATTGACAAGATTCGTAGAGCTTTCCTTTGGAAGGGTCGCAAGGAAGTGAAGGGAGGACACTGCCTTGTTTCTTGGAGCAGGGTCAGGAGACCGATTGAGCTTGGCGGATTGGGAATTCTTGATTTGGAAATTATCGGATGGACGTTGCGTATGAGGTGGCTTTGGCTCAAAAAGACCAAACCAGATCGCCCATGGGCTGGTTTGGATATTCAGACGCACCCTAATTCAGTAGCTATGTTTTCTATATCGATCGCCTCTATTGTGGGAGATGGCACCAGGACACTCTTTTGGTGTGATAAATGGCTTCATGGCCAATCCTTAATAGACATCTGGAACCGAATCAGGCTCCCCTTCTTCCCCCTCTTTCTTTTCTCTTTTTTTCTTTCCTCTTCCTTTTTTCCACGCCCGACCGGTTCTTTTCTTTTCCTTTTTCTTTCCACGCCGCCAGCCTCTTTTCTTCACTTAGCTCCCCTCCTTCTCTCTTTCTCCCTTCTCTTCCTCCCCTTCCTCACTCACCACCGGCGCCTTCCTCCCTTCTCCACTCGGGTGGCCACCTCCCCTTCTTCAACCACCCGGCTTCCCCCTCTTCCCCCAGCTAGCTGGCCCTCCTCCACCCCCGTGGAGCGACGGCGGCAGCAGAGGCGAGGTGCGGCGAGAGAGCAACGGCGGGAGGCGACACGGCGCACGTGAGTGGAGGCGGCGCTCGGCCGAGTAGTGGGGAGGCGCGGAAGCAAGGCGGCAAGGGGCAGAGATGGCGAGGTGCGGCTGGGGAGTGGCGGCGTCGGCGGATGGTCGACGACGACGGCGTGCGCGCGGAGAAGAGGGCAGCAGCTAGGTGAGCTCGGGCTAGCGACTGCAGCAGAGAGCACACGGGGAAGGAAAGCAAATTGGCTTTTGCTTCTTCCCCAGCTCTCTCTCTCTCTTTTATATGGCAAGGGGTGGGCCGGGTTGTATCGGATCTGGGCTGGATCTGGCCCAGGTATGACACATCTATCACGGTAGCATCATGCAACCATATCATATATCGTTATCATTATCCATCATTAGGATGTAACTAACATTACTTATCATATTACATCAATTTCATTTAACCAATTTTGTCACTTAGCGGATTGGGTTTGTCATAGATAATAAAAATAGGAAGGCAATTTCACATAAGCAAAGATATTAACTACCACCATCTACTGTCTACCATACACTTGACTTTTAACCATGAGGGTAAAGTGTAGATGACACCAACCATGGTGAGAAGCGTTACGACCTGGTAATGACCACATTGCAACACCTCAATACACATCCAATTGCATAGGAAAAGTAAAACACATGGTCATTCACTTTAAAACGTTGCTCACCCATTTTCCCAAGCTTATATGTTTCGTTGTCCCAGTAATCAAGAGCGCAGTACTTGCACTTTAGAGGCATAAGCATGAAATAAAATCTTATATTTACAAACTATATCCAAAGTCCAATCTTTATCGGTTGGGCATCCTTTAAGCATCAAGCTAGTTAATAAATCAAAAACAACAAAGCATCAGTCCTTTGTTCCCCCCTGGACAGCGGCTTCACAATTTCATAACCATTTTTATCCACCACAGATTGTAGTAAAAGAAGACATCATGAATATCTACACCAAATTCTCTACAACATTTCATTTAACGCCAAAAATTGGTTATATCATCTACTAACGTTAAAGCTCATCACAATATGACAGCTGCAACTAGCAGAGGATTACAGAATAGCAGACTTTGAAAACTCAAGCAAAATTCATACTCAACCAAATTGGGTGGTTAAGCACTCTATGGAAAGCTTAGAAAATTACCTACACAACTACATGGCCTAATCCACCAAATACCATGGCATTGACCGATTGCGACAGTCTGCGGGACAGTAGACTTCTAAAGGGCTTAACTTGCAATCTAGCCAATAGATCTTAGTGTTCTTAAGCTTGTTGGAAAGATTAGAATGTTATCTACAACTCTCTAGAACATCATCTTCCTGGATTCAATCTCTAGACAACCCAAACATTTGATAGAGCCAAACTGCGCAAATTGGAGACCCAGAGGTCACTAATCACCCAACTGAGACGAATTACAAGCTAAGTACTCCCCAAGTTGCAAGCCAAAGCCATCTGGAACTCAATATTTAGCCTATAGAAAAAGGATTGGAGTCGTTACCCACAAAATGGATGAAGAAAAATTAGGTGAGGAACGATAACAGAATCCTTCCTTTCTCCCCTTCTCCCATCCTTCTCCTGCCTTGGCCTTCCTCTTGCTTCCTTGCAACAGCAGCACAGCACGGCCGAGCAGTAGTAGCATAGCATGGCCGAGCAGCAGTAGTAGCAACACAGCATGGCCGAGCAGTAGCATTGGGCGGTTGTAAGTTTAAGCTCCATTATGTTAGTTTTGGTGATAATGACAAATACTTGGATGAGACTAATGTGTTTAATTGATTACGATATGGCTTAGTCTTATTTGGATAAAAAGGTGAAATCAAAGAGGTATGCATTCGACACTTACATTTACATCTTAGTGCATTCTTTAGATCCAAAATATAGATTAAATTTCATCAAAAATCTAGAATGAATATGTGCATATGCTTTTATTATATATTCTTGTATGCACACATTTAGGGAGAGTTTACTCTATGTTTTGTGATTTCATTAGTATTGATCCATATTTTCTTCTCCACATACATTGGGATCTCTACTTTGGAATATATCATTTGAGTATATAAAACTTGTGCAGTTCATATATACTCACATTGAATCATATTGCTTTACACTCAATTAATTGTGTATGGGACTAATGTGATTATCAAGTGTTTGAAAGGTTTAGTCCCGGATGTTGATTGAATATTTGAAGATGCATGCAAAGATTGATAAGAAGATCAATATGGCTCGAGACAAAGGTCAGCATGCATTTGAATTTAAAGTCTAAAGTCAAGTGTGCTTTCTCAGGAAAATCGGTAGCACCGCACCCACCTGCGGTATTACCGCAGTGCGGTAGTACCGATTTTTATGCGGCATGTTTTTTTCCAGAGAGCACCCGTTTGGGGGACTTCAACTCCCAAAAATCGGTAGTACCGATTTTAGAACGGCGGTACAACCGGAGTGCGGTAGTACCGCACCTCTATACGGTAGTATCGCGGTGCGGTAGTACCGTACTTTGTATGGCGGTAGTACCGTACTTTGAGTTTAAAGTTTATATTCAATTATGTGCAATTGTGGTGGTTATCATCAATTACCAAAGGGAAGATTGAAGAATCTAGATACATCATTATGAGTTAATGGTATGTTTTGATAATTAATGATAATCATATTTTGGGACTAATATTTTTCATGAGATGGATGAATATGTTATGTTCCATGATGATGAAGACTTTGGATGGCTTCATGTGTTGAAGACCATCAAGTAAAGGTTCGAGATGGAAATGACTTCATGAGTTAAAGGCCATCAAAAGAGGATGCATCATGTGTTGATGCATATCAAGATCTCGAAAAGGAGATGATCATGAGTTGATCATCAAGTCAAGAGAAGACAATGACCTAAACTTGAAGTGAAGATGATCACCATCAAGCTTCAAGGAAATTCTCAAGGCAAAGGTATGACTAGCTAGGGCTAAGGATGTGTTCCTAGTTTTTTACCGGTCTTGGTGTTTGGTTAGAAGACCGGATTGCTAGTATAGGTTTGCCGTACTATTAAGAGGGGTCTTATCTAGTAGCTTGAGTCTCATCATGTGTTGATAGCTCAATCTTGCTTACGCTAGCTCTCCATGGTATGATGCTATTATTTGCGAATGTGTTTTGCGAATAGTTGAGGCTCATGCATCTAATCCTTGCAACATGTGACTATACTTTGCAAATGTGTTTTGCAAATGGTTGAAGTCCATGTACCTTTTCCTTGTGGTATGACCTAAGTTTGCAAATGTGTTTTGCAAGTTGTTGGAGGTCATACAATGTCCCTTGGCATGGTCTAATATTATTTTTCTCGAACTTAGACCGTGATAGTGACTCCTTGGATCTCTTATGATTTCTGCATTGATCTAGTGTGTTTTAGATCATGCAAATAGATGGATTTTGTAGCCCTCTGAATAAGCTTTCCATAGAGTTCAAGATCACTCAATTCCGACATCGGAGTCAAAAGTTATGCTCATTTTTCCGAGGGCTGTCTGTGCTGAAACAGAGGTGCGGTAGTACCGCACTGATGAGCGGTAGTACCGCACCGATGTGCGGTAGTACCGCACTTTATTTTTCAAAAACGGCTAGTTTTGACGCTCTGATATAGCCGTTACTTTGTGCTACAGTAGAGTGCGATAGTACTGCACTTTGTACGGCGGTACTACCGATTTCCCTGATTTTTTCAGAGATTTGGCTCCAACGGCTAGTTTTTGTGTGTGGGGTATAAATACTCACTTGTGGCCGGTTGGGGAGCATTCTTTGGCACCTCATTTCACTTCCTTGAGCTAGTGTAAGCCTCTCCACTCCATTGTGCATGTGTTGCACCTTGTGAGCAAAGAGAGAAGTCTTTAGTTGCATGTGTTGCATCTAGAGGTGGATTTTGTATCCACTTGAGCTTGTGTATTCGTTGCACGTGGTGAGAGTCAAGCGAGGGACTTGGCTTGTTACTCTTGGAGTTTGCCGACTCCTAGACGGCGTTGGAGGCGTCGTGCGCGGTGATCTTCTCAAAGAAGGTTGTGAGAAGACCCGGCGTGTTGTGAAGGTTGGAGCTCACCTACCCGGAGCGGGGAAGAGCTACCACTAGTGGAATTGAGGTGTTTAGCTTAATTCGTGGAGCCGGTCCAATTCGTTTGGGCTTACCTCAACGTGGATTAGGGAAGACCGGCAAGTCTCCGAACACCACGGTAAAAAGTAATTGTGTCAATTGTGGTTTGTTTACTTGTATTTAATTTACCTTCAAGCAATTTACATTTATAGAATTAATTTGATTGCTTGTCACCATAGGATTGCAAACCTTTGACATAGGCATATATTGTTGGTACACTTAGGCGAACCTAGTTGATTTAGTTAATATTTGTGCTAAACCAATTTAAATTAATCTTCCGCATTATATATTTGGTTTAGACAAATAGGTATTATTTTTAGATTGTAAGATAATTTTTTAAGACCGCCTATTCACCCCCTCTAGTCGGCCTCCTTGATCCTACAGCGGTGGCTGCGGTGCGCCGGGCTGGGAGCAGCGTAGGCAAAGGCGGCGTTCGGCGGCGACATTGCATGCGGCCGGATCTGGAGGCACGCACGGGGGCTCAACGACTTCCTTTTCCTCAGCCAGGCCCCCCTTCTTTCTTCTTTTCCTATTTCTTCTCTCGGCTGACTCCTCTCGGGCTGACCCCACCCTTCTTCCCTCCCATTCCTCCCCCCTCACCTTCTTAGCCGATGGGGAGAAGGCTGACACATGCTGGCGGAGGGGAGAAGGGCGGCATAGAGGGCTATCGACGGTCAGTGGAGAGAGCAGCAGTAGGGAGGAGGTGGCGCTGCGTGGCAGCGGTCGGGTCAGGATTTCTATGATTATACCCCGACCATGTCATCCATGAACAGGTTCCATAAGACCCATAGAGTAGAAATGGAATAAGTCATATCACATGATCTAATTCTCTATTTATTACACTTCCTTTTTTTATTATAGTATGGAAATTCATTCATTTTCTTTGCATCGATTGCGGTCCGCAGTACTATTGGTGTAAAAGAAGGTATCTAAGAACGTAGGCTAGACTCTGTTTTTTTATTAGTAACAAGTAAATACTTTGTTTGGACGTAAGGTGGCGGCGTGACGACATAGGTGAGGTGGCGGCAGCGGCGTGGCTTAGGGCAGCTTGGGTGGTGGCGGCGGGGAGCAGGCTAGGGCAGTCGCTCCCCTCTACCTTGCCCCTCTCCTCTTATAAGATGAAGTACTGCCGAAATCTAGTAGTGATGGATGCAATTTAGAATGATATAGGGTAGTGGTAGCATTCTGGGCTCAGATGTTGAGTCGGGGTTAGGGATCAAAATACTGGCTGGTAACCGCCTATTACCGGAAATACCGGTTAGTTTTGGTAGGGAGAATCCCGGCCGAAACATCTTAAATGTAAATTTGAATTTTGTGACTGTGTAATGCACTTCGTAGGTTACTTTAGGTATTGTTTGTGGTAGGTTAACTATTTTGTAATATAAAAATGTATGAATTATTGTCCTACTTCTATGTACAACATGAGCTTTGAATTTTGTAGGCAATGTAGCCTTGGAGGCATAAAAATACATGAATTTTGTAGGCAATGTAGCTTTGGAGGCTTCACTACATATGGTCAAGCTAGTAGGAGCAATTTCTATGTACAACATGAGCCTTGTTACTTTATTAAACACTTTCTAATTAATATTTGCATTATTTCAATTTCTCATTACCAATAACTAGTTTTTCCGGTTACCGGTCAACAAACCACCCAAATTTCGAAATTCGAATTGTGAATTTTGCCGGTTTTCCATTGGTTTTTTCGGTAACTGGCTAGTTACCGATACTGGTGCCTGGGCGGGAAAGCCTTCGGTACCGATATTTCTAACCTTGGCTGGGGGTATTATAGTTTAGGCCCTTGTGTTTCCATGGAGGTTCATTTGACCGAGCGCATTCTTTAGCCGTCGACGCCGAGCGCAACAAAAAGAATAGAAGTGGAAAGAAAGAAGGGAGGAGAGGGAAGAAAAGGAGAGGGAGGAGAGGATGGAGAGGAGGAGGTTCCGCTACTTCTGCGGGTAATTTTTTTTTATGTTTTACTCAACATTTTTGTATTTAGTAATGTTGTAGGTGTGAAAACCAAAATATGCTTCTTTATAGGCTCATCAGTTTGAATATGCTTCTTTATTGCTCATGAGAGCTCAAGAGAGCTCTATCCTTACAAATAAGGGATATAAGGGTATTTATTGGCTCTTGGGTCTGTACAAATGACCGAAATGCCACTTAAGGGATAACTACCGTAGGGGTACAAATAGAGGGTATAATCATCATTTTTGAGTATAGCTGCATTTCTTGATCTGCATGTGTGTGTCTTCTATAGAGTGAGGTCCATTAATGGAAGGGGTAAGATTATTCTTCCAACAAGTAAATATTTTGCTTAGTGTAACATTAGCATCCATAGAAAGTTATATTTGTAGAAAAGAATAGTATAACTTTGGTTATATAAATTAATCCCATTAGGTAGGAAGGAATTAGTCCCGTTAGAGGAAAGAGCAGATGGAAGATAGGAGAAAAAAAGAAAAGGGAGGAGAAACACACGTGTAATTAATTTATTTCGTTGCGAATATTTAACTGGGAGGATCTCATGGTATGTTAGAGTACTGAGAAAAACTTGGTTATTGATGTGCAAATGCAAAATATTACTAGACAACATTTATGATTAATTATGAATGAATTTAATGTAGTAAGTACATCAAAAGTTCACGTGTACCATTAAAACTCATGTATTGGCATTTAAATCAGAATGTCGCATACTTAATTAGTTTTTGTCAATGTTATGTAAATTCTCAAAACCCATTAGGAATTATTTACAGTAGGATAGCTCGAGCATGGAGATTATGTACCACTAAATTGGCACTAAGCTAATTATAATTGATTAATTATTAGTAAATTAATTATGATTCATTAATTCCCGCAAAGCAACATGTAATAATAAATTATGGATACCATACTTATAAATAAGCACTACAAAACCATGGCTAAATTACTATGACATACTTCATAATATAAGCTATATTAATTATAATCAACTGACTAACACTAATTAACTATGACTACAGGAATAATGACGAAGTTATGCAAGAAGAAGATTACCTACCCTTCAGGGGAAGCAATCAGCACAGCTACAACACGACAACTACTTCGATGCTTACTCTGCAAAAAAAAACTTAATGAGGCTATGCTCTTTTAATTCTCAGTGACGAGCGTGAGAACGAGAAGCAAAACACAGTTGAGATGAGCGATGAGCGACTGCGAGAGCTCGGTATTTATAGCCAAGCAAAAAGGTAACCGTCTTCATTGCCACTAGAAATTTTGGACTCGTTGACACGTACCATCACGGGTAAGGAGGGACGGCATGGACATGATAACATATGAAGGAGGGTGCAAGAAGGGACGGTATAGACAAGGCGACATATGTGCAAAAGAGGGAAGGGGCAAGGGGGGATAGCAGCGAGGGGGTGACATTTGTACGGATAACGGAGGTTAGTCACTCCAAAACATGGCCACCTCACGGTGGTTGTACGGCCTACGAATTAAATGAGCACTGCAAGTCACTAATTATAATTAAATTAATATGGCAAATTCGGAGTGCATAAAGATCTTGAAAAATTACATAGTTAAATTAACTATGCAAGGATCATTTACATAAAATTTTATAAATTTTGGAGTTCATTTGCTATATTAAAAAATTCCTACGAGTAGTCTACTTAAATGAATTCTTCAGCAACATTTAGAGTGGATAAAATTATGAGAAAGTTACATAATCAAGTACATTGTGCCAGAAAGCTGCATATGAAATTTTATATTTTTTGAACTCATTTGCTATATTTAAAAACTAGACCAAATAATACGTATAAATGAGTAATTAAGGTAGGTAATTAAGCCGGCTACCTATCGTCTAGTAGCAGGTGGGGTGCCGCACGGTGGCCAGGCAGCAGGCTCCTGCCACATGCCCACCGAGCACCACCGGCCACGTATCGCCCTCCTAGGGCTGCCGCCCGATGGTCATATGGTAAAAGTGATATTTTTATATTTGTCACGCGGCTGCTGCCATACTTGTAAACGCGAGGTCAAAAGAGACCAAAAGTGCCAAAAACTCCAAGATTTGTTGCAAGGATGCAGGCCACATACAACACCTGTTGCTTGACATTTCCTCATAAATCATCACCCTTGAGCACGCAATTGTCACCGGAGCAAGTGTCACACGACATTCACAAGGAAATGCTCACATCCTTCATCCACGTACTAGTAGTGAGCTATCCTCACTGATGCTAGTGTTACCTGATGACATGAAGCCCGCCCTCCTGGCTACTATGCACACTGCAGCGATTAGGGTCCGATGGAACTGCAAAGCACAAGCAGAATGTGAGCTTCTTCAAGACTCGTTAACTTTAGAGAACGATCAGAATTCACAAGCTATTATTAACCCGTAGTTAAAAGCCAAGCGTGAGGCAACGATGAAATGTTGAGGGCAACAAATGGCATCAATTTTACTCAACTGAACCAAACGTACGAATACAATTAGTGCACAACAGATATGCTTAATATTTACTCTGCAAAGCAATATTCTCTGCCTAATTCCGGCATGTCATAAACAACAATTAGCAGCGGAGCTAACAAGATTCTATGGCCATGTTTTTTTTGTTTGATTTTAGTTTCTTCTAAAGTAAACAGAGGCGAGTTCTTAAAATAGATTTTCTAAACAGTCTCCTGAGTTTAAAACCGTGTACGTCATCCATGTAAGCGTCTTCCCCGTCCGCTGCCCGCTACGATCTCAAAAAACACAGATAAAAACCATCAATTACAACCAAAAACCATCTACAGAAACTATGTCTGCACTGCAGGTTCTCGGCTTGTTTGGTGCAGAAACATGGTAACAGATTATTTGGTTCCAGGTGTCTGTACAACGTGCAGGTGGCGACTCCCAGGTTCTGGTTCTGTAACGAACAAACGGGTTAATCTACTATACACGAGATTTTTACAGGATTCACAGAGCTCATGGTCCACAGTTCCACGCCAGTGCTTCTCTGAAACCTGGGGAAAAAAGAACAGAGCTCATGGTCCACAGTTCCACGCCAGTGCTTCTCTAAAACCTGGGGAAAAAAAGAACAAACCATAATCAGAATAATCGGCAGAACTTCTAGTGAAAGTACAACTGTTAATGTATTTAATCAACGCAGTGAATCTCAAAAGCTCCGACATATCTAGTGTCAATTTAATATCTGTTAAGTTGAATAACACCATTAAGCACAACCAAGGTTCACACTTCACAGCAACAACAAGCAGGGTTAATTTATCCAAGTATGGTATTGGTCTATTAGATAATACTCACTAGATGATTTTTGTTCTCCTAGCCAATAGAGATCGTGGCAACAGACAACTGGCCCAGTTAGCAATGTTATCAAGTCGGCAAGTCGAGTCGATCCGTCAAAGGGAATTGACGATTAATCGACAAGTCGTGGACTGGTCGGTGCAATGGTGGACTTCAATGGGACATGTACATGCTTTGTATGTTTGCTCATCTGCTGCTGCTTCTGGCTAGTACTACTACCAGCCCACCCGAGTTGGGCCTGCTGCTGCTGCTCCTGGCTACTACTTGTCTACTACTAAAACAGAGAAGAAAGCAAGAAACAGAGCAGAAATCGAGTGCAGAGCAGAAGAACAGGGGAGAAGACTAGGGTTAGGTTCTTTTGAGCTTATAACTTAGCTTTCTACGGTAACTTGCTTAGCTTTCAAATAGAGTGGTCTACAAGTCAATTGTAGTAGATATTATCCTGATTTCATCTATATCGACCAAAATCACTCACATCTCTCTCTCTCTCCGTATTCAATCTTGCGAATAGCCAGAATTCAAAAATTTAAACAAAAGACAGCTCAAAAGAATCCACTCTAAATCTACAAACGGGAGAAGAGGAAGGAGAGGAGAGGGAATAATTATAGACCAGGAGGTGAAGGCGACGGCAGAAGGCAGCAAGGCGCCAATGACGACGGCGCCGCAGGCTGGCTCGTTGAGGCGGCAGCTCGTTGGGAGGACTGCGAAGGGGAGAGAGAGGGGGCAGCAGCGTCACAAACCTACATCGCCAACCCTCGACACCCGTTGCGCTGAGCTGCGGGCGGCAACACCTCCGGGGTGGCGATGCCCCGAGTCCCCGATAGCCTGCAGCCCCGTGCGTGTGGCGGCTGTGCGTGGGAGGGGATGGAAACCTAATACAGCTCCCATCCCTTTAAATCTTTAATCATTAGTGATGGGCCAGCTAGGCCGGGCCTCTCTAGCAGGCCGAATTTGCTTCCCAGCGTCCCATATTGTAGCTGCCGCCGTCCCTTGCTCCTTGGCTCCGCCACTGCAGCCTCTGCTCGCAGGTAACTCTCTTCTCTAACATCCGCTCTCTCTCCCTCACCCTCTTCCCCTTCTCCACAGCCAAGTTGCCTGATTAATTGCGGCTAATCGTCGACTAGAAATCCAAGTCGCCTGACTACGAAACTAATCGAGTCGAGGTCCTCCGGTCGTGCTCCCAGGCCGACCTTACGATTAATCGTCGATTAGTCCCGACTAATCGCACGACTTGATAACAATGCCGGTTAGATCCAAACTGCTGGGAAGTGGAACCGAGGCTCTCCAGAACTAGGTCCCAAATGGATTTTTAAAACCCTTTCCATTCTCGTATGCATGACATTATACATCACTGTTCTACAGAATCAGTTAATGCTTGTGAACTCCATGTTGTGTTCTGTATGCAGTTTAGCACTGATTAGTGAGCACGTGCAATGCACATAAATGCACGTGCAATGCACTAATGAAAATTAAGGCAGGACTTCCAAACAGGGAATATGATCCACTTTTGAACATGAGATCAGCCTACTATAATTTCGAGGGGAAAACAAAAATGTTCAGGCAGTGACGTAGGGTAAATAGGAGGTTGAGATGAAATGAAACGTACGCTTTTCTCAAAGCATAATACAGAGAGATGATCTAATAAGTAACAGTGAAAAAATACCTGCTTGAACTCATCCACAAGACTCCAGAAGTCCAGATGGAAAAAGAAATTAATCTTGGTTAACGCAGCTAATTGATAGCACTCTCCTCTCCCCTGCTCAAGATTAAACAACGTCAGGGAGAAGAAAAATAATAATCAATTAGTCTTTGGAGTTATTATACTCAAATGAAACATACCTGTCTCAAAATTGATTTTAAGTGCTGATGCAATATCGGTCTCACACTACCTCAAAGGGCAATGCAGTGCTGCTCCTAAGCTAGCATAAGCAAGACTTGGTCAATGATTCACATAATTTACAGAATCTAGGAATAGGAATGCTTGATACGGAGCTCATCTGTTCTCAACAACATTACACCTTTGCCTACAAGTGCAATCTACAGTAGAACGATCGCCGGAGCCCAGCTCATCACAGATAGTACATGCAAAGCTCATTTTACCTCGGCTGCCATCCACTGATGCACCAATTGATGTCAATAATCCAAAGTAGATGCCTCAAACTGTATGAAAGTACTGAATGCCTCCAAAAGGTACAAAATCTTGCAAGCCAACGTCTACAAAACTCACAGCAGCCTGAGTAAATCCATCCGTTTTGCACTGTAGAAATATGCTCAGGTAACTGAAACCAGCATTATGAGGAGCACAAATTACGATACACATCCAACCGTAGCTATTGAGAGTAGCATTTTGTGCAATTCTGAACACATCAGCTGCTGATTGACTCCATAGAAAGACGAACAAGTCTTAGTAGTTCATTGACATTGTTAAAGTTAAAATCCAAAACTGATCTCACTGAAGCAAGACCATCATCCAGACCTTTTTCCCTTTTCTGATTGCTAACAGCAGAAGCAATCACAACCTGTGATTTCCAAGTTGCATCAAATGCGCTATTGACATCATTTGTCTAAGAAGATCAACAAAACAAACAAACATTAGATACCAAATCATTACTGAATGGTAATGCACTGAAGTAGCATTATGCTAAGCATTTTTTTTTACCATATGCAATTAACCTTATAAGCATATTCAGTTGCTCATGATGGTTTAGAAACAGTAGATTTACTACTTAGTTTCAGGCTATTTGCTTAACTCCACCTATGTAGTTTTCTGCATAGCCTGTCCCAAGCCAAGAAAGAGGAGGGTTGTGTTAGGCTGCAAGCCAATGTAAAATTAAGCTATCTTTTTATGAAATGAAACCTAAAATAGTTAGTTCGTTGGGGCGTAACCCTCTTAGCGATGCGCCATATCAGAACCCGGGTGTGGTGATAAATAAGCAAGGGCCGAGACGTAACTCTCTCAGTGACGCGCTACGTCGACGCTCGGATGTAGTGAAAAATATGCAAGGGTCTTTGCACTTTACTCGACGACTGCGAGGGATAAGGAAGCTAGCCGAGGAGAGTAGAATTCGTATATGTAGTTGGAATGTAGGGTCCTTAACAGGTAAGTTAAAAGAGATAGTTGATACAACGATTAGGACATGTATAAATATCTTGTGCATTCAAAAGGCTAAATGGGTGGATCAAAAGGCAAAGGAGATGGAGCATACTCGCTTCAAGTTGTAGTATACTGGAACAGAACGAACAAAAATGGAGTGGGCATCTTAATCGATAAGCGCCTCAAGAGCGGAGTTGTTGACGTTAGGAGACAGGAGATAGGATTATCCTGGTTAAGCTAATCATTGGCGATTTGGTGTTATATGTTGTTGGTGCATATGCTCCATAAGTAGGTTTGGATGAGGTTGCTAAGAGGCAATTTCGGGATGACCTAGATAAAATGGTTAGAAGTGTGCCTAACAGTAAGAAAATTTTCTTAGGGGATGATTTCAATGATCATATCGGTACAACTAGTGGGGGTTTCGAAGGGTGCATAGGGATTTTGGTTTTGGTGATAGACATAAAAAGGGAGAAGATATCTTAAATTTTACCGTAGCCTATGATCTCATGATAGCTAACACCTTTTTTAGAAAGATATGTTCCCATTTAGTTACCTTTAGCAGTGGTCAGCATTCTAGCCAAATCAATTTTGTCCTTGTTAAGAGGAAGGATAAACAAGCCTGTATAGACAATAAGGTTATACCTGAAGAGTGTTGTATAGCAACATAAGTTGATAGTCTCCGACCTTCATTTTAGGTTACAGGTTCGACAGGCTAAGGTCACCAGAGCCACAAAGACGAAGTAGTGGAAACTCAAAGGGACACCACACATGCATTGAAGGAGAGAATGATTGCGGAAGAGATGGGACGTGGGAGAAGCGAATAACAAGGTGAATAGTATGTGGACAGAAATGGCAACTCGCATTAGGAAGATGGCTATAGAGGTGCTTGGAGTGACCCGAGGGACAAGAGGCGAACTTAAAGACACATGGTAGTGGAATGAGGAAGTGCAAAATGCTATTGAGGAGAAGATATGCTACATGCACATGCATCTTGATAGGAGCAATGACAACGTACAGAAATACAAAGCTGCAAAAAGAATGCGAAAAAAGCGGTGAGTGAGGCACGAGGCAAAGCATATGAGAATATTTACCAGAAGCTAAGTACAAAGGACGGTGAGAAGGATGTCTACAAGGTGGCTAAATTTCGAGAAAGGAAGACAAGAGATTTTAACCAAGTTAAATGCATCAAAGACGACACTAATAGGCTTTTGGTGAAAGACAAGAAGATCAAGGATAGGTGGAGAGATTACTTTGACAGAGTATTCAATCATGACAATGACAATAGTATGGTTGAACTGGATGATGCTTTTGACGACACCGATAAGCGGTTTGTTCGAATAATTCAAGAGTCAGAAGTAAGAGAGACCTTAAAAAGGATGAAAGTGGGTAACGCGTTAGAGCCTGATAATATCCCTATCGAGGTGTGAAAATGCCAAGGAGAAGTAGCGGTTGTTTGGCTAACTAATTTGTTCAATAGCATTTTTAGGTTGAACAAGATGCCAAACGAGTGACAGAGGAGCACATTAGTACCAATTTTCAAAAATAAAGGAGATATTCAAAGTTATACTAATTATATAGGAATTAAGCTCATGAGCTACACAATGAAGCTTTAGGAGCGAGTGATTAAGCACCGTTTAAGAAACGTGACTAGCGTGATGACAAATTAATTTGGTTTTACTCCTGGGAGGTCGACCACGGAGGCGATTTTCTTGGTACGACAGTTGAGAGATATAGAGAGCAAAAGAAGGATCTTCACATGGTGTTTACTGACTTGAAAAAAGTCTATGACAAAATGACAAAGAAGGTCATGTGGTGAACGCTCCAAAGAAAAAAGTCCCAACAAAATATATTACCCTAATTAAGGGCATGTACGAAGATGTTGTGACTAATGTTAGAAAATATGGTAGTGTTACTAATAACTTCTTTATTAAGATAGAATTACATCAAGGGTTAGCGTTGAGCCCATACATTTTTACCCTAGTGATGGATGAGGTCACGTGGGATATACAAGGAGATATCCCTTGGTGTTAGTGAATGAGAGTAGGATAGGCGTTGATAGGAATCTGGAGCTGTGGATGAAGACCTTAGAATTGAAGGGCTTTAGACTTAGTAGGGCTAAAACTAAGTATATGAGGTGTGATTTCAACAGTGCTAAGGTAGATGATAGGGATGTTAGGCTAGACGGATAAGTAATGCCTAGGAAGGGCACGTTTCGTTATTTGGAATCGATGCTACAGTGGAATAGTGAGATTGATGAAGACATGAGTCACAGGATAAGAGTGGGGTGAGTGAAATGGCACTAAGTATCTGGTGTCCTGTGTGACAAAAAAGTTTCTCAAAAGTTAAAGACTAAGTTCTATAGGACAGCGATTAGACATACGATGCTATATGAAGCATACTGTTAGGTAACTAAAAGACAACATATACACAAAATGAGTATAGCGAAGATGAGGATGCTGCGATGGTTCTGTGGCCACATAAGGCGGGACCGTATCCGTAATAATGACATACGTGGTAAGGTGAGGGTAGCACCAATTGAAGAAAACCTTGTCCAACATCGAGATGGTTTGGACATCTCCAACACCGGTACATAATGGAATTTTAAGATGTACTAAAAACGTAAGAGGCAGAGGTTGACCAAGACTGATGTGGGAGGAAACAGTTAAAAGAGACTAGATTGAAATGTATCTAAAGAATTAGCTTTGGATAGGAGCATATGAAAATTAGCGATCTACGTACCAGAACTATAAAAAAGTTTAGGGGCAATGTTTTAAACTCTTGGCTCAGTTGACAGGTTATACGCCTTAAGATTTTAGCATTGTAGGTCTTCAAGACTCTCGTCTCTTTGATCTTAAAGAGGTTTTATTCCTAGTCTACTCTAACTTGTTTGGGACAAAAGGCTTTATTGTTGTTGTAGTAGTAGTTTCAGGCTATTTGCTTCATATAGCTCAAACTGGAAGCACATTTGATTAGCAAGGTTCGGCCTCTAAAGTGGGACTAACAACCTGCCGGTTTTTGGATATCTTGGTGTCCCCTGAGATTTTCCACACCACTCGAACTTGGGAAAAATCAAATTTAACTTGACTGGTTTTCAACTGATTTGATCGGTTTTCATCTAGTTTTCAGATTAAAAATCTGAGTTCAGCATTTTGCTGGTTGTCGGGTAACCAGTAACCGGAGAAAAAGGGAAACCAGCCATGGAGAGGTTCACCCACCAAAATGGTTTCGTAATCCCAGCTAGCAAGGTTTGGGTATGAAGCTCAATTGTTTTTCAGTCATATCCTCAATTTATGTATGTCTACAACAAGTTTCCCATTCAGCCAAAATTATCATTGCTATTGCTATGTTCGAAGCCTCAAACAGCCACTGTCATCAAAATAGATGCCATTAAGACTGTTGCCACTGCAATCAAACCAAATGCTAATGAGGGTCAATGCTATTTCAGTCTTTTATAGTGTAATTGCAGCTTGGCTAAGCATAAGGGAATTATAAGAGGGCCTTGAATGCTGGATTGCTGGATAACTGACTGATCCAACCTCAACCAAACAACCATATCATAATTAGCAATTTAGCATATTGATAATGATACAGTGCTGAGTTCCTAATTCATTTCCATTCGATGAGTATAGATGACAATACACAATATACAAACCTCAAACTGCATCACAGTATTATTTCAGTCGATTCTGCTTGTTGGATATAAGCCCCCATATCGTATGCAAAAAAGAATTACTAATAATGCGACAGCAACATATTTGAAACTCCATACCCATAAACGTGTTTCTCATTAAGAGACAAATGCGACATGAACTGGTACCTATAAACTTTGAAATTCTACCAATCTAAATTGCAATAGCTTATTTGCAGTGACAGACCATTGGGACATGCAGCAAGGTACTTACATAGGCAAGTAAACGCAACAAGTGTGCTTGGTTACGAGCAGCTAGTGGCAAATGGTTGCCAGCCACTTGAGGTGAATTTCCATCCTTGGTTGAAGGGGCCTTTGATAATCCGTGGCTATTTAAATTATCAATATCTGAGGCAGACGATGATGATGATTCACCTATATGACAGCAATAATTAAGAGTTAATATACAAATATAAGTTCCATAGACTGCCACAAAATATTCAACACAAGCAAATGTTCCATAGAATGTACCATACAATCTCAGAAAAAAGAGCAACAATACAATAGAACAAAGCAACATGTGCAATTCTACTAAATGCCAGAAGTGCAAATGAAAATGAACACAGATTTCAAAGTAAAAAAACCACAATTTATTATTATTATATGAAAATAAGGTGTTTTCACCCCTGCGTGGGTGGGAATCAAACCTAATACCTCATGCTCATGCACCCCCCAAACTCCGCCACCTGGCACTAATTCAGGCCCCATAAAAAAAATCCACAATTCATATGCCCATCAGTTAATAATGTTTTGCTAACAGTCTCCACATTTATTAAATTGCAGAATATGCCCAACATAACTTTGATTGGAGGGATTTTTTTAAATCAAGAATCATGTACGACCTAATTAGCTAAAGGGTAGTGCCAGGTTCAATATAATTGATATGTCAAGATCTAGCACTCTTATGCCAATAAATCCATTGCTGGCATATGTTGTCATAGCTGCATTCTGCTTAATTTGGTTTAGTTACTGAGCCATTTGTGGCTAAATACCTAGCACCTGCACAGCCACAATAGCTGAATTTTGTGTGTGAACTGTGAACTTTCATAATTCTACCCATGCTTAGTGAACTTAAGTATGAATTGGTAATATTCTGAATTTATTCAATGAAATTGGCAAGATGCAATACAAAGGATAATAGACAAACCTTCAAGAAAATCGAGTAGGTTTCTAGAATATTTAACTATTTGAAATTCTAGTTTACAATCTACGGTAGACAAATTTTCTATGAATTAAATTCCATATTTTGGGCATCAAGTACCTGGGGCTATCTGTACAATTGCCTGCAATTCCTGTCGATCCTTGCTTGCACTATGGTGTTTGTAGTATGCCGCCTTGAGGTAAGCCACTTCTACACATTTATATGCTAAAGCAGCAGCAGCCATTTTCTTGCACCGTTCGTATGCATGAGCGCAAAAGCTGGACAGTCAAATAAAAACTTTTAGCATATAATATACTTGGTCAGCATTACTACACATAGCAGCAAATTTTAGCATTCTCTCACTGAATTCCAAATCTCAACTGATGATTGTATGTGAGAAATATTTAAATCAATTTAACATGGAGGGGAGTAATTATTACATGCCTAGATCCAATTGGGCAGCATTCAATAATTTACCATTTACCAACTAGAGTTAACATATCCAGATTGTTTCCGTCCCAGAATGAAGTATGTTTGGTCCTGCTTAACAAGACTGCGAGACAGGATTGCAACTTAAAAAAATATCACCATTCACCAAATATTGTGAAAAATTAACTGTCAGATGGGTCAAGAAGAAAGTAAAGGGAAATTCACAGAATTACCCCACAAGACTTATACTCTTCTGTACTCTATCTCACAACCACAATATACACAAGAAACCACTTGGTAAAAGGCACTATATATATTAAATAGACAGGTGTACGGGTAGCTTACTGGCAGAGTTTTGCAGTTTCAGAGTACATCATCATTGACTGAGCTGCATCACCTGGTCTTGAACTGTCAAAACTAGGAGTTTCCAAAAGAGATGCAACATGCAGAAACTTCAAAGCGGCTTCAAAGTAAAGGCCTGTACTTTCAAGCTCTTGTCCTTTATCCTGCAGGGCACATTGTGTTCAGAAAATTTTTAAGACACAGTTGATATCATGGGTAAATCATGCTGAGATAACATTTAACGAAATGAGGGTGAACAACCTTCAGATGATTAGCCTTATGCTTCAGATCTCGAGCTTCCTTAAGAGCAAATGCAACCATACCACCATCCTTCCTAACTGTACCACCATCCTTCCTAACTGGACTCGCAGTGTCCAAGGGATTAGAAATTGCTTGCTTTACAGTGCCATGTTGCACTCCATTTTCAACATTGGACCTCCTTAGCTGTGCTTTCATTTTTGAAGTATCAGATTTTACCGGAGTGGAGTGGACTTCTGATTTGCCTTCTTTATGCAAATGGACAACTTGAGCAATGGGCTTCTGCACATCTTGATTATCAATTCTAGGCTGTGATTTTTGTTTTCCGGTTGACATCTCTGACTGCTTATTTCCTTGTGGAAGGAAATGACTGGATCCATTTCTACTTTGGCGACAAGGTGCACTATTCTTACTTTCATGCACAATGGGATCAGACTCTGCATCCAAAGCTGTAGCCCTTGGGTCAAAAAGATTCTGCTGATTAGGCTGTGGTGAAGGGCCATGCCTATCCAAGCCTTTTTTATCACCAGAAGACAAGTGACCATCTCCTCTACCTACACCGGAGTCATTTGCAGCAAGGTCCTTTCTCCATGATTCCTTTGGCAGATTATTATCCAAACCCCTTTCCAAACGAGTGATATCATAGAATTGAGTACGGGTTAACTGAGCTACTTCCTTGTTGTTGCTATCAGAACTCCCATGTAAAGAACTATGCAAAATGGGTTCAACTGTAACCTGACTCTCCTCAAAATTCCTAGATCGCTGACCATTATATAACACACCAACTTCGATGCTAGGATATTTTACAGGGCTATGCATGGCGCTTGAATCAGCATCCAGTGCTCCATCTTTTCCAGTGTTTCTGCCATGAGAAATCTTTTCAGTGTTAAAATTTCTCAGTGGTGATGAAGAGACTGATTCAACTGAAGAGCCCTTTGGTTCTTGAGAGTATTTGTTTCTCCTAGAGCTTGAGATCTTTGAAGAGCTTGAATTTGCAACTGCAGAAGACTGAAGATAGGAAACATCCCTCCTAGAGGGTTCAGCCAAGTCCAAAGCATGCCTAGGAGGTAGATTTTCCCATAGTTCTGATGGACCTTCTTTCCCAGTAACAAATTTGTTGTCAGCAACTAGCTCATTATTTAGACGCCCCCCAGCAGAAGACAACAGTGTATCTGCATCTGGAACTTTTCCAGGTCTATTATCTACCTTGGACGTCATTTCTTCAGACTTCATTATCTTTGGCTTCCTTTCCTTCAAGTTCTCATTCTTTGCCCCTTTGCTTTCGTGATCAATTGAATTGTGCTGATTCCCCTCCCATTCTTTTGCTATCTTCTTGCCAGACAAATTCAATCTTTCGACATCTGCAGGATGTTCTTTCTTCTCCTTACGAAAGGCTGCATCCTCATCACTGATCCTCTTGGGTTTTTCCGAAAACTCATACCTCAAAGAAACTTTTTCCTTGTCTAAAGAAATGCCACCTTGTTCACGTGAATTCTCTGTGCCTTTTGCCTTTGCAGCCAAAGTCTTAGTTTCATCAGGAACTTCCCCACCTGGTAAATCACATTCATTGTTCCGATCTCTGTCAAAATGACGCAGATCCTCTTTTTTAGTTTTCTTAGATGTTTTGTGTTCATGTCGATCAATCCCTCTTTTGGTTTTAGATTTTGAATGCTTCTTGGATTTTTCCATAAGATCTCCTGTATTTATATAGGAAATTATGTGTAAGCAAAAAATGCAAATAACTAAAGTAAGCATATAATGAAAATGTATCAGAAGATAGTACAAATCAGACAGAACACAAGTAACAAACATGAAAAAGAATAATACCACCATCTGAGTAGCTACTGCGATTCTTGTGCTTAGACTTCTGCTTTTCAACAACAAAGTCAGCTGATCTGCTCACTGGCCCTAGGCCATGTTTGCTCACAGAATCTCTCTCGAAAGGATAATGTTCACCATCAACAGTTCTTTTATTTTTGGTTGGGGCTTGTTGGTTGCTCATCAGAGGAATCGATGCGGGCATAGGGTAAGAACTCTCGGCCATACCATTTCCGTCTTTCAGAGCATTTTTCCTTTTCCTACTCTGCTCAAGCTGCCCACTTATATTGTAAGCGCTAGATGTTGCTGTACCTGCAGCTGCAGTATAAGGACCACCAGAAGAAACACCAGGGGCAGGGACTGAAGCAACATAGAGTGCATTCAGAGCATCTGTTGTTTCATCCTCACTAATGTCACATCTATTCATCCCAGGTCTGCAAACAATTTGAACGATATTTTTTTAGTAAGGGGAAGATTGAGCTCTCCAAATCCTTAATGAAAGAATATTGCATGAGCCTTGTAGTTGGCTAGTTGCACTATGACCTCAATGTTGATCAGAAACAGAAGTGGTGTTAAGGTGGATGGGAAAAAAATCCAGGTCAAATCCAACTGGGATATAATTGATTTGAGTAATGCAAACCAAGCATTTGAGACAACTCGTAATATGTAGGATGTCAGTTATTGCGTACAAATACTAAGGCATGCATGTAGAAGGATAGAAATATGAATAAATGTGGAACATAAACACGTATACAAGCATTTCTAATCTATGCATGAACTTGAACTTACAGCCAGTTAAGCATGCTACATTTCCACTTCTTCGGAAGCATCGAAGGGTTCGTCCCATAGGGTAGGAGACGCCATTTCTGGCACATATCACAGCATACCCAATGCTCCTCTATCACAATAGGTGCAGGAAGAGGAGCTGCATTTGTAGTTGCTATCCCACTGGTTGAGGGCATATGCAACTGTTGTTCTTCTGAAGCTGGAAATCGGCCGCGCTTTACACTGGCTGGGATCTCCTTCCTTGCTGTCCCAGACACATCAAATCCCTTCTCATTATCGTCGTTCATCGTCATTTCTTTCTCTCGTAACTCACCCTGGGCACTTCTGTTCTCCAACAAATCTCCCTCCTTGTCTCCTTCATATCTGACATGTAGATTTTCACCAAGATCTTTATGAGATTTGGCTTTCACTTTCTTTTCAAAATGATTAGATTTTAACGAGTCATTTTTCCTATCTTTAACCGCTGCAGAAGAATGGGTACAACTGTCATCCTCCAAGAAATCAGACGATGCTGCAGCATTGATTTTGTGTTCCTTTTGCATTCTTTTGACCTCAGTTTGGGAGTTATCTTCCCCAGTTCTGTCACTGGCAAAGGTTTCTTTACCAGGAGCCTTCTTCAAATCATCACATGGCCCAACATCCCAATCTTTCCTGTCCTCATTACCTTCATAATCAACTATGGCTGCCTCAAAATTTCCCTCAGGTCTTACTTTGATTTCTTTCTTCCTATCAAATGGAGAATATTTGTGATTAGTCATATTCCTCTCTTCTAAACCCATCTCCACTTTGCTTGTCTTAAGTTTTACTTTCCCTTTTGCTGAATGACCAGTTCCTGAATTGTCAAAAGTACTATTTTCTCTATGTTTTGTTGGCTCTGCTTTGATTGCTTCAGCTTTAACTGTTGCCAGGTCATTGCCACCTATTTGTTCTTTCAATTGAACTTCTTTATTTTGTTGAGAAGGCCTGGATATATATGCATTTCCCGTTGATTCTTCTGCAAATTGACTCACACCTTTAAACTCCGTGGTTGGGACAGACATACAGGGTATATTAAGTGTGCCTGATATAATCTCTTGACAGGAAGGTGTTTCAATGTTAACCTCCTTGTTCATGATTGCACTAGTATGATCTATATCCTTTTTAGTCTTTGTATCTATAGACTTCTTTTTCTTACTGTCAGACTTCATTTTCTTAGCCACATGACCTCTGACATGTCCAAGCGGAAAAGAAGGCTCTGAATGGCCTTCAAATGTTCTTGGTACATTTTCTACGTCCAGATGTGTCTCCCACTTCTTTAATAAGGGAGCAACTTTATTTGTTAACTGCAGAATGTCACAACGCAGAGGTGACAGCAAGAGCCCTCCAGGAACTGAAAAGCGTGTCATGATCTGATTGACCATGAACAAAGAAAAGAAAACTATATTCACTTAGTTATTTGACAATGCTTAATGAGTTAAATAAATGCCAACTCAGTTATTATACATTAATTTACCTGGAGGATAGTCCGAGGAGATTCAAGTGGTACATTACTAAACTCAGGAGATAACCCTTCAAGACCATCAGGACTTTCCTCCATGGATGAAGATGAAGAAATATCAAGGCCCAGGCCACTGTAGATAGCTGCATTCTTTCTCATCAAAGCATTATTGGAACCAACTTTGATCCGAACTTTGAGTGTCATCTGGTCACTACCATTAAATGAGCTGTCCAAAGAATCAGAACACGCAACAGAGTCCTTCTCGCCATTTGTGCTTGAGCATCTTTCCTTTTTACATAAATCACCAGATGAAGGTGCTGCAGACCCATTATTTCGGGAAATGGATTCTACTGCCACAGTTGAAGGGTTTTGACCCATGCTCTGCATTAGTAAATCATGACATCTTCAATACCATATGAATGCATATTCACCAGAGCATACACTGGTTAACAGCACAATGGAAATCATAAAGGACCTCGGTGGATTGTTGATAAGGTGATCTTGAGGTGCTAATGTTTCCCATCTTGGGTGGGCTTCTGGTTTGAGGCAAAGGGGGAGGAGAGCGCTGGCATGTGGGCAAAAATGAACCATATCCACCAAATTTCGACCCTGTCAAAGATTGTGCCCTGCTTAATCTCCCTCTCAAACGCATTGAAAGGAAGCAACCTACAGAAACTACTCAACCCTTTACCTAGGTTCTCTGCAGACACTCCTCCTTCAAAGTCCTTCTGAAAATGTCCAAGAACATGCTGAAGCTTTTCATCCTGAAAAAACAACATGGGAAGAAAAGAATGAAGAGTTGACGACAAAAAATTATGATAATAGGTATAGACATACAACATATAATTCAAAGTAAGGTTTCTCAATGTCCATCAAATGAAGAACTGATCAGCGAAGACCATAATTACAGCAATCATCTCAAAAAAGTTTAATCCTAACAAATTAAAACAAAAGAACAGCTTACTGTGTGTTCCTTTATCCGAATTTCAACATCAAAAGGTTCCACCATTCGTGCTTTCTTCTGTTCCTTTCACTTCCTTCAAAACCCATAGCGAGAATCCGTATTTCTATATTTGAGTCTTGAGTGTCCAACCAACAAACACCCTCGTGCTCCCAAGTCAGAGCAATGACACACTTGTAATTTATAGGACAATGCCAGCAAAAGAGCAACGTTGGAACCATAAATAGCACTCATGGAAACAAATCTACAGCCAGTACATCAAACAACAACAAATAAAAGCCCAGAACATCTCTCGTATTGGAGCACAATTTTTATAGCCTTGCCAAAAGTTTACGCCTTCAGTTAAAAAGGGCAATAATTTACTTTTGAATTTTCTGGTGGTGTCCCTAGTTAGTTGGTCCCTTACACCATGCAACAAAACTGGAGTAACTCACACAGCACACACAGTTGTTAAGACATCCAGTCCATCATTCCTTGTAAAGCCAAGACGGAGCCATGAAAGCGCTGAACCATATTGGCAGCGGAGCATCACCCGCATCAACCAACCAATGACCAAAACGAGCAAGGTTTCCCCATTCCAACAAAAAGGACCAATGCACTCACTCCCTCACTCTACTAAGACAGAAGGCTAAAAGCACAGAGTACTACACGTTGAGATGTGCAGAGTTCTCACGGTACTAAACAAACAGACGAGGCCTATAGAGGAACCGCGAAATCGCGCAGAGCCCTCAAATTTCTTCTCGCAAAATTGGAGCGATCGAGCTGCTCAGCGCACTGAATTAGCAGCCTCCGCAACGAAAGCCGGCACAACCCGCCGGGGCGGGAGCATTCCGCGAGCCCGGGAGGGGAGGGGAGGGGAGGGGAGGGGAGACTGGTACTCACGATGTAGGAGAGCGCGACGTCGGGGTCAACGAAGTCGCAGGCGCCGTCGTCGTCGGGGCAGGCCTCCCCCTCCTCCAGCTCGACGTCGTCCGCCATGCCCCGGAACCCCGCGGCGCCCACCTGCAGCCCCCGCAGCGACAGCATCCAACGCCGCCACCCGGCGGCCCAACGGAACGGCCTCGCGGGCGCTCGCCCCCTCCGAATCGCGGGCGGAGCCGGGCCCCTCGGCGGCCGGGCGGCGGGACCGAGGCACCGAGCGGCCTCTAGGGTTTCGGGGATCGCAGGATTCGGGAGGGGGGCGGGGGGTCGCGTCCACTCCCTTCTCTGTCTGTCTGCTCGCGTCGCCTCGGCTTGCTAGTTGCTCCTCCTGCCGTCGACGTCTGGAGGTTTCGTCCTCGACCCGACCCGACCGCGATATTTTTTACCACCACGCTTTTCTCCTCTCTTCCGTTGGTTTCTATTGGGAAACTAAAGATAAGGATCCCCGTTTAAACGGATCATCTCCGTTTAAACGAGTCTTTATCTATAATGGGCACCTCATCCCACCCTCTATAAATAGAGAGCCATATGGCTGATTTTGTACTCAATGCATATGAAGCAATAAAGAAAGACCAGGAGTTCTCTCTACCCCTCTGTGTTCAATCTATTATTCTGTGTTTCTGTGATTGATTCGTTCTTATTCTAAGCGGAGGAATCGCTCGGACTGGTCGCCAATGAGTTCCTCAACACGTTATCGGCCGCGACTACGCTCCGGTGAACGAGGTAATCATCGAAGCCGCAGATTGAATTTTCTAGATCGCTTTTGAATCTATTTTTCCTTCGCGCTCTAGATTTATTTTGTCTACGGTGCAAATTCGCCTAATTTACCGCGAGCGGACTTGAAGTCGCCAGCACAATGTCGATCGGTAAATTACTTGCAAGGGTGGATGTCGATTGCAATCAGTAGATTGATCTACCACGCGGCGGACCGAAGTCGCCGGCGAATCCGTCGATCGGTAGATCACGCACATTAAATTTGCATCTGTTCTTCTTGTTCGAATGTATGACATCACGATTGAAAAAAAGGGTGTTCGGGTGTCACACGGTCGGCCGCCATCAGCGCGCATGCGCGTCGCCTCCGCATGAGGCACCGCGCCACCACCGCGCCGCATGCGCGCGCCTCCCGCATGAGGCACCGCCGCCGCGATCGCGCCATGGCTCCCAGCGCGCGTGCCGCATGGCCGCCGACCTCGCCTCCACCCCACGGCAAAGACATGGTGGCCCATGGCGTGACGGCAAAGACATGGCGCCCATGGAAGCAACGGCAACAAATCCCGCCGTGGTAGCCGATGGCGGCGCCGTCGTAGATCCGTGCTGCGCTGTAGTCGCTTCACCGACGCGCGCGCGGCGCCGATGACCTAAACTCCTGCCGTGGTAGCCGCCGGCAACCGCGCGACAACTACCCACCGTGTGCGGCACACGCGTTGCCACGGCCGCCGTTGAATCGAAAAACCTGCCGTGGTAGCCGCCAGAGAACCGGTGACGCGCAGAGCCGCTCCACCGACGCCGCCATGGCGGCCGCCGCAACAGATCCACGCCACGGCAGCGCCGGTAGCCGCCACGGCGAAGACACGGACCACCGGCCTCTTCCATGGTGCTCGAATCACCAAGACCCGCCATGGCAACCGTCGGCAAAACATCGCCGCCATGGCGTGTGACGGCAAATCGGCCGCCACGGCGGCCGTCGGTAGCCGCCACGCAGCGGAACACTCCGGTGCGGCACCAACTCCTGCCGCCGGGCCTCCGCCATGGCAGCGGATGGCAGCCTCCACCGCGAATCGCCGCCGTGGCGACCTTTTGGCTCGAATCGGAGGAGATGGCGAGAAAAATTTGTGGCCCGATTTTTGGGAAGACAACGGTAGGGAAGAGATAAGGTTGGCAATCTTGCCAAAAGGCCCTCGGGTTTCTCTAATATTCCGGCCATTCGATGGCAATTTTCAGAAAACCCCTTGGAAAAATCAGGAAATTGCGTAAATTTTTCTCTGAATTGAAAATTTGCATATAGACCCTAGAAAATGCAGTCACTTGAAAATTTATTTTCTAGCATAAAACGGCCTCGGAAACCCGAATTTTGCATTATTTTTAGCATTTGAAGCTTATTTATTTATGTCATTATTATTTTATGTATTTTATGTATTTATTTACTGTTTTGATTAATTGTAATTATTTAATTGCTTTTAATCACTGAAAATTAGCAGTAAATTATGAAAAATACATAGAAAATTATGGAACATTACGAGAATTTATTGTACCATTTATTTACCTGCAGTAAATAATTCCATGCATGTTTACCTGAAGTAAACTTATATGTTCCATTCATCACATGTAGATGACTGGCATCACGAACCGGGAGTTCGTGGAGCTTGCCCAGCATGGCAAGAACTATCTGACGTGGGCATCCGATGTCGAGATAATACTTGGAGCCAGGAAGCTCCGCGCAGCTATTGGGATTGGCGGAAGGCATGACGCCAAACCTACACCTGAGGAAAATGATCAGGCACTTTATTTCCTCAGGCACCACCTCTGCATTACTCTCAAGAATGAGTATATGGCGGAGAAAAGCGCGCTAACACTCTGGACCGCACTCAAGAAGCGGTTTGAGAGGCTAAAGTACACCATTCTTCCTCAAGCAGAGCAGGAGTGGATCGGACTAAGATTTGCCGATTTCAAGACGGTCGGGGAGTATAATTCTGCATTGCACAGAATTTGTACCAATCTTCAACTCGTGGCAAGCGGATCACGATGAGCGTAAGATTGAGAAGACCACGCCCACCTTTCACCCCAATGTCAGATACCGCTCGCAACTATCGTCAAGACGGCTACAAGGAGTACGCCGAATTGATTGATATGATGCGGTAGCGGAGGCTCGTGACGAACTTCTCCGCAAGAATTACGTCCACTCGGCCATTGGGGAGCTCACCGGCCGTGAAGCCAATCTTTGGGAGCTATAAGGTGCGAAAGCCCTTGATGAAAAGAAGGGGAAGAAGGGTAAGACCGTTGCCCGAAAAGGCAAGTCGATGCTCCAAATGACAAAAGGGATAAGGAGAGTGGCAAAACCTATGGCCAGCAGAACCAAGGTTGCTACAAGTGTGGCAAGTGGGGCATTGGTCGCGGATCTGTAAAGCATCGCAATATGTCATTGATGCCCACCAAGCCCGGAAGAACAATGGCAAAGGCGACTGAAGCTAACTTTGCGGTACCGTGAGGGGGAGCATCATGAGCCGCTTGCTGAAATGATGGAGGTTGAGTCCATCCGTAGCGACACCCCCTTACGACTTAGAGGCGACCACCTCCATGATTTCTCTCAAGAGAACATCACTCTGAAAAGATAGCCAAGAAGTCAATGACTTTCTAGTTGATTCCGTCGATGCATGAATGCATGAGACGTTAATTGTCATTTATTTTGCATTAAATGGACAAGTTAGATCTTGCATGGATGGTACTTTATTTTTGTCTTCTCGTAATGGTTGGATGATTTTGAAATAATTCATTCATTTATTCAGTTTATAATGGCATGAACACGTGTGGCTATATTATACCAACATTAAGGCGCTGCAGTATACAATCGCCTGAAGACGATTCGTAAGCTCAAACTATTCTCGTCTCGGCATGACAGATTAGGCCACCTGTCTTAGGATGATGAGAAATATAATTAACAATTCTCACGGGCATAATATTAATGTGAAGAATTTCCGAATCACGAAGATTTTGTGTGCCTGCATGTGCCACCGGAAATTAATCACTAGACCATCCACTCAAAAGTGAAGGATGAAGTCCTGCATTCTGGAACGCATCCAGGAGACATTTGTGGTCCTATCCAGCCCATCTCAGGTCCATTTAGGTATTTCATGGTGCTCATTGATGCTTCCTCAAAGTGGTCATATGTGGGTTTATTATCCACAAGAAACCATGCTTTCGCCAAATTGATCTCGCAGATCATTCGCATCAGAAATGTGTTCCCTGATCATCGCATCAAGTCCATCAGAATGGACAATGCCGGAGAATTTACTTCAAAAGCATTTGATGATTATTGCATGGCGATAGGAATTGTAGTTGAGCATTCGGTACCACATGTCCATACCTAGAATGGTTTGGCAGAGGCATTGATCAAGAGAATTAAATTTATTGCCCGACCCTCTTGCGAATTGTAATTTGCCGGCTACATGTTGGGGACACGCATCCTACATGCGTGAATCTCATCAATTTTAGACCTTCGGTCTACAACATCCATTCACCTATGCAACTAGCGCAAGGGTCACCACCGAAAATTTCTCATCTCAGGAGGTTTGGATGCAAGGTTTATGTACCTATACCCTCCACAAATGAATCGCAATGGGTCCTCTCCGTAAGATCGGATATACGTTGGTTATGAGATCGCATCCATAATCGTGTATTTGGAACCCATGTCGAGATTTGCATACCGCCGCCATTGTCGCATTTTTGATGAGGATAATTTTCCGACATTAGGGAGGAAATCAACCCGTTGATGAAAAATGTCGGAAATTACGTGGAAGCCACGGAATTCTCGCACATGACCCGCGACCGTGAAATCAAAAAGAGGTCGAGAAGATCATCGATTTGCAAGCATTAGCAAATCAATCGCCCGATCACTTTAGTGATTTGAAGAGCGTGACTAAGTCGCATGTGCTCGCACGCAATGCACCGAGAGGGTCGAAATACCAAAGAAAATTGAAGGTATCCTAATCCCGTCCGAGGCCTCGGGAATAAAAGGACGAGAACTCCGGCTCCTCGAATCCAAAGTAACCGGGACGCTTTGGCGAAAAAGGATAAGAAGGACTTATCACGGCCGATCACCAAGTCCCCGAATGAGAAGGGGAGCCGCTTGAGACTGCACAAGTATGACACTGTTGTAAAGGACATACCGGATCTGAATATCCCCATCGGCATGGATGTGTGCGCACACATCGGAGCCAAAAACTAAAGGGACTTGCCACCGCAATGGAAAGAAGCGATCGCAAGATGAAGCTCCGAAGAAGCAACTCATGAAGAAATAGCTATAAATTATGTGCACACGGAGAGTCCTCAACAGGACAACGGCCAATGTCGATATCTACTTCAAGAAAGAAAATTGCCACAATCATTGATCTTGATCCCGAGCCCGCATCGCTCATTGAATGTAAGAAAAGATCAGATTGGGAAGATTGGAAGAAGGCAATAGCAACCGAATTGCTATCTCTGAACAAAAGAGAAGTGTTTGGGCCCAGTGTCGCACTCCTCCCCATGTGCACTCTGTAGGGCACAAGTGTGTATTTGTTCGAAAGAGAAATGAAAGAAACGAAGTAGTGAGATACAAAGCAAGGCTGGTAGGCACAAGGTTTCACTCAACGTCCTGGAGTTGATTATGAAGAAACCTACTCCCGGTCATGAGTGGAATTACCTTTAGATACTTGATCTCAATGGCCGTGAACTTGAATTTAGAAATGAAACTAATGGATGTTGTAACTGCATATCTTTATGGTAACTTGGATTCGGAGATTTATATGAAAGTCCCTGAAGGAATTCCTCTCCCGAACCAAGACAGAGCAAATAGAAATCTGTACAGTGTGAAGCTTAGAAAGTCCCTGTATGGACTGAAGCAATCTGGCAGAATGTGGTATAATCGCTTAAGCGACTTTCTCTGCAAGAAAGGCTACACAAACAATGAAGACTGTCCTTGTGTATTTATACGGCGATCCTAGAATGGATTCTGTATAATCTCAGTGTATGTAGATGATCTGAATATCATCGGGACAGTGGATGATATAAAAGAAGCAAGCTCCTACTTGGAGTCAGAGTTTGAAATGAAGGACTTGGGCAAGACCAAGTTCTGCTTAGGCCTGCAGCTTGAGCATGTCCCTGGAGGAGTCTTAGTACATCAGTCGACCTACACCCAGAAGGTGCTAGAAAGATTCGGCTTTGAGAAAGCATTCCCATCAAAAGTACCGATGATCGGGAGATCTTTGCAGCAAGAAAAAGATCCTTTCCGACCTAGGGAAGAGGGGGAGGAAGTCCTGGGACCGGAATTCCCATACTTGAGTGCAGTTGGAGCACTCATGTACTTAGCAAACTGCACTAGACCGGATATTGCCTTTGCCGTGAACCTATTAGCAAGGTATAGTGCAGAGCCCACCAAAAGGCATTGGCAGGGCATAAAGGACATCTTCCGATATCTCCAAGGAAGCAAGGACCTTGGATTGTTCTACAGAAAGAATCAAGATCTGAACTTGATTGGCTATGCAGATGCTGGGTACCTGTCTGACCCGCATACCGCAAAGTCACAAACAGGCTATGTATTTCTGTGTGGTGGAACTGCAATTTCTTGGAAATCGTCTAAGCAAAGCCTTGTAGCTACCTCGACGAACCACTCAGAAATAATAGCGCTGTATGAAGCCGCACGTGAATGCGCTTGGCTACGCCGAATGGTTCACCACATCCAGCAGTCATGTGGAATGAACATTGTGCAAAACCCCACAATTATCTATGAAGATAATGCCGCTTGCGTTGCACAAGTACAAACGGGCTATGTGAAGAGTCATCTCACAAAGCATATCAACCCCAAGTTCTTCTATGCTCATGAATTGCAAAAGATGGACGAGATTAAAGTACTGCATACTAAGTCTTGTGAAAACCTAGCAGATTATTCACAAAGGTCCCTCCCGCATCTAGCTTTGAAAGGTGCGTGCGAGGATCGGTATGATGAGACTTAGAAAGTACAATTCGGGGAGAATTCTCTCAAGACCGTTAGTAAATCTTGATCCTCAAGATCAAGTACCCAAAGAATAAAAGTCCTCAAGACTAAATGAAGTTGGGTGAATTGTACTCTTTTCCCTTGACGAGTTTTCTGAAGTTTCTCGATCAAGGTTTTTAATGAGACAATTCGTGCAATCGCAGAGATAACATGCATCATGTACTCTTTCTCCAAATTTTTCCCACTGGGTTTTATGGAGTTTTAATGAGGCATGAGTATGTCTGGATGAGTGCCCAAGGGGAGTATTGGGAAACTAAAGATAGGATCCCGTTTAAACGGATCCTCTCCGCTTAAACGAGTCTTTATCTATAATGGGCACCTCATCCCACCCCCTATAAATAGAGAGCCATATGGCTGATTTTGTACTCAATGCATATGAAGCAATAAAGAAAGACCAGGAGTTCTCTCTACCTCTCTGTGTTCAATCTATTATTCTGTGTTTCTGTGATTGATTCGTTTTATTCTAAGCGAGGAATCGCTGGACTGGTCGCCAGAGAGTTCCTCAACAGCTTCTCGTCATTTACGCTGCTTGTTTGTCTTTGCGTTTTGTGAAATGGGTTGCACCGAACACCTGCCCTGCCCCGCCTGTCCCACAGGAGCTTTTGGAGATCCATGGGCTAACCGCCAGAGAAAGCAAGCAAGAACCAAATGATCTCTAAGATCGACTCTTTTTTTATGCTGAATACCACTATTCGAATGTTTTTTTCTGCTAGATATTGCTATTCTGATGCCCTTTCTTTCCTGGAAACATATAGAAAATAAATAATCCTTAAGCTAGATACTACTAATAAATAATACTAAGATCCTCCGCATACTGGTGGATTTTGAGGAGCAGTTCAGTGAACCATTGGGTTAGGCTGATCCACGTCTGCCCAGTGCGTTGGTTGGCTGGCTCAGTCGTCCAGTAGGTGTAGGTGGGCATAGCTGGTTTGTTATATTGGTCATCGTTGTCTTTTCGTTGCTACTGCTGCAGTTGCTTTGCAAGGGAATGATGCCCCACGCGATGCGAGCGAGAGGGAGGGGCATTTTCGGACGATACGATGCGAGTGAAAAAAATGGAGTGGGCGGTCTAGTAAGGGTGAAAACAAATCCAATACAAACAGATAATGATTATGCCATATTGTTTTTATATTTTTTTGAATGCGAATATGAATATCTTGGATATGAATACTAATAATATTAAATACAAATACATAGCAAATACAAATAGAAACGAGTATAGCCATGAATATTTTTTGGAACATGAAAATCCCTTAAATTGCA
Source organism: Melocanna baccifera (assembly GCA_036346265.1). Lineage (NCBI taxonomy): Eukaryota > Viridiplantae > Streptophyta > Magnoliopsida > Poales > Poaceae > Melocanna > Melocanna baccifera. The sequence continues at coordinate 16,238,960 of CM070693.1, forward strand.
CGGTAGAAATTAATGGAAACACACAACTACTTTAATTGATACAAACATTTATGAATTGCTCATATTTTCAGCAACCACACATAACATTGGAACTTGCAAGCTGCATTAATTAGTTCATCACATGCTCACATAAGCTTGAAGTTATAGTTGGATTGGACACATAGGGCATGTTCTTTCGGGATGCTACTTATTAGTCTAAAAAATAGTGATTGCTGAAAGAAGTCAAAAGCCATTAAAAAGCAAAAAAAAAGGCCATAAGTTTGGAACAACCGGTTAATAACACTCATGAATTTATCAACTTCTGAAGCATTGTCATAGTAAAATTTATCTGTAAAATAGTGTATTGACTTTGCCGCGTATCTAGGATCAAGAAAACATGGTACGACAAGAGTCATATTAGACTTTTCTCAATAATTATCATACTTAATTTGCATGAAATGTGTCACAGCAGCTATAATAGGATTAGTGTTGTTACACCAGTCAGCAATTGCAAGCTTAATCTTACAAAAATATATTGAAAAACAGATTTGTTGTTGGATATTTAGTGTCCGAGAATATCTTTGTAGCATCATAAAATTTCTTTAAAATTGTAGATATAGATTTCCATAGTCTAATTTTCAACGGTTGGGACACATTTCACATATTTGCTTATGCTGAAGAAAAAGCTTGCTAAAAGCATACCTACAATAAGCTTGTTTCAACATGAAATATGAGTTCTACCTTGTTGGAACATCCAAGGGGAGACCATTTGTCACATCTAAATCACATTATGATTCACACTTCATAAATTTCTCATACTGCAATGGAGAGTTATTCACAATTATATTTCTGATATTTGCAATAGCTGGTGCAATTTGCTTCAAATCATCTTGGGTGTCAAGGTTTACAATATGCTTCAAACATCTTACATGAAAAAAGATACCATCACAAATCAAGAGAGTTGACTTATTGAGTTTTAGTACTACTCCCTTAGCACATATATCATTGGTCGTCACATTGTCCAAAGTAAGGGCAAGTAATCTCCTACCAATATTCCAGTCCACTACACTATCATGAAACAATGCAAACAAGTTCCTTCCCGAATGATGCCCTTCTAAATGCATAAATTAAAGAATTCTTTTTTGCATGCTCTAATTGTCATTTATCCAATGCACAGTGATGCACATATAACCTTTATTTTGATTTCATTTCCACATGTCCATGGTTGTACTAAAGCGACATAGAAATGTTTTGAAATAATCACACAATTTCTTGTTTTCCTCTATAAACATATTCAATATCTTTTTTATGGCAGTAATGCAACTATTGATTGGAAAACTAGGGCGCAATGACTTGATACCTCCACAGAGAACTCATGCTCAACAATATTAAAGGGATATTCATGCATGATAATTGCCAAATAATTTTTTCCAAACTGTCAACTTTATCATACCTATAAGTCTCAAAAGATATAGTGCTATTGTCATCTTCACTCTTCTTAATTTTTAGAAGATGCGGCCCTCCCTTGATTTGGTCCTTGTTCGTCAGGTGATTCCAAAAGATTGGTGTGCCTCTCATGCTCTCACGACGAGATTCGTAATTACACTTGTTGCATTTAGACCAAAGCTCTGTGATCATCTTGCCATATGGCCTTTTCTTTTTCTCATACTTTGTGTGGTGCTCCCAAACATCAGAGCATTACTTCTTTGCTCTCTTCCTAGTAGGAGTAGGAATGTTAGTCTCGGTACGAATTTCACCAGTCAAATCAACTTCATACCAATGCACTAACAGCTGGATCAGAAACATTTGCAGTAGTAGCAGGTGGCTATGGCACCGCCAAAGCTGGAGATATATTGTTTACACTTGCACTGTTACTTGAAGTTGTAGATTCCATCACTATTCTAGCACAAAATAGTGGAGGCAATACATAAGAAATCAATGAGGCATGTACAAACTACAAAGAAATATAAATGAACCGACCACTACTCCCTATTATTACTACTGCAAAATTTGATAGTGTAGGCTAACCAAGAACCAAACTCATATACCAAGCACTACGAGGCATGTTTTTTTTGGGTTGCACCTTATGGCTTTGGCTGTGGTTTCTTGGTCTAATAAATAGTGATTGGCAAGAGAAGTCAAAGCTGTTGAAAAGCAAAAAATGAACATGACTATAACTACAACTATCATTACAAACTAGAGACCACCTAATAGTACAAATCGGCTTGGATTTGAAGGATTGAATTGCACATCAGAACAAGGATTTATTATCAGCCGGTACTAGTAGTATTCCCTAGTCAATTTGCTCTGAGAGCAAATCTGGAGGAAGATTGTGAGGGGGACGATATGGGGCACTTACCTCGGTGGCAGGTTCCCGTAGGGCGAGTGGAGGGTGACGTTGACAAGCAGGGTAAGGAGTGGGAGTCTATATTGGCAAGTAGGGCGGGTGGAGCCAAAATGCAGCATCGGCAGGGTCAATGGGTGGAGCCAGAGTGCAGCATCGGCAAGACTACGGCTGGACGAGGGGTGACATCGGTGAGTAGGACGAGGGGATTGGACTTAAAGGCAACCTAACACCCTAAGGCCCTTCACTAGTGAGTGGCTGGTGGCTGGCTGTTTGCTGCCTCCTCCTATGCCAACTGTGGCACTGAAACTTGAGTAGAGTACCTAATTACACTCTATAGTGCTACCATGGGCTACTAGAACACGAGAATTTTTTTTAACTAGAACATCGGGCGCGCTTCACGCGCCTTATCATGTGTCAATCAAACTCAATATTTTCTCCTGAACATTTAAGTCCCGAACATTTTTAGGTTCCTCATTGTTGATATTTTGTGACCAAAGATGATGTCACATCAAAACTGCACTACAACAACAAATGACACACCAACTCATCACAAAGCTCATCACCAACGTCGGTGGTCCTCCATGAGACTATGACTCAACTAACCAACCACAACTGTTCATCAATTAACAAAGATCTCACCTCCATGATAACAGACCCTCAACCTAAGACTTCAAATTTCTAATCAATTGCAAAAATAGCTGAAAATCAAAACAAATAAAGCATACAGAAAAGCACCCAGTGAAAGAGAACGATTTGTAGGAGCAACAGATTCAAGGGATCAATGATGGTTAAGGATTCAGACATACATCTCGGAATAGTAGGTCATCCATTTCGAGCATGTGAATTACGTGCCCCATTTTAGGCCTCTTATGGCCATCAGGATCGACGCAGCGAAGAGCGACCGAAGCGCACGCTTGAGATTTGGGGAAGGCTTCTCACCACTTGGGGTCCACTACTGCTCTACTTTCCTCTCGGCAACCATGGTCTTGAGCCATTCAACCAAGTTCACCTGAAAAAGGATGCATTGCCATGGAAGAATTTAGCTTCACCAAATCTCCACAGATTAAAAGGAAATTATTAAAAAAAGCAAAAATGCTAACCTCTCCAGTGCCCTAGTGTAATCTACAGAGATCTTCCATTATAATCTCCATTACAAGTACACCAAAGCTATAAACATCACTCTCGCTTAACATTCCTGCTTGTGTATTCAGTGCCACATAGCTGCAACATAACCAATGGTTTAGTAATGACAGATCTAACTTCATGTACAGAGATTGAGCAAAGATTGTGTACGCAAGCACCGCCAACACTAACCCAAAGGTTCCCATAACACGGTAGCAACATAGCTTCTCTCGAGCACAATAGCTTTGCAAGCCCAAAATCTAACACTTTAGCATTCCATTGCTGGTCAAGAAGAATATTGCTAGATTTGATGTCACGGTGGACAACCTTCTGTTCAGTCCCTCATGAAGATAGGCCACCACGCAGCGAAGTTGTGTGTCGTTGTTCGATATTTCACTATCATATACATCTTTTAAAAGAACTGTTGAGGTTTAAGCAAACCACTAACAATATTGCTTCCAGCAAAGAATCAAAGCAAGCCTGCTCATGGTCCCGATAAGATATTTTTAAGATTGTATCACTAGTTATAAATGCAACTCAATTATATTTAAAAGTACAAGGAAATGGGCTACTTTCTCAATGATGAAAGAATGCAGCGTTGGGAAGGTGTGGAGAGAATGAGGTCAAGAAAATCTAGTGGGTAGATCTCGTGACATCTATCGATGGGTCCCGGGAGCAACAAGGAGCCACCAAGTTTTTACAAAGTGGTTTTCTTCACATACCGCTCATACAAGACCAGCCCTAGAGCCCTAAAACCTCTCGGTAGTAGTACCCCTATCAAACACTCATGGCTTGGAGATAAATGAACACCGCTTGCCTATGGCACTTGGTTTCCTCGAGTTATTATTAGGTAGCTCGATTGGACTGAAATTTAATAGTTTATAATTGAAATTACACTATAATTTTCCTCCTAGTTATTATTAGATAGTTCGATTGGACTGAAATTTAATAGTTTATAACTAAAATTATACTATAATGGATTAAAATTATACTATAACTAACGGTGGCTTATTTAACATAATTAATTTTAAAAAAATCTAAAAATAGAAAATGAGTTGTAGGTGGAATTACTGCTTCCTTGCAATCCCTTTAGAAGCACTTCCGCAAGCATTTTTCCCGCTTTATCTCGATCCGAGAGAGGATACAATAGATTAGTTAAGTAAACAAATTGCCTATTGATGTGATATATAAAAAGGTCAATCCACATATAGTTCTCACCAATAGGTTTGAACTCAAATTCTTTTACACTCCCAATTCTTCGGGCATTTTGCTCCTCGTCAAGCCACTCCAGCACTAATTTACAAATATCATTCCAAGGGTACGAATAACTAAGTAGAACATTTCCACACCGCATAATTATTCTCATCGGTCCATCCTTTCTATCTTTTGGGGTCATACATTGCATCTTCTTCTGGGAATACATCTAATTATCATATTAATTGTAAAATGCCCCCATACTGGTGGCTAAGTGAGATGTGCATATTATTACTTGGCTAAGTTCACTAATCAATACCGAACTCCCATGAACAACAGAAAGTTAAAGCGCAAGGGGCATAGCAATATAGCGAGAGGGTTTGGAAAGAACATTTAGACCTACCTCCAAATGATGCAAAGAATCGCCACAGAGCCAAGAACAGATCTGCGCAGCAGAAGAGCCATAGCAAGAAATCCGCTTAGCTCCTATAACAGGGGACAAGTGTGCCCATCGCCCAGCGTTGGAGCAGAGCACCAAATCTGCGGCAATTGCCGGAGCAACTAAACTCGCAAGTAGAAGAGAATATCAACCACTTGGAATAGTACGTGCAATGTAAAATAATCAAGAGGATTAGCAACTCAACCAAATTTCCTGAATTCTTCCCTACCCCAGAATAGCCAAGATCGCTCCTCCAGTCAAGGCAAATGCACCAATGATTCCTCCACGCTTCCATTTTTCCCATTTGCTTTTGGGTGATGCGTTTTCGTGATTGTTCTTGTTCTTTGTCTTTGCCATAGCAGAGCACGCAACCATTACCTTGATAGCTTCCTACAATGCCGAATGATTGTTCACAAAATTAACACAAAGATAAAAACACATGTATACCAATGGGGTTCCTTTTTGTTCGATGATCTCGAACATAGTTTGGTGAAATTGCCCTTAGTGATTATCGATTACTCGTTGAATCGAGAAAGAAATAGTTTGTACAAACCATTTTGATCCAGCTCACGCCAAGCCACGTTGCTAGTAACCAAAGTGCAACACGATGCCGAGCATCATAACCCTTCCTGGCGAGAATATTTCCTTTCTACTTCCTCTTGTGATACGAGTTTATCACCACACGCAGAGAGAGAAGCGCATATAACAACACCATCTTCCTGGATCGTTAGTAGGAACGCCATGTAAGGACAACTTATTGACTCCTAGCAAGTCCTCGTAAGAGCCTTCCTCGAGGATTTAGCCGCCCCGAACTACAAGGCATAGCATCTTGATCCCTCTTTCATTGCTTCGCCCACTACAGATATCATTGCCCAAACTCATTACCATCACATCAATCGCTTTGCCAAGGCAAGGTCCTGACGGATCTGTCCAAGAGCTCTCGCCATCGTCTTAAAAAAATTATCCTTAGAAACTACAAAATGGAAGTGAAATGAGATGTCGTGAAACACAATTCGGAAAAGAGAGAGAGAGAGAGTATGGATTCAAGGCTTTAATCACACGCTGAAGTTGAACAGTGTTTTATATAGATAGTCGCTTGAACATCGGACATTCCTTAACAAATTTGGTTTGTTATGTCCTAAAGAGTCTAACAGCCTTCCCCAATCCAACACCAAACTCCCACATGAGCTCGCAACCATGACCCAAACCCACACCCACACCCACCTAAGGTGACCGAATATACGATCGAGCAGAAAGGGAAGGGTCATACCGCGCCGATGTGATGCTTGGCCTCGACGACACCGCCCTTTCTCCAGCCCGCCACGCCTTGGGGTCGATCTCCGTGAACCTAACAGAAGAGACCCGATTCCCGCAAGTAAAACGGCGGTCATATCGAACTTATAGCCGACTGCACCAAGCAAATGGAGCGAACTCAAGACGGGCGAGGAGGCCGCGGAGTCGTGCGCCCAGAGGTCCGCTGGAGGCACCGCCCATGCCGCCGGTGGAGCTGCCGTTGGTGTGTTCCTCGTCGGCGTCGTGGGTGGGGGGAGCCGAGGAGGACGGACAGTGGATCTGGCTCGGCGGAGCGCAAGCGCCACAGGCGCGCGCGCGCGGTGGGGAGGAGGCGGGGGTAGGAAGGGGAGGGGAAGCGGCGGCGGCGGGTGAACGGGAGACGGCGGGGAGGGGAGGAGGGGGATGGGGAGGCGGCGGGGAGGAGGGGGAGGAGGGGCGCGGGAAGGGGGAGGAGGAGGGAGGAGGGGGCGGCGAGGGAGGAGGAGGCGGCGGGGTAGGAAGGGGGAGGGGGAAGCGGTAGCTGGCGGGTGAGCGGGGGAGACGGCGGGGGAGTGGGGAAGGAGGGGGGAGGCGGCGGGGGAGCGGGAGGAGGGGCCGGCGGGGTAGGGGGGAGGAGGGGGGAGGCGAGAGCAGGTGCGGGAGACAGCGCGAGCGGGGGGGGGTGTGGGGGGCGCCGCGAATCCGGGCACGGGCGGCATGGGCGAAGGGAGGAGAAGGCAGGGAGCGGGCATGCCACGCGTCGCCGCGTGAGGCCCTCGCGCGGGCGTGGAGCTCTCTGGGCGCAGCAAACCCACTCGGGTTTTAATAACTTTGATTTTACTGAATGGAAGTGCTATACCACACTTGAATGTTTTTTGGGGCAAAATCAATCAAATTTCTAACCTTTGGATCTTCGTGGAGATTCGTGCGTCGTCTTTGCCACCGGTATCTTCTTTCTCTTCGACGACGTCGTCGTCTTCGTGAGCTACCACTCTATGGGATTAGGGCTCAGGTTCATCATTAGGGTTAGGGTTCACCTGAGCCCCTTGAACTTAGAGGGAGGCTGGGGCAGCGACATATCGGTGGTGGGAGGTGGAGGTAGCGGGGCGGGAGGAGGGGCGATGGGTGGGGTAGGCGACGGGGACAACACATCGTGGAGTCTTTTAGGTGGCGGAGGGCGATGTTGGCGGATTCAACAACGTTAGCCACTGGAGACAGGGGAGAAGGGTAGGGAGGGGCTTCGACACCGGATTTGACCGAAGATGGAGAAGGCGACCGTGGGAAGGAGGAAGAAGCGGGGGAGGAGCAAGCGGCAAAGGGGGAGGTGGTGGCACAACAGCCTCGCTGGTACTAGGCGAGGAGGTGGGGATAGCACTAGGGAGGGGGCCGCGGGAAGCTGGGCGACATGCTCAAATGATGGAGGAAGACGAAGACATCGTATATACAAAGGGAGGAGAAGCACGATCATTGGATCAGATCTAACGGCCCACAATTGGACTGATTTTGGGCCAAGAAACATGCAAGATCCCAATAAACAGACCCTTTACTGAAACTGAAGTGTGTAGTTCATTCCAAAAAGGGTCCAGTCATGCAATCTATCCTACATTGCTCTGTTTGCTCAGAATGCAAACTGTTGTAGTTTTTCCTCCAATTTTGTGCTCCTCTCATGTGCGGCTTGGGACCTTCGATGTGACCCACCGTCTACACTCGAAGAAAAAACCAGTAGCACTTCTACTTTCCTTCTTGTGTAAGGCCCTCGGCCTTGACCGCCTGCACCTGTAGCACCATGACAACGAACACAACACAGGAGCAAAGCAGTGTCCTCCATTCCTGTACGCAAAGGACAACCACGAAATCGCTAAGACAGCCAAACAACCGAACACAACTTGCAACTTTGCTTTTCTCTTACTCTTTATTTCACATTGCTTGCTTTTCTCTGCCTTGACTATAGTACAAGACCCATGCACATATACCCATACACCTATTGACTGACATAGATACGTACTAGGAACTCACACATAAACAACTTATAAACTAACTCGGCAAACTCACGCTTTGACTCGTATACAGACTCAAAAACAAGATCAACTTTAACAATCACCCCATTAATCTTGTTTCTCTATCTTGATCACGCCGATCTTCTCTCTCTCCTGCACCTACATCGCAACTCGATTTAACGTCTACTTCTCGGTCGCTCTTTGTTATGCTTCCACACTTGATAGTCTTGTCGGCTTGTGTACCTGTGCATCGTTCTTTTTTGGGTCGACCATGCCCTACTGCATGCACTTGCTCTATCCCGAGCCTCACACAATCTGACACTTGCCGCGCATCGTACCTGGATTGAACTCGTCCTCCCTTGGCTGCCTAATCTTCGCCATTACCTAAGCCTTTCACTCTTGTCTCTTGAACCAAGTCTGTTTTCTTTCCCACGTACATCTCAACTGAGGCTACACCGCCTCTAACTCCTACGCTCGTACATCCAGTCTCCACCGTTGATCCTCCATGAAACCATAGAAAATTGTACCAATCTGTATACCTATGTCAGCTACATATGACTGGGACACATCTTCTGCACCAACTACAAAAACGTCAACTGCATGCTTGTGGGAACTATCACTACTCTCTACATCCGCATGCGCCTCTACATGCCGATGGGGCCTGTCGTTGAGACATCTCGAGATGCGTCCTTCTGCATGCCTGCATGCATCGAGACCTTCTGAGCATATGCACACCCCCTGTGCGTCCGAGTTGCTCTCCATACGCACCCCCTGAGCTTGAGATCCGGCATGTTGATCACCTGAGCTGCTTTTCAGACAAGTTGGCCTCCAAGTTTTCAAAAATATTTTGTACAACCGATTTAGGGATTTTTTCACTTTCATCAATATATCATCGTTCTTGGTATAGATATGTAAGAACTCATCCTGCAGTACTACCCTGCACCCTTTTTCTATCATCTATTTGAGACTGGGTATGTTAGTACATAGACTTAGTATAAAATAAATTTCAGACAGCAGCTTCTTATCACTGTTCTTGCATTGCAACAACATTGATCATTTGCCTTTTATCTGCATTGTGGAGCCGTCGCAAATTTGACTTTGCCCAAAATCTTCTTGTTGAGCTCATGGAACATGGAGCGATCTCCCGTCATGTGATTACATGCTCTATTATCCAAGTACCACCAATCAGTATGATTGTCGCTGCCTTTCTTCGTGCGTAATTTAGGAACTACATTCTTCTCGTTCAACATCACCTTACTCGACGCCTTTTTGACACTTAAGGAAAGAAACAGTTCTGCCTCCTCATCCTTCTCAGCTCAGGTGAGGTTTACCTCATCATCCTTCTTACTTCGGCAATCCGAAGCGTAGCGCACATACTTGTGGCAGTTAAAACACTTTATATGGCTACGACACTCCGATATGTAGTGCCCGTATTCGCTACATTCAAAGTACTTAATACGTGACTTGTCGTGGGATTTGTCACCATTGCCTTAACCAGCGTTGTCTCCACGGCCACCTCTGCTGCCTCGACCCCGCTGGCCATCTCGCCTGTGCCATCGCCCGTGACTGCTTGATGAGCCACGACCATATCTCAGATCTCCCTTTACTAGCAATACTTGTTGATTATGGGACTAAAACCCCTTTAGTAGCTCCTCGTGCGCCTTAGTTAGTGATCTTCTCGATCTTCTTTTTCTCTAAGTCAGGGGAGTACATGAGCGTAGTGATGACAGGTACATAATTTTCTGGTAGCACGTGCAGATATTTCTTCACTGCCATAGATTTCTCTATCTTATCACCAAGAGAGATCATCTGATCGAATAGCAAAGTCAACTTACCAGCAAAGTCATCCACCGACTAGGTCTCTCCTATCTGGAGACTCTCGAACTCACTCCGTAAATTCTGGAGCCACACCTTCTTCACTTGATCAACTCCCTCGTGCATCTTCTGAAGTGTCTTCCACGCTTCTCGTGCCATATCCTTCCCGATGAGCTAAAGCATTATCGAATCTGGTACCGCTTAGTAGATTATAGCCAAAGTCGCCTAATTCACCTTGTCATCCACCTCCTTGTCCTTCCTTTTGGATTGACTGCACCCAGACTACCTAGGCGGGTATGTTTGTCTTTATCTTTATTGCCCATATAGGTAATTATCGGTCGTCAGGAGAGGGTATGGGGAGAGATTAGCTCACCTTGGGCTTTCGTCTTCTTGCCTATGTTTTTCAAACACCACCAAGATCAATAGGGTCTGATACCATTTGTTGCAATTTTTCCTCCAATTCTGTGCTCCTCTTGTGTGCGGCGTGGGACCTTCGATGTGACCCGCCGTCTGCACGCAAAGAAAAAACCAGCAGCTAGCGCTTCTGCTTTCCTTCTCGCATAGGGCCAGCCTTGACTGATGCACTTGTAGCCCCGTGACAACGAACACAACACAGGAGCGAAGCAGCGTCCTCTACTCCTGTACGCAAAGGACAACCACGAAATCGCCAAGATAGCCAAACAACCGAACACAACACACTTTGCTTTTCTCTTACTCTTTATTTCACATGGCTTGCTTTTCTCTGCCTTGACCAGAGTACAAGATCCATGCATATATAGCCATACACCTATTGACTAACATGCTGTACAATACCCTATATGGAGATCATGGTTAGCTAATAACAGAGTAAGTAAGAAAGAAAAGATCATCAGTAGCTGCTAAAACTAATGAATGGATAAAAGGGGAACATCGTTGCACATCAAGTTGATGTATTGGTACCATTGCCAGGAGTTGCTCGCAGCCTTCACGTTGTTTTCATTCCCTTGCCATCCAAGTGATGGTTATCTTAATGAAAAGGTCTCTAGCATGCAACATATATAGGGCTACACAATCAAAGATATTAGTATACAATTATTGTCACAAGAATATCTTGTTGTAATGGAAACATACGAATGTGCGTTATATCGACAAGCGAGCATCGATCAGCAAGCTTGAAGTTACCAACGCGCGCCACTTGGTTGCTTATCACTTATCGCGATCCTAGGTAGCTAAGTAGGATTATCAAGAGTTGGCTCAACAGACGTACCAAATTAAGATGCATGTCCGACTTCGATCCCACTTCGGTTGGTTCTGCCTAACTACATACGTATATGGTGTTGATGTGTGGGTCTTTTTGGCTGTACCTGATGATTTATGGTTACAACTTATAGCTTTTAGTCTTAGCACGAGTGTTTGTGTGAATATACCGAATACCGATAAGCTATTTCAAAAAGTATATTCCGATAAGCCACTTCAAAAAGGCGACAGAGAAACCGTTCCATTTATTTATTCAGTAAAACTATAAAACATAAATCATAAGTTGAAAAAAGGGACTGATGTATGATTAATTTTATCGTCAGAATTTTTTTATGATATTAAGAGTAAAAAACCTAAAATCGGCATCCAAACTCAGTGGCAGCGGAATCGTGGTGCGCCCATGACCCACAGATCTTAGGATCGAAAACCTCTCTGAAATCCGCTTTTTTTTTTAACTGCATGAGTTAAAAGAGCCTATGCTCTGCGTATGCTAACTATTTTCTAGTTTTCCTGAAACTTGCTATACATGTGCGCTATTCACATCAGAGATTGTTTTGTGTCCATGAACTGATTGTTTTGGAGAGAGAAGTAATGCCACCGTGCATCTCCAAGCTACTAGAGGCGTTAGATACGTACGTACAGCAGTACATGCATCCGATTTCTCCAATCATGCATCGATCATCAGATAGCTAGCCCGCACTAGCAAATACTACTAACCAAGGACACGAATTAACACGAACTTAATTTAAAGAACACCCAACACGCGTACACGACGGCGTACACCACACGTACGAGACATACATATAGGCAGCTAATTAAATGCAATGCATATATTGTAGCTGGGCATGCATTCAGCTGGAGCATGTCTCCTCTCCTGCAGTACCGTGATGCCACGCGATATACAGATACGTATACATAGTGCTACAAATTAATCGATCGATCGAGCAGCAGTCACTCATGTGCTTCGTAGATAGAGAGCTAGCTAGCCCTTCCTTTCACACCACCTCCACGGCCGTCCTCATCTCGGGCGGCGGCGGCGGCGGCGTCTCCTCGGGCGGCAGCGTGATGTCGACGACGACGCTCTTGCCGACGTCGCTGTTCACTACCTCCCCGTCGGCGTCGATGGTCGCCGCGATGTGCCCCGCCGCCTGCTGCAGCTGGTGGTCCTTCTCGTCCATGACCTGGACCTCCGACACGGCGCCGTTCTTCTTGGAGTTCTTGTAGACGAAGTAGAGCACCATCTGGGCCAGACCGAACAGCAAGCCCAGCACGTTCGGCATCTGCACAATATTACAATTAATTTGTTGCTAGCTAGCTAGTAGTGGATAAGTTATGCTTAATTTACGTGGCCATAGTGCCGGATTTTAAATTAGCCTTCAAAATATATAATAATAAGCATCTCCATGGGTTTAAGACAGGCCTTTTGGGCATGCATGTACGTGTCACTTTGCTTTTGCAAAGGCTGTGTATATGTGTATATAGCATATGGTGGAGTAGTGTCTTTTTGTTAGGTTGTAGCCAGAAAACAGCTGGCTCGAGTCGTGGGTCGTGACACAAGCGAAACACACTTCGCTTGTTTCACTATGAATGATTACGTAAAAAGTTCTTATATAAAACGAATTAACCGAACCTTAAGCTGGCGAGCTAGCCTGCAGCGCGTGCCTGCTTGCAAATTTATAAAAAGTGCGAGACTGAAAACAAGAAGAATGGGAACATACCGCGACGAAGAAATCTTTCATGAGGAGGCCGTAGAAGAACCAGACGATGGCGCTGATGGTCAGGAAGAAGGAGAGCCAGAACGGCATGAACTCAACGCTCTTGGTCCTGATCACTTGCCTCTGCAAATATAACAGCATATATATATATATAGTTTATCAAAAACTAGTAATGCACACATATATATGTTCTTAATTATTAGATGGTCAATAGCTAAGTAAGTTAGTAACATCTGGTGTTATGATTCTGAGTTAGGCATAGGAGCTAGAGTAGCACTTACGATGATGGTGAGAGGGGCGACGAACACGGCGAGGGCGAAGGAGGCGCCGATGCCGCCGGCGATGGCCACGCGCCTCTCGCCCTTTATGTAGAGCTGCAGGAAGGTGACCAGGGCCCCGTAGAGCGCCACGTTCATCGTGGACAACAATTTCACGGTGAAAGCCTGCAAAAATGATACGAGGAAATCCGCGTTAGTGTACCTGCTGCTAGCCTTCTACCGCGAATGTTCAAGGCCTGCAATTTTGCAGACAAGAAAATTGCTGAGTAAATCTGCATTGATTAGTATTACCATGGCTTGTTTTGGCGCGTAGACGAGGTAGATGGCGAGGTAGATGGACTCGATGATGCATCCGATGGCGTTGATGGAGAGGAGGAGGACGTCCATGGTGAGCAGCGCGTAGTAGAGCCACAGCATTGCGCTGAGGAGCGCCACCACGTACGGCACCGACTGGAACGACTCCGTCGACTTCTTCTTGTACACCCGGTAAAACGTCGGCCTATATATACATGTACGTAAGTATTAGCACCGATATCATGAGAGAGAGAGAGAGAGAGAGATTAAGCCCTGAGTACACTACTCACACTGGTGCAAGGATGACCAGGAATGATAAGATGTTGCCTGCAAAAATACAAGGAAATTAAGTTAGTTCATGTGGAACTCTTGTAGCTAATAAGCATGTCTTCATGCATGCTTGCATGCACACTTGGTTGTGGAGAACAGTGCTATAATACTATGCATGCATGCTGCTGCTTCTAGTATATTGTGAAACATCTGATTTGTGACCATGCATGCCTGTAGTACATATATGTGGCATACCTAGGATTCCCACAGCAAAGACCAACGGGTGCTCAACGGTCGTAGCCATCTTTGAGCTAGCTAGGGTTCTTGATCTGATATTGATGATCTCCTGCTCTATAAACAAGCAGATCCCTCTGGGAGCTAAACTTGTGTTGCTTCTGGCCTGTCGCTACCACTTGACACAGGTTGCCTTGCCTCCTGGCCACGCCTGGGTATTTATAGGGCCGGGAAAGGAGGCAGAGCCCTTAGTAAATTATTACTCGGATCAACCGAAGAAGAGGGGGAGTTCATTGCTCACGCACTGAGCTTTGCTGCCTTCTAGTGCGTGTATACGTGTGGCCCGGCGCACTCGAACCCCCCGATCTTTTTCATGTGTTTGGCTAGCTTATGTGCCAGCCATCCATGACTTGTCGCGTTAAGGAGACACTTCGATTGACACATGGATATTTACCTATTTACAAGTGTCGACGATCTCACCCCATGCATGATATTAAGTACATATATATTGAGCTATAGCTAGCTTGTTGACATTAGTTTGCTGGTCTCTTATGAATCGATCTAAACATTCCATGTTTCAATTTTGAGATAATTTTATATGAGAAACATTACTTTACATGTAGAATATATAGAGGGTACCTAGTGAACTGCATGTTTTGCTCCAGTATTTCCCAATTTCATAGTATAGGTATGGTATTGAATCTTTTTATGTATGTAGCAACTAGACAGCAGTAATACTGCTACAGATATACTCTTTAAGCGCGATATATAGATTAAGGCTTCGTTTGGAACATGACAATTATATTGTTTCTATAAAAATTCCTGACATGCCCTAATGGTGACCGAGAATAACATTGTTGGTCGTCAGATATTTTGAGCTTCGAAGGATTTTGGTCATAGCTAAAAAAAAGATTTTGTTCTTGTTGTCCAAAGTTCATGTTAACCAACAAAGTAATATCCTTACCATCCAATTAGTAGCCACACATATATATACCTTTATGTCTTTTTTAGATGAACTAATTACTACTAGTAAGCTAGGTTCTAAAACAATTCCAGTAATTGTTTATGACCAAGGAATCCAGTCCTCCATCCATTTATTTTTGTCGCGCTTGCTGCAAACATATCATATGTTTACCAAAGGTGCTTTCATTTTCTTTAGCAACACTGCTGCGACCAAAAGTTAAAGGGTTTGGCATGCATGCATCTAACGTTGAAGTTCTCATTGGCGATAAATCGATTTGGAAAGCGGCTATAAGTTCTAGACAAATGGAGGTACGTTCTTGGTACAAACCGCGCAAAGCTGCAATCATGCGAGTAAAATAACCAACTAATCCTTCAGCCTTTTTTTTTTTACCGAAGCGTAGTGTAAAATCCGTACCTGCAACTACTTCTGGTGGTGTTGCTTTGACCATCGGTGAGAGCTACTGTGCTACGTACGACCATGCAAGGCAAGCTAAGCTAAGCTAGGCCCCCACGTATGCGCGCGTCAAAAAACGCGGTAAGCAAGCGCGGGAGCATGCAGCGGTAACACGTCGATCGTTAGGCCGAGCGCGATCCGTGCCGTCCACATGGTTCGCCCATATTAGGCCTGGGATGATCTCCGCGGTAGACGTGCAAACCTTCTCTCAGGCGGCTGGGTTTTCTGGGCTTGATACTTGATTTTTAGTTTATATCGTAGTAAACAACACATCTTTTTAAGATAAGATCTATAAATTAATTGTAGTAGGTATTATACCAACCTTAATTATATCAGCTAAAATTACACGTGTCTGTGCCTCTCTCTTCGTACTCTCTCTTGCGAACAACCAGAATTTAAAAAACAAAAGTCATACGTCATAGCCCAAAAAAATTCATCCATTGTCATCTTATAGTAGGAGCTATGATAAAGAAAAAAAAGAGCGTGAGTGATCGATGAACAGGACAGCCTCGGTCTCCTTCAAGTAAGAACTAGTAGTATATGTATGAGATATTTGTGACCATGGCTAAGCTAATTAAGCTAAGCTGGCTAGTGATCTCGGACACTTTGCATGAAAAGGGCGAGCCACTGGTTAGTCAAATATATATATATATATATAACCCTGTGTTATCGTAAGAATGCATCAATGGAAACCCCTTAACTCGCTTTCTATCTCACCATGTATCTCCGATCCCCACTTAGCCCACCCAAATGTCAGAACGCGATTGGATTCCAAGAGATAGAAAGCTTATCTCATTGCTCATCAGCAGCTTAATAATTGGTATAAACGTACATTGCTACATGGTTGGCAGGCTAGAGCACTAGCTAGGCCATGCAGAAGTTGAAACATTTGTGCCGTTACTACAAAAAGTCTAATACTAGATATAACATCACAAGCAATTTTATAAAACCGTCTGTGATATATACTATCATAGATGATTTTAGTTTAGAGATCGTCTGTATTATTATCATTGCTAAAAACGTATGTGAAGATTTAATATCATAGACGGTTCATGGTAAAAACCGTCTGTGAAGCATCATATGCAGTTTTTACCATGAACCGTCTTTAATATTTTGTGAAGCAGCACAGACGATTTTTACCATAAACCGTCTGTGATATTACTAAATATCGCAGACGGTTTTTAGTTTGAACCGTCTGTGAATTATCACAGACAAGTTATAATACAAACTGTATGTGATAATTAAGTCGTCACTGACGGTTTGTAGTTAAAACCGTCTGTGATATTTGTATCATAAACAGTTCAAAAGCCGTCTATGATGACCTCATTTTATTACTGACCTATAAATTCAGACGGCTCACGAAACTATTTGTGATGACATTTTTGAATTGTTCGTGATAACGTTTTCTACAGTAGTGTACAATAGGATCAATTACACCGCAGTTTTAATTATAGTATGGTATGAGATAGCGCTAGCATGTAGTAGTAACATATATAGAGGATCAGACCACGTTATGTTGCGCTAGCCTGCATATCCACCAAACAGTATACAAATGGGGTTTAGTTCTGGGTGGTACATGTGGCGGCAAAGCTGCCGGCCGCGGCAGCGCTAAGGCGTACGTCGCAATTCGTTCCTTAGGCAAAAGTTAAAGGCTTCGCATGCGCGTCGCTAGCTAGTGACCGGCACTGTAGCATCCTACGGCGTTGCACACAGAGAGGCAAAAGCGCATGCGAGAGTGCTGGCCGTGTGCGCCGTGTGGGATTCCATGGGCGACAGCGGAGACCATGGATGGATGGATTTGGCGCCTGTAACACGCTGTGTGTGTGTGTGTGTGTTTCACGTTCTGCATTCATCTGGGGCCCCGAACGAGGAGGGAGGTGTAGGACGTGCGCGCGAAGATCTTACCACATATATAGTACATGGCTAGTATGAAATTCTTATGAAAATCCCTATACTCCAGATCAGAGTTATCGAAGAGTGCTTATATGCTTTTTTTTCTAATAAAAGTAATATTAATATCAAATATATAAAAAAATAAGTAATATCTATTTATTATTCATCATGTCTCAAAAATATATAAATTACTGTTGAGAAAAGTACAGAAACACTTCTTAGAGTTATTTTAACCGAGTTTGCCGCTTTGATTGGACAGAGCGTGAGGCCGTGCCTGCCGCCTGTGCGCGCTAAGACAGCCCTCGAACCGTTCAGTGCCCCCTTGTTTTAGCTCCTAGACAAGAATTGAGATAACTGGTAAGATAATTAACCAAATATATATAACGGTATTTAACATGTCTTGGCACATGCATGGCGAAAACGTTATGAATTTACAAGCTAGGTTACAAATTGAATGATACCTTAGGCCTGATGAAGAGACTGTCGCAAATTGTCTCGGTAAGGTAGAAGATTTATAATGTGAGATAAAACAGAAGCCTATATGTAATGGCTTATAGCAAGGAATGTCGACTAGAAATGCCGGCCTTTCCTCCTAACTGAAGAACGGGGGATTTCGTGATCTGAGTGGCATAGCATGGGTGAGATCTCTTAACTAAAGAATTGAAGAACATAAAGTGCACAACTAGCTAGCTTTGTAATCAATTCTCGTCGTGTACTGATCATTATAATGTACGAGCTTCTGATGACCTAACTACCAAGTAATTAGTAAAAGCTTTCAAAAGGGACGGAAATAAAGGGGACTTGTATATATTGTACTTTTCTTTGTACAATTTAGATACAGCTAGCCAGATCTTTAAATAACTAAAAAGCTCCAGAGATAGCCCAGGCACTATATATGTATGCTGTGAAGTTTCGGGGGGCTGGGGTACATGAGTAATGGCAGACAACCAAGGGTGGACAATGGAGATAAGATCACACGACAGTTTTAAGAGCGTATAAAATTAATGCAGTTGCTTAGAGAGGTGCTTAGCAATGAAAAATCAATTTTTCTTGCCACAAAAGATAGATAAAGTTCTTATTTTGTAGCATCCATACTTAAGTAGGCACTGTTGCTTAATAGGTGTTTATATGTATAACTATATCTAATTAATAGGTAATATAACATCTAAGCACCTACAAAAGAGGTGCTTGCATTGGAGGAAATGCTTTTAGATTGGTCCTTGATAACGTGGCTATATTATTTCTCTTTAAACACTCGTGTATAAGCATCTTGTGTTCCCTTATCGTTTTTTGTCTTAATCCAATTACAATTGCCTTCCTAGGCCTAAAGAAAATGATACTTTGGTCTCGTTTAACCACTACGCTATCTTTTGATATAGGAGTTTTTCAGGACATGACACACTCCTCCATTGAAAAGAAAGAGGAATACCACTCTCATGTTAATGAGACCTGCAATATCATATTGTGAAATTGGATAGACTTGGGGGAGTTGTATGTATATCATAAAAATACCTATATATATATATATATATATATATATATATATATATATATATATATATATATATATATATATATATATATATATATATATATTAGAGAAAACTAGATTAATTACAACAAATTTTACTCACGCACGATAATAACTTTTCGGCGCGCACAGTACACACAGACGTAGAATAATACAACTGTGTATATATATATATATATATATATGTACGTGTGTGTGTATGAGAGCATATATAGTACAAATGGGCTATTCAGTAATAATATATAAACACAAATTAGGGCCGTTAGATCTACCTTTTATGGCCCAAATCTATGTGCACCATCCCCCGGCGCCGCCCCCCTCCTTGTAGCACCACCGCTCGCCTCCGACCCGGCACTTGACGCCAAGCACAACCACGGCCACCCCTCTCTTCCTCTTGCAGAAATAAGCCCCTGAGTCACCCGAGGTAAGCCTGAGTCACCCGAGATAAGCCAGTTGTTTATGTACATTTTGATCTTGAATAGGCATCTTATACCACTAGAGGCACTGAACTCTTTATGTGTGAATATTATAAATCTAGAGTGCGCTGGCAACAATGCTATAGCTTTATGCATCTTTGTTTTCCAGTTTATACATACATTTTGTAGTAGTTCCTTTGAACAAATGGATATATGACTCAAGGCTCATGAGGATATATGACTCAAGGCTCATGGTTATCTTTATGCTGATTTTCATGTTCTTATGATATTGTGTTCATCCGATGATATCAGTATTGATGTTCTTATGAAGTACAATTAATGTTGAATTCAGCCAGTCTGCTGTCTGATATTATCTAGATTTTGGAATACTTCATGCCGTGGCAATGAATTACTAAACTTGTGAATGATGATTTGAACATCCCATATGTTCATATTTTCTATTGTTGTTTCTTCTGCTGCATTATTATGAGATCATTTGGTCAGCAAATAGCAAAGAAGTCGACAAAAAAGAGGGGGTTATAATGCCTCTTTTCCTTTTGCTCTTAAAACTATAAATATTGATCTGAGAAATTTTCCTCTTGCAGAAATTGTCAGAGATGTGCTTCTGATACTGCCGAAATCTGTACACCTGGACCATGCATGCAAGGATGTAGACGAACTGAATATTGATGTATTAGTGTTGTGAAACTGAACCAAGTGTTTCAGGTTGTACTGAATGTTTTAATTGAATATGATGCTTCAGTGTATGTTTCAATTGTGATTAAATTATTATTGACGAAGCAGTGTTCTAGTACCAAGTTCTGTTTTTTAATGTATGACTTGATTGTTCTCATTATATTTTGTTCAAATTACATAAGATCGAATGCGTAAATTGTAATGAGATGGCTAAGCCGTTTCCTGTAATGTTGAATGATCTGCATGAAAGTGAATAAAGGCGCTGTATCAGGATTGTTGAAATTTGTGCTTCAGATGTTCTAATTTCAGGAGTTTGTTGTGGTCAGTGTATGCGGTAGACTGCCTATATGAGTTGGACAAGTATTGGATGAAGTTTCAGATGAAGTAGTGAATCGTGCTTCAGATCACTGCTTGTATTTCTTGTAATGAGATCGAATGCGTAGATCAGGTACTGTTGTGTCAGGATTGTTGAATGAAAGTGAATAGTATCAGTTTGAAAAAAATTGTATTCATTTGAATGCAAATGAAAAAGGTTCGCTCTTGTATTCATTTCATGCTAAATGGAACTTTCTTACACCTCGACACACTGCATTATGAATCACTTGATACACTTGGAGCAACAAAGACAGTAAGCTGCAGGTTTTCTCCCAAATGGAACTTCTTTGTTCGCGTCTGTATTTAACATCACCGATTCTCATTGTTCTCAGGAAAAAAATAGGGATCAACAATATTCTATCATGTGGTTAACAATAACAATGGGTGGGGCAGGCTCCCGAGACAGCCCCGCAGAGCCTTCGCCTCCGACGCCTTGCCCAGGAACCACAGCCACGAACACGTGCGACGCCCTGCTCAGGTCCGCCGCCGCGAACCGCCGCAACCATGAACTGCCATGGTCTCGCCGATCGAGACTGCTTGCTCGTCAGCCAAGGCTAGTTGTCCACGAGAATAAACACCTTTTTGCTGAGCGGAGCAAAGTACAGGAACGCCCGTGTAATGTAATATTGCATGTCCCTGCAGTACGTGCAATCAAATCAAATGTTCGATATATTAGTTGAATTGATTGTACTTGAGTTGCCACCATTAGTGCTAGCTAGTAATCAAGCAGCATCTCATCTTGCATGCATATCTATAGCTTAAGCTAGGAATTCAGGATATATACTAATCAATCAAGAGAAAAGAGAAAAGTGGACGATGACGCAAGTGGGGTAGGCACGGGGTCGGAGAGAGGCGGCGGCCGCAAACCCTAGAAGCACCAATCGAGCTTGGAGCTGAGGTGGTTAGGAGAACGATGCAATGGATGAGGCCGGAGGGGGGGGGGGGGAGGGGAGACTGACACGAGTGGATGGGGGGGGGGGGTAAAAAAAGCATTAGTGATTGGGGGCTTCCACTCACACGGATTTGAGTCTTAGAAGGTAGATTCAATAGTCCTAGTTCACGTTTGCATGTCACAATTGAATAGCTCATTTGCACTAGATATGCTTCATATATATGTATATATATACTCCTTTTTATGTATGTATATGAAGGTATTTGCAAAATACGCTAAAAACTATACATTCGGCTTTTGGTTGAAATTGTACTGTAGTGGATATTAGATTTTACTAAGAAAAAAAAGAGAAAAAAACCGTTATATCGTCATGGACGACGCAAAGGAATATAAGAAAAAAGAAAAGTAAAAAAAAAGCTAAAAAAGGCCAAAATAAGCCAAAATTAGAAACCGATACGTTCCAAGTGGATTCTAGCTTAAACAAGCTGAAAGCTAAAAAAAATCCGGAAGCTGAAACCGTTTAGAGCAGGGCATTTCATGTGGTTCACATTAGAGTATGTTATAATTAGTATACGAGTATATTGTGATAAAAGGGTATTTCAAGTTTGTTTAGGTGGTATATCAAAGTGGCAGTAGCTACACTATGGAGTAGAAGGTGTGTGTATAGACACACTCATATATATACACACACACGCATACACATATATATACATATATACCAACCAACAAATATTGGTTCCTTATTAGTACTAGAATATTATTTCTTGTTTTAGCCATAACTTTGTGTGGCAGCTATGATTCACAAACGATTTTCATCGGTAGCTTACTGACAATGAGCGAAGAGAACGATACAGATCTCACCAATAAACGATAGATGCATCTGTTGTAATAAAAACTGAAGGAGAACGCAATAACACACCAAAATGGTGCAATAAAAGCACTACGCATATCCTAACGTAGTAAAATCTCTATGTGTATTTATTATGTTGCAATTGAATTACAGTAACCTCTTTGTGTGCTTATTGCATCTCTATCGCATATTTACTATAATATCCTAATATTTACTGCATTATTAAAATAGATTTACTGTGACCTCCATATACGTTTATTGCATTATTACAAAAATATTTTTATGATCTTATTGTGTGTTTATCGAATTTGTATAATAGATTTACTGCAACCTCCTTCTACGTTTACAACACAGTTACAAGATATTTATTGTGACTTTATTGTGCCTTTAATAAACCTGTATAACACATTTGCTATGATCTCCTTGTGTTTTTACTGCAACACTATAAGAGATTTACTATAATCTTCTTTTTTGAGGAAATTACTGTGATCTTCTTGTTCGGTTATTGCACCTTTTACAAGACAAACACTATCACATCTAGAATTACTACATTCTTTATGTCTTTACTGCATTTTTATCAGAGATTTACTACCATGTTGAGCGCAAATGGACGGATGGAGAGAGAAACGTGGGTTGATTGCAAACTTTGAATGACGACGCTTAAGCCATTTATCCTATTTACAATCCATTTGAAATATTTTGCTAGAAAAAAATGTGCTTAACAAAAATAGATCCATGATGAATATGTTTTAACTTTGTAAAAAATGATTACTATACCAAAAGTTCGGATTTATAGTATCTAAGTCAGTTAATTACTACATCATCTGAGCACGGAAAAGATAGGTAGATAGCGACATAGGGGCTGATGGAGGTGGAAGGTGGTGGGTTTTCTTTAACTAGCATTTAACTAGGGTAGGACGTGGGTTTTGACCCACGAATGGTGGTGGAGTGTAAAATAACTTATTTTAGGCTTGGGTGTATTCTACACCTGAATAATATGTATGTATGTATGTATGAGTCTTTTTCATACTCTTAGAAATACATACTTTTATTTTTAATATATCACTTAAACAAACATATTATACTTTTTTTATCACTTTTCGGTATATTTAAATACTAATTCTAAGACGTTCCAATGCGATTTGGTTAAAACAATTTCATTGAGGTCCTTTATTTCTGATATATACCCTTTTTCATATATAAAAGGAGTATAGACATAAATCTTGTTATGAAAAGTAGGCTTTGATAAAATATTTCAAGAAACTCGCTTTAGAGTATTTTATAATCATTATTAGAGTATATTCAAAAGTATAAAGAGATATAACAATATTATTTAATTAAGTGTCAAACGGTGTGCAAGAAATGAGAGTACGTACTATCAAGTATTTTCATATATATATATATATATATATATATATATATATAGTGTATTTATTTATTTATTTCAGTACGAAATGGAAGGACGAGTAGCTCGTACGCTTTTTTATCGCCTCCCACTGGGACAGCACGGGCCTTGCTTTAGCAGCCCGGCTCCTCCTCCTAAAGAAACATAAGGTTGCATGTAACCTGAGAGATCGATCATGCCACATTGTATGTACGTACACTCAAATAATCAAGATGATGCGATAAAAGTAAGGCAAAGTTCGCCAAGATGATCACGATCCTGCGATCGATCCTTACACCTGCACGGCTTTATGCACCCATTAGTTGCACCATATTGACCCTCATACATACATGCATGCCGAATGAACACTGGACAGCGAAAGCTTGCATGCAGGTGCAGACCCAGCATGGGCACCCAGCCCGCCCCGTGTGATGATATGATAGTAGACTTGGCCGTTGGAGCCACGCGAGACAAGGGCTGAGGAGCGCGCTGCTGTGGCTATATGAACCAACTCTGCTAGCTACTGTATTTCTGTATTGGTGTGGATTAGCTATTCTATTATACTAGATTAACATGTTAGTGTTGGACATACTTCGCTAGTTGTCTAGTTCGCTTCATCGCTTCGCTTGGACTATCAGGCGTCAACAGTCGCTTCGCTAGTTGTCTACTGTACTGTATCTCGAATGAGCTGAGTGGATACAAGTGCTAAGATATTTGATTACTCCAACAAAAACTCAAAGTTGAGTCGGCCTTCTTTGGGTCCACTCCTGTTTGCATATACATTTACATGCACTAGCTACTAGTGTACATGTCAAAGGTCGTCTTAAGTTGCAGCATATACACAGTATATCGATCGCAGCACAGACAGGAATATTTAGACATGACATGGAATGATAGATCGATCTATCGGTCTACAGAATTAAACCACGTACGGATATCGCAACAGCACATACATGCAAACAGATACATCAGCAGCAAGCTCACCATGGCATGTAC
This sequence comes from Melocanna baccifera, assembly GCA_036346265.1. NCBI lineage: Eukaryota > Viridiplantae > Streptophyta > Magnoliopsida > Poales > Poaceae > Melocanna > Melocanna baccifera. The sequence goes on from CM070693.1 coordinate 16,263,602, forward strand.
GTACACTAACACGTCTGCAATGGCCAGTTTTGATTGGTACGTACCATAGCGATAAAGTCGCGTGATGTCGTACGTACGTACGTACGTACGTGTTACGACGTGCTGATGACATGCATCTTCCTCTCGATCGGCGATCGACCGAAATGGCATGACCGGTCCAAACCTTTTTTTTTTTCCAAAAGGTTAGGCGACTAGCCGAGCAGATAACACTAGGATAGAATATCTCCCCATTTTCTAGTGCTACATGTCTCGTCGTGTTGATGTTGCATGCCGTACAACGTGCCATACGTGTACCCATCCGTCTGGAGTGAACTAAAGCGGAGAGAAAAGCTGGCCATGCATCGATCGTTGATCACGTAGCTACTCGATCGATATCGATTAATTCTCCAATGTTCTGCAGTACCTATCTGTGACTTCGTGCACGGTATCTATGACTTCATGCGTGCGTGTTAGCCTTTAAACTTTCATTAGAAGATGTGAGATAGTGCCAACGTCGTCGACACGATGGTGGTACTGCGAGCCGACCGAAACCATGCATGTAAAGCTGGAGGAGGTTATTACGGCGTGCTTTACAGTGATGTGAAGTGAACTACTGGTTATTATAAATGATCGTCTGCTGGCTAGCTGCTCAGGACTTGACCGCGCGTCATCGAGTCCTACGACCACTTTCAATGATGATCAGGAGCTAATTATAATCGTTGAATTGGGACCAGGTGTAAGTTGACTATGAACAGGTGTGTCACATTGTCAGCATGAGTCTACTAACTCATTCGTATTAGTTTCTACTTTCAACTTCTACTTAGAAAAGTTACAAATATATGAACACTTGGTTTTATGAAATAACTTCTCTATTTCTTTCACTCCTGTCTCACTTTAACGATAAATCAGAGGGTTATAGACATATCACGTACCTTATTTCTTTCACCTCATTCTTGCGCACACATCTTTTTTCATTTTTTATACTACTTATCCCTTCTAAAAGTCAATTATTTTAATCATTAATATTTATTTTTAGTTAAAATCTACCAACCATAAAAAAAATATCAGCTTATATCGATACAAACGCCCTTTACGTCAGTTGACGCACATGTACACGGTGTACTCTAGAAGCTTGGAGGTGTCGAATCGACGCAAGGAAGCTGACATGACGAGCGTAACTACAATTATTGCCCGCGCAATTGCGAGGCGTGACTCTACTATATAATCTACTATGTGTTAATAGAGTTGTTCATATATATTGTATAGATGCATCAAATCATTCGCAACTCAAATTTGGCTTGGAAGTGTATGGATCTGTTTTTTTTATAGCTTTTGACTAAGATTTTTAAATTTTTAGTTATTCACGAGAGAGATTGTGAAGAGATAGAAACCCGTTTGTGATTTTGGCTAATACAGATATTAGATTTTTAACGTGCAATACAATTAATTTAGAGATCCTGTCTAAAAAAATACTTTATTTAAAAATTAGATGTTGTAGCAAAAGTTAAAAACTGATTTTAAAAATCGAAAAGAACATGTCTTATATATGTTAATAGAGTTGTTCATATACTCGCAAAAAAGAGTGTGTTGTTTATAGGCATGGTTACATTTATGATTCTTTAATCTTTGTTATGTATCTTTCGGGTTTAAGTAGAGAGAGATCGAGAACATAGTTTCATGAAGGTTTTACCTACATACAATTTACCATTATTCCTGAGAAAAGAGAGAATGATTCCTCAACACGCCCCCTCCCCCTCAGCTGCTGCGAACTGCAAGGTTCTGTGGTGTAGTGAAGAGTGCTGCAGGGGACAATCAGCTAGCTAATTGCGTTATTTTTTTTAAAAAAAAACAAGGTTAGGAGCTCTGCCTCATTCTATTGACAGAAGAAGAGAATACAATATCAACCTAAAAAGGTAGAGACACCACTTACGCACAAAAAAAAAAAAGAAGAAGAAGCAAAAACACCACCACCTGCAACACGTGAAAATGACACCACGGAGCTACACTATTCTAAGGAAGAACACCAAACAAAGCCAAAGGCCAACACCAGAGCTGTGCCACGTCATCTAAATATAATCTTTACTATTTAAAAAGAAGGAGTTGGTGGTTACCGTCACGTCCACCCTCCCTCACTTCTTAACCATTCGATCTTTCTCCTCTCTTCTCAGCCACACGATCTGATTAAACCCTAAAATCCCAACATCACCCCTCCGCCCCCACGCCTACCCCTCGCTCTTCCCCCCGCCGCCCCCACGCCTCCTCCTCGCTCTTCCTCCCGCCGCCCGCACGCCTCCCCCTCGCTCTCCCCCCGCGGCCCGCGGCCTCCTCCCCCTCCCCCCCCGCGCCGCTGCCTGCCCCCCGCCTCCCCCTCGCTCTCCCCCCGCCGCCTCGCTCTCCCTCCGCCGCCCCCCGCCTCCTTCCCCTCCCCACCCCGCGCCGCCGCCTCGCTCTCCCTCCGCCGCCCCCCGCCTCCTCCCCCTCCCCACGTAGCGCCGCTCCCTCTCTCCCCCGGTCCTCCCCAGTCCCCACTGCGCACACCCGGCCTCCTCACCCCCCGCCGCGCCGCCGCCCCATCCCCTCCCGGCCTTTCCCGCCGCCCCTCCTCCCCCTCCCCTCCGCAGATCCGCCCCCGCGCCGCCTCCTCCTCCTCCCGCTGCCCCCTCCCCTCCGCCCCTACTCCTCCCCCCCGGCCCCGCCACCCTCCTCCTCCCCTCCCCGCCGCCCCTCCCCGCAGCGGTCGGCGGCGCAGCTTTGCCCCGCGCACGAGCTCTTCTACAAGGGAGTGTAGGGGCCCTCCTCCCCCAGCCACATCGTGATTTCCTCCCGATTCGAACTGTCACCATTCTTCTCCCCTCGCCTCCTCTCCCGACCCAGGCAGCTCGGGCCTTGTCCTCGTTCGCACGTTGCTATATAGTGTTGACGGCTATAAGGTTCAAATTTTAATCACTCATAGATACCACTAATCACATAACCTATCAACATTTGCTGTTTAGCTTCTCATCCCTGTCATATTACCATTTACCTGTGTAGGCTAAGTAGATTTTCCCCCCTGCTCAACATGTTCACAGTTGTGTTGCTCCTTTAGTCTATGCATTGATACTTTGAGTAGGGGATGTGAGCATGAAAATTAAGTTTTCCTTGCAGTGTAGATTCTGCCTTTTTGGTTGCAGTCGCATTTATGGGGCCTTATTGTCAATTGTTTCTTTGCAGCCTAAAAATGCACGATGAGTCAACTTCCCGACAAAAGGTCAATGATGATGTTCAAGAGGGTGCTCTTCCTCCGTATCTACTTGATCGTGATCAGACGCAACGTGCCAAGGTAAATGCTTGTTCCTGCCAACTAATTGTGAATTTGTGATACACGACACTTCGTGTTGCATTGATCATTAATAGACTCGTGAAATCTATGTTCTCAACAACACAATAAAGCAAAAGAGGAAGGAAAAAAGCTGGCAAATGGGATGTTCTTTTGCCAAAAGTAATTCTCAATGCACACTATTATTGCCTACTTGTTTCAGTTGGTTGTTTCCTACATTGACTAAATATTGTCGCGATTTATATCCTATCAGTCCGTCTCGTGGTCAAGAAGAGATGTTCAAGGTTCTGCAAACTTGCAAGAGGAAAAGTAAGTGATAATAAGATTTGTTAATAAATTTGGAACCTTGGTTAATATTTGGAATTTGCATGTGGCATGCATTGCTATATAGGCATTGCATACATTATAGTTCATTAGTAGTTGTTAACCCATTTGTATTCGGATGTTCTTTTTAGGAACTACGATGCGCTACAAGGCAACTGAATTCTGCCATCTCTTGTGTTTTGTCTAAAAATGCTTTTATAAACATTAAGTGAACCATTACATGGACTACAAATATTTTTAATTTTCCAATGAGCCAAATAATTGATGTTTGTGTTGATATGCAAACAATAACATGAGCCATGTATATGCATACATGATGACGTAAGAAAAGGTTGATATTTATTATTCAGTTTGAGATATTTGATAGTATGCATCACTTTTATTTGGTTTTCCGTTGCAACGCACGGGCACCTTACTAGTAACATACAAATTTGAGTCATTTGACATATGGTACAAAACAGGCCTCCCAGGACCAAAATGGGCTGAGATTTCTCCAAGCCCAATCAAAATGTCTGGCTAGTTTGGGCTGGGTGGTTATTCAGCTGGGACGAATAGTTTATTCAGTAAGACTGTAAGTTTACCGGGAGCTCCTATGCGCCGCTCCCTCGCGCGGCAATTACCTTGTGACGCGTACCAACCACGCGTTGCCAGTCAAGCGCTGGCGCTGCCATGATGCCCATCCTACGCAATTTCACAGCTAGCTGGCCAGCCGCTCATGTCATGCATGCACAGTAACGAGGAAGGCTCAGGTCATCAGATGCCTTCTCAATCTCCCTACTGTAATGGCTTCTGTCTTTTAGAAACTAAAAAATACTAGCCACATAGGTGTGGCGCCACGCCACGCCAGCCACCATGTGGACCAAAGTAAAAGAGACGAAAATTCGCAGCAAAAGGAAAGCGAAGGGGCTTTTTCGTAAGAATCGATAGCCTTTTCGCAATAAAAGAAGAGCGGAGGGGCTTTTTCGTAAAAGAACCAAAGATCTTTGCGGAAGAAATAAGGGCCTGTACATAATTACCGGAAATCGCGGGTCGTTACTCAGCAAAAAAGTGCGCAGGGGTTTTTTCGCAAAAATTCAGAGACCTTTTTGCGAGAACTAAGGACCTATCCGTAATTTCAAAAACTTGAGGGGTTTTTTGGTGGGGACTGACGCGTGGGCAGCTTGAGGGGGCCGGAACCCCCCTCCTATAATAAGGGTATTATTTAAAACACATTTGCTTTTTTACATGGATTTTTTCTTTTTCTTTTACATCATTTGTAGAGATATAATATTTTTTTATTTTTCTTTAGTTGAATATTCGTAGAAAAAATAACAGCCGCTACGACACCATTCCAACCAAAAGCCAAAATCTACGGGTGGGTTCTTTTGGGTTATGGTTTTGACTTAAATTTTGGAATTTTGGCTGTTTGTGCGTGCGCGCGAGGAAAAGAGTACGGAGAGAGATAACTACATACGATTTTGGTCGATATAAATGAAGTTAGGATAGTATTTACTATAATCAACTTATAAACCATAGCTTGAGAAAATACTCCATTGAAAACTAATTACTGTAGAAAGTCAAGTTATAAGTCAAAAAGAAGGGAATCATAGTCAAAAGCAAAAGAGACGACGTTTTTGAATAGGGCCTTACCCTCCCCTCCACTGCCCTCTCTCTCTCTCTCTCCCAATTTGCTCCAGCCCTAACCTTGCCCTCCTTGCGTCCTCCACAAGCAGACCATGGATTAGGTTCGGGGAACCTACACATTACAAGTGTGGGGATTGTTTGCAAAGGAGATAATTATGAACTAGGTTTGGGGAAGATGTAAGGTCTACGGTCAAAGCAAGGGTATTTCAGCGGGGAAGCCAAAATACCAGAAACAACGATGGGGCTTGAGCAAACCATGACATAAGGAGGCACAAGAGAGGTGGTTTAGATGAATGATGTGCTGAAAATATTACGTGGATCAAGTGTTAATTCACTAACATGTTAATGGTTGTGTGTGCTTTGAAAGTCGTGCATGTGTGAGTGTAAATCCGATATTATGTTGGATTAACGAGTTAGCCCATGTAAGAGTGGATGAAATCCAACTAGAGATATTGTTTAGTGTTTTTCTTATGAGTCTCTATATATAAGGAGGGAGAGAGGTGGCTTGGGCGCTAAGCTTGGGAGAGTTTAGGCTAAGCGTTTGAGAGATGTTAGCGTTTTTGGAGAGAATTTTTCAGAGATGAGTTATAGCTCTTTGTCTTGAGCTTGTTGTCATACTTAGGCATGCGAAGTGGCTATAAACCTTTAACTCCAAGTATTAATATATATCCAAAATTTGTCAAGTCTTCCCTCTTGTGCTTAAGTATTGAAATCTTGATTTGTCTTATTTTTTTAGTGTTTTCTCTTCTCCTCTTGATCTTGCTTTATATGAAGAACATGTATGTGATAGAGATATCTCTTAAAAACTAGATCTTATCCATCTAGACACCCTCCTTTGCAACTTCTTGAACTAGTCGATTTTGACTGAAGAAAAGGTGATTTTGGAGGTTTTAATTTTGAGGGCTTTCGAATTGGTTCTCGCTATGATTTGAGGATGCTAGGACGTATGGAAAACCATCCTTAGCCATCTTAGCTTGATTCTTCCCATGAGCCCCTTTCGATCATCGTTTTCGTATGTTATCCAATTTTGGTGCAACCTTTCTTAGAATAAAGAAAGATCAAATCTTTACAAGGATTTGTTTTGATCTCTTGCTGGATTAGATTCATAACATCATAGGCTAGGTGTGTGCAAAGTTTTAAATAGTTGGAGCTATGGATTAACGTTTTGTTGAGAATCGTGCTAAAAATCAAACTGATCAAGAGGTTGACAGCATCGGGGAGGCAGCTGAGCGCCTCGCTGGCCTATGGCACGTCGCCGGTCATCGCCAAAGCGGCGGGAGCAGCGCAACAGTCGAGGGGGGGGGGGGCGACAGAGGCGGAGGGATTGGGGGCGGCGACTCGGCCTAGAGCTCCGAGGCAGGGGCAACGGCGACGCATCAGCTATGAGGGTGGGGGAGGCGGCAAGGGTGAGGACGAGGGTAGGGAGGGGCTTGGGCGGCGAAAGGTGAGAGGAGTTAGGGGCAAGTCGGTACACAGCACGGCTAAAGCGTCATCCAGGAAGCTGGAAAGAGAAGGTGGGGAGCCGAAAGGAGGAGTTGCCTGTTGCAAAACCCCTAAAAAAAGAGAGCCAATAAAGTTACACCACCTAAGGGAACAGGTAGGAAACAGTCAAACGGAAGCATGCAAGCCGCGTCCCGAAATCATCCGTATATGATCCATACATGAACTGCATTCTATCGTACGTACGTCATCTTTATCGACAGAATCCCATGCAATCCCCACAAAAATTTGGGAAGAAAAGAGTCGCTGATCGAACGATATACCCGATATGCTCGATCGGTCATGAAGTATTATCACCTCCTATGCACACACGAACGTACAAGAATCCACTGGATTCCACCGACCAACTCGATCAGGGCGATTGGTGGTCGATCAGGAGATGGAGTGCCGACGGCGGCGCTGGAAGAGCACCTTGGCGTCGGCGGTGGCCTTGGCGCCGAGCTGCTGCAGCCCCGGCTCAGCGGCGGGCCGCATCCGGAAGAGCGCGTTGAGCCGGCCGAGGCTGCGCGCGAAGCTCCGGAGCAGGCGATTGGCCGGGTTGACGCGCACCAGCTCCCGCTTCATGCTCACGTGGTCCTTCTCCAGGTCCGTGAGCCGCATCCGCATGCGCGCCACCTCCAGCTTCAGCTCCCGGTTCTCCCGCCTCACCGACGCGTAGTTGTCCCGCGGCGACATCGCGCCGCTCCCGACCCCGCTCCCGGACCGCATGTTGCTGCCCTGCGCCGTCGCGGCGGCCGCGGCGGCGCACCCGAAGAAGAGCGCCGCGTCGTGCCCGCCGCCGCCGCCCCCGGACTGGATCGCGCTCCGCAGGCGGAGCTGCTCGAAGTAGAGCACCTGCACCGCCATTTGTACCGGCAGCCGCTCGTTCTGCGCCGCGTGGCTGCACGCGTCCGGCGTCAGCCGCTGGCAGTCGATCGCCTTGCACAGCCGGTACCTCTCCGCCTCCTTGATGTTCGGGTGCACCTGCACGTTTCAGTTCGACATGAGCGCGCGCATCGTTGGACAAGAGATTAAAAGCGCGGGAAATGCAGGCAAGTGCGTGCCTTGAGGAAGATGTCGACGGCGCGGTAGAGGCCGTCGGTGACGAGGCGGGCGTGGTCGGGGAGGAGCTCGCCGAGGGAGATGAACTTGGAGGGGAGGAGGTTTGAGTCGAGCGCGATCTCGGCGAGGTAGCTGTCCAGGAGCTTGGAGGCCTTCACCAGGAGGCTCTGCTTCGGGGACCGCGGGCTGTCGTAGTCGAACCCGCACCCTCCGCCGTCCTCCTCGTTGTCGTCGTCGAGGTTGAGGAACACCGAGAAGATCCTCGCCACCATGTCCGTGTCGTACAACGTATGGTGCTGCCCGGCCACCGCCGCCACCGCTGCCGGAGAGGTCGCGCTGGACCCGGCGGCGATCAGAATGTCCTCCAGGATGGCCTGGTCAAGCTGCATGCCGATCCGCTTCTCGAGGTCGGTCTTGCATATGTTGGACGCGGACACCGCCATGGCCGTCTTGAGGAGCCCCGAAAGGAAAGCCATCGGCACGGGACTCTTCTTGGACTGCGCCGGGAGCAGCCCAACGATGGTCTCGACGACGGCGCGCTGTTTCTTGACGGCGTCCGTGTCCGCGACGCCGCCGCATTTGGCCGCGCCCTGCATGTCTCTGGCCATGAGCCCGTGGAGCGAGTTCTGGGCGTAGTTGATGAGGATCCGGGTCACCGTCTCCTGCTTGAGGCCCTTGGACTTGACGGCGGAGAGCAGCCGCTGGAAGAAGTCGAGGCCGAGGCCGGCGACCGACTTGCCCCACCAGTCCCCCGGCGAGTCGAGCTCGATGACCACCGCCGGCTTGAGCTGCGCGCTCTGGTCCAACTTGGACAGCCCAGACGTGAGCTGCTCCTTGCACACGTTGTTGGCGATGCTGGCGATGAGCCGGCCGACAAGGTTGACGTCCTCGGCGGCGGGGAGCAGCGCCTCGCAGCTGCGGAGCACGGCGACGGAGCTAGCGATGCTGGGGAGCACGGCGTCTCGGAGGAAGGCCTCGGCGCGGAGCTCGAGGTTCTTGTCGGAGAAGTCGTCGGTCATCTGAAGGTAGTGCGCGGCGCAGCGCAGCATGGCGACGTTGGCGACCGTGACGTCGACGTGGACGCCGTAGCAGAACTTGGCGGCCAGCTCGAACGCCGGCGCGCCCCCAGGCGTGCCGTGGAGGCTGAGGCGCGCGAGCTTGGCGTCCTTGGCCTCCGCGATGAGCCGCCGGATCTTGCCGCTCCGGGAGACCAGCGGGAACTGCGCGAGCAGCTATGCCATCGGCATTAGCACTTCGTTTTCGCTTCGCATTTGAAAACTTTTTTTTTTTTGCAGTTTCAGATATGACGAGTTCTCTCACCTTGTGGAGGGCGAAGCTGGACGTGCCGACTTCGACGGCGAGGTCGCTCGAGACGTCGGTCGGAGGCCTGCAAGATGAAGAAGGGACGAGTAGGATTCTCACATCAGATGTTTTTTGTTTGGGATCACCAGATTGCTTTAGAAATGTTTAATTCAATCAATACTTGGTGAAGAATAACTGAATAAGGTTAGTTGTGACAGGGACAAGTGGAAAATTGACCATCTAAGAAGATATCATGACTTCAAAGGGAATACCATGCATTTCTGATAGTTGAAATTCCATAGTACAGGATAAAGTTTTTGCAACTGATTTGCAGCTATTCTTAGTGCACACAGTTTCAGATTGCTTTAGAATTTCATAATTCCGATCTTCTTAGTGCACATTATGTGCTCTCATGTTCCTTGGTGGCATGTCAACAAATGTAAATATGTAATTTGTGTACTATCAGAATTTGCACTCCACATACTCTTGAATCATAAAATTATCACAAGCTGACAACAACATTCGAAAGAGTAAACCTAGCAATAATTCCCAGAAAAACTTTCCAAGATGCTCAGAATAGAACAACAACAGGAAGATGTTCATCTCTAACCGCGATTAATCATCATCATCTATAACCTGAAGATACGAGTGAAGCTAGACAGCGAGAGCAGAATTTAATTACCATTCATTGGCGTGGCGGCTGCTCAGGCTCGTCCGGAACGTCCTCTTCCCGGAGATGCTCTGCTTCAGCTCTGTCACCGTCGCCACCCCCATCTCTCTCTCTCTCTCTCTCTCTCTCTCTCTAACAGCAAACAATGAAGTAACAGGAAGCGCAAGCACTGCAAAGGGATGTACTATATATGTTTGTCTCTTAGCTGTGTGTTTGTGCTCTGAACTTCTGGTTCAGTGTGCTGTGTCGTGCACTTCGGTGTCAAGGATACGGCATGAGGCGAAGGCTTGTAGCCTTGTAGGGAGAGAGACTCAGAGAGTGAGGTAAAGTGAGCTCTTAAGGCTAAGTGGCGAGTGTGTGGTGTGGGAGTGCGTGTAGAAAGCTAGCAGTACTAGCTGTGGCCTGTGAGTGACTGAATATCTGATGGGCTGTCAAAAAGTTCTTGCTGCTACTAGCACCGGAAAAATAGATCATAGATGGCAGTTTGATGATGATGATGATAATGGCAGAAACTGCAAAGCCATTTTGGCTGGGATGAGTCATGAGTTACAGTGTGAGAAAAGAAAGGGGGCAGTGAGCATCATATAGGCTTTTTTCCTTGAGATGTTATCATGCATATAGGCTTTTACATTTGGGCATATAGGCTTTTGCATTTGGTTCTTTCTCCTGACGACCACTCGTATGATGTAGGGCAGAAATGCTGGGAGGAAAATGGGGAGTTGTAATCATGTGGTTCATGACAATGTGTTGAGATAAGAATTTAGAAATCATGTCTGTCTTACACTAGGGGAATACTGATAGATGGATGGATAGATAGACCATCTGTTTTGAGGATATATACATATGGTTTAGTCTTAATTTGACAGTAAACTTTAGTTTTATTTTTTGAACAAGAGTGTTTTCCATGCGCTTGTGTTGGGTATCGAACCCAGACCAGGAACTACACACTCCCATGTTTCCATCACTGGGTCAATGAATTTGAGTTTAAGATGGTATTTTCCCTACGGGCCTAAAAAATTGCAGAACGCTTTTCTCCCTGAATGACAAAACGCAGTGCTGTTCCTTAGACTCTATGCGTACTAACCTCATGTGTTGGTGATTAACCTATGATGCACATGATGGCTCCTGATCTTGAAATGGTTGAATCTAACTTTGAACTGCTATGCCCATCAGATCGCCGGCCTCTGGATTATCTCCCGATTTCAAGTCTTTCTGGGGGTCCTATGCAAACAACCTTTTGGCTATTAAAATTACATGAGCAGACTCTGGGTAGTGCTTTCTGTTATTCCTTTTGATGAAAAAGCTTGTCTGGCTGAATTGGTGCCTTGTGAGGTGCAAATCATTTGTGGCAGTGACTCTGTGCCATGTGGAACACTTCATGTTGGGCTTGTCAATGTGCCCCAGGTAAATGTAAATGAAACCACCAAGACATGAAAGATGGCAATGCACACTTGGACCTCCTGTCCTTTTGTCACTTGAGTTTAGTTATCTTGGATCGAATGTCACGATCAGTGTTACAAAGAAGAGGGATTCCTGATCTCCCAACCCGTACTCGATGCCGTCGTCTGTTTACCAAGGTTTACTTGTTGACAAATATGTGCTCAGATGACAACACTCTCTTATCACGAACAAATATCACATCTAACCAAATGCGGAAACGACACAAAACAATGCAGGCAAAGTAGTCTGAAAAAAAGTTACAGAAAAGATTCAATGGAACAGAAAAGAACCAAATGAATAGTCCATGCAGAAGATGATGATGTTCATTTTCTTTTTTAAAAAAGAATGCTTGATCAATTTCCATTCCTGTCACAGAGAATCTTGACTCCACTTTGAGAGGTAGCCAATTACATAATGAAGGAAAAGAATACTATTTAATAGGTGATTGATATCTTAGTTTTTTTAGACAAGGTTGATATCTTAGTTGTTGTAGGCAATTACTCGCTGGATTCCCGTGGACCAGCAATGGCGTTTATAAGAAAGAATTGAAAACTCCATGATGGTACATGACTAAGCTCTGGGTTTAAATAAGGGAAAGTAGGGATCAAAAGGGGGGCTTGAGGCAAAAGAGAAGCAAAGGCAAAGGCAGGCTTAGTTAGACATAAGGAGACTGTATTCTGACAGCCAAATTGCCTGGAAAGCTTAGCATGCCAGCATTGAGTCTGCCTGTGGGCCATGCATCTAAATGTGCCAGTCTATGTAGGTTCTCCCCAACCAGTTATTTAACTACCTAATGCATGCCTATTGGCGATTCCATTTCACATTGTGTAACTGTATACGATTAGGTTACACTAGCATAATATAAAAAATTCTACTATATAAATCAGAAAATCATACTATTAAGAGATTATAGATTATTATCATTGGACGTGTAGTGTAGCGAAAGAAGAGTTAGAGCAACTCGATCTAACATCATGTATATCGATGTAATGTAAGTAGTCAATCGTTCAACATCCTTGGTCGCCGTTCATCTCCTCCAGCAGCTTCTCGCGTTCCTCACATATATCGCGGATCATCCTCAATCAACGTAGCGGCAACCACAGCGGATGAAATGATGTGCGCTGATGTGCTAGCACCAGCATACACGGTAAGGTCTTGGAGGTGATAACTTGAGTTTTGATAGGTGATGCAACATACTCCTAAAAGTCCCACATCTCCCCCTATAAAGAGCCCCCTTAGTGGTGCCCTACGCTAGGGGCCCATTAAAGTGCGAATCCCATGCGAATGGAGCCTATCCGAACTATTTTATTCTAGCTCATTAAGTGTGTGATCCTATAAATTTATATGCATTTGGCTACGACGTGGAAACTCTTTTTCGATCACAAGTCAATAGCGGTCTCCGGCAGGACATAGCGACCTCGAATACACACAAACATAATATCGAATGAGCCTATATAGTGCTTATGCGCTAATCCTTTTGCCTCACGATACCAGATCAAATTCAAGACGAGATTCGTGCCGCCCTATGATAGTCCAATCATTCACTCGATTTTGCAGTGGATTATACACTTTCAGTTGGCTGTTCAACTATATTCCGTATAGCCATGCACTTTCCTAATCCAATCACATCAAGGGGCCTAGAAATATCTCCTCCGTTAAAGAGGAGGAGCAAATCATATCTTGACTGCTTACATTCCTCCACATATTTCATAGTAAACTCGAAAGCTACCTTAATGACTATCCAGTTATGGAATAATATTTTCAACCCCTAAATAAAATATTACATATGTAGGAAACAATGACGATATCAAGTCTAAAGATCATACATACACTATGTATGAAACCAACTGATGATATTTAAGGATATAACAATTCCCGTAGTGTTTCAAGGTGGGTCAATTCAATATTATATACTCCAACATATGTCTATATTATTGATTTGATATCTCATATCTATGATCTGTAATCATTAGTCAATAAATTATAAGTGTCTTACATAATAATGTAAGAACTATGATTTTAGAACAATATAACGTGAATAAAGAGTTTCACGAATAAGTCGTATACTTGTTAATCAATATAAATGATAGTTCGTTTAAGGGACAAAATAACATATTATTTAATAGTTTGTAAACAATATAACATGAATTAAGAGTTTCACGAACAAATTACATATTTGGTAATCAGTATAAATGATAGTTCATTCAATGGACAAAATAACGTAATATTCAATAGCTCATAAACATAAAAGTGATATAATTATCTTCATGATTATATCTAGAACATATCATTAACAGTAATTGTAAAATATTTGTCGGAGTCAGACAGGATATCATAAGAGGATGGCAAAGTGCACAGGCATCTTGTTATTTGACAAATGACGGAGACAACACAGATGCTTGCTTGCCCTATTCGCTCGATCGTGTTCATATTTTTCAGAAAGGTGATCCTATTCCTATTATCCTCATCCTAGTGCTGCCATTGTACGTTGCACTATTAATGCTTAGTTACCAAACAGGCTAAGCAACGCATAATATATGCAGATAAAAAGTAGTAGTACTACCACTCTTAGGTGACTTTGGCTCACTAGCAAAGATCAACGAAATCTAAAATCTTCTTTAAATTCTTTAAGGGGGAGCTACTACTTTGGTGCTTGATCATGTTCATAGGGTTTCAAAGATTGCGCGATGTTTTTTTTAAACAGCTACGTGCATGCTGAGCGAGTAAATGCCTCACATACTAGAGAGAAACCTCTACACTATCCGTAGAACCCTTTCCAGTGTCATGCATGATGCATTCACGGATGCTCCAGGACCGTCTGATCAAAGGTGCGATGACATGATCGAGCTGACTGGACTAACATTTGTCAGGTTCTCTCTAATGCCCGAGACAGAGACATCCTATGCCTCCCCAAATGCTGGATTAATGCCCCATGACCGGCAGGTACCTGTAGTTTGGAAGCAGATAAAACTGACATGACTGGACAAGAAAGAAGAACGAACACATGACAAACCAAAGCAGTGGTTAGAGATTCAGAGTTGCACGCGAACAACCGCGTCTTTCCGCTGCAGCGCATCGATGGGAGACTGGCGCTTGGAATCATCAGGCGCAGGGGCAGGCCAGCCAAGTGGCCCTCGTCATGGCAGACCAGAAGGAAGGCACCTCATCATCTTTGCTTGGACTCGCAGACCTCGCCTCACTAGCTAATCTGACGTGATCACCCTCCTATCTTAATGTGGTTGATCATTGTTCATTAAGGCTAGGCTGCACTGCATCCTGTTGCCATCGGTTGGTTAATCTGATCATGAGCTGTGCTGCTGCTCTAACGTATAGAAGCAGGAAAACTTTCCAGGATTTTGTGCAGAGCGTACGTGTGTATTCTGATTGGGCTGAAGTGCTCTTTATTTTTTTTTCTATTTGCTTCGTATTTCTGTTTGCATGGGTTAAATAATTTTTCAGCTTTCTACGCTAATCATGGGGGAGGTGCTAGCTACATGTTGCAGCGAAAGGCGACGGACGCAGCCGGACGCGCTGCGTGCTTGCTTGGTAGAAGCAAAAGGGGAGGGACGCTTTGGGGGAGAACGTGGTCTGCGCGAGACGCTTTGGGCTTTATCCCCGATCGAGCTAATCATCGTCGCGGCTGTGCACATGAATGATCGATGCGACCTTTTTATTTTTTGAGAGAGAGAGAGAGATTGATGCAACTTTTGGCTGGCTGCCTTGCGAGGATCAAGTTTTTTTGGTCTATTACTTTTAAGATCTGGTGAGTCCCACGTGGTTTAGAAGCGTGCTGTTAGTGATATTTAGGAGAAACTTGTGAAAGGCACTAGGAGGGTTGAGAAGATTTAGAGTTCATCTAGTCGGAGAGGAGAATGACTACCATAAATTGACTGCTTGGATCTTTGCGTAGATTCAAGTACGAGCTGTGCTCTTGCGAGAGTGCTCCAACGAGTATTAGAGAGATTGCCGAATCTCTGAGACTTAGGTAAAAAATCTGGTTGTCTCTTGTCCTTTTACATTTCTATACTTACTTTTGTTTCTTTTAATTTTTAGATTAGTAGACTTGTGCAAATTAGATCATAGAATGAATTCAAGCCGAAACACCATCAAAATCAAAACCCTAAAATCACCCATCTCTTGAGCAAAATCAGGCAATCAAAAAACCTTTTCATAGAAAGTGGCTAGATAGTGGGATCTGATCTCTAAGAGATATCTCCACCTCTTATATATCTTTGGCGCTAAGAGAGATCAAAAGGAGATAAAATCCAAACAATAAAATCAAAAAATCAGAAGCATAAGAAGAAATTCATGGCATAACTCACTTGGATGAAATTTAGATGTTCATTTTACTTTAAGAAAAATATTTTATAACCACTCCCTTATAAAGTACAAAGCTCTAAACCTAGAGCGCACATACAAAGTTTTCAACGCAAGGAAACTATAACATCTCTCTTCAACTACACAAGAGAACTCTACTCTCTCAACACACACAATGACTTATATAGTAGAGGCTCGTCATCTCTCACCAAACCCTAATAATCAGCCCACACTTAGTAGATCTAACCACTTACAAATGGAAAACTCGATAACCCACACACAAATGGATTTTATACTCGCACACAGTTACACGCTTTTTAAAGCATAGCTTCCACATAGCTTCAATAGTTTGATATAATGTTTCATCCTCCAAAACATGATCTAACCACTTAGGCGTTTCAATGGTTTTGCAAATGGCCTCTCCACATGGTATCAGACAATTTCTTCAATTGCCACCTACCGGCCTTCACGGTGCTTCTCCTCGAAGCAGCCACTACAACAAAGTCCGTGATGTCCAATGACTTATCATCAAGATCATACGATTGCTCTGAGAACAGTCACCACTTGAAACGCCCAAGTCCAATGGCACATCATATGCATGCACTTACCTCATCATGATCTTTGTCTTTTGCGCGTGCTTCTCCGCTTGAAATGATGCTCCATCAGTAGTTACATAACCCTTCATAGCCTCAAGGCACCCACCCTAGCCTCGGTCTTGCTGTTGATCGTAACAATCACTATGCACTCTACACATCAAAGAATAAGAATCATTCCAAGCACAAGTGACATGCACTTGACTCTCATCAACACAATCGATACAAATATGCACCGCTTGACACCCATGCATGATTCCCATAATGCATGGACTCTCGCCATGGCTAACACTTGTATGGACTCCCACTATGACTAACACAACCGAAACTAACTCAACTCACTCAGTTTCCCCAAGGCCAGTCAGACTACCAACCAATGCCCGGTCAGACCGTCACAAACCGATTTAAAACCTCTCGGTAATAGGGGACCAGTCTGACCGCAGCAATTATGCTGGTCAGACTGCCCAACAACCTTCGGTCGAACCGCCATTACAAGGCTAGTTACACCGCTCTCAAAAGCTCTACGCAACGCAACGAGCACCTCTTTGAAATAAAGCTACCGCCAATTATAAATTGGTCACACTATATTTGTAGTTAAACCGCTCTTACAGCTGGTCACACTAGACACTAGTCAGACCGCCTCCTCTGTAGGACGGGTCAGATTGCTGCCTTCCTGACAACAAAAATCAGAGAGCAAAATACATAAAAGTAATCTCAAACTTCGGTAATGAAGCATAAATAAAATTAAAAACTCATCACTTAATATGGTATAACCTCCCTATGTTCTCACGTATATACTTATGAATCTCCTTCCTATACTAAATATGTCGTTGTAGCTTTAGTGAGCACACAAATTAAGGAGAGAAATGACTTGGTGACTTGCATTTATCCCCATACTTTAATGGCTTCACTCTTGGAGTATGCTGGAAATTAGTGACCATCCATTTCACGTAATGGCCTCTGAAAGAACCACCACATAATGGTGTGAACCTATATTGCACAGCATATTGCAATAACTGTACTTTACCTATCCGGGTTTGATCCTTAGGACCGATATGTTATGTCTTATTTATTTAAGTACACACACATACATACATACATACATACATACATACATACATACATACATACATACATACATACATACATACATACATACATACATACATACATACATACATACATACATACATACATATATATATATATATATATATATATATATGTATGTATGTATGTATATATGTATGTATGTATGTATGTATGTATGTATATATTTGGTGAGAAAATATGTGTTCGTACTCCGTGAAACCTTAGAGCCTCTATAAAATTCCTAGTATGTGTAGCTTATGCGTGTATGTGTGGCATGAGGAGGTCCCACAATATAAGTCAACTTTTAGAAAGCACCTCCAACAATATAAGTTTATTAAGAAAATTAAAAATGTAGTTATTATACTATTTTCACTATATACTCCTACTTTAATATTGAAAATATAATGAGTACTTGTAGTATACCCTTTAATAGGAATATATACACTTCAATGACATTAATTCTTTCTTATATTTACTGCCTTCTTAATTTGTGCGGATGATGGAATGGATGGAGTATTAGTTTCGAGGTCCATATCGGAAAACAAATGTTTTTGGAACCAAACTACCCCTGTCAGCTATATCGGGGCTACAGCAATGCTATATCGGGCCATGTAAAACAATGTCAGTAATCAATTGCTTTTAAGTAGATTTCTAGGATGTCCTTTTTGCTTAATGTCTGGGGAAAATTGATCAATAACGCTACAAAAATATGCAAATAAGAAAATGGCATAATTTTGCCACTAACAAATGTCTCCCAGGTCCCACTTATTAGCCTCATATTGGATGTTATTTTTTAATTTTACAATATCTAATTTTGCCTTTGCGTGTAAATAAGTTTGGAGAACATATCCTGTGATAATGATATATTGATATGTTCAATTAGTTGACTATTACTCCATCCATTCTTTTTTACTTGACATTTTTTATTTTTCATAGTTTTCGATATACAACTTTGACTACTACTTTTTTTTATAACTTTAAACTAAGATATATTAATAAAATTGTAATATTATAAAAGTAATTTTAACGATAAATCTAATAATATAATTTTTATAGCCAGTCTAGATAGTTTTAAATCTATTGGTGATCAAACTTTAGAATATTTAACTGCATGGATTCTAAGAAGTTAAGTAAAATATAAAACACGAGTGATGTGCTTTATGGATGGTGGCCTTTTCCTTTTTCTTTTCTTGAGGAAAAGAAATTCGAGTGTAGGGATGGCCAGATTGGGCCATGCGAAACTATGATAAAGCTTTTTTTTATTAAGTTATTAGCTATAATCCTACATCAGTATTGACATGTGTATATTAGAGCAACTAAAATATTCAGAATTGAATTTATAACATCATTAAGATTTGAGGAAAACGGAGAATCAAATCTAAAAGGGAGGTGGTAGTGTTGTACCACTTTCTTATTGTAAGCATTGCGGTACTTCTCATGTGGTTCCAATTCATTCTCAAACTCGCCGAAGTTGCTTATCACCTTGAGAACGAATTTCTTCAGGTACTCCGGTACAGCAGAAACAGCACCCTCATCCCAGCTAATGGTCAATTTTCTTACAAATTAATTAATAGACCTGCAAACTATTTATGTGCACGTTGTTTAAGCAAAAAAACTAAACCCAACCTTTGTTTAGCTTCATTGGGTCATAAGTATCATCTAACAGTGATGTTAGCATGAATAGCCTGGCAAGAATCATCCGTGCACGTGTATACTCTTGCCCATAATACACAGTATAAGACCAAAAGTTACCACGGAAAAGTTACCGCGTTCCGTGGTAGTGTCCGACTTTTTTTCACTATTTAATTTTTTGTTTTTTTTTTAATTTTTATTTTTTTTCATATTTCTTTGTATTATCCGTAATGGACTAATATATTTTTTCTATTTTTAATTTTTTAAAATCTAATTATATTAAATAAGTCAACTCAGCTACAGTATTGAACAAACCAACTACAGTAAAAAAAGTCATAAACTAACACTATTCTGAACACCTGTCAACCACACAATCCCTACGTAGTCGAGTCCAACATCGCTTGAAAGATCCTTCCACCACCTAAAATTAAATATGTATGTTTATTTAAAATGCACGTTTCTCCATAATGTGTGCTAATTTTATACGAAATTATTAGTAATGAAAGTCATATTCTGTTAGAATATAGAGATCGTGCGTTCATTATCAGTCTTTACATATTTATACTGTTTAGAAGACCTACTGAGTAACTGCCTTGAGCTCCTTTTGGTGAATATGTTGTAGAAGGTAAAAATCTAGCTTGGCAGACTCCAATATGCTGGATTTGTATGTTTGCTCTTGTATGCACTCTGGGATATAATATTATAGGTTTTGCTCATATTAGCTTTTATAAACACAATACTTCGTAAAGCGGCTTCCTCACTTTCCTTACTCCCGCCTCACTCCAGGGATAAAACAGAGGATCACGAGCGCATCACACACCCTACTTCTTTCGCTCCCATCTCACGCACGCACCTCTCCCTCACTTTCCCCATTGCTCTCCTCCTTCTAAAAATCACTTTTTTCAATCTTTACTATGCATTTTCAGTCAAAACCCATCAGATGCACCCAATATGAACATGTACATAATGCATCTACTCTCTTCAAGGTTATTGGTAATGGCATTTGAAGGGCGCGTGCAACTTGTTTAGCTAGTGGGGACTTGAGGCTTGTGATACCCCGTGTCATTATCTTCAGAATATAACACCGGGCAACAGAATATTATACTCTAAGTTCAATATCTTAAGGAATAATAAACCTTACCAGAGTTACGTAACATAACAATAACTAGAGATTTTACATTATTACAACAGTTAGCCATAAGAGACTAAGGTTTTTATTATAAATACTAGGTACAAAAGGGACATACAGATTATTTATATACCCTATCTCACGAAGACAGGGCACTAAAGGTTGCATGTTCATCCCAACCGCTGAATAGGGCATCCATCTCACTCTGCCCCTTGGCACAATCATCTTTATCCCACGCAGCATTCTTTGAGCATGTATAACCCACATCCCACACGAGACATTCCCTGACCAGACTGGGATCTAACAAGGGAATTTCATATCAAGGATGAGTACGATGTACTCAACAAACATTAATAGTAATAAATGCAACTGTATGACTCATATCTTTATCATCAATTCATTTTCTATCTCTTCTTTCTTCATAAAATAAGTTATCAAATTAAAGTGAGAATTTGCAAGTTTTAATATTTCAAATACTACTGGTCACCCTGGTGAAGATAAAAAAAACCCTAGCGGTCCCGTAGCCTCAATCCAAGAGATCTATATGAATTCATGAATTATTTATCAAATTAAAGTGAGAATGTATAAGTTTTAATATTTCAAATACTACTAGCCACCTGGTAAAGATAAAAAAACCCAGCGGTCCCGTACCCCCAGCGGGAGAGTGATCTTTTGATCTTTTTGTTGCATTTGACCTGACACTTGAGCAAAGCTTCCTGGCATTTTATATGGATATGGGAATTGTACTTGTGATTTCTTACTTCATAAAACATTTATTATTTATCTGGTTTTATAAAACTTGATGGAGTTTATTTGATTTGTTCCTGGTTGGAAATGCATTTCTCAAATCCCAGAAATTGACAACCAAAAAGAAAACCCAATACCTTAGAGCCTGGGCCATCCCAGCCCACTCACTGGCGGCCTGAGTCAGCCCGCTCGCCCAACACGGCCAGACAGCCCAACCAGCATTGCACGGCCTTCACACGCACGTTCTTCAGTACAGCAACAGCCCAGCACCACGCCGTGCAGCCCACAACTGCCTCCGCCCAGCGAGCCGCACTTCACCAGCGCCTGGAGCCAGTGCCGCCTCTGCCCTGCGCTGCCTGCGACTGCAAGCTGCGCCGCGGCTCGCCTCCGCACGAACGCGTCGTCGCGAACGCTCCCAGCCGTCCTCATGCCACGCGGCCACCGAGGCCACGCATGCGTCCGCGCCGCATCGCGCGAGAAGCCGGCAATGCTCTGTTCCGCCGCCGCCGAAAATCTCCAAAATCCCACCCCCAGATCGTCACACAGCCAAACTTGCCGAGTCCCTTCGCTTCTCCATGCTCTTAATTTCCTACTCCTCTCTCTTCCCCAACCGAATCCACGCCACTCTCTCCGCGGCCGTGCGACTCTGCCGCATCCCCAGTTTTGCCGGCAGCCACCACACGCGCCGAACTATCTGTGTGCACTATTCCATATAGATGATTTGTAATTAGAATCGTCTGTAAAAAAACAAACACTATTACAGATGTTCGAACCAAAAACCATCTGTAATACTCACATATCACAGACGATTCAAACTACTAACCGTTTGTGATGAACGTGTATCACAGACGGTTGGTATATATAACCGTCTGTGATACTTTCTCATCATAAACGGTTAGTAAATATAACTATCTGTGATGTGTGAGTATCACAGACGGTTTTTTGTTTGAGCTGTCTGTGATAGTGTTCTTCACAAACGGTTTATACCACAAAACCATCTGTGACAGTTCATTCTATAACTTTTTTTTTTCTGTTTTTCGGTTAACCTTAAGAAATGTTAGCTATACCCTTTGAAAACAAACAAATACAATAGCAAATATAACAGATAACATCAGCAAACATAGCCGAGAGCATTTTATTTCTATTACAATCAACTATTACAACATCACAAGATAACAAGCAAATATAGCAGAGAACATTCCATTTCAATTGCAAATCAAGCAACTCATAAATATGACAAGAACATAGAAGAAACAGATATCCTAATGGAAACTCAACCGTGCCGATGAGGTCTTTATACCTAGACCCTCTCGTCCCTGATGAAGCGCATGAGCTGGATGTCCTTGACCCCACCATCGCAGGAGATATCGATACAATGTAAATAGTTAGTCTCAAAATATAAAACAGTAAAGTTCTATATGGCTTACATATACTCATTTGAAAGATTTTGATGAGATCTATAACTTTGCAGTTGAGGCGAACCTCAAATTTTGAAGGGAAGATCAACAATTTTGGCAAAAACAAAAATAAAAAACTTATAATGTAAAATTAAGGCTACAGATGGCCCCAAATTTCGAGCTCATCGTTAGCTTTCCAACAAGTACAAGAACATCAAAAATAGACATTGTATGCAAAAGTTATATCTGTTTTACTAAAGGTGTATCGGAACAGAATCCTACTCGGACTCGGGTGGGAGATTATGATATTTTAGGAAATTACAAGGTGGAAAACATATCACAGACGATTTTTAATTCAAACCGTCTGTGATAACTTCAGTATCACAAATGGTTTGTATTACAAATCGTCTTTGATGTTTGGCAATATAACATACGGTTCTTTGTAAGAATCGTCTGTGATACTTTACAGACAGTTCTGACCACTGTCTGTGATATTATCCCTTCATAGACGGTTTTTAGCGCTGGTATCAACATAGATGGTCTTTAAACATAAGCCGTCTGTGATTGCTTTTAACACTTACGGTTTTCGTGAACTGTCTGTGATAAAACGTTTAATATAAGCCTTTTGTAGTACTGTTCTTAAGGTTCTTGTTCTTCGTCTTATTCTAAAAATTATTTTTGAAGTCCTTAATCTGACTCCTTGCCTTTATAATGCCTTAAATATCTTGAGTTTCGTACCGCCGGGAGGGAGGTTGGCGTGGACTTCTTCAAGTTTTGCTGAGGGGTCTTGGATTAAAGAGGCAACTTATTTATTTCACCAAGGATAAGAAGACAAATGGCCAACGCGTTATATGTCTCACCAAGTTATACTTCACCACAAGGATTGGCAGCCAATTCTTCACAATAGCTTGAAGCGCACTAGCACTTGTGGAGCATTGTTCGCGTAAGGAGCTGTGTACAAAGTTGTGTGACTTTTTTGAAAGCTTGTTCAAGTTTATTCAAAAGTTCAAAGAGCAATATGTAGCTATTCCAAGTGTAGCAGAGTAGGAGGAGATTATGGAGGAACCTCAATCGCGGCTGCCAGTATCTCTACTTTCGCCCACGCCACCAAGTCCGAAGGAGAGGCAACGCATAGCAGGCAACTATCAAGAGTATCTTTGGCATTTAATTTCAGCCGTAGCAGAAGAGTAGTCACTGCAAGTTTGCAACTCGTGGGTGTTCTACAGTGACTCAGAGGAAGAGTCAAGCGAGCCATACTCAGCAAAATCCAAGTGGGTGAACCTAAATTAGACACTTGTATAGTTTAAAAAGTGCGAATAGAGTGTTTTGATTTTTATTTGCAGTTGCTTGTGACGTGAGCTACAGTCTTTCCCTTAAAAGTATTATGTTGCAGTCATGTCAAAACTTTTCCTTAAGTAATTTAATTACTTCTTTTGTTAGCCTCTCGGCTAAGTGTTTGCTTAGTCTAGATTTACCATTAGAGATCCTCTTAGACGAGTTTACCTCTTACCTTTGATGTTCTCTCTTTCCTTGGTAATCTTGGTGTGATCTTGTCAGATGGTTGATATTTGAAGAATAACTGGTTGTAATCATATGCCTTCAGATCCTAGCAATAGTACCATAATTTCTTCAGCTCAGGGTCAGCAGTTAGCTCCAGCTAGTTTTGGTCCAACTTTGAGTTAGTTCATGGCAGCTCAGACACAACTCATGAATACGATGATGCAAAATCTGACCAATATAATGAATCAACAGCATCAGACAGTTGCTGCCCCTTAGCCAGATCGTCCATCATCCAGATTCGCAAAATTTATGAGGACCAAACCGCCAACTTATTTCAGTTCATCTGAGCCTTTGGAAGTAGATGATTAGATTCGTTTAGTGGAAAAGAAGTTGAATCTCGCTCAGTGTACTAATCGAGAAAAAGTTCTCTACACTGCTCATCAACTGGAAGGTGTCGCATCAGAATGGTGAGAGAACTTTTGTGCCGCTCATAAGGGTCAGGAAAATATTACTTGGGTAGAGTTCACCATAGCCTTTCATTATGTCCATATCCTAGATGGGGTGCTCGAAATGAAGAAGAAAGAATTTCGTGAGCTTCAGGAAAGAAACATATCAGTGAGTGAATATCTTAATAAGTTCACTCAATTAGCTCGCTATGCTCCACAGGATGTTTCCATAGATGATGCACGTCAAAGGCGTTTCAAGAGAGGACTTAATCCTAGATTGAAGGTTCAAGTTGTGGGCAATGATTATGCCAGTTTTTAAAATATGATGGATAAAGCCATATTTATTGAAGAATATCGCCACGAGATGGAAGACTCTCATAAGAGAAAGATGATTCACCAAGGAGTTCAGTTGCAACAGTCACAAAGAGCTAGATTCAACATGTACCAGCTAGCTCGTGTACTTCAGTAGGCAGATTTTAGAACTCCAACTCCAATGTCTCGTTATGATATTTCGGGAGCACGCCCTATTAACGTCGGCAATCAGTCTCAAAGGAATGCAAGCCCTGCAACTTCATCTAATTGTTACAAGTACCAAGAGCCAAGCCATTTCGCTCGTAAATGTCCACAGAAGCGTCAAGCAATCATGCCAATTTCGTTCAACCTTGAAAGTACACCTGCTAAGACTCTAGGAGCAAGTTGTGGAACATCATCAGCTCAAGGCAATCAGATATTTCAGAGCGTTGTAAGAGAATTCTGAACAACATCATCTCTAGCGTTACACTTGGTAACCCATTTCTTTTAGTCAGCTAGAATCTCAGGATCAAGATTCCTTTCAAAATTAAAATTCACTATTTGGATTTTTTATGGATTTAATTCAAGCTTAAAATAAATTTTTATTAATTAAAAGGATTTAATATGACTAAAATAAATATAACATTTGCTAAAAGTATTTTATTTGGGTTTCTTGTGCTTCATGGAATTTTCGGAGATTTTTTTAGATTTATTTGCTATTTTCTACAGCTCAAATGAATTTAACAGAATTTTTGAAATTAGAAAATTCTAAAAATCGAAAGCCCTTCGGCCCAATAAACCTCAGTCGTTCGATCCCCTCTTTGCTACATGTCAGCCATCTAGGCCACGTCCACTTTAGCTGCCATATCATGCTAGATGACACGTGTTAAGCATCCGAGCTAGCCGACTCTGTTCATCTGTGCATTATGCTCCAACCGTCCGATCCTTTGTGAAACCACGTGTCGGCAATCTAGTGGGTCAACTACTGTTCATCGTCATTTCTAGGAAGTACTCCACCGCCGTCTCGGCGTCTATGCCCGACCAGGCCTCTCGGTCATCTCCGAGTTGGACACCTCAACGTCCATGCCTATTTAAACCACTCCACCCCTCATTCTTTGCACTCCGCCGTCGAAGCATGCTTGTGCGCCACCGTCGAGATTGTCGCTGCTAAAGCACAGTCGTGCGCCAGAGTCGAGCTCATTATCGCTCGACGTCCTTGTTGGTTTGCCGACTGCCGCCATTCATCAAGCCGCCCTTTGCCATCAGTGAGTCCACCGACGAGCCTCCTGTTGTCTCTCCCATAGTCGCTAGTCTGTCGCCCCCTTCGTCAACGTGTCTCTCTGCTCGGTCATCACGACGCTTCGTTGTCGCTAGCCAGTCACCGAGCACCACGTGTGAGCATCTCGCTCGTTCGATTGCCCTTAGCAACCACCCGATCGAATCTGCGCCATTATAACGATCCAACCGTCGGATCACTATGACGTCAGACCGCACCCGCACGGCGTCGCTTCGCCTTCTCCGTGAGTCCCATCCACCGTGCACCAAGTTGCTGACAACCGGATCCCCCATGTCATCGTCACTGTTTCGTGAACTCATAAGTCGAGTTGAGTCTGCAAGCCACGCCAGCACGCCACGCAAGCCCTAAGTCCATGTGTCGGCCACGTGTCATGCCATGTTAGCACCAGAGTCGTTCCCATGCCATGTGGCAATGCCACATCAGCTGCCACATATCCGGCCATGTCACTGCCATGTTAGCCCTAATGCAAAATCACCACCACAACAGCAAGCCTAGTCATCGTACACTATTCCATGAGTCGAGTCCACTGTAGACATGCTATTTCGTAAGCTGAGTCCACAACACAGTAGATTTTCTCAATTTCCAGTATTTTTTAGCCATTTATATTCTGAGAGCCCATTCTCCTCCGTCTGAATTCCGATTGACTCGATTCTTTTTTCTAAATTCATCTAAATTTGAGCTCTAACTTTTGGTTCTAGTTTTAAAGTTTTTGGAATTTATTTGAATTTTACTTGATTTTATTTTTGTGCTTTATTTTATTTTCTCTCTCGTTAGATCGTATCTTTGAAGGAGCTGAAGTAAGATTTAAAGATCAAGAGCAATTAACTGAGAAAGGCCAAGGAAAATTGTGTCATTTGATTATATAGAACATAGTTTTTAAATCTATTATGTATTATCTTGTTTTAAATTATCATGCTTTGTTATTTTATTACAAACTTTTGTATATTATAATTATTATCTAAATTAATTAATCTCTCACTTAATAATTTGAATACCATAATTTTATTGTCATCATAAGATTTGTAATTATCTAATGATGTCATTAATGTCATTGTTTCTTGTTGGCTTTCTTGTTGACCGCCAAGGATGAGCCTTTAATGTCATTGTTTTTTTCTTAGTTTTCCATTCTCTTCTTCTCTTCTACAACTACTAGTACTTGTTTTCAGAGCCGAGATGATGTGGTAACTAGGAGGGATTAGGGAAGGATAAGAAACGGAGGCGTGTTCGCCCTCTGTTAGGAGGCTCTGAACAGCCACTAGATGGAAACTATCTTTCTTGATTGCCTTCTCAACCGAGTGCTTACAGATATATATATATATATATATATATATATATATATATATATATATATATATATATATATATATATATATATATATATATATATATATATAGCCAATAGGCCACTTATCTCCACCCAATATTATATCCCTTTCCAACTAATCTTCATGCAAAGCCTAACAAACTTTCTAACAAACTAATCCACTTGGCTTTTTAGACAACTGTTGTGGATGCCAGTTTCTTGTTACGGCGTGTATAAACCTTACCAACAAAAGCGTCCACAACACTTCCGCCCTCTTGGAGAAACAGCTCATCCTCGAGATGGAACGTCGGGTGTGCCTCCTTGAAGTCCTTCAGCTGTTCCCAGGTGGCCTCAGAGTCTGGACGGCCCACCCAGCGAAACAACAGCTCCCAGATGCCCCGGTTGAGGCGTGCGCGGATGACTGTCGCCGGAGTGGAAATAGCACGGCCACGAACCACCGGAGGAAGAGGCACCAATCCTACGGGGGGGTCGCCATGGAACGGTTTGAGGAAGACCACGTGGAATACGTCATGCAGCTTGGCCTTGGGAGGAAGGCGGAGGCGGTAAGCGACAGGACCGACACGCTCCACCACTTGATAAGGCCCGTAGTAGCGTGGTGCCAGTTTCCCACCGGACTTGTCGATGATGCCCGTTGTTGAATGGTGGTGCAAGCGTAACCAGACCCAGTCGTCGACGTTGAACTGGACGTCACGATGTTGTTGGTCGTAGTGCTGCTTCATATGGTCCTGCGCTTGCAGCAAACGGTCCCGTATCTCTGCCAGGAACACGTCACGGTCCTCCAACTGCTTATCGACAGCCGCCACCCGTGACAGTCCAGGCTGATACGACATCATCGTTGGGGGTGGGCGACCGTAGACAACCTGAAAAGGAGTTGTGCGAAGTGAGGTCTGGCAGGAGGAGTTGTAGCAGAACTCCACCCACGGCAGCCAACGAAGCCAGCTGCGCGGCCGGTCGCCGGCAAGGCTCCGTAGATAGACACCGAGCACGCGGTTGGTCACCTCCGACTGCCCATCCGTCTGTGGGTGAAAAGCGGAGCTGAGGCGCAGGTCTACCCCGACGAGCACGAAAAGCTCCGTCCAGAATGTGCTGGTGAAGACGGGGTCGCGGTCACTGACGATGGAGCAGGGAATGCTGTGGAGCCGTACAATCTGGTCGAAGAAGACGCGCGCCACTGAGGTCACCGAGTAAGGGTGTCCAAGTGCGATGAAATGGCCATACTTGGAGAAGCGATCCACCACGGTCAGCACCACTGATTTGCCGCTTACCTTTGGAAAGCCCTCCACGAAGTCCATGGCGATGTCAGACCAGACCGAGGAGGGCACCGAAAGTGGCTGTAGGAGGCTAGCCGGATGGAGATGCTCAGTCTTGTTCCTCTGACATATGGCGCAGCTTTGGACAAAATCACGAACGAGCCGATTGGCATGAGGGTTGTAAAATGAGGCGCGGAGGCGATGCAATGTCTTCTGGACGCCTTTGTGGCCGGCTCTATGGGCTGTGGCGAGAATGGTCGGCCACATGACGGAAGAGTCAGGCACGAAGATGCGGCCGCGGTGCAGAACAAAGCCATCTACCACCGTCCAAGATGCACCCGCAACGCCCTGCTCCACCTCGGCGCGTTTAGCGACAAGGGCAGGGAGATTTTTCGCCTCACGGCGAAGTTCTTCGAAGAGCTGTAGGTCAGGACGGGAGATGGCGCACGCCATGGCTTCCATGGAGTCCTCATCACGGTGCAAGAGGGCGTCGGCGGCCGCATTCATCCGGCCGGGCTTGAACTCCACCTTGAAGTCATAGCCGAAGAGACGACTGACCCAGGTGTGCTGCGGAATGGTGGAGAGGCGCTGGTCCAGCAGAAACTTCAAGGCGAAGTGATCAGTACGCACTGTGAAGGGTCTCGCCCACAGGTACGACCTCCAATGGCGCACAGCCTTGGCAAGGCTGATCAGCTCCCGCTCGTAGGCTGCTAACTTGGCGTGCTAGGGGCCGACCACGCAACTGAAGAAGGCAATGGGCCCGGCTCCCTGATGCAATACTGCGCCGAAGCCAGAGCCGAATGCGTCGCACTCAACGATGAAGGCGGTGGAGAAGTCCGGAAGCTGGAGCACCGGCCTCGTGGTCAGGGCACCCTTGAGCGCTGCAAACGCGGCAGTAGCCGCCGGAGACCAGCGAAATGCATCCTTCTTGAGCAAGGACATCAGGGGAGCAGCCATGACGTCGTAGTTGTGGATGAAGCGCCGGTAGTATCCGGTGAGGCCGAGGAAACCACGAAGTGCGCGAAGTGTGCACGGCTGCAGCCAATGTTGAACGGCCTCCACCTTGGTTGGATCCATGGCGACACCGTCCGCCGAAATGATGTGGCCGAGGTACGCCATACTACACTCCGCAAAAGTGCACTTGGAGCGCTTCAGGAAGAGGGTGTGGGCGCGAAGCACCGTAAAGATGGCACGGACGTGCTGAAGGTGCTCCGACCAAGACGAGCTGTAAATCAAAATATCATCAAAAAAATACCAAGACCGAGCGACGAAGGAATGGCCGCAACACCTCGTTCATCATTGCCTGGAATGTCGAAGGCGCGTTGGTCAACCCAAAGGACATCACCATGAACTCGAAGTGGCCATGATGAGTGCGGAAGGCCGTCTTGGCGATGTCATCAGGGTGCATACGGATCTGATGATAGCCACTCCGGAGGTCCAACTTGGTAAAGAAAGAAACCCCTTTGAGTTCGTCTAGGAGCTCGTCAGCGACGGGGATGGGGAAGACGTCGCGAACCATCTTGGCGTTGAGGGCCCGATAGTCGACGCAGAAACGCCAACTAGCATCCTTCTTACGGACCAGGAGCACTGGCGAGGAGAACGCTGACGTGCTAGGGCGGATGATACCTTGTTGCAGCATGTCAGCGCATTGCCGTTCAATTTCGTCCTTGAGCAGCTGCGGGTAGCGGTATGGTCGCACCGCAATTGGTGGTGTGTCTGGAAGCAGTGTGATACGATGGTCCAGATGGTGCTGAGGAGGAAGACCAGAGGGTGCTTCAAACAAATCCGCGAACTCAGCCAGCAGGAGAGACAGCAGGTCCAGCCCGTCCATGGCACGCAGCTGTGGTGATGAGGGAGCTTCCAGGCCGCGCCATTTGACAGGGTGATCGTGCCACCAAAAGGCCACGGTATGCCGCTCGAAGTCCCACATAATAGGCCCGAGCGTCTTCAGCCACTGGTAGCCCAGCACGAGCTCATAATCTTCGAGGGGCAGTACGTAGAGATCGATGAGGAACTGCTCCTTGTCGATGGTAACCGGGACCTGCTTGAAGACGCCCGATGACGGCACGCAGTCGCCATTTGCGACACCCGCCGTGAGGCCCGGACGCGGCTCTGGTGCGAGGCCGAGGCGAGTGGCCGTGGCGGAGGCCACGAACGAGTGGGTGGAGCCAGAGTCGACGAGGGCACGTAGCTGCACCGCGACGACGGAAGCAGAGAGGTGCATCGTGTCCCCCATCTTGATGCCGGTAAGAGCATGGAGGGAGATCTCGACATCGTCGTCGGAAGCCTCATCCTCCTCCACGGTGTCCTCCACAGGCGCGCTGTCGTCCAATTCCATCAGGTATAGCCCTTTCATCGTGCAATGCTTGAGGTGGTCCCTGGAGAATTTCTCCGGGCAATTGAAACACAGCCCATCCGCCCTGCGCTGCGCCATCTCCTGTGGCGTTGGGCGCTTGAAACGGGCACCGGCGGATGGCGCGCCTTTAATCGAAGCTGGTGGAGTCGGAACTGGCGCCCGGGAAACCGGAGCGGGCGTACGCAGCGAGGCGGTCGCCGCTGGTACCGCCACGCGGTACGACGAGACCGAGCGCGAAGGCACGCGGGTGACGCCCGGGTCATCGTCGTCCTCGATCTCCAGGCGGCGCTCAAAGGCCCGCGCCAAAGCCATGGCATCGTCGAGGGTCTCCGGGCTCTGTAGCTCGACGTCAGTCTGGAGAGGGTTCCGCAGGCCGGCGGTGAAGATGTCAATCTGCTGTTGCTCGGTGACATTACGGCAGCGGGCCAGAAGAGGGAGGAAGCGCTCCTGGTACTCCTCGACCGTACTCGTGCGGCGGAGCTTCATGAGAGCGCTGAGCGCGTTGCTTCGAACGGGTGGACCGAAGCGGCGCTGCACCCTGTCGATGAACTGAGGCCAAGTTGGGACATCGCGGTTTTGCTCCAAGCGGTAGTACCAATCCTATGCCGTGCCCTCCATGTAGAAGGAGGCGAGCCAGGCCCTCTCCTCCTCCGGCGTGCGATGGGCGCGGAAGAACTGCTCCACCTTATGCAGCCAGACGACGGGATCGGTGGCACCATCGTAGCGCGGAAAACACAGCTTGTGGGAAGGCTAGTAAGGAAGAGGAGGCAGCGGCGGCGGTACCTCGGTCTCGGGCTTCGCCATGCCCTTATCGGAGGTGTCGCCAGTCTCACGCTGGTCGGTCTGCAACCGATTGATGGAGACCCAGAGGCGGCTCTGGTCGTTCTTCTGTATAGCGAGATCATCCTTGACGGATTGAATCTCACCGAAGAGCTTGTCCATGGCTGTCTTGAAGTCGGCGGCAGAGAGAGGGGTACCCATGACAGGTCGCAGGATGAAGTCTGATACCAAAGATGATGTGGTAACTAGGAGGGATTAGGGAAGGATAAGAAACAGAGGCGTGTTCGCCCTCTGTTAGGAGGCTCTGAACAGCCACTAGATGGAAACTATCTTTCTTGATTGCCTTCTCAACCGAGTGCTTATATATATATATATATATATATATATATATATATATATATATAGCCAATAGGCCAGCTCATCTCCACCCAATATTATATCCCTTTCAACTAATCTTCATGCAAAGCCTAACAAACTCTCTAACAAACTAATCCACTTGGCTTTTTAGCCAACTGTTGTGGACGCCGGTTTCTTGTTACGGCGTGTATAAACCTTGCCGACGAAAGCGTCCACAACACGAGAGAATCTAGTACACTAAGTGTCTATTTGGTGCTTGCCTTATATTGCCATAATTTTTTTGCTAAAAGTGTGGCATTCCTCAATTTTTGTGACAAGCTAATTGTTTGTTATAAATGCGGCAAGATATGAAAAAAAAAAGTAAGTCTATGCCATATGGAATATAGTGCTAACAAAGTGTGGCAGGTCACAAGTTAAACAACAAATCAAACACTAGGCTAACAAAATTAAACACGGAGGCTGGGTTCTTTTTGACTTCCAACTTATGCTTTTTGACTTATGTTATAGTATTTTTTTAAAAAAAATAGTGTGTTTTTTAAGGTAGGATCTAAAAGTTAATTATAGTGCTTGTTGTGCTAATTTTATCTGTACCGACCAAAATCACATGTGAATATCTCTCTCTCCATAGTATCTTTTCTGAACAATTAGAAATCATAAGTCATAAACCAAAAAGTTAAGTTACAGTTCAAAAGAACTCACCGACACATTATGGCACCAACCAAACATCACCTTTGTTTAACTTATCAAGATTCCATAGCATTTGCATTTCTTTCTTCCCTTTTAAGAAAGCGATAATTGATGATTTGCTTCAAACTTGAGGTGCAATTCCAGTGGTTCAACTTGACAGCGAACACATCAACTCCTGAGAGTTTCCTACCCCAAAAAAAAAAACACCTGAGAGTTACAATAGTACTAGTTCATCACATCATCGTGCAGCAGCTTCACCAGAAAGCCTCGATTCTCGTGCAGGCCCTAAACATCAAAGATGGTTAGTTAGTCCAGTCTAGGTCAACCTGACACTAATTATTTCTGCTTCTTTCACCCTGGAACTGATATGATTCGGGTTTAAGCAAAGTAGTACTAGTGCAACTCAAATCATCCCTCAGTGGACCACATCTGGGAAGCGAAGAGGATGGAGGAGCAGTTGCAGTAAAGTATTCATGCTTCAGGACTCGGCCTGGCACTCAAATCATTCATCGCCTCGACGTTTCTTCCATAACCATAGCTGCAAGTCCATGAGAAGCTGCTCGTGTTCAGAAGAGGGTGCGTCGCAGTCCAGGATCTCGTGACATCACTTGAATTTGGAACTTGAAATTGATCTGATTTTGTTTCAAAAAAGAGGTTGATCTTATAGTCACGCCCAGAGCCGCATCTTATCGGAGTTATTAGTGGTCAATAATTCGGACAAAACCATACAGGCATACAAAAATTGACCCCTGCTCAGCTTGAGTTCTACTTTCCCCGCTATAGAATTTCCCTTGCAAATCTCTCCCAAAAAATGTTTCAGTAAAGAAACTGAAAAGAAAGATGTTCAACTAACTTCCCCACCCCTCACCAAAAATAATATAAATAAATAACAACCTTCTCCGAACTCCGAATTGAGATGGACACTCGAAAAATAAGAAACAAAATTGGATATTCAAGACTGAAGAGGCCGCTCTACCAACCATGGATTAATAAATTATGAAAAATAGCATTTCATTTTACACCTGACACTCGTTACACACCAGACAGGCCGACAAACATGTCATATCGAAGGGTTCTATTTTTCTTTTGCCAATATGGCTCCATGAGCGAAAGCCATAAGCACCCACCGAAGTTTCACCTTCATCAGTTCAGATCATGCGCACATGTGGCCAACCTGATCATAACGCTTGGGGAGCTTCTGATACAGATGGTCCAGAGCACTTGCGGGACAGCTCAAACACGAACTACTTCATATGCACTGCGCAACCTTCTGATACAAATCCTGTGGCCAATTCCTGCTCATGTTGCTTGCCACAAGGTTTGCAATCTGCCCATCACAAAAAAAAATGCAGGAGGATTGCTTTTAAGTTTAGCAAGAGAAATTTTTGGTGTTATTTCTGCCCCGGATGACACTGACAAAAAAAAATTTGGCATGCATGGTTTACATGAACAGTGTTGCAAAAAATCCTGGTGGTGTTGTTTATTTTTCCCTTTCCGGTTGGTTGAATTTTGCCAGATGCAATCTTCACAAGCCTACGAGATAACCACTAACAACTTCATTCTGCAGCTGCGCATAGGCATAAGGCTTTGCCCAATTGCAACCAGCAACATCAGACCTGGAACTTGGTTATTTTATCTAGCTATGTGCTAAGCAGGTGCTTCAAATGGTTGGTATTTCACCTATTTTATGCAGTTCAACACCGTATGTTCCATGCTAGTCGAAAGAAGTGCCTACATGTTTGTGGTGATAGCATGAAAAAGACGGAATACCTTGGATTTGACAGCACGCAGGGTCCCATCGGTA
This sequence comes from Melocanna baccifera, assembly GCA_036346265.1. Classification (NCBI taxonomy): domain Eukaryota; kingdom Viridiplantae; phylum Streptophyta; class Magnoliopsida; order Poales; family Poaceae; genus Melocanna; species Melocanna baccifera. Next base: position 16,297,796 of record CM070693.1, read on the forward strand.
TCTCTAACATTGTCCATACAATTTAGAGCAACCTTCAAGAGATCTGGCACGCAAGCTTGAACATGGGGTGATAAATTCCTGAATACATCAACTGTTACATTTGGAGCCTGAGGATCCAAATGAAGAAACGGGAGTTTGATGGTTTCCCTCAAAGCATCTACAGTCTGTCCAGCTCGAGCTAGCCTATAAATGTGGAGAATAGCTTCAAGCTGTCTCAGTACAGTTTGCTGTTCAGATATGAGATCCTTGTCCTGAACACTGCAAGCGAGTTTCCATGAGATTAATCAGCATGCGGTTTTGAAAAAGCATAAAGAACCAACATTGACCTGATGTAAAAGCAGAAGATAAAGAAGAAAATAACCTGGCTTCAGAAGAATATCTGGCTGTCTCCAAAATTTCATTGCCAGAATGAATTAGAGCAGCAGCACGGCTTTCACCATCTAACATACTCCGTGCCATGGCACAGATTGCATCTGATAAACACTTGTTTATTGTCTGAAGTGCCATGGCAAAAGCTCCAACTCTTTTGTGAATTTCCACCGACTGAATTTCATGTGAAGAGTAAACTAACCTTAGATGGATACAGAACATCTCAAACGAGAGACCAAGTGCAGCAAATTTAGACATGTTCAACTCACTGAGTAAATATTTACTTCTTTACTGTGTAAAAGGATGACAGTGGCTACACGCAAGCAACTTGAAATAAATCGAATCAACTAAATGAACATACACCAAAGTTGATGGACCATGTGTCTTACATGCAGCAATGAGGACAAATTAATGACAATTATTATCACAAGAATGTCTATTGTAGGGATATGATTTGACTGACTAATGTTTAATGAGCTATGATAAGTAGCTGGAATGAATCAGATTGCTTTGACAAGAGATAAGTTTGGAAATCAGATTGCTTTGACAAGAGATAAGTTCGGTTCTTTCAACTCAGCTATGAACATGATGCAATAAAGGAATCCAAGATATATAAAGGAATACTAACATGACACTATCCTACAGATTAATAAAGATGAACCAATGCTCCTACTAATCCTTTTGCAAGTAACCACCTAGAAGATACAAAAATAAAATGTTCCCAAAAAGTACAAGAACACAAATATTTTCGAAAACATTTAGGTTGGAAATTAAAACTTACTTTGTCATAGAGCCCTGCCTCTTGACACCGATGAGCAGCTTCAAGTAAGAATTGCTGCCTACTTCTCCAATCCATCATATACTTCTTTAGTTCTCCTTCTTCTCCCATTCCACTTGGACCAAGCAAAAGTTGAATACCACCATCCATTAGTAATATCTCTGTCAGCAGTTGCTTCAACATTAAACTTCGTTGTCGCTGTTGGTCGGCATTCCCCCGACCAATCCATGATACCTCTCCTCCACCCATTGCAGCAGCAGCCTGTGCATAATACTCCAAGGCTAAATCAAGGTGGCCATTGCGCAAGTAAATAGACCCATACTGCCGTATTATACTGGCGGTTTCTGCACAAGCATCCATTACACCCATCCTTTGGCCTGATCCAACACCATCAGGGAGAACACCATGATCAGCTAAAGCAATTGAAATATGCACAGCATCAACATGGTACCCTTCCTCCCCAACTTCTTTAGACAAATAAAGAATTGCTGGAAGTAATTGGATGCTTAAGAAAAGAACATAGGGATAGACCAAGGGGTCTTTTCCACTCTTTGTATAATACGATGGCTCAAATTTGTTTAAGTAATTTTGTAGATCCTCCAGCGTATAAGGAACCAAGCCTTCATTGAAAACATTAGAAGAAGATGCACTGGTGTATTCCCGCAGAGCTGACAGCTTGAACCACAGGAAATCCTCTATAGTATTAAAAAGTGTTGGCAGATCTTTAAGTAATCTGTCAATTTGTCGTCGACAACCACAAATTATAGCATAAAGCAGTAACTTCTTCCTATCATAACCAGGACGACCTGGTCGGTCACCCATTCTGAGCATTTTATCACATTCTTCAGAAGCTGTCAGAGCAGTCTCTGGTGATACATCACCATTAGTAGTAATCCATTCTGCAAGCTGCCAAAAAACATATTAATATATTATTTGTACGTCTCCTATTAAGAACAAGGATTCCTGATCCATCATAATTCATGTATGCTTTACCAGAGGGGCGAAGTTGTACGCAGCACGAGATGATTGAGCAACTTGCCTTGCTTCATCATAGTATCCAGTTCTTAAGCAGAAATAAATCTACAAGGGACAGCACAATAATACATAAAAACTTGTAATAAGTCAAGCTTCAAAAATAAATGAACAACCATCAAGTTATACCCAAAATCAAACAGTTAAGCAACCGCATGGATGTGCAATTGGGAAAGGATTTATTCAGAATAAAGTCCATGCATCCAAGAATAAGCCTTTTTTTAGATCAGATATAGCTTCAGTTTTGAAGTTGAACTTACACTCAACTGAAGTAAAAATAAGCCAGTCATTGGTCTAGCCTAGGCATGATTTCATGATAAACCTAAGCATAAGCTGGACAAAACAGTACCCTATAAATGCCCATAATTACACCATAGTTCATCGGGATGCTCTCATAAAATATTAAGCTCCAGGAATAAATTCCTTGATTACTGCTCCTATCTTATTTTAGTGGCACATTGGTTGATCTAACCAACTGTTTTTCATATATTTTTACTTGCAATTACTAGATGGAACAAAATGATGTTGGCTACAATTTTCTATTAAATGTTTAAAACAATCAAACAAAAAAAAAAACCTGCTGCCAGGTTGTATCCACTGGTGGCTGTCTTCGCAGATCAGTTGCATCAAAGTCTAGCACACCATGATCCCGCAATCGGACCTGTCAATTCATAGGGACAATAAAATGCAGCAAAGTACACATAGAACCCAAAATTGCATGAGAACAACAGCAAAAGGATGTAGCATCAAATTCAAAACAGACCCGAAGAAATGCCCGAATCTTCTGAACATTGCCAACAGATCCACCAAGAGAAGCCTAGAACCACAAATCACAATGCACAGCTTAATTAACTGATGATTTAATACTGCACAGGGATAGGTTTCACAAAACATAAGACATATAATAAGGGAAAAGTAGAGAACGCCATTTAAACATTTGGTAAAAACTAAATTACGATGGTAATGGAGGACTAGTTGCAATGTAGAACTTTATGGAAGATTGTAAGAATGTACAAGTAAATCAAAAAATCATCCGTGAGTTCATCACTAACCACAATAATGAATATTATCTTCCTTATTAAATATGCACAAAATTGCAGAGCACATATCGAATCCGATTCATCTTCAGGAAATTCAAGAATGATAAATGACATTGGAGCATTCAAGATGTCAAATTAACCCAAGGTACCCACAGGCCATATCTTAAGAGGGAACAAAGTGATTGTCACCAGTCCACTTAGAGATGACAAAGGAAAATTCCCAGATAAGCACCAAAACCATTATTACAAATCTTACATAATTGCACTTGAGCAACTGTATTTTTATTTTTCAGAAGTTAACAAACTTCTGAAGGAAATGGTCAGTAATTAAAGAGTAAACAGAAACACTCACTAGAGCTGGATGGCTGTTGATGGTCTCAAGTATGTATTTCTCATGACCCCACTCAAGGTGCCGCCTTGCACCAATCACTAGTGACATTTTTCTTGAAATGTTTCGATGAGTTGACTCTTCCCCAACTAATGCCTGAATTAGACAAACAAACAAAACACTGTAAATAAATTATCATGGAACAAGGGATACAAGGAAATATCATATAGTAGATATTGCAACATGAACAAAACTGTTTGTCCTTATCCTATAATACAGTTAAATACAAGAGTAAATTGCACTTTGCACCAGGTAGATTGTTCCTTGTTTCACTTTATACTAGGGTTAGCACATACTTTCACTTTGCACCAGGGTATAGCAATACAAGTTTCACTTAACATCAGCCAGACCACATTGGCTTGAACCGACCACACCACTTCATCAGTTTGGCACGAGGGTTAGGTGAGCTCCTGCGCAAAAGGCAACCAGGCGACAGCGGCTCATGCAGGCATGCAGCGGCAATGGCGAGCATTTCGTGGGAGAGATAGAAGCAATAGAGGAGGACGCCATCTCCTTCAGTACTCAGGCAAGTGTTTCTATTGGCTTAAAGGTTTAGGGTGAGGTCGAAATTAGTGTGGATTGGATTTGATGTGTTTCGGCTGGACTTGGATTGATTTTAGGGTGGAATTGAGATGGTGTAGAGCTATTTTGATGGCTCGATTTGTTCAAGAATCATAGCTTGCACTTGAAATTTCTTGATTTGGGGATTAGGGTTCTAGGCATTTGTTAGAGATATGCTACAGGGAGAATGAATTGCTGATCTTCTTATATCAATCGAGTTCCAAATATGTAGAACTTGAACTTTGGTTCAGTCAAGTTTTTGTCCAGCCACGTGATCTGGCCAGTGTGGACGAGTGGCTCACCTGTGAGCAGGGTTAGAAAACCCGGCGGTAACCGGATATACCGGTGCCTACCGGTAGAAAAAATACCGGTAACAGTGCCCAATAGTCTATCTCAGCCAAAATTGATCATAACTCCACAAAACCTGTGTACAAAACCCACCAGATATGATATAGAGCCTTTTGGCCAAGATGAGCAGTTCCAGTGACAAAAGTCACTTAAAACCAGCTTTCAAAGTGTTAAATGGTATAGGACCACATGTAGTCAAAGTTGTTGTGAAGTTAGTCATATTTACCTATTCATCAATAATGTAGGTGAAGCACACAAACAACCTAATGACAGCTTCAATTTGATCTACTACATTTTAAATGGAGATAACTTTGAAACTCTATCTAACACCCTAATCCCGGCATGGATTAGAAAATTAGATGCTATTACAATGCAAAGAAACAACAAAAGATAGGAGAAATCAGTTTAGGCTACTGGAGAGCCAAGTAAAATTTACCCATAGAGTAAAATGAGAAGAATGTCAAAATTATACTTGAAGAGACATTCATGAACCCCTAGAATCATCAGAATAAAGCAACAAAACAGTCCATGCAAGGATAATGTACCTCCCACCGATGTTGTACAACTCCCCTTTGCATGCTCTTGGATAGTGCATTGGACAATGGTAGAAGACTAAAACAATCACTAGATGGAAAATATTGAGGAGCAGAACAGTCCAATAGTGATAAAAGGGCTAGCATTGTTGTAGCTTTTGGTTGTTTTGTACTAGGTGGAAAGTTTGGGTACTATGTTTGCAAATTTGTTAAAATTGAGTGACATCCTCCATCTGCTAACTGCATGATCATGTTGCTGCATAGTGCAAACAGCTAAAGTTAGTTCCATTATCTTACCAGATATACTAAGTTTTGATCAAATTTCCTCCAGGAACATGCATATGAACCATTGAATGCAAATGCACACATGTCCACCGGTTTTTTCACCGGTATTTCCGGTAACCGGCCGGTTACCGGTCTCCTCCCGCCCCGCCCACAAAATTCATTTGCTAAATTTTATCCGGTTTTTATCCGGATTTCCGTTACGGCAAGAATCGCCGGTTACGGTGACGCCGGCCGGCCGGATTTACCCCGGTAGCGGGATTTCGATCCTTGCCTGTGAGTGGGGCCTCAATGTCAGGAAGCCAAGCATTTCAAGCCAAGGAGTTCAGGCTGGTGTGAAGTGAAACTTGTATTGCTATACCCTGGTGCAAAGTGAAAACTAACACTGGTGCAAAGTGAAACAAGGAACAATCGACCTGGTGCAAAGTGTAATTTACTCTAAATACAGTTTGGCATGATCAGATGATGGTACGAATTTACCAAAAAAATCAATGTTATTACCTGAATCAAATGCCACACTTTCTGCATGGTCACTGATTTCGTCCCAGTAGCATCAGCAGACAGGGACTCATAAGCAGCCCTGAAAGCTGTAGCAGCCTAACCAAAACGTGGCCACAATAAGCATTAGTGAAATATAGTGCATCAGCAGAATTTTTTATACCCCGATGATAACATATAAAGGCTTTATAAAAAATAGGCACTTAAGCTATTTATCAAAATTAAATTATTTGGAGAACAGAACTGTGAATGGCATAAATTCAAAATCTACATATGCCCAGAGGTGCTAACATGTTGAATATTGACATAGAAGTTCAAAGATTACACTAAAAGGTAGGCTGCGTCCTCTAGCATCATTGAGATCCCTCACAACCCCAGCATAAACTGAAGATTTATTTTCAATCATAGTCTTGTTAGGTATGGGCATGACTTCCGTAGAGGGAAGGCCTGATGAAACTTGAGGACTGGAAGCTGAAGATGGCATCAGAGCAGGACGAGACAGCCCACTGGCTAAGAGATTGGTGTTTCTCTTTGGTAATGTAGAAAGTCGGCTTAGACTCTGCAAGAAGTCTCGCTTCTCCTTCTGCCAGTCAACCTACAACAAAGATATTACACAAGTTTAAAATTAAACAGTAAAATCATTCAAAACATGCACCGCACGCAGACTATAGAAAGTGACCAATGTATATAATTGAACAGTTCCCTGAATGTTAGAAGTTAGAACAGTGATGAGAGTTACATCAAACCAAATTACGATACTATCACAAACACTGCTGCTTTCTGAAAGGTGCAAGATATTAAGAGAAATAACACAAAGAAAGTTTGGATGGTACAGAACTTGACAAACTACTCTTTAACATATACCAAGCTGTCCAAGAAATTGCAAGCTAAAAGGCATTATCACAGCTACTAGCCCTGGTCAAATATAAAATTCACTAGAAAAGCAGGAATAAACAACCAACCTCAAGGACTTGCATCATATAATTGTTAAAACTCCTTAAGTTGTCCTTTTGTGCTTCTTGGATAGATGAGACAATTGCCATTTCATGAAGCTGAAAACACAAAATTTATGATACACTCAATGAAATTCAAGAGACAATGCATTAACAGACATATATTAAGTGCTCACCTGCTGCAGGTACTCCTCAACAGTAGTTGCTTCAGACGGGAAAACATCCTCAAAGGTGGTCTGCAAGATATCAAATCTATCCACTATGATGTATACTCATAATCAGTCCAGTGAGTGATATTCAAGAGCTGTAAATCTACAACAACAAGCAAGGCACAGATGCACATAGAGCAATAGAGCAGAAAATGGTAGTAAGGTAACATGTACTTGATAGGAAAGGAGGCTTGATTATTACACTATAATAAAAATATGTGACCAGTATATTATCTGCATTTGAGTAACCAGCTTTTTTTAACAAAAGAAAACACTATATTACCAGAGCCTCAATTAGATGGCTGTACTTCCATGTTTCTACAATATTCAATATGGTTTCAGAAAACATGCACTTTGCACTATCCAGACTAGGAAATGTGTGTCTAGAAGAAAAACTGAGAGCTTACATTGATGTAAAAAAGAGAGGGAAAAGCCTCTATAGGAAGTTATGTACACCTAGTATATGCTACCAATGAGTTGGACATAGAATAAGTACATATTGAATATGAGCCCCATTCCTAACATATATGGTCCGCATGTTACACATTGCAATTTTTCATAATAAAAATAGAAACAAAATTGAGGCAGGCGTAACTGTTTGTCTACAGTGTGAGGTGAGTCTTGCACTAATTTGGAACAGTAGAATTGAACTTTGGAGTGTTTGCAGCATAGTTCATGTCAACTTATTTCATGAAAGCTGCTGAACTCAAACTCTCTGGTATGTTTAGTTATGATTTATGAATAACTATGAACTGCATATAAATTAGTCCAAAATACACTTTGAATAAAAGTGAAGCCAAGATAACATGTAGTAGTTAGCATATACGAGCATCTCTTCCTCAGCTCTTCATTTCAATTTTTTTTCAGGATGCTTTCAAGTTTCAACAACTTGTGCAAGGAGTAAAATCATGACTATCATTAGGTTTGACGTACATTGCCAAGGTGCACAAAATTGAACTCAGTTCCATCTACTTGTAATGACCCTAGAGTATAACAAACAGTAGCACAAAGTGTCTAAACCTTTAGCCAAATTAACCGCTCAATTTAACAACCACATGAGATTAGCCATATGATCCTTTGAAAGGAAACCCTAAATCCGCTATTTCCAGTTTACACGCTAATCAAATCACCTTGATTTCAAATGACTTGAGGTCCCTAGCGAGCCACTCCGCATTGATCCCCTCGCGCGCCAGCAACCTGCAGAAGCACAGCCGTAACCCTAAGTCCCCCCAAAACCCCAGAAACGACCATTCCAATTCACACGGAAGATGAAACACCGCGCGGCGGCGGGCAGAGAGACTCTGAAGGTTAATTAATGGGCTCCCGGAGGCCGACCTGGTGGCGGAGAGAGACTGCGACGGCGCCTCGGCGCGGATCGTCTTGGCCTTGAGCTTGGTAGAGAGCACCTCGAGCTGGTCCAGGTTCCTCTGCACGGGCCAAAAAAAAAAAACAGTCAGGCAGAAGCAATGGGGTGGACTGGGAGGCGGCGGAGATGGATGCGGGCGAGGGGAACGCGGGATAGTACGACGCCGCACCTGGAGGGGAGGGAAGTGCGGGGTGGGGGCGGCCTGCTCGAGGAGCTTGGTTGAGGTGTGGAGGAGCTCCGACCAGTCGCTCATATCCGCGTCGCCTCCGCCGCTGCCGCCGACGCCGGCCATCGCCGCCGGAGATGGGAGGTTTGGAGTCGGGGGAGCCGAAGAGGGGGGAAGCGGTGGTGAAATGGTTGGGCTCGCTTCCCCTTTGTACCCTGGGCTTGGGGCTCGTGTGGCTTACGAGTTGTCATGGGTATTGGTCTGGTCCGAGTTGTCATCGGATGGGCTTCATACGAAGCCATGTAATGACTTTTGGGTATGTTTTTCAATATAACGGTAAAAAATATTGATACGGATAGTACATATAATTTTAGATTTAACAAATAGTTTAAAGAAACAATTTTGAGAAGTTATTTTATATATTTTGACTTCTGGAGAAATTAAAATCAAAAAACACAAAAAAAGATAAAAAGAACAAGGCCAAGCTGGTAAAGAAGAAAGGCTGCTAACTTATATAAACAGTTGTTGTACACTTCTTTGCCTATGCTGAAGATCTTTTTTAAAAGATTAAAAAAAGATGATAAAGGGTGGTCAGGAGACATTTTTTCCGATGGGGAGAATGGGAAAAAAGATGTCAGATACAAGGTTTTTGGCCGATTTCAAGCTGGTTTTTGCCGAGAAACCAGAACCAGTTCCTTTGGTTTTTGGGCCCTTCCGGTTTCTAAAACTCTGGTCAGGTACGGGGGTGTTTATTTTAGCGATTGCTTCTAATTTTTGACTGAAATTTTACTGTAACTGATTTTTTTACTGTAGCTGATTTGATTTTTTTAGGTATAATTAAATTTAAAAATGTAAAAATAGAAAAAATATGTTAGCCCATCACAGATAATACAAAGGAACACGAAAAATAAGAAAAATACAAAAAAAGCCCAAAGAATCTAAAAAAATTCAGAAAAAGATAAATTACTGAATAGTAAAAAAAACTGAAGCTGAAAAAAAGCTGAAACGAGCGGGGCTAAGATGTCACCTAAACCATTTTGATTACATTTTACTTGAGCCACTCAGAATTCCATGCTCTGCGTCACTGATAATAAAATGTGTATTAGATTGTGTGCACTTTTTTAAATCTCTTTAATTTGATGTTCCAATTATTTGGCATAACCTGGTAGTTGACACCATGCAACGATGATTTCCTATCATCTGTGACGAGGGTATTACTTAGGTCTAATTTTTTTTACCTTATACTTAAACAAATAAACGAGATAGTTTATCTACTGTTGTTTCAAAACGACTCATTAGAATAACTTTTTCGAAGCGATTTATCGGTATTCGATTTATTCATATAAACGCTAGCGTTAAAATCAAAACCATAAGACGTAGTTGAAAAGAACTCACTCTTAATGACTTGTTGTTCCTGCTAGCTGCCAGAATAAGACTTAGTCAAATAGTATCCATGAGTACTACCTGCTCAGGGAGAATATATTCAGGGGGTGATCGGAATAGTGATGGCTTTTGGATTTTGGTTGAAAAAACACTGTAGCTAGCTGAAAAAATATTGTAACTGAGTTAATGAATAGTATAGTGAATAGTGAAAAAAATTAAAGCTAGAAACTGAAGCCGAAACTATCAGGGCCTCAGACTGTCGTAACCATCGATCACCTCTCAGTCCGAGATATCTACTATCGGATACGTGGGCTCAAACATTTGATGAAAAGTCGAGTCTACCATAACCGACTGCAGAATCTTACGTCTTTATTTCACTGATATAATTGCACATTCTCGTTTTGTCTCTTGACAAATAACTACACAATAACCGCACCAGGAGAATGTTTCACTGACAATAACCTCTCTACGCGTGTGAATGACAATACGTCTTATAAACTTGAACGGAGGGTGTAAGTTGCAATGAAGAAAAGTATTACAATGGAAGGAGGTATCCTGAAATGCTGGAGATCTAAGCTTCCACTCGAATGAATCTAACACCAAATGCACCTGCTTATAAAGAACAGAAAAGGAGAACCTAGTGTACACGAGTAACCAGTCGAGCTCCCTGCAAACAAAGCCAGCCTATACAATGACGTTGGGAAAAGAAAAAAATCGATACATGGAAATAATCCACGAAGGGAGAGATCGACTCATCGCCGCAGGGACTGCCGCGGAGTATTTCTCCGTATTGAGGACTCGTTTTATCTGTAAATACCACTCCTCGGGGCCTCACCGAGCGCGGGCGGTGGCCGGCTGTCTTGACGAGCGGCCGGACTTGTGCCTCCGCTTTTGGTTCCCAGCCGCAGAAGGATCGACCAATGGCCCAGACCAAGCAGGCACGGAGCCTTTCTCATAGGCAAACACGGTGCTGAAGGAAGACGGATCTGGGGGCTCGTATGGCGGGTCCATGACGTTCGAAGAACCCAGAGGGAAACCACCGACCGCACCATCCTGATGCGGGGGAGGGAACTTCTCGCTCTTGCTCTTCGCGTTTGCATGGGTCACTAACCTTCTTTTCTGTAGGGAAACAAAACACGCACAAGTCAGTGGCACTGCAATGTTTGCATTGAGAGAGATTTACTTGAAGTAAATAACTCTGACGGAATTAGCAAGGAAGCAAGCTCAACGTACATCAATATTTACTTGAAGTTCAGCATTTGCCTCTGGAGCTGGAACCGCCCTAGGTCGATCACGTGTCCTTGTCTTCTTAGCTCCATCACCGTTAGCCCTACCACCAGCAGCTCTTAAACTGTAGATCAGGCCATGAATAAGTTAGGTAGCATTCTAACACTTTAACAAGCGCTCGACTCACATGAGAGAATGAACAAAGAACATGGGTAAAGGTTGTATTCGAAAATTTGAATATTTGCAGACATGGGGGCATTCGATGAGTGGACATTTTATAAAATTGAACCGGAATGATGAGACTAACTGACTTTTGACCCAATGATGAGGTCTACACAACATATTCAACAAGTTCCCAGAAATCCAGGAGTCTTGGCAGAACCAATAGTGCTGCCTTGAGCACAAATATTAAAATTTGAACTTAATCAGTAATTGCAGTGCACTAAAATTACTTTATGATGTAAGAAATACTTTTCAAACTCCCGTATAATGTATGAAATACTTTTCAAACTCCCGTATTCTACTTTCCCACATGACCCTTTTGTGCCATCTTCTCTCTTTTTCTTCTGCCCGTAACAAACATGTTACTTACAAAAAAGACATACATATTAATATCAAATACCAGCTAAGTTTTGGTTAATTTTACTAGTTTAGCTTTTAGAATTTATTTTTTAACAGGACCAGAAAAGAGGGTGGTGCTGTCACCAGTTCCATTTACTGACTGAAGAAAGAACTGCTGTAAAAATGTTTGTCTTTTCAAAAATATAGACAAATTGTGCAGTTATGTGTCTCCTGTTGCAGGTATTGAATGAAGCACTAAAATATTCATCTCAAATACGCCATTTGTTAAGCATCGGATCCTACACTAACATCATGTACTCGGAAATTTTAAATATACAAAAATGTTTCAAATGGCAAATTGAAAATGCTAAATATGTACATATGCAGAACATCCAGAAAGAGATAGCCAAGGACCAAAGCAAATCACAAACAAATATTACAGCTAGCGAGATGAGTGTCAAGGTGACAAACCGTCTGGCTTCTTCATCTCTTCGTTTTGCATCCATTTCTTTGCTTGGAGGATATTTTGGGAGACTCGATGGTTCACATGCACAAGGTTCAGTTGTAAAGAACTGCATAATAAATGATATTTTAGTAAACAATCCTATATAATATGAACATATATGACAAAATTTAGTTAACACATTATCCAATGAAATATGCTATTAAAATCAAGTATGCGACTAAGATCAAAATTTGGACTTTGATTGTATACAGTGATACAAATAGAATCCCATAGTGGCTGCACTAACCTAAATTTCTGCAGTGATCGTATCTGGTTATATTCAAAGCAAATTGAGGGACTAAATTGCAGCCAACCACTACTCTGCTACTAACATACTGCTTTAAGATTTGAGCAATTTAATTTTTGGGATAGCATGGAACTACTACTCAATGAAGTCTGAATGTGTTTTGAGCACCTTAAGGTATTGTGGTCCAAATGAAATCATGAGAACAATGAAGAGTGCTTGTCATGTTCCACAAAACCTGGTTTTGTCAGTCTCTAGATATGCAACAGAATACCAGCTAATTTATCTTGGCTACAAGATGCTTGTTAGTTCATGTATTGAAACCTAAATCTACAATGACAAACCAGCCAAAAGCAACATAATCTAGTGGAAAAACTATGTTCTGTAACCCCAGTTGCCAACAAGAAACACTAAGCTATTGTTACCACACAGACATAACTTTCCTACTTCAATCATCTTGTCAAAAATACTACGTTCATAAAATGCAAAGACTTCAAAACGAATACAGAATTTCAAGCTGTTTAGCTCCATTAAAGAGGGACAGGATAGTGAGAAATCATAGCCAACTTACATCACTTTTTAATGCAGAGGTCGCTGTTAAACGATCAGCTGGATCAATTGCGAGTAGTGTTTCGATCAACCGCAATGCTGATTGTGGAAAATTTTGGAACGTCTCTGTTATTCGCCTTTTGTATGGCTGCTGAGGCTTAAATATCGTTGCATGAGGTAACTTCGACTTTTTCCAATATTCTTCTGTGGGGGAGCCGCACAGCTTAAAAATTTTATGCAGCTGTTCCACCTAAAAGGGGCAGACATGATTGAATCAATGAAACACGGATAGATAAATGCAGTTGCTGTTCATTGGATTGGTTGGTCTGAAGCCTGAACAACATTAAGTGCACAAACAGCGTGACAGGTCATATTAGATCCAGTCGCAGAAGAATGATCTCAAATGCAAAACGAGAGAAAGCATAGGAAATGAATGTTTAAACACGCAAAACATGTGGCGATAAAATTAGGCTTCAAGGCAGATCAATGTTTCCACGTGAGGTGTCACTGATTTTACCAACTTCTATGCTCCGTGACTTGGTTATATAATAATTTTTATAGCACAGACAAGACATAGAAGCATTATAGAAGCTATTTTCACTTAAACTTGTCTGAAGAAGGCATCCCCAGGGGAGGAAAACAAAATTTTCCTTCTGTGATTTGCCCTTATAATACTATGATGGATTATGGATGGAACCAAACTGGCAAATTGAAAAGCTTTCTCGATCTGTAGAATAGCACTACAGTAATCTAGTTCAGTAATCCAAGACATCCAACTAGTGAACCAGGCTGTGTTTAACTGAAATCCCACCGAATGTGCGCTCTAAGGTGTTCAAAATAGATACATCGGACAGTTAAGCATGTTATTGCTAACCTCAGTTCGTCCTGGCATAACAGGCCTCCCAGCCAACAACTCGGCCAGAATACACCCTGCGCTCCACAGGTCCACACCAACCCCATAATCTGTCGCGCCCAAAAGCAACTCCGGTGGGCGGTACCATAGCGTCACCACCCTGCTCGTCATCGGCTGCTTACGGCCTGGATCAAAGAACGCGGCCAGACCAAAATCTGCTATCTTCAGCATGCCATTGTTATCCAAAAGCAGGTTCGACCCCTTGATGTCGCGATGCAGCACCCCCCGGTCGTGGCAGTGCTCCAGGCCGGACAACAACTGGTTCATGTAGCATTTAACCTGCATGTGAGCATGTCACAGACACCTCGATTAGACCCGCATTTCATCGCACATTGTGATAATGGGCACCACAGGCTGCAACGGTGGGGTCTCAGAGACCTGAGGTTCGGTGAACTTGATGTCGGGGCTGGCGGCAAGCCCCGCGAGGTCGTGCTCCATGTACTCGAAGACGAGGTAGAGGCTGCAGGACATGCGGGAGGTGACGAGGCCGTCGAGCTTGACGACGTTGGGGTGGTCGAGGCGGCGGAGGATGAGGATCTCGCGCGCCATGAAGCGGACGCTCTCGGGCTCGAGGTTATCGAAGCGCACTTTCTTGAGCGCCACGATCTTGCTGCTCACGGTGTCCCGCGCCTTGTACACATTGCTGTACGTGCCCTGCCCGATCTGCCCCAAAAGATGCAAGCTTTCTTCAGTTCCTCCGCGCCAATGGCGGTTGCTCAATGCCAAGGACACGGCGGGGGGAGCGGGAGTGGGAGCACGCGTACCTTGTCGATCTTCTCGAAGGAGTCAGCGCGCCGTGGGGTCCAGCCGTCGATGGCCTCGCCGGCGACGGCGGAGAGCCAGGCGGGCCAGCCGGCAGCGGCCTGCTCCCCACGCGCCCTGTTGGCGAAGCTGCCGCCGAGGTAGGCCTCGGCGGCGGAGCGCGACGAGCGGGAGCGCCTCTCCCGCCGAGCCGGCTTCTCCGCTGCCGCCGCCGGAGCAGGGGCCGGTTGTTCGGCCTTCTCGGTGGCGGCTGCTTCTTGCGGCGGTGGCGGCGGCTCGGGGTGCGGCTGGGGAGGCGGGCGGTCGGGGGTGGGCGCGGCGGAGGGGCGGCCGTAGACGCAGCCCATGGGGTACGGTCACCGGCCGCGGCGGCGCATGGGGCGAGCGGAGTAAAGTGGAGGACGCGAGTGAGGTGGTGGGAGGGGACCGAGCAGGCTGGGTGTGGAGAGTTTTGACTCGCTCCGATGCTGATGGATGGGTGGGTTGGTCTCTCTCTCTCTCTCCTCTGTTTCTGTAGTCCGTGTCTGCGTCCGTATTATGCGTGGATGTGGTGGATGTGATCATGTGAGGGCAGTAACGAAAGAAAGGGCTTTTAAGAGAGAGGGGGACAGTTTTTACTAAACATGGCCAGCCTTTTTTTCTTTTTGGCTTTGCCTGGATTGAAAGGGTTATACTGTTTTTTTTATTCTTCTTAGCTACGATTTATATCTTCTAATTACTTACAAGAGAGACAAGAGAGATAAAGACTCATATATTTGACCGATATAAAAAAGTTGTTGCAGCGTATACTACAATCGACTTATAGAGCTCATCTTAGAAAGATATTTCATCTAAAAGATAGTTATTGTATAAAAATATTATACTGTAGAAAAGTGGTTGTTAGATGTTAAAAAGAAAGGGCCATTAACTTTTTTAAGTGCGATTCTGTTTTTGCTTGGTTTTCTTTAGTTATCATGCTTCTTTTTTTTGTCCATAGCTCGTCCCTGATAATTTTTTTTTGAATTAAAGTTTACAAAACTTTCGGTTTACCGTCAAAACTATCATAAAACTACTAATTTAATCAATAATTTTTGCGGAACTGCACATTTAAGGGGCAAATGTGACACATAACTACATATTTTGAGATTTTAGCCAGATGCTACGGTTACAAAATGGTGGGGCCAACCTGGCAGTGGAATGCAAACTACCGTTTAAAGTGGTGGCTAACCTGGCAAATGACAAGTGGGTCCAAGCGTCCAAAGCCGTCAGCATCTCATGACAAGTTGACAACTCTTAAACCTATGGTTTTGTGATACACTTTCACACAATATATGTAGTTCTGTGAGTTGTTGCTTTAAATCTGTAGCTTTGTGACATATTTGACGATAAATCTATAATTTTGCAAATTTTACTCATTTTTAATACAAGTTGTTTTTTTGTTTACATATGAAATTTTCGTATGCATTTTAATCTTTTCTCGTCTAAGAATACTATATTTCACACGATTTATGAACGTTAGCCAGAAATTATTACTAGTTTGATAGCTCGCACAAGTTTCAACATAAAAAAAAGAAAATAAGAACCGATTTGATACTCCACTGCATCAGGAAGGATATACTGCCCATGGCACAAGGACATTATAAGAACAAAATAGCCCATAAATTGTTGAAGTAGGTCCTGAGTTAAAATCCGATTGACGTAATTAATAAAATAATTATAGCTCACTTCTATTTTATATTTTAGCCCTGAACGACCTTAGACATGAGAGAGAGTGTTGAAGTATAAATGAATTATCCGTCTTTCTTCATCAGTTTAAGTTTTTACGTGAACTAGCTGATGCATATAACTAAATATCATAAATGAATGGCAATAAATTATCTTTCAGTAAGTATTGACTTTAAACAAACTGGCAATGAAGTACAGCAACGACGACATTGCAATCTGTAAACAAGACCGCCTCTCTCTCTCTCTCTCTTTCTGATGGGTTACGACAACAAAACAGTTTATTGGTCAAAACTCGATAAAAGGGTACTCCTTTTCAATAACTACACTCCATTCAGCCATCAAAAACACACTTTTGCAAATTCGGAAGACGGTGATGGTGATTGGTGACCATCACAGTTCAGGCTCATAGCAAACCTATAGCTTTGATACCCCATCGTATCTTTATGATGTTTACACTTGTTCCTTGTTACTGCAATTTTTGGAAAGAGTTGCTGTCTACCAGCCATTGCATTGCAGCCATGGATGCCTTTGGAAACTCAGCCATTGCATTGCAGCCATGGATGCCTTTGGAAACTCTCTGTTTGTTACGGTAGTTGAGAACTGAAACTTCTTCCTTTCGTTTGCTTCCAAGAGTCGGGTCAATCGAATGCTGCGTCCCTTTCGCTCTTGTTTGCCTCGGCAGAACCTTTGCTTACAGAATGCCATTGCTGTCAGGCAAAACTGGAGTTGAGGTTGTAGCTGCCGTGACCCATTCTATTTTCTCTACGTACAATGCAATGTACAGAAAGAGAAGGGGGGAAAAAACACACGCGAGTGTGTGAACATGCAATTCGATCTGTCTAAATATGCCTCTAATGGTGTAGATCAAGGCGGATTGCCCATTACGAACTTTCGCATTAGCACCTGCTCCATTACTTTGACCATGAGTACGTCGAAGATTTAACGCCTGCTCAGCTTAGCTTTTTTCCAGCGGTAGCTTCTCAATTACTGTAGCAAATTTGTCTTCTTTTTTTTGTTTTTGGTATTTTTATATTTTATTTTTTTCTAAATTCGTTTGCATTGTCCGTGATAGGTTAATATGTCGTTTTTATTTTTATTTTTTTAAAATTTATTATGCCTAATAAGCCAATTCAGCTACAGTAAAAAAAATCAGCCAGCTACAGTAAAATTTCAGCTAAAAACCAGAATCCATCGCTATTTCGAACGCTACCTAAGGTTAGCTAGCATCTAATTGTTACTGGCATCAATTCTTACTTTTCTTTTTGGGGGCAAATATCAATCCTGACTCCGCAACGGACAGCAACAATTCATGGAGTTTTCAACCACCCTATGGACCAACTGCTGTACCCAAAAGGTTTTCGGCCTTGGCCAGCCCAATTGGACCGGGAGTACGGAGAGGAATTTCTGCAGGAATTAAAACGGACAAGCAAGTACACAGGGATTCAGTAATTCGCATCAATGATCGGCTTTAATCGTGTGCGTCATGTGCCATGATTAGTTGCCTCTGTGTTAGTTGATGCAACCGCACGTTGGAGTTTCGGCAGATGATTTCCGTTGCCGTCGAGGCAATGTGGCATGCGCCCCTAGGCTTCCTGCTCCTGGGGTGCAGCATCTGCATCGCCATGCCATGGTCATTGGTTTGGTTCAGTATGGTTGGAAAAGTTCATCTTAAAGCTATTCATTCCATGATGCGTGTGTACTGATGTCTCTGATAATTCCAACAGTATCGCAACCCTACCAAAAGTCCACTTCCAAACATTGGTACATTAACAATTGTTAACTGAAAGACATAGGATCCATTCTTTTGAGCTTTTAGCTTCTTTGAATGTTGAAACAAATGGAACGGTTTTTTGAAGAAGATTCTCTGAATGTTTTTCTGAGTCCAAAACTTATGCACCGTCCACGTCAGAGTCTACGCCGTCCGATGTCGTCTTAAAAAGCGCAAACAAAAGACATCAACCGCAGCAAAAAAACTATTAGCCACAGCTCAAAAGAACATGCCCATGAACCACTGTTAAGAAGTAAGAACCTGAAAGACATGAGCTACTGTTAAGAAGCCAGAACCTGGAAGCTTTGTTTTGTCAGATACTAACGAAAACTGTACACCAATAGAAACTTTACCCAGAGGACGAAAAGAAATAACAGTAAACATGCTATGACATAAGTAGTTTAAAATTGCATGAAGTTACACTCTCAAATCAACATTTTTTCAAATATAAAGGATTGTACAATTGCTGAAAAAGTTTCGTAGAAAATGCAAGAAAATATCAGCATTGATTATAGTATGCGAAAGCATTACTTGCATTGGATGAGCGGGATCTTACATGCCAATAAGGAGGAACTTAGTTCACATAGAATGAACAAGCATGATATGGAATCAGTTCACATAGAATGAACATGCATGATATGTAATGATATTCCAACAAAATTAAATTTCACCAATCGTTCAGATGGAGTACGTACTTCGATACAGCTGGATGCGAAAGCTAATCTCAACAATGTACCCATCCCAGCGCTAACTGACATGGAATAGCCGGTAAGGTTCCATTTTACAAAACAGAAGCCTTCAACCCAAAGCTACTCAAAATAACTTGGCTTTTCCCTTCTCTGGTGAATCCCTCATTCATCGGTATGCTTTTTCTTCTTTCTCTTCTTATCTTTCTTACCAGAGTCTTCAGTTTCCATTGCAACATCCTCACCATCTTGCACATCAGATTTCTTCTTTTTCTTCTTCTCACCTTCTGCAGTGGCCACAGGAGGCACCTCGCTGCCCTTGGACTTCTTTTTCCTTTTCTTGTCACCATCTGCGTCGGCTGCAGCAGACTCATCGCTCTCTTTGGACTTCTTTTTCTTCCTATCCTCCTGGTCACCATCCTCCTGAATTGCTTCCTTGGCAGGCTCTGCTGATGGTTCAGTCTCCGCCTCATGATGTTCTCCTTTGAAGCCACTTCAGGCTTCTTAGGTGTTTCTTCAGTGGATTGTCCAAGTACCAGATCAGCCGCAAAATTGTAAGTCTGCGACAAATTCAAATGTGAACATCAAGTCAAGATGAATTCCATGGGTCCCAAGTATTTTTCATAGCTGTGAGAGAAAAAATAAAATACCAACCACAAAAGAAAGGATTTTCACCAAGTATACTGTAGGCAAAGTATGTGAGAATTATTTACATTAATTAGCCAAAACATCCAGTACCATAGCACAGCTCAACTGTTCTAACGTCTATTTTCTTGAAGTTGGTAAAGGCAACAGAAAACATCTACACTATTGTCCCATGTTATCCATAATCGGAAAGCTTTCCCAGAATATTTTCAAGATAGAAATAGTGATACTGCTTACATTAGCAGGAATAATTAAAGCCCCAGCGCCCTTCTTCCGGTCCTTTTCATACATTTCTGTCTTGGGCTTTCCGTGGAACCTGCAGATCTCCCAAGTTCTTTACCCTCAAGAACCCGAAGCCGTGTCTCAAGCTGTTCAAATGCCCCGCATGTCAAGCCAATCCCTCATAAAATTTTATGAAAAAAAGGTGTTTCAACACTGTAAATACCTTCATTCGACTCTCAAGACCAATGGAGTTGTCTTCACCATCACCAAGGGCATCATACCGGATGGCCAGAGCAGTTTTTGCAGCAAGAGAAAGAGAGATCTTCCCTTGTGCTTTGGAGCTGCCTGACCAATTAAGGATGCATGATAGATGAGACCATACTTCGGTGTAGGATGCTTCGTCTTCAGAGCTCTGAATAAAGCCTGGAGAGATACAATGTTTAGTTTCTTGTGTGAGAAAGGCGAATTCTAACAGAAAACATAAACAAATCATTTGCAACCATGCCATTAATGGATGCCAAAGTTAAATTATTAGGAAAGACAGTACAAAAGAGAACATGGAGTTTGCATGCATCCTGCTTATCTCCCAGACCTTCACTGAAAGATAGGAACATCAAACAAGCGGAAGATTACAAACTTCCAGTCGCCTATTGTGCCTCTTTTCTCCAAGTTTCTTAGATGACAAATCCATATATCTAAAAACATTCGTAACCAATCTTGCACATATAGATGCGCAGGATCACACAAAAACTGAGAATGGAAAACAACAAAATGTTTCCAGGATTACACATAGTACACTCACCTTCTCTGCACCAAGTATCTGAATTGTGCCGCCGGGCTGCTTGGCCAAATTTAGCAAACTGCCACCATGTGCAATAAGGCGAGCACCAACTAATTCGCCCACGAGTGCGGTCAAATTTGGTGCAATAGTGTTCACCCTACTTTTCAGATAATCGTACAGCAGAGCTCTGTACTCAGAAAGAGCCAAGACTTGATCACACAGTTCCCTGATATTTAACAAGTCAAGGTCACTAACTTCTGTTCCCATGGATATTACTGCTGCCTCCTTTAACTGTGCTTCTATCTCATCATCTGACAGTATCTGAAATAACAGGGCTTCTTAATAAACAAGAGGTTTCCTACATAGGCATGGCAATCGTATTTAGACATGTCAAGAATTTACCTCAGAGAAATCAAGGTATTTTTTCTCGAAAACGCAGGAGATATGTGTTTCATTCATTAAGAAGAGAGAAATCAAGGTTGAATGCATTAGTTCGGTTGCCCATCATCTTCACAACTTTTGCGTACTGTATATTATCTGTCACTATTTTAGTGAGCTCTGAAAGTGCCAACCATACCATTCACGAACCCTCATGGCATAAGTATTAAGCTCCTTGTCAAGATCATCCAATAAGCCAATGGCCTGAATGATCATAGTATCAACCTGTGGAACCAGAAACAATATAGCATTCACCTCACTTATCCATGTCAAATAAGGGCTCTCTACAAATAAAAATCTTAAGGTCCCTTGACTTGTCAGCCCACAAGATGTTAACTTCGATGAATATAAGCTCGGTGAGCTGATTTTGCAGCCCTCTCAACAGCTCCATCACAGCGCTACTGTGAAGGCAGTCAATTTTCTGCAAAAAAACACATCAAAATTGTAAGAAAGGTTGGTAATTCTGTACAAACAAAGGAACTGAAACACCTAACTAACCAGCTTCTCTTTTATAGCATTTCCAAGTTTAGAATCAGCAACTGCTAACGTCACCCTCACAGTGCTTCTGCAAGAACTTGCGCAAACCCTTGCTAGGCTTGCTATCAATAATGAGGGTCACAGCCGAAAGGGCATCAGATGTGTTCTCAAACTTGTTGAAAGCCTTCAGCTCAACCACCTAATTAAAGTTTATTATATTAAGTCAGGAAACAAAATGAACTGTATAGAATCAAAGAAATAGCGTTAGGAGGCAGATATGGAATTATCGCAAAGGATCATCAAGAAGTCTACATCACTATGGAATCAACTTTCCTCTGCTGATTATCTGGGGTATGTTAGAGGTCCCAATAAAGTAACATGATCCCCAAATATTTCCTCGATTTATTAACACATACTCGATGCACATTCAAATAAGAGACAGTACCAGGAAGCAACAGTTCAAACAAATTTATTTGCCTAGCCACTTTGATGAACCTTAGTTCATCGGGGTAAACACCGCCAGAAGGAAGGCTGGGCGGCGTTGGCTTGATGGGATGAAAGATTTGACTATAAACTAGGCACCAAATGTCCAGAAATATATAGCAAATGGGAGAACGAAACTGCAATTCAGAACATCATATATTCAGCTGCAGTTGTCTTTTTAAAGTTTGTGGAAAATTCAGTTTTCCACTATCAAAATCCCCACTCATATCCTCTATCCTATGAAGTGAGACTGATTTCAGTTGCGAAGTGTTCTTTTGAGGGTGAAGGAGTTACAAAAAGATCGACATGAGCACCGGTAACGAGAATCAATAGTACCCACTACCCTATACTAAGTTAAGAAGCGAGGCCTACAAAGATAAATGTGCTAACATTTGGAAAAAGAAAAACGCCTAGTTCAATCCTTGCTTATTTCGGTTGAAATGTGGTAGATCCTGCGCTGAAGTTTGGAAAAGAATTTTTTTTTTTGCCCTTTTAAAGGGAAAACACACACACACACACCCCTTTCTCGCCGAGTCCGACGTCGTGAACTCCTTCCATAGATCCTACAAACAAGTAACACAAGACATAGCACAATTAGTCCAAGAAACACTCAAAGGGCAAACCAAACACGAATAATCCAAACCAAACCGAACCAAACCAAACCAGATCACTCACCTCGACCTTGTCGAGCTTGCCCTCGTCGAGCACCTTGAAGAGCGCGAACCCCGCTTGCGTCACGAACAGGACCAGCATCTCTTCCCTGAATCACCAACCAGCTCAGCTCAATCAATCGAAAGAAGGTCGAGCCGCACAGCACCTAGTATCCATCGTTTACGGCTAGGACTACTGGGGTCTCTAATCCCATTTGCTCCCCTAGCTTTCGTCTCTCAGTGTCAGTGTCGGCCCAGCAGAGTGCTTTCGCCGTTGGTGTTCTTTCCGATCTCAATGCATTTCACCGCTCCACCGGAAATTCCCTCTGCCCCTACCGTACTCCAGCTTGGTAGTTTCCTCGCCTGGATCGCAAGCACACCGACAAAACCAGATCGAAACCAAGAACACGTCTTTGAACCGAATCGAGCTGCTCGAACGCCAAAATCCCACAAAACTTGGGCCGATTCGACCACGGAGAGCGTGAGGTGTAGAGGGGTTTTTCATTGCGGCGATAGGGGGGAAGGCCAGGTAGGCGCCGCAAGGGTTTAGCGTTTAGGGCTATCCTGGACAGCAGGTAGCGGCTTAGGTAAACCCTTGCGAGTGGAGAGAAGGGAGGGGTCATGGAGCCAGTCGTCAAGGGCGGCGGCTGCGCAGTAGCGCTCGACGGCGGCGAGGCAGGCGTCCCAAAAGCGCGCGGTCTCGTCCATGTACTCATCGAGCCACCGGCCGCCGGGCGGCAGGTGGAGTTGGCCCACCAGCAGCATGAGCTGCGAGTGCAGCCCCCTGAGCAGCGCCGCCGCTGCTGAGGTCGTCGAGCCCCCGCGCCAGGGATGTGAAGAAGGCGTTCATGGCTCTGCTGCTCTGCAGTAGTACGCTGCGGTAAGGATATTGGAAGCGGAAAAAGGAGCAGTCATTAGTCATTACTGGCCTTGTTTTTTTTTATGTGACTTTTAGATTTTTACTAAAACTTTTAAATTTTAACTATTTACGACAGTAATTACAGAAAAATATTCATTTATGATTTTAAATGGTATAGATATTATGCTTTTAACATGTACTATAATTAACTTGTAGACTTCATTTTAAAAAAATACTCCGTTTAAAAGTTAGGTACTGTAGCAAAAACCAAAAGCCGTTTTGAGAAGCTGAAAAGAACATACCTAATTTAACAGGTGAAGCGACAAATAATTATTATTATAAAATAAAAAATAAAAATATATTATTGTAATAATAATAAATAGATTATTTAGAAAACTGCCATTATCACCGTGGACCATTGGATCACAAAAGAAACACGTGAGATTCATCACAGCACTGCACCGTACACTGCCATTATTAAGCGCTGTAACACCGCACTGTAGAAATTCTCGTAACTATCGATCTGGTGCGTCGGTTTTTGGATCCAACAGATCACAATGAGCTAATGTCATGGCATTGTAGACTTCATTGTAGTTCTTTGTAGTTCTTTGCACTGGGAAGGGAGAGTAGGGGAGGCCGAGATGCGAGTCGGTGGACGTTAACACAATTTCGGCTCGGATAAGCCCAGCCAGCCCGAATGAGCACGGTGAGCCGCCTGGTCGGTGTTCTTTGTGGGTTAAGTGTATGGGTGAGGTGGCTGCCCAGGAGAACTGAAACATCGTAGCTACGAACGGCAAGCAAACAGATCGGCGCAAACGGAATGAATGTCCAATGCAACAACGGAAGCAAAAGCGAGAAGCAATCTGACCTCGATGGAACTGGCGCGCTGAAATTTTTGTGCCAAACAAAGGCAAGAAGGTCATCCAAAAGCCATGGACCGAACAGTTACCAACAGACACGGTCCCTATGGCTTGTCCGCTCAGTGCATCTTAGACCATGAGTATTAGCCGACGACTTGACATCTAGTGTTCTCTTATCTTATATGATGGAGTTCTACGTTTCACAATAAGTCATGAGATAGTTCAGACCATTGCTCTACCATCTTGTTGTACACTCGAACCTTGTTACTTATGTTCTAAATTACGTTGTATCTTATTTATGCTTGGGTTAATAGTGTGTCAATAGCACGGTCCACGATGATGCCATGCCACCTCTTCGGACCAAATTGACAGTACATGCCTGCTTCCGCTGTGGAAGTGACCGTATCATGCCTCCTATTTCCGTCAGAAGTGACAGCACGCATCAGTTTTTCCAATTGAAGTGACCGCGCCATAACACATTTTCAAACCAAAATGACACCACATATAAGCTTTTTCTAGTTGAAATGATTGTACCATGCCACCTTCTTAGACCATGTGGACAGCATGAGCCACCTTTGAGTTTCTTACTAAGCACGCCATGCCACCTTTCGATTCCTCCTCACGGACATGAACGCACTTCCACTCACCAAAATTTGGTACCTCAACACTACACTCTTACCACCTATAAAAACAAGGTATACTGCACCACCACATCCACACTCTATACGGCTTAATTTCCAACACACTAGGAGCGGAGACACAAGACACGTACAGGGAAAGAGAGGTAGACTCCAAGTTTGAGGATGTTGAACTATGCCAAAATGCTCCATATGCGGAAGTGGGTTGCCCAAAAGGCAGATTCATACCTCGACCGTTCCTGCAAGGATGCTCCTATCCCTCCCGAGTTTTCCCCATATCCGTTGGTGAGTCATGTATCGAGATTTTCGTTCTACCTATATCGGACACCACTAAGTTGATCGTCCTTGCCAGAGAAAAGCCAGGTGCGCATGGAAAGGTTGGATAATGAACGAGAACTAGGACCTTCACTAGTACGGGCCTGCCTAAGTTGCCAGATGGGAGGAAATGAAACATGCAGCAAAGAAGGGACAACGAGAATACAAGGAGAGCTACAGGAAGTGGCATGAGCAACTCCCCGAAGAAGATCAGAGAACCATGGGGGAGTAGAAGACATGCTTGCACACCTAACTTCATTCCTATCCGTCATGTATTTTCATTTCTAAAAGGCATCATTATATCGCAGTGGCAGTATTCTGGGTCCATGGTCGATGTATCTTGCTAATTGTATCGTACGAATAGATAGGCAAATATATGCACCAAATTGTAGCACCCTGATTTTGTTGGAAGGAGCCACACAAAAAAATAAAAGAAGGTAAACCCTAATTAGCCTTCTAATCTAGGCTTAAGGGGGGATAAAAAGGGCAAACCTCTTTTCTCCCTTGCGCAGGTCCTAGCCATGTTCAGAGGCAATTCCCTTCCTCTCTCCCACCTCCATCCAAATCTCTATCTCTCTTCCATTGGGACCGGCAGCCGACGACAGTAGGTGCCGCAAGCGGCCAATGGTAGCAGGGCGGCGCAGGTGGCGACACTGGAGGCAAACGGTGGCAAGCGGGCGAGTGTGCATCGATAGCCGGGTGGCAGTAGGCCGATGGGCGCGGCGCGACGCAGTCGGTCGACAAACTACAAGGCAGCACCGGGGGTGAACAGCGGCAGGTGGTGCGGGCACACAGCGGCAGTCGGGCGACGGCACAGGCTAGGAGGCGTGGCAGTAGGGCTATGCAATCGGTTTTTTTGGTTTAATCGGTTCGGTATATACAGTAAATATGGTGTTAGTAGTTCGGTTATATACGGTATTTTTAGAAGTACGGTTCGGTTTCGGTAAATCCTAATTTATTTCGGCGCGGTATCGGTAAATACCATACTTACCAAAGTTAACACGAATTACTAATGATATAGCGACTAGCGAGATAAGTAGGCGATAATACATATACTACTGGCAATAAAATTAAAATTTTAGAAACACTCCAATGGAGCCCTATCCATTAGAATTTAGAAACATATGTCTTAGTCTTGCTCTATTCGAAGTGACCTATAACTTGAAGTATAGAAAACCAGATCTTTTATGTACATATATAATATATACATTGAGTTGAACAACATAACTAGCCTACCTCAGTTGGTAAAGATGGCATAGGGGCATTTGGACCTGTGGTTGTGGGTTTGAAACCCACTGACGCCATAGTGTGTTAGGTTTTTTTGGTTTTTAGCCCGTTTTTTCTGAAAAACCGAACACAAAAAACCCCAAAATTTGATAACCGAATACCGAAAACCCATCACACCGAGTTGACCGATTCGGTTCGATTTTTTCAGTTCGATTTTTTCGGTTCGGCTAAAACGTGCACAACCCTACGTGGCAGCGGCAGGCGGCGCACGTGCCGAGCGCGGTAGCATAGCGGCGGCCGGCGGTCGTGAGGCGCAGGAGGCGGTAGCGTGGCGTAGGCGACGCTGCCGAAGGCAGAGGCAACGAGCGGCACACGGGCGTAGCTTGGCAGCTCGGCCCGTGGGTGGTGCAGCTTAACCCAGCTGTGGGCAAGTACCCGCCGCACGTGGCTATCAATGGCAGGCTGCATTGGCTGTACCAGCCGGAGTCCTACTACACCGTGGCTCTGGTGGTGTTCAGCACGGTGCGCGTAAATGCTCGGGACAACGGCGCTGCCCCTGCCACTGCTGCGAGACGGCGACCACGTGACGGTGTTTGAGATGGATGGGAAGCTCGCGCTGCTGCGAGTCCTCCCCGGGCCGCCGGAGCACGTCGCGATCTGGGTGCTCGAGGAATGCACCAAGGAGAGGTGGACGTGCCGGCACCGGCTCGTCGTCGCAGAGTCGGATCATCCCGGCATTACGGTGGGCTTCTGGGCATTACGTGACAGCCGATGAGTTATTTTTCTTAAGAAAATAATTAAGAAAGAAAAGAAAATCCCAGCCGACCTACTGGGAAGGTTTGTTTTATTTTTTGGTGAGCTTGTTCTTCCTCATTTTAAATCCAAATAACTTGGTTTTTATGTTTGGATTTCTCTAAATTCAAAATCTTTCCAATAGCACCAAAACCATAATTTTTAAGTTTATTCAAATTTTGCTTGATTTCATGTTAAAATTGAGTAATTGTATGTTTATAGAATTTGACGCTTCGGACACTCCCGTCACTAACAAACAAGAATTCTACATTATCCACAGTTGACCAAGACAAGTTCTCATGATTGATATTGTTGAATCTAGTTTTCAAATGCAATTACTTGAATTTTAAATTATAATATTATTATTCAATTAAAGGTTATGTTAAATGTTGATACTTAGTTATACCATATTGTTGATGTGTATTATCTCCTTCCTTGGTTGTTGATAATATCTTTACTATGTCGCTCTAGGATAGTTATTATAATAATATGCCACATTGGTTAAACATTAATAAACAATACTTGTGCTTATAAATGAATTAGTGGTAAATTAGAATGTAGCAATGAAGATGGTAATGTGGGTTACCATTGGAAATAAGAAAATATTTTATAAATTGGTTGAGACTTGGACGAGTGGTTGGGATGCGTAACGCACGAGATCTGAGTTTGTTGGTTGTCTCGTCTGAGTCGATTAAGGACCAAACCTTGTGTCACTCTTTTCTATACCCAATCGTGCAACCACAAGGTAAGTATGGGATTGACCTAGCTAATTAATTTGTTTAGTTTCAGTATGGACTCCTGCGCAGTAGATTGGTAGGTGGATTTCTACTATGATTATTATAAGAATGACCCACATTGGTCACTACTCCTATGTGGATTTTTTTTTAAATATGAAGTGTCGTAGACTCCCTAACAAAAGTGGTTCCTCAGTGAAATTGTTGCCTGTAATGGTTGCATTTTGGGGGTGACCCATAGCAGTCATTATCCTAGTGTTGAGGGGTCTCACATTCAGAGTGGGAGAAAGCATCAAGACTAAGCATTATAAAAGTTTTGTTATGATTTTCTCAATCGTACACCTACGAAAGTGTGTAATGGCTGAAATTATGAGTAATCATATTTTATAGGTAAAACTGTATAATATCTTAAGAGTATTATAATCTATTCGAATAGTCGTGCTCCTATGTACGGGCGAAGTGTAGAAATGCCACACTTGCGTAGTTTTCATAAAAATAATGGTTATTAATTAATGATGGTTATGAATGGTTATGAATGGCAGTATGAGGATATGGTTTCTCAATATAGAAATGGATATAAAAATGTGCTTATGGAATGAATACGGTGGACAACTATGAAGAGGACTCGCTCTCTTGAACTTAAGTAAACTGGACAGTTTGATCTTTAGTTAAAAATGGCTAAGTTATTGTTTTAGAAATTAATTATGGTAATTACATTGAAACTTGCTTTTCGCTAAAAGAATCCTATAACCTTCCCTTAACAAAGCCTACATCTATATATTTGAGTTTGGCATAAGAGCTTATTGAATACTTTTATACTCATGGTTGCATAATATGTTGATGGAAGCAATGACTCGGTGTATGGATACTTCCATACCTTTGGCTACAACATTGAAGACGATGCCCAAGACTAGGTTTAGTTTCAGTCGATTGACTGTGGCAGATTATGGAGGCTCTTTTGGTTTATTTATTTTCACTGTTTTATGTGAACAAACTCATTTAGCCTGTTGGGCCGTTCTGTAAAAATTGATCGTAAGATCTATTTATAACTGTTTATGTAATATTAAGTATCACTTTTTTACTTTTATATACATATATGGATGTGATATTTATCATTATTATATTGTGTGGGTTAGGTACTAATCCAGAGACTACCTCAGAATACATAAAAAGGTCCGAATTACCCAATCTGGGTCACTACAAAAACAGAGACAATGATCTGATAAGCAAACTTTTTTCTGAAAGAATAGACAGCAGGGTACCGAATAAAGCAAGACTTTTGATTCTAAAATTTCAAGATGCTAGATTCTTACTGCAAAGAAATGTAATGACAGACTCTTGTCAAAATTTATATTTTCCCAACAATGAGCATCCGGGTCCATTTATATTGACTTTTGCTTATAGTTTTTGTTTTTAGCTTATGAATAGTAATAGCTTGTAAAGAGCTATACGGAGAGACAAATTCACGTGCGATTGTGGCCGATATAAATAAAGTCATTACAGTATGTACTACAATCGACTAATAGATCCTATGTTAAAAAGACACTCTGTTTAAAAGCTATTTACTATAAAAAAACAGTTTTTAGAAGAAAAAAGCTAATATGTACATGGCGTACTTAGTAGCACCTTGTGTAGAAATTTTTACCATTCAAGACCTGTACATGTACATGTACTGCATCACGGCACATGTACTGCATCTTTTTACTGAAAGCAGTGTTATCTGACATTTCCCATGAAGCACGTTGCACGGAAGGCTAATCGGAAGCGTTCGGTGGTGCAGCGATGCCAATCCAAAATGCTAGCTCCCGAGCAACAAATCGTAGCCAGGAAGGCATGGGAATCGTAGCCATGGACCGACAGTGAAACAGCGGCCAGGGTACGGTACGGCCCAGCCGTGCCCGTGCGTGCCTGGTCGGACGAGTCAGGCCCATGGAAATTAAGGAAACATCGCTGTTCCCCTGACCTCACTCCGTACGTCAGGCTCCGGGCCGTCCCATTCCGCCAACGGCAGCATCTCCGGTCGGGTCGTCCCACCCGCCGTCGCCCGTCCCTGTCGAAAGCTGCTGCTGTTGCAAACGCTGGTAATATTTTAATTTTAGATTTTATTAGAAGATAAGTATTATAAATAATTAGTGATATAAAAGCTCATAACTAACACCAGGAAGCAAATCATACTGTACTTCAAATATACATAATAACATATTATATTAAAGTTGATTGGTTACACAAACGACTTACAGTAGGGTCTGATAAAGAACAGGAAACAGCATAGACTCGATGCAGTGTAAAACATAGATAAAGCAACGAAACGAGTAGTCGCACAAATGTGCGCTGCTCAGAAATCTTATTGGCCTCCATGCAAGTCTTCATGGCAGGAATAACTCGAAGATACCGCTTTTCTCCTTCACGATTCACGTAAGGAAGAAAGAGTAGATAAGGTTCAGACGAGCAACATAACAATACATGTTTGCAGAGGAAGAAAAATAAATGGAGGGGGCAGTGATTTGGGCTCCTCTGCTATGAACGTTTCTAGGCATATATGTAGATGTAGACTATGAATTGATGTGATTAATCAATCATTTACCCACTGGTAATCGATGCAATTAACTAGCTATTTACCCATTCGTAACTGCATATCATCAACACCCAATAAAAGCATCAAATTCAAACGTTTGAATCTCATTCAAACAAAAAGATATGCATGTTTTCGAAAAAAAATAAGGTAGACTTAGGATTTACTCATTTGAGCTTCAGCTTTTGGCTTTTAACATCCTACTTCTTTATTTCATCTTTTTCTATTTATAATTTTTTTGAGTTTTTTTCTATATTCCTTTGCATTATACGTGATGAGAGAATATGTTTTCTCCATTTTTAAAATTTTTTCAATTTAATTACACCGAAAAAAACTTACAACTGCTACAGGGAAAAAACCCTCAAAAAGTGCCAAATAGTGCCAAAAAAGCCCACAAGCCTAAATGAGCACTACCTTGGCCTATCAAGTGACGCGCTACATCATGTCATGTCACAATGCGGTCGCGCGTTGCAGGTCACACGATTTTCCATGCATTGCAAGTCACGCAATTTTCCACCCAAAAATACGCAAATACGCATGTGTGTGGATATGTGTTTAGCTAAAGTCCTCATGTCATCTCTATCCAGGTGTCATATGTCTTAAGGAGTAATAAGAACTCCACCATAAAAATTGATTTTCCTCAACTTGACTAGGCAATATGATAGGTATTATAGAAAATATACCTCACACTCATATGCCCTAATTTCTAACAGCTGCTGCCCTCTGTACTTTTGTCCTATCCACTCTACCTTGGCAATGCTCTCTGCCTGTACCTATGCCGATCTCCTAGAAAGCGAGCACTTGTCGTTATTGACGCCGCTACACCTCATAGCACCGATCAATCCATAATAAAAAGCTCTATTCTAAACAACAATGGCTTTTAGCTTTTAAAAACGAAAAACTATTAGAAACACTTTCTTCTTAACACATTTTTTCCTCTTTTTTTTTGAAAAAACTAGCAGCTATTAAAAGACAAAAGGCATAGTATTTGGAACAGAGGTCAAAGAAGAGGAAGAGGCATGCTATTGTGGCAAGAAGTCTGCAAGTTGCACGCTCCCGTGTGTTGCCAAGTACACACAGGAAGATCGAATCGAACGACACGAGTCTCTCGCTCCTCTCGTCTCGCTGGCTAGTCCCGCGCCTCACTTTCGAACCATCTCTTATCCGCATATGCTCCTCTCACGCTTCCTGCTTCTCCTCCTCACAAGCACATGACATGACATGATGCGCATCATCTCTTCCTTTTGCTCCTACTAGTCTAGTCTCCTCTTCGCCGGTCCAACCAAATGGGCCAAGACGAGCGGCGGCGGCGGGTGCTGGCCGTCCGTGCAGGGCAGGATCAAGAACCGGAGCTGGAGGGGGAGCGCAAGAAGGACGTGTCCGGCGAGGCGGCCGACACGGCGGCGGCCTGCGACTACTGCGGCGGCGCGCAGGCGGTGGTCTACTGCCGGGCTGACACTGCCAGGCTCTGCCTGCCGTGCGACCGCCACGTGCACGGCGCCAACACGGTCTGCTCCCGCCACGCGCGCGCCCCGCTCTGCGCCGCATGCCGCTCCTCGGGGGCCGTCTTCCGCCGCGCTGCGGCCGCGGCCGCGGCCGCGGAGCTCCTCTGCTCCAACTGTGACTTCGGGAGGCACCGGGACGGCAGGCACGGCGACGCGCCGCTCCACGACCGCTGCACGGTCCAGGGGTACACCGGGTGCCCCTCGGCGCACGAGATCGCCGCGCTCCTCGGGGTCTCCGAGTTTGAGAAGCTGGCGGCCACCGACGAGGGGTGGTGGAACATCTGGGAGGAGCCACAGGTGCTCAGCCTGGAGGATATCATCGTGCCGACCACTTCCTGCCATGGTTTCCAGCCGCTCGTCACGCCGTCCTCCCCCAAGGTACTTCCTGACTTTTACTGCTCACCGTGCGGCAAATTTCACTTATTTTTCTACTTTCACTTCGATTTCTCTAACCTAACTCTTGAGTGATTGTTATCTGCTGCACAAGGACCAGAGCTCGCCGGATGGGAAGATGAACGAGGAGGTCATACGACAGCTAGGCGAGATCGCCAGGTTAGACGGCGGCGCGCAGATAGCCGCTTATGAGGAGGCAGAGCAAGCTGGTGATCAGTTGCCTTCATGGGCACCATCACAGTACATCACTGGACATGACAATTTTCGTACAGAGAACAGCCATGAGGTTGCAACCATGCCGACCCCTGGTTACGAGGTATGATTTGACAGATTTCGATCTATCCGACAAATTTCCTATGTTGTGTATTAACTATGAATTTAGTCAGGACTTTTCACTGCAATTATGCATCAACCAAGAAGAAATTTGGCACGAATGTTAACTGAAACTTCTACTTAGATAGCTGATAGTATAAGAACACCAGGACTTGCTAATGATATGGTTTTCTTATTCTTCTCTACAACAGAAGGTTCCTTTTACCCCTGCTGATTCATAGCTAAATTGCTGAACATGGGCAAGAATATCGTACTGCCATAATGCCAGTGAAGTAGTACTAGTAGAACTTGGTCAGTAAAAAACAGACTAGGTCTCATTCTGCAGTATAACAGCCAAGAGCTTTGGAGAACATACACTAAATCTGCACAACTTTTCATTGTTGATTCTTTTGTAAACAGCACCTGCTTACTTGGTGATCGATTAACATGTTAGTTAATCTGGCTGGCAGAGTGGCAGATGGAACAATGGTGATTATCAGGCCCTAAATGATGCATGTAAGGCCGAGATCACATATGAGCAGGCTCCAGTCAGCTCAGCTGAAGCATGCCTTTCATCATTTGTTCACATGTCAGAAATTTGCCCCATCATGTGCAATGGTAGCAGTATGGAGGATAACCACCAGGTAAATCCTGGCATTGGCATGCCAATGCAAGCTTTCCCCAAAACGGGTGGCCTTGATGTTGTTCCCTGCCCTGACCGGGACACTGTCATTTCCCGCTACAAGGAGAAGAGAAAGACAAGAAGGTGAGATATACCTATGGCATGATATGATGTTTTTTTAATTTCTTTTTATAAGGATCAGTTTGGTTTGAAAATTTTCCTATGTACCCAATTGTATGACAACGGAAACCTTGCAGATTTGATAAGCAGGTCCGGTATGAATCCCGCAAAGTTCGTGCTGATGGCAGGTTGAGGATCAAGGGGCGTTTTGCAAAGGCAAATCAAATTTAAGCCTTCCTTTCAGTAATATATAGTGGATCTTGGAGATGAAGAGCACTAATTCGGTGGAAGTGCAGATAATAAAAAATGTGTCAACATTTTGTTTGCCTTCAGTTTCATAGCTGGATAGCTCATATACAATTGTAATTACGTATTTTTCCATCATGTGACTACACTATGTTGAGGAGCGTTGATTTTAATCCAACCCCTGTATATAGTTTTACATCTAAGGTCGGTTATACTACAGGCAGGGAACAGTGCAGCATGTATGTTTTGCATGGTTTCAGCACAATTTGTCTTACTGTTACTGCAGAAACTTTGTTTTACCTGTGAGAATACAAGCAGAGAAAGGGAAGAAGGATTGATGCAGCACAGAGCAAACAGATGCGCATTGCATTGTATATATAGTCTAAGGAATACAGATCAAGGCATAGAATGACTGCGAGATATCCGGCAACAACCGCTAACTACAATGCGGGATATCTGGCAATACAATCACTAATTACAGATTGCTAGCTATCTACTGATATCACGGAGATATATTTCTATCTCCATACAATATCTTTAACACCCTCCCTTAATCTCATCTAGCTCCTCGTGATTTCCCAAAGCGATGGAGGCTGGTTGTTCCGAAGTCCCAGTATTAGACTATGCACGCGTAATTATACTGGGGCTACCATCTTCAGAATTATTTACTTCAGGGATTTCCTCAAAGTCAAGTTGAGTCTCTTCTGCTGACTCCGAAGGTAACTTATTTTTTTTTCGAGTTTATCTTTCTGTGGATGTCTCCGCGGAATTGAGGCCTCATTCTCCGGTGCTCTCCCCTTCTTCTTCACCTGAGGGGTTGGAGTGGTTTGAGTATTCTTCTGGGTACTTTCACTCTCTCTGGAATATTTAGTGCTGGTATATAAGATTTTGTTACCCCCTTTCGATCAGTGAAGGTATCTGACAGATTATTTGTTATTTACTGTAGGTTTATTATTCGTTGAAGTTCTAATTCAGTTTCTATAGTGCATGGATCTAGAACTTGAATGCCTGAGATATTCCAATCTATTTCTCAATATTTTTTTAGTAAGGTATTTTCCTCACCTTGATACTGGAAAATTATCTTCACCAAAAATACAATTAGCATAACGGGTCGTCAACATGTCTCCTATAATAGGCTCAAAATATTTGATAATCGATGAGGACTCAAAACTAATATAGGCTCCCAACCTCTGGTATGGGGCCATAGCCGTACATTGTGGTGGTGAATTGACACATATACAACATAGCAAAATTTTTGTAGAAGGAAAAAAAACTCGACCTGCGGGGGGTAAGACGACCCCCGGGCATTGTGCTTAAGAAGAAGACGATCTTCTCACGCAGATCGAGAAAACCTCTGAACCCCTGCTCCACCCTTACACAGCGAATTTTTGTAGAAGGAAAATACTTGGTTCTTTTTCACGCACAAGTTGTAAGGGGCAAACCTGGTGGTATGCAATTGGCTTTAAGTTTATTAGTAGTTTAATACTGCAGCGTGCAACACTGCATGGCCCCAACAATTGGTGGGGTGTCTATAATTATGCAATTGTGGTCTAGCAATTAACTTAATTCTTTTAATAAATAACTACGCATGACTATTTTGAGTGTAGACATATGGTACAGAGTGTTCTATCTTAATACCTAAAGCTAAACAGTAGTCATTAAATGTCTTAGATCTAAACTCGTCGGCATTATCTATTCTAATGGACTTAATCATTTCATCTGAAAAGTTGGCTCTTAATCTGATAATTTGATCTATTAATTTAGCAAAGACATGATTCCTAGTAGACAATAGGCATATATGGGATCACCTAATAGAAGCATCTAATACCACCATAAAATATTTAAAAAGGGCCTGACAGGGGTTGAATAAGTTCATAGATATTACCATGTATTTTCTCTAAAAAAAATAGGTGATTCCGTTTGAACTTTTAGATAAGAGGGTTTAGTGATGAGTTTTTCTTTGGCACAAGTAGGACATAAGAAATCTTCAGCTTTAGGAAATGATAGAGTTTTTAAAGCTACGACCAATAGAATTACCTATAATTTTTCTCATCATTCTAACCCAGGATGCTCTAATCGATCATATCAGATCTTAAAAAGCTCTAAAGATTTATACTCTATATTTATGATAACATATTCTTCAGGTTTGATGTAGGTATAGTATAATCCAGATGAGAAGGAGGGAAGTTTTTTAACCTCTTGTTTCTTATTGCCATCATATTTAGTTAGAAGGAGGTATTTTGTACCACTTCATTATCGGTCTCGACATGGATATTATTCAAGCGAATAATCTTGAAATTTAATTGGGTACATTTTGATCGGGATACAAGAGAGCATCCTCAATCACTATTCGGGCATCCATAGGAAGAATGAGTGTGATCCTTTCAATACCAACTATTAGAGCATCACTTGCAGTAATGATCATGACACTTTCGTTTTCTTGGTTAACGTATGAAAATACTTGGTATCCTTTAGAATCGAATTGATGGTTCCACTGTCTATCAGATAAAGCTCCTCCCCATCCATCAGATTTAAGGAGTTGTTCTATATAGAGTATAATATAATCAAACAGTAATTCAACAAGAATACCTCCCTCGCGCCCCCGCCTTCCTCCCACCATATCTCCCCCGTCTCCTCACGTTCTCCACGTCTCCCCCGTTCTCCGCACTACCTCCTCCCCTCCCTCATCCGCCGCACCACCGCCTCCTACTCCCTCCACCCCTCGCCGCCGTATCCTCCCCTCCTCGCGCCGCCACCTCCCCCAACCCCCCGCGCCGCCGCCTCCCCCTCTCCGTCCGCCGCCTCCTCCCCCACCCCACCCTGCTCATAAGAAGAGGCATTTCCCAACGCTTTTTCTTTCCCCCTTTCTCCTCTCCTGCGCTCTCTCCTCCCCCATTCCGGCGCTCCCAATCCTTCGACGCCGAGGTGAGCAGGATCCCCAAATAGTCTTCGAAATTCCTTTTCTCTTTCGTCACCTGTTCATCTTATTCATGGAATTTCTTGCGATCTGTGCAATTTCTTCTCTTCGTTTTGGCTGTGATTTTGCATCGTTGGTGTGTGTAAGTGTGTGTCTTGATGGGGCTGATCGGCCCGATCCGTTACTGTGGGGTATTTGAGGGCGTTCATGGTCGAACTTAGGGGTAATATCGTCGATGATTGTTGTTTGATTGGGTAGGTTGGCCCGTTCTTGGTTGATGGCGTGAGGTATGACGGTTGGCTAGGGTTAGTCCCAGATTTCTTGATTTCGTTCCAAAATTTGCTCGACCAAACAGTTTGTTGGCTGTATATTATCCCTATGTTTCTGCGATTGAAATAACTTTATTCTAGGTTGGCTTGGAAGAGTGATGTCAGACTATCTCTTTTTAATCATATCTTGATGAATTTCTTATGAATTGAGCAGTGGATATAGTATCCATGGCAGGAACAGACAAGGTCTTTATGTTCCTGAATCGTGAATCCATTATGATTAGTTTGCTAAAAGAAGGAGTTGGTGGCTGATTCGTCCTCTCCCATCCTCTTCTTTATCTTTACTACTTAAAAAAAGAAATTAATAATAGTTCATCCCATTTCGTAGTCCATCTATCTCTTAAAACCATCAAATCTACATCTTCCATCGCCAATTCAGATATCCATAACCTACCACCGCCACACGGCCCACACCCTCGCAACGAGTCCCACCCACGCTCCTCCGCTAACGTACTCCCCACAACTCTCACGCCCGCCGCCTCCCTACAGATAAACTCCTCCGCCTCGATCCCCGACTATCCTCATCTCCCCTCTCCCTCCTCGGCTCCTCCCCACCCCAGGCGGCCCCCTCCTCGCCACCCCACCCCGCGCCACCGCCGCCTCCTCCCCACCCGGCACCGCCTTCTCCTTTCCCACCTCCGCTGCTCCCGCCGGTCGTCTCCTCCCCCTCCTCCGCCACCCCCGTAGGTCGCCTCCTCCCCACCCGGCGCCTCCTTCGCCTTTGGTAAGCCGCCACTCTCTAACCCCCTCTCCAGCTGAACTGAATACATGTTCGACGAGACGGCCACCAACACACGGATCTACGACGTGCTCATCCACTCGCTCATCTGCGCCGTCGTCAATGGATTCAACGGCATTGCCTTCGCCTACGGCCAGACCAGTAGCGGCATGACCTTCACCATGAACATCTTCGGCGACCACCCCGGAATCATCCCGCTCGCCGTCTGTGACATCTTCGACACCGCACGAGGTAATTAATTGGTCTCCAATGCCCAAATACGATGATGTTTTGTTAGACTATATACATAGGCTCCTTTTGGTCGAATCATTGGTTTGATTTCGGCCTCAGGGCAGGCCACGGAACAGGAGTTCCTGATTAGGGTGTCGTACATGGAGATTTACA
The DNA here is from genome assembly GCA_036346265.1 of Melocanna baccifera. Lineage (NCBI taxonomy): Eukaryota > Viridiplantae > Streptophyta > Magnoliopsida > Poales > Poaceae > Melocanna > Melocanna baccifera. Next base: position 16,335,881 of record CM070693.1, read on the forward strand.
ACGAGGATATCAATGACCTACAACGAGGAGATCAATGACCTCCTGATGCTCAGGAGCCAGAAGCTGCCGATTCACGAGAGCTTGGATGTAGGTGCAAGAAATGATCCAGATTTTCTTCAGATTACAAGAAAAAAAAGGTTATGTAAGATTTTGTGTTCTTGTGGCTACAGTGTGGTGTATGTGTCTAGCCTGCAGGAGGAGATTGTGAACAACGCCGACCAAGTGTTTGAGCTCCTTGAGCTTGGAGAAGGCACCATTTCTGTCCATGTACTATTTTACTTGTGTGAGTACCTGTCTTCATTTTTCACCAATGTAGACTCTTCCCTTTTTATTTGCAGCAAATAGGCATTTTGGGGAGACAAACATGAATGTGTGGAGTAGCCAGTCCCATACTATTTTCAAGATGGTATATAATTCTGAATCCACAAGTGATTGCAGCTGTTTCAAGACCATTTACATAGAGTGAAAGTGATGATGAAATTGTGAATTTTGTCGTTCTATCGGTCTCAGGTCATCGAAAGCAGTGCTAAGTTCTATCGGTCTCAGGTCATCGAAAGCAGTGCTAACGACCAAATGGATTCTGGAGATGCTATCCTTGTATCTGTCTTGGTATGTGCTACTCACTCAATACCCGTGTATGAAGTAAAAGAAAATATGTCAAGAATGTTGCGACTGACACTGTTTCATCCTAGGTACCCAGCAATCGTAAACTGCTAGGAAGGTTGCTGTTTTAGTTTAGAACATGGATACAATTGGCAAGAACTAATTTTGTGGCAAATCAAACATAGACTTTATTTATATTTTGTTTTCGTTGATCCTATTACTGCCTTGTAGTGGTCAATCCATTATATCCAATGAATATGGCAACCAGAAGTTACTCAAGCTTTCTTTTCCACTTTTCAAGAGTTTCGAATCACGATAGTGCCCCGAACAAAAGAAGTTAATGCTTATCCAAGGGAAAGAAATATCTCGTAATATTGTGTACTGTTCTACTGCAATCATACTGCTTTATTTGTATTTTTTTTCAATGAACCTATCGTTGTGTTGATTTGGCTGATTTAATATATCTGAAGAATATAGCACTAAGATGCTCTTTGAGTTTTGTCACCTATGGAATCATTGTTGTATCCTGAATGAAAAAGGTTACTACCTTATGCAAGGGAAGAAGAATCTCATGCTACTTCTTTTGCTCTACTTATACAATGATACGAAACTTTGTAAGATCCATGATTTGCATTGTTTGAGACTTTGAGGTCTTGGTTAACTATTGTGAATTTGTGATGCGAGGGCACATTCCCTATCGTGATAGCAAGTTGACTCGCATTCAAGAACTTTGCACTTGGAGGCAATGCAAAGAGCCAAAGACATCAATCATTTGCACTTTGCTGACCAAGAGGAACCTAAAAGTCTAATATTAGGTCAATCTCTACTATAGATGCATTAACTGCAAACTATTTATATTTTGCTATTTATGGAACACTTGGGTCTCTGATATTTTAGCATAGGTATGGGCAGGCTTTGATTTGGCAATTAGCTCAAATATTTTTTACTTGTTACCATTGTTGTATTAATATGTTGTGCTTGTGAGTGGTGAGCTATCTGGCCTAATCAATCTGGGTCTCATATCCACGACCACGGATTCGGGCGGCATTTTGGCCGCTCGATCCGTGTATTTGCTTGTGGCTCCTCGCACCGGTGATCGTGAGATTGAGTCGTCCGCCGCCACGCCACCGCAGCGGTGAAGCCGCTACCGCACCTCTCCGACGATAAGGTTAGCGCTACCGGATCGATATATCGACTGTGTTCTGACCCCACTTTTGGTCTGTGGATTTGAATATGGGGTTGTTGCGGTGTGGTTTGCTGTCATTTAAGGGTCAGATATGTTAGTTTACATTGAGTGATGCGGTCCGGGTTTAGGGGGTCCGGGTTACACTAAGACGTAAGAAAAAGTTGATATTTATTATTTAGTTTGAGATCATATTTGATAGTATACATCACTTTTATTTGATTTTCCGTTGCAACGCACGGGCACCTTACTAGTTAATGTTTAAATCATAAACAATTAATGCTCCACAAGTGCATAAGAAATATAATATTCTTCTAGAATGACCTAAACTGATAAAGCAAACTTAAGAAAACTATAACATCTGGAGTTGCCTAGGGGAACTACCAATGGCCTACTGCAAATCACTATATAGGTTAACCTCCATGTGATCACCCCATGTTATAGTGTCGAGCTCCATTTCTGCATTCGGTGTATCACTCTTATCAGCATCAGGCTTATCGACAAAGTGTGACTCTGTGGCCTTCTTCCCTGGTGCATTCTTGCCATTGCCAACGGACTCTTGGTAGAGATCTATGAATGCTTCGGAGTGTGGTAAGTATGGGAACAATAATCCTTACAATCACACCTATAGCAAGGCACAGGGGTAGGCCTTCTTGTTACCCGAGTCTAGTTTTTGTTGCTTGCCTCTCCCTTGCCCCATCCAGTAGGGCTTACCATTTCCCTTCTGCACATTCAACCTTTTCCATTGTCCATCCCTTTACATGTGTCCCTTTCCGCATCCCTAGCTATCACTGCTCTTCCAAAAATTAGCATGAGTTTCTGGCAGACCCAATGGGACAAGTCTGATTGTTCTTGATCAATAACTCATCATTCTTCTTTGTCTCATAAAGAGTGATAATCAGTTCCGAGTACTTCTTATACTTGGCCTGACAGTACTGCTATTGGAGTGTCCTGTGAGTAGGGTGGAAAGTGCTCAGAGTCTTGTCTATCATCTCAACATTTATGATCTTCTGGTTACAGAAATCTAAGCTTGGAAAAAAGCTTATGAATGGTAAAATTACATGCAGATACCTTTTTGACGTCCCGGAATCTAATATTGGTCCACTCATGCTATGCTTCAGGTAGCATGATAAACCTTTACTGGCCATATCTTTTCTTTCAGAGAGTTCCACAATGCCTACAGATCCTCTTCTAGTAGGTACTCAGACTTTAGGTCTGGATGAACGTGGTACTTCAAGAAGTGTAGTGCCGTATATTTGGCGGTATCAAAAATGGTGGGAGCCCCAGCTGCTAAGTAGGTTACGACATCATAGAGTGATTGAGCCGTCAAGTTGATCTTAGCGTCCATTGCCCATGTGAGTTAGTTGCTACCATCCAAGGTGAGCTCGACAAACTCCTTCTTAGCTTGTCAGACATTTCCTACATTATTCATGTATATTTCTAAATTTTACGACAGGTAAAAAGCATGAATATTGCTTAATCAGTAAGGTATGGATTTTATCTATTCAGTAGACATTATTTAGGATTTTTAGAATTTTTTAGCAATTTTGAATATTTTTTGCTAATTAATAAGCAGTTTTCATAATTACTAACAAGCAGAAATTATATGCTGAAGAAAATAAATCCAGAAACATATAATAATGCCAAAGATGCTAACTAGATTATAATGAAACACATCTAATCTAGAAAATCAATTTCTATAAAAGAAATTAAGCTGACTAGACCTTTCTGCTTGTATTATTTTGGCATATTTAACGATTATACTTAATTACCCTAAACATCATGGGCTAATATGAAAAACCTCATGGAAATATCTCCCCCTTTGTCGATCTTCTTTCTGGGCTGCCCGTGGGCCTCCATGGCCTATGTCGCCTGGCTCCAAGGTGGTGACTAGGCTTTCCCCTAGATGGCGATGGCAGGCGCATCACGTGGAGGGCTGGTGGCTGAACTCTAGGCACAGGTGCGATAGCGGCGGCGGGGTTGATTTTGGGAGGCCGCAATACAAGGGTAGAGCACAAATGCATGGAGCTGGGGTGCACAACTTCGGGTGGAGGTGCGGGGTGGCGACCGACGGTGGCAGGCAACACCGGCTTCGAGACAGCTGCCGAGCGGGATTCGGTCATGCGCAAAGGCTTTTAGGGCAGCGGCCAGCGGCGTCAGCATGGGCGAGGGTGAGGGCAGCCAGGGCGGCACCGGCGGCTTCGGGCCGCAGGTGGGCGATGAGCCAACGACCTCGAGCATGGCATCCAAGGTGTAGGGTGGAGGCATTAGCTTCGGGCAGGCGATTTGGGCGTAGGGTAGAGGCATCGGCTTTGGGCGACGACGCGGGAGCGGTGGTCGGCGGTGGGGAGAAGCCAAGTGGTGGTGGCCGAGCGCACGGCAACAGGACCTCGGGCGCTGCGCGGCAGCACCGGGTTCGATGTTAGATGACGGCGGCCAGGCCGACTTTTGAGCGGGGGTGGCTGAGATATGCTTTTAGGCGCGACGGCCGATGGTGGGTCCTGGTAGCCGCTGAGGTAGTGACGTAGTGGCTTCAAGCGGCGGATCGTAGCGTCCGAGGCCGTGTGGTGGCTGACGATGGTTTGCAAGTTTTTCTTGAACTGATTTAGATTCTATTCTGATGATGCACTTCGTTCTAGAAACTAGATGTTCGATCTACCAGATTCTAAATCTTATATGCAAAATGTAGATCAATCTTTGACTAGGAACAATTAAAACAAGATTGATCTAATCATGGCATTGCAAACGAATTTAGAATCAATCTAGATCGAAATATGAATTGTAATGTGTAATAGATTGGTTCGCAGTTTACATACCTTTCACCTTGTAGAGCGATTCATACTGATAACGTTTTGAGAAATAGATGAACGGTGATGCAAATCCACATAATCAATCACAAGAACACTAGACAGATCAATCACTAGGAGACAATTGAGAGAGAACAACAGAACGTAGTCTTTATTAATTTCAGATCTATTCTCATTGTATATGAGGCTCTCTATTTATAGTCTAAACTCTTAGGAATAGTTTTGGTATTTATACACACCATAACCTTCTTGCTCCTAAAAAAGCAGCCGCCTCTGGAACAGGAGAACGTGAAACGCACAGGCCTCAAATCATCTGGGCCTAAGCACCTCTCACGGAGGTGAGGGCTGCCATAACGCTTTGTCCAGTAAAGCCCACCTTCCGGAAGCTTAAAGCGGGGCTCACCACTCCGCAAAGGAAACCCTAGCCTAGCCTCGCGGATCGATCACTCGACCCGGCCACCACTCGTTTCTTCTTCCACGCCTTCACCTGCCGCATCTTCCCATCTCTGGCTCCCGACGTTTCCTCGGCTTTGACTTCCGACGAGCTCTCATCGCTGTTTCTTTGGGTTCCCTTCTTTGCATCCATTCATGTTTCCTTCGGCGCCATCGTGGCGGTTTGTGTTGCGCTGTCCCTAGTTGGTTCTACTTGTTCTGGATCTGTCTCTGGGGAGATTGGGATCCTTTCGGTTTGTGCTTGCTTGCTTGCTTGGAAGCCGGGTCTCTCGCATGCTGGGTCGCTGGCTGGATCATGTGCTGTGCAATTCATTTTTTTGCAAGAGATTCTCTAGGCTTTCTGAAGTCTCATTTTTCTTTCTTTCTTTTTCCCCTGGAGAGCGGCTTGCTTCTGGACTGGCTTCTGTTCAACGTGTTCCTATTGGATTTCAGAGTGCTTGGTGTTGGCCGGTGATGACAGCGTGAGGTATGAGCCTCGGTAACTATTTTGCGCATCGGGTAAAGTGTTGCCCGGGTTACCGATGGCAGAGATTAATGTGCCAAAATGCTAATCTGAGGCCAAATCATCCCCTTGTTACTCTGTTCACTACCAGTCCGAACAAGCCATCGCCCGGCCAAAGAGATAAGAACTGGCCGAGCGATTATTCCATCCGTCACCTTGCAGCGTCAGCCACCGTAATAGGAGCCTGTGAGAGCGATTTCGCTTGCACCACTTCAGCCACACACGATTCGTTCTTTCATGGCATGGAGATAATCGTGCAGAGCGATGGTGCTCTCTGTCTTTTTTTTTTTCAGATCGTACTCTCCTGAAGTCAGTATTTCAAGGGCCGTCCGTCTGTAAGGTGAAAAAAACCTAATGGTAAGTGAGGAAAGGATGGGCAATCGGTTCTTCTCGATGAAACGATCAAACTAAGTAGTAACATCTGTTGAAGCTCTATCCAGCAAGATAGCAATTGAACATAACTTTTTTTTTTGACAACTGATGCACTCTTGCATGGAGCGATCGGTTACGGTGAAGCTTTTAGGCGACTGCTGCAAGCTGTTTCTATTACATCCATAGATACATATCTAACCCTGGTTATATAGTGGAGAAAGCACAACTGGACGGTGCGGTTCGTACATATCTTCGTAGTTGTAAATAGCACTTGAGCATAGGATGGCTTCAAAGAACAAGCCCTTAATCCATTCGTTTCAACTGTAACTTCCGATTTCTAATTTACTATTTTTTTAAAAAAAATTCTGTTTTTTAGCTTTCCTAAGCTTTTTTTACTTTTTTTTTGTGTTCTTTTATATTATTTTGATAGGCTAACCTGTTTTTTCTATTTTTATTTTTTAAAATTTAATTATACTAAATAAACTATTATCAGTGAAGTGAAAAATAAATTAGTTATAGTATAAAATAAATTATACATCAATTTAGGTGGTGTTCGGAATAGCGATGATGTTTGGCTTTTGGCTGAAATTTCATTTTAACTGGCTTTTTTACTGTAGCTGATTTGGCTTTTTAGGCATAATTAATTTAAAAAAAATGTAAAAATAGAAAAAAACATGTTAACCCATTAGGGACAATACAAAGGAACACAGGAAAAAAAGAAAATACAAAAAAGCCTAAAATATCTAAAAAAATTCAGAAAAAGATGAAATACTGAATAGTGAAAAAAGCAGAAACTAGAAGCTGAAACCGAAAAAAGCCGAAATGAGCGGGGCCATGTATGAGACCAATTGATGATACTTAAGAATATAATAATGCTCGTAATGTCTCATAGTGGGTCAATCCAACATTATATTCTCTAACATATATTCACATTATTGATTTGATATCATATATCCATGATCTGCAAATCATAATTGTCCCACACAATGATATAAGATCAGGAATAATTTAGAATAATATCAAAACATAAATAAAGAGTTTTACAAACAAGTCACATAATTGTTGATCGATATGAAAGATATTTATTCAAGAGACAAAATAACATATTATTCAAAAGATCATAAACATAGAAGTGATATAATCATCTTTATGATTGCCTCTAGAGTATATCACTAACAAAAACCTGACCCATCAACCTCCAATTTTGACAAAACCCAACTTTGATTTTGAAGTTCTTGCCAAGATAGCATCATAGAGTTGTGGGAGGAGCAACTACTACCAATGGAATCTTGGAAGGATTGTGGAGGATAGGGATTAGGGAGGGTGGCATGGAGCCATTGGCAAGCATTCAACTACAATCTAGCCAACCGCATATATAGGACGAGTCAATGAACAGATTAGGTTTCTTATCTTGTTTCTATTTCTTTTCCCTTTTTTATTTGGTTTCTGTTCACTTTTGATTCGTTTTGGCAAGCTTTTGTACCCTGCTTGTTTTGTTTGAATTTTCTTACAGTTGGTAGGTGTTTGGTAGATGTGGAGATGATACTGTTTCACATTAATAGATTCATTTGCTTATCTTTGTTGTTCATGTTAGATCAGCCAGGATCAGTAAAGCAAAAAAAAAAAAAATTAAGATATTAATTTGACATCTCCACTTCCAGTAACATTATCTTGTGCCAAACACCATACTGGATCATTACCTATTTGCTGAGCTAAACAGAATTAGCACTCACTCCGATCACCACCAAATCCATGATATTCCGCAAAAAAAAAGGAACCCACAGCAATACAGTAATACATTGGGATGGAGTAGGAATTTATTCCAATTTATATACCTATTTGAATAGATTGGTCCTAATCCCCATTCATCGAAATGAAGCCCTAAAGTGGCTTCCTAGTTCCTACACAGCGATGATCATGTCGACGGCAGCAGAAAACCAATCTTGCACCGTCCTCGAATCGATCGGCAGATGTGTGGCCGAAAGCGCTCACAACAAACCCACATGAAGCCAAAAAGAGAGAGAGAGCATGTCAAGAAACCGCGGGGAAAGAATTCCAAATCCACTAGCCCCGCTCATTTTGATTTTTTTTTTCAGTTTCAGCTTCTAGCTTTTATTTTTTTTTCACTATTTAGTATTTCGTCTTTTTCTAAATTTTTTTAGATATTTTAGACTTTTTTGTATTTTCTTGTTTTCTCGCATTCCTTTGTATTGTCCCTAATAGGTTAACATGTTTTTTCTATTTTTATATTTTTTAAAAATTAATTATACATAAAAAGTTAAATCAGATACAGTAAAAAAATTAGTTATAGTAAAATTTTAATAAAAAATTAAAAAATATCGTTAAAAGGAGCACCCCTAAGATCCGGACAGAAAACGGCGAGAATTGGTGGCCAAAGATGGCTGGCGCCGTCGAACCAATCACGCGCCGCGGCGCCGCGTCAGCCACACTCCCCCGCCGCCTTCCCATCGCGCCAAGCCTCCGTGGGCCCCACCCCTCAGCGCCGTCCGCACAGAACCCGTGACTGACAGCTGGTGGGCCCACACGCGATCCAGAGCTCCCCGCCTGCGTGGCGGATGCGCTATCCTACGTGCCACCTTATCCGCAACGTCACCCGCTACTGTCAAATGACTAACGTGCCCTCGTATCGTTCCAGAATCCCATGTTCTCGCGGCAGGGGAGGATTCAGATGGGCCCACGCGTCATTGGCTCGGTAGAGACCGAGCGGCGGAGGAAAAATCCTGCACTGCACACCTGCACTGTTGCGGCTGCTTGGTCCCCGTGCCACGTGGCGCTGCTCTTTTTGTTCTCTGTGCTTGCCTCACCCATAAATACGGGGAGGAGGAGAAAATTCACTGGCACACCGAAAGCCAACCACAAGCACGCACCCAACCCAGTAATCAAACAAGAGCGCGATTACGCGAACGCAAAGGAAAAGCGAAGGCCGCGTCCCGATCAGCGACCATGGAAGCCGTGATGATGCAACAGGCGGCGGCTGGGCCGGCGAGGCGGCGGTGCGTCGGAGAGGCAGCACCGGCTGGGAGCCAGCTGGGCGTTGTTCGACTTGGCATGGCGCGGCGCGCCAAAGGGGCCGCTCTCCGGGCTAGGCCGGGCCCAGCGCGGGCGCACCTCGCCGTCGAGCGGGGCAAGGAGGCCACCGGCGGGGAGGTGGACGGCGACGACGACGCGGGGGCGTTGAGGCTGTTCGTGGGCCTCCCCGTGGACGTGGTCTCCGAGGGCCACGCGGTGAACCGTGCCAAGGCCATCTCGGCCGGGCTGCGAGCGCTCAAGCTGCTCGGCGTCGACGGAGTCGAGCTGCCCGTCTCGTGGGCCGTCGTGCAGCCGGGCTCCGGCGACCGGTTCGAGTGGGCCGGGTACCTCGCCGTCGCTGACATGGTCCGCGACGCCGGGTTGTGCCTCCGCGTCTCGCTCCACACCCATGGCTCCGCGCTCCCCGTCTGGGTCGCCGACGCTGCAGCCGCCGACCCTGACATCCTCTTCACCGACCGCTCCGGGAACCGCCGCGAGGGATGCCTCTCCTTCGCTGTCGACGAGCTCCCGGTGCTCGCCGGCAGATCGCCCCTCGAGGCATACGAGACCTTCTTCCGCAGCTTCGCCGACGCATTCCAGGACTTCTTGGGCTCTACCATTACGGTAAGAGAAAATGAAGAACACTTCGCCTTGCTTTATTTCCATTTGCCCCCAAATTATCATAAAGTAATGTTCTTTGACTAGTTTTCTTGGATTCTATAGGACGTGACTGTGAGCCTGGGACCCAATGGCGAGCTCCGGTACCCGTCGTACCCGCCGGGGACCGACGGGGCCGACGGCTACGCCTGCGTCGGCGAGTTCCAGTGCTACGACAAGCACATGCTGGCGCGGCTGAAGATGCACGCCGAGTCGTCGGGGCAGCCGCTGTGGGGCCTCTCGGGCCCACACGACGCGCCGCGGTACGGCGAGTCGCCGGAGTCCTCCGCCTTCTTCAGGGAGCCAGGGGGCTCGTGCGAGACCGCCTACGGGGGCTTCTTCCTGTCATGGTACGCCGGGGAGCTCCTGGGGCACGGTGACCGCGTCCTGGCCGCGGCGTCCAGGGTGTTCGCCGGCAAGCCCGTCGAGCTGTCCGCCAAGGTGCCGTTCTTGCATCACCGGTCGCGCCCCGCGGAGGCCACCGTCGGGCTCTACGGCGGGTACGGCCCGGTCGCCGAGATGTTCGCGCGGCACGCGTGCACAGTGATCGCGTCCGGCATGATGGACACCGCCGCCGGGTCAGGCACGGAGGAGCTCCTGGCCCAGATCAAGGACGCCTGCACGGAGCACGGGGCGCGGCTCGCCTGCGAGAACGCGTCGCTCGCCGTGGCGCGCCACGGAGCCGGCTCCACCGGGATCTTGGGCGGCCTGCTGCTCACCGCCGACCGCACGCGGCCGAGCGACTTCACGTACCAGCGGATGGGCGCGGAGTTCTTCTCTCCGGACCACTGGCCTCTGTTCGTGCAGTTCGTGCGCGCCCTGGAGTGCGCCGAGGAGGCGCACGAGGACGACCTCCCGGCCGACGGGGACGGCGGACGGCTCGCCGTGCCGGCCGGCCGCGCCAAGGAGCAGGGCACCGTGCAAGAGGTGCAAACAGTGTGACACGCTTGCTGTTGCGTCTCCTCGATGTACATATGTGCATTCTGTGTATATCGTGAGGTGCAGTAGTAATCACAGTACTGTAATAGTATTAGTAGCATAATACACCATTTGGTAGGATTCAGCAGTAAATTTTAGCTGAGAATCTGAGACGAGATGGCCCCTGTATTAGTGAGGTCGAGGAGTATGGCGTATTGTCGAATTGTATTTTCATGATGATGATGTATTGCTGCTGCGCCGAGAAGCTGCACTTGTACTCTAGTGATGCTACCCCAAGAATCAAGATGAGATATTTCTACCCTCAATAATTTGAGATGTCGTCGCCATGGCCAATGATAATGATGTTGCATAATTGTACTTGGAATCTGCTTGATTAATTCATGACAGACAGGCTTCTGATCCCAGATGGATTGGAATACCTACTGAAAAATACAGTATAGTACTTTGTCAGTAAGCGAAAACACATTGATTGCAAGTGTCGCTCGATGCTAGCTACCACATCACAGATTCGCAACACAGCAGCACTGTGATTGCTTTCTGCAAATGCTCCCTCTTATGTCAAACCTATCTAGTTACAGGATGACTCCTTCCGCCACACAACAAGCCTGCTGTTCAGTGACGGTCCAGAATCAAATTTTAGAGGACCTAATTGGACATGGTGCATAAAAGATAAATACACTAAACATAAAGCGAACTATATTTTACAATATAAAATCACATATAATTAGAATAGAGACATAGTAAAAATACAAAATACAACAAAGATTGTACCTCGGTAATGGATAATGTGCTTCCTAATGTCTATAAATATATGTAAGCAGTTATTTGTACACCAAAATTAGCAAACTTAGTGATGACATCAGAAATTACATTTGTGAATAGTTATAAAGATTGAAAAAATAATGAAACATACCATTAACTAGGATTGAGTAATAGTACTGCAAGTACGAGGCAATAGTATTCTACGAGATTTCATGCTTTAAAAGTGTTTTCTAATTCTATCATCATCAAGATTTCTAAAAATTTCTCGCTCAATGTAGCATATCATCAAGTCACTGAACCGCTCAGCTGCCACTCTATTGTGCAAATCTATCTTGATAATATTTATTGCTGCAAAGACTCTTTCAACCGATGCTGTTATTACTAGAAGGATCAATGTTAGCTCAATTAGGTGATAAACCAATGGGAATGTTCTATTTTTTTTCTGTTTCAACTATCTTTTGAGCTAGCTTTGCAATATCACTACATATATGAAATTCTACACTTCTCCTAACATTGAGAATAAATGTTTGAAGCTGATTTCTTAACAACAAATGGTTAGCTATGTCGAAATCATCAGCATAAATCTTAGCAAATTGAATAAGCTTATTTACATCAAACTTAAAGAAAGAGTATCTTGGATCAAGATAAGACATGCATATCAGTAACTCTGAAGAAATTTTATTAAACCAATGGTTCATCTCTGATGTAATAGCATCAATAGCAATAATGAAAATCTCAACATGGTAATAACGATGGTAAGTCATCGTATACTTCCTACGTATAGGCATACCTTTAACTGAAATGAATTCTTCCATATTTGGCACATGAATCTCATTTGATTCACAAAAGCTTTTTTCTTGCTGGATTCTACAGTAACTCAATGTTAAGCGGTATGTTTTTATTAAGGTAAGGTCTATAGAAAAATTGTAGTACAATCTGTACCGAATTTAACTGTATCGGCCAAAATCCTATGCGACTATTTACCTCTGCGTATTGCCACTTGCGAACAGGTTATAATTTAAAAACCACAGCCCAAAAGAATACACCTAAAATTAATGGGAAAAAGTAGTAGCACTTTCCACTGAGAAAGAAAGAAAACACTGCAGATGACTTAACTGAAAAAACCTAGACTAAAGAGTCTTGTTTATGCATACTATAAAAGAAACTAGCACAAATTATAGCTTTAAATTTTCAGACATCGAATCTCAAAAGATGACCTTAGCTTGCCAATATAGGTGCTGTCCGCTTCGACATATCACCCATATCAAGTGACATTAGGTTGTCTGTGCATGTGGGCTTTCTGCATTTGCGTGCAACAAGTAGTAACTTTCCATCACCAGCCAGCATAGCTATACTTGCATTCACGTACCAAATGGGGTACCTTCTATGAGTCCAAGATACACATGATATGTCTGAGTAGTCCGGTTCCTTCTTATGAAACATTTAAGAGTGCCATAGGCTACACATTTATGGAGATAACATTAAATTTAGTTCACATTAATATAAATTTGGCAGCCAAAGATTACACATTCACAGAAAGTGGGATCCATTCTTACTGAAATGACAAAAGAAAATGGCATTTGACACTGAAATTTCATGCTAAGCTTGTCAAACACAGCCATAATAGGGAAAAGGATTTATCAAAGAGCATTTGCGTATCTAACTTAAAAAATTTCCTTAATACACAATCTATATAAATAAAAGCAATTGGTGAGATTCAAGACACCTCTTTCATTTTGAGGGTAAGAAAATCCCACAATAATCATAAAAAGAAAAAAAATCTAAAAATTCTCACATTAATCAAGAAAAAGAGAAGCATCTCCACCACTTATTTTGGTGGGGCCGGATTATAACAATGCAGATTAACCATATATATTAGAGTTATATAGCAAATACAATTGTATTTTAATTATATGCAGTATAGTTGTATACCAAAGACAATTATATCATAATATCTAGCGAGAAAAAAAGAGAAGCATCTCCATACTTATTTTGGTGGGGCCAAATTATAATGGTGCAGATTAATCATATAAGTATATTAGAATTGTATAACAAATACAATTATATTTTAATTATAGGAAGTAGAGTTGTATACTAAAGATAATTATATCATAATATCTAACCGCACAATTGCGCGGATAAATCCACTAGTTAACTTATGACGACAAAGTCTCTTTTCGCAACAAAGCTCTCTAGTCCCAAACTAAAGAGTTTATATGAGTAAGTAGCCATCCAACATTAGATTAGTTAGCTTGGAAGACCAGCAACCTGCATAATATCAATCAATTCAGCATACTTCTTGTAGCTGTCCTAACAATAGTTGTGCGAGATTGCACAACACTAGGGTGGAAGATAGAGAGTGTCTTCTCAATCTTCTGCTTATCTATGATCTGCCTGTCACGAAGTTAAAGATTGGTACAAATTCTATGCAGAGCAAAGTTGTACTCCCTAACTGTCTTGAAAACAACAAATCTCAATCGGATCCATTCTTGTTCTGCCTGAGAAAGAATGGTGTACTTTCGCTTTTCGAACCGCTTCTTTAATGTAGTCCACAAAGCTAGCGCACTCATTTCTGTCATGTACTCATTCTTAAGTGTGAGGCAGAAATGGTGCCTGAGGAAGTACGATCCCAATGGTAGCGCGGAGCTTCTTGGCTCTAAATAATTGGATAAAGGTACAAAAGGTTCTCATTATATTCCAGATTTTCCTACGTATTATTTTTATAATTTTACTGTTAATTTCAATTATTAAAGGTAATTTAAATAATTGTGATTAATCAAAACAGTAAGTAAATACAAAAAACATAGAAAATAATAACAATAGTGCTAAACATGCTTCAAATGTAAAAACAACTCAAAATTTGAATTTATGAGGTTATTTTATGGTAGGATATGAATTTTCAGTGAATTCTGCAATTTTCGAGGACTTGTATGCTAACTTTCAATTCTAAGAAAAGTTTCTGCGTAATTTGCCAATTTTCCAAGGGCCTTTTTACAAATATTCAGGGCCTTCCGCTTGGGCCCTTCCCCAGCCCATTTTTTTCTCTTCAACCCACCCCCACAGCCCACTCCAGCCGAATCAATGAGGAGGAGGGGTAGGGTTTCCTACCCCTATTCATGGTGGTGGCGGCGTGTGTGGGGAGGTTGGTGGCCAAGGCGTTCGACGTTGTGGGTGTTTGGAGTCGGTCGCCAAGGTGCGTGACGTGGTGGGTGGATGGAGTCGGTGGTCGAGGCAGCAAGTGAACGGGAGCCAGTGGTCGTGCATGGCTGGGCGGCGGTGGCTGTACGGGCGCTATGGGTGGCCGGGCCGACGGCCAAAGGTGCTGCGGGCGGTGACAACCGTGCGGGGCAAAGTAGCCGAGACAGTGAGGAAACCATGTGGGGTGGGCGATGTCACGACCAGAAGCCGGCGTCCGGGTGGCGAGTGGCCGAGAGACGGGAGCCCGTGTAGGGCGGCGCAGGTGTAGCCGGGCACATAGTTCGGTCGACGTTAGCGCGTTCAGAGGCGGTCGTGCGGGGCCAGCGGTGCGGTGGCAAGGCAGCCACAGCCACATGCGGGTGGCACAATGGCCGTGCGGCATGTCGTGTGGGGGTGGCGCGGCCGCACAGTGGTGGCGGCCCGTGCGGGGGCCGGCGGCAATCTATTACTTTTTTTCAATCAATTTACAGTACAATCAATATCTGCTCTTTTTCATGTAACCTATTGATCGGCATTGCGCCGTCGACTTCTAATCTGCTCGCGGTAGATTAGAGCGAATTTACACCATAAAAATCATTTAGAAAAGCGAAATTTACGAAATCTAGAGCGATCTAGATAGGCAATTCAATCTACGAGTGTTTTGATAATTACATTCGATCCACCAAAGTGATTCGTGTTGATAACATATTGAGGAACCGTCGCTGACGAGTCCAGTCCGAATGATTCCTCCTAGGTAAGAGAAATGGATCAAACATAGAATAATACAAGCAGGGGCGGCGCCAAGAATTGGATATGGGGGGGCTGTCACCAGACCAAGCGACCAGCGCACCACCACCACGCTGCACGCCTGGCCGGCCCAGCCCAACGAGCACGACCGGCACGCTAGCGCCCACGACCGCCTCGGCCTCCCCGGCTCCCCCTCCCGCATCCCCCCGCCCCCGCCCTCCCATCAATCCACAGTTCTCCACCCCACATTCCCACAAGGACAGTCACAGAGCAAATGAGCAATCACAGTGCAAGAGAAGGAGTAGAGGGGAAGGAAAGGAAGAGGCCATGTTGAGTTCCAGATTAAGAGATAATAAATGATTCGTTAGGCAATACCTCTCTATGTTGCATGATCTGTATATATATCATGACAATGCCATGTTGAGAAGAATCTGATAATTAGAGTTCTATTTCCAATATCTTGTTGCAAGTAATTGGTAACTGAAGTTTAAAATGTCAAATTATCATATCTTGTACAGTTGAGCCAAAAACAATTAAATGGCAACTGAATCAGGAAAAGCTAGAATGAATTGTTAGAGGGCAATGGGATGAAAGATGCATAGCAAACAGATTGCATGATTGATGGAAACACTTAGCAAATAGCATAAAAAATATCTCCAGGCTCAGTTTTCCATTCAATACAATGAATAAGACATATTTGAGTGTATAACATACTCACAGCCGTGTGTCGAACCAGGGTCATCAATTGTTGCATCTTTGCTTTGGCTATTTGTTTTAAGTCTGGTTGGGGTGTAATTTCTGATTCTAGCCTGGAAACATGAAGAACAAAACTGAGTTCATCATACTATGATATCAATCTCTAAGGGATACATGTTTATCTTTTCGTAAATAAAATGCATTGACTGCATTATATACGGAGTCCGTCTATTTGTCAAAACAATGGATGCTCTTCAGAGAGGTATAAATAGTGAATCCTAGTAAGCTAGTAATTTAAAAGATCCTTAGAATGCTGCAAATGCCAGAGAGATGCCAAAAAAGGGACATAATTGAAACACATCGTGCTAAGAATCTGCATTAGAGATTTGTGTGCCGTATATAGGCGCGATTTAGGGGGATGATCTTATCCCAGTGTTGGTTCACTTGTTGTTTTCCCAGGACCATGTACAGGCACAGCAACAACCAACTCCATTAGCAATTTTTTTGGCTATATTAGGAAGTACAATGTGCAGCAATCTATAGGGAAATCACATCCATTCTTGTCTTAATAGCAATGATTTGGAACCCCCACTCAAAGTAAACACAGACACCAAAGGAAAAACGCCACGAGTTACTACTGACGCAATGGGATGAAAGATGCATAGCAAACAGATTGCATGATTGATGGAAACACTTAGCAAATAGCATAAAAAAATATCTCCAAGCTCAGTTTTCCATTCAATACAACGAATAAGACATTCAATACTATGATATCAATTTCTAAGGCATGTAGACAATGATAGCTTGGAGAAATAGCGATCTAGGTTGTGCCACTGAGGATCTTTGCAATGGTTACCAAATCTGATCACCTCTCGTGAAAATACTCTCAGCTCTTGCCTGTGAAGGGGCAACCAAAATGTGAAACTTCCATTTTATTTTGAAGCATGTCCGAGCAACTACATCTGCTAAACTATAACACAAATATCTAAATATCAATGCATCTGTTGCAAACCTCTTGTCAGCTGCTGCAATCCTTATCAACTCATCCATATCGCTAGAGAGGGGGGACGAGGGGGGCGGCGGGGGGAGAGGAGGAGGCGGCGGGGGGAGGAGTAGGAGGGCGCGCGGCGGGGGGGGAGGAGGGGGTCAGTGCGGGGAGGGGAGGAGGCGGCGGGGGGGGAGGAGGGGGCGACCGGGGGGGGGGGGAGGCGGCGGCGGGGGGAGGAGGGGCGCGGTGGGAGGCGGCGGCGGAGAGGAGGAGGGCGGCGGCAGGGGGACGGCGCGGATCTATGGTCCCTGCGGAGGGGGAGGAGCTCCGCCCCTGAATACAAGAGTAAAATAATATATTGAATATAGAGAGATAAGGGGGGACTTTTTATTTATTATTTTTTGTTATTATGGATATAAATACTATAGTTAAGATCTTCTATTTATAAATTAAGTGACGAGATGGCTATTATACGTCAGGCTTGCAGAGACATGCTTGCAACAGCATCATCTGCGCTACAAATACAGGAGCACTTCAGTCCCAGACCCGCACAGCACAAGGAGTCAGGAACCTTCCAGAAGCGCAAGATCCGTAGTCATCACCTCCTCCTCCTCCTCCTCCTCGGGATCGCCTGAGGTATCACTGTTGCTGCTACCTACCCAAATCCCCCAAAATCTAGGGCTTCGATCGCTTCGCTTCACTTTCCGATTCCGCAGAAAGCGGACTATACTTGGATCTTAGATCGGCGGGTGCGGTTTCTTTTTTTTTCCTTTGTTTTTGTTTCGGTTTACGATCGTTGAGTCGAGTCGTCTCATGTTCGATGTCAGTATTGTTGGTGTGATCGATCCCAACACCATCGATCCCAACTTGGTGTTACGAGCGAGGCTCAGTTTGCTCCCTTATTGGGTGATTGACCAAAGGTTTTTAGTGCTTTGAGAGCGTAAGATGCGCTATACTTGTTCAGCGATGACGATGCTGCTGTGGGAAGATAGTAGTGTTTAAATTGTGTTCTGGCATCACAATCCTTAGAAAAAAATTGAATCTTGTCATATAAAAGTTTAGATATCATGGTACTAGGCTGCTAATTCTAGGAGCTCTGGAATATCTTTAGATCACATAATTGAAACAAGTTTCTGCGAGTTCGACCTGCGATGATTCGTTTGGGGCAGGGGTGGCTGTAAATTTGGGATTTTTGGACTAGCCAGATGGCCTTCAGAATTCACATGTACGTTCATGTTTATTATTGCCATTGACCCAATCTACGAATTTGGATGCTGTGTGTATTGGTGGAATCTTCATTTCCACTCACCAGTGTGAGATTCGAGTCTACCTGTTGTAGTGTTTCCTGTATAGAGGCATATATAAGCAAGTTTGTTTGCCTTGAATGGATGCACTGAGTTTCTGTGGTTCTTTCGTATGCTGGCATAGGCACTTGCTCCATGGTGCATCATGGAGCCTCTTGGTTTACATGCTTTAGAAAAAAATTGGATGGTTGCGCCATACTATTGATATGATTTCACTAATGAAGATATTTCTCCTGTTTGTCGCTTTAACATTTTTCAATGTTTCACTAAGAGAATGAGATATGTAGTTCTTTAGGGGTAATCACCAAAATCTAAAGATATGGTTTACAAGTTGATTGTAGTTAAGGCTTCTTCTACCCCATACTGAAATGTCTTTTTTCCTTGTGGAGTTGTTTACAGAACACATAAACAATGGTGAAGGCTGTTGCTGTGCTTACTAGCAGCGAGGGTGTTAAGGGCACCATCTACTTTGTCCAAGAGGGAGATGGTAAGTCATCACCTGCTCCATGATTTTTATTCTTGAATTGATTCGTAGTCTCTAGACATTTACCGGTCTGTCTGATTCTTAGGTCCGACCACTGTGACTGGAAGTGTCTCTGGCCTCAAGCCTGGTCTCCATGGGTTCCATGTGCATGCACTTGGTGACACCACAAATGGCTGCATGTCAACTGGTATTTTTTTCTTTTGGCTTGCCTATATATATATGATCAGGATGATGCCAAGTTGTCATATATTGAATTGTCTACTTGCACTTGTTTCTGATGTAGGACCACATTTCAATCCTGCTGGTAAGGAACATGGGGCACCAGAAGATGAGATCCGCCATGCTGGTGATCTTGGAAATGTGATAGCTGGAGCGGATGGTAATGTTTTTTTGCCCTTCATTGTATGATCTGTTCCATACCCATACGGATGATACTTGTCCTCAGGAAGATGAGTTAATTCTGTCTTCTCAACAGCCCATAACTTAATTTCTCATGTTGTAACTATGCTGTATGATTCTTGTCACTGAGAATTTATCTCTGTTGTCAGGTGTTGCTAATGTCAATGTTGTCGACAGCCAGGTAATCAAACATTTATTCGGCATGCATATTTTATGCAACCAATACTACTGTCGTGAATCTTAGTTCATAATGAGATAAACATCCATCGGAGAGAGGTCGGACGATGATAACTTGATGTAGAACGGCGCTAGACGAAAGAGTGCACCGATCAGGGGAGAGGAATTGATCTAGAGTAGTCGGTCTAGAGGAGAGACCAGAGCTAGGAATTGAGGACTTGGGAATACCTCTTCATTATCAATTGCTTGATAATAATAGATGCATGTTGTCCCTTTTTATAATGATAACTCGACTTGACCTCTAAAAATAATATCTATTTCTAAGAAAACCTATCTCTAATAAATGGAATGTATCTATAAGATAGTAAATCCATCTAATAAGGAAACTAACTATTTTATCTCTATCCTAACTAATCTAATCTTGACATACATGGTGCTACAATACCACAGAAACTATTTGCGTGTATGAACAGTATTCATGCATAGTGGTTTCAGCACGTGACAACTACATGGCTCCTTGTAATTCCTATGTTACACTAGCCTTTTCGTTTAACATGGGTAACAATTGTTTATGGCAGATCCCACTCACTGGGCCAAATTCAATCATTGGCAGAGCTGTTGTTGTTCATGCTGACCCTGATGATCTTGGAAAGGGTAATGCTGCACATCACTATTTATGCTTGGGTTTTCTTGTGTGCCTGTTTGCTCTTTTTCCCTTTTGAGCTAAGGATCTATCTATTACTAGAGTTGATTTGAATTCTGATAGACCTATAATGACCATACATTTCTGTTTAGGGATGACAAAAACAATGGAATTAGTCCATGTAGGAGTCATTTATTTCTGAGTACCTTTTTATGAACTGCCTGAAGAAGCACGGAAGAAATGTCTGTAATAGGTTATGCTTGGTGTATACATTTCGTTTACTTAAATTCGAGGTGTTGATGTACTGTCCTGTGATTCCCCAGGCCCTAGTGCTTTAGGTAACTAGGCATTTCTCGTTCGGGATGGAGGATGTGTAGGCATTTCTCAATCAAGAATCAGGATAGAGGATGTTTGAGCTCTTTATGAGGCAAACTCTAGAATAGTGCATCATGTATGTTATATTGTTTTTAGCCGAGATCTCTATTGGTCTGGCCTGTCTTCTTAGCTTCACCTTGCAGGAAGAGAAACTTTGCCTCCGCATTTTTCCATCTTGTATTAGCTCATGTACATTAAAACATTTCCCTCATCAGCATTGGTGCTTCCTTGTGGATTGATCGGTCTGCATTGATTTATTTTATCATGGTGTGAATATGTGTTTGAGAGAAACTTCAAAATGGAAATTTAGAGATGTATTTTGAGCAAACCAATCTGACGTAATGGTTCATAGGAAATTACCGCACCATCCAATGTTAAACTTGAATACATCCTTTCTGTGCACTCTTTCATGACATGTTATCCTGAACTTCAAAGCTGAAATCTCCGAATGTGTTGGTTTTATTCAGAGCCATTCTGGCAAATAAATAATCTGTGAGGTTACGGATGAAGTTTTCCTTAATTTAAACGTTATAGTTGTGCACTTTATCATAATGCATGCATTCTATTTTCCTGGATTTCTGCACTAAAGTATCAGTGTTTGTCAGTTTTATTCAGAACCATCCCATTGAGTAGCTCAGATCTAACAGTAAGGTTAATAGTTGTTGATTTTCTTGCCTTCAGGTGGGCACGAGCTCAGCAAGACCACCGGAAATGCAGGTGGCCGTGTTGCCTGCGGTAAGCTTGCTGGTTCTACGGTTCCATACCATTGCTCTGGATCAGCCCCGGGTTCTGTCACACCTGATGGATTTCTCACTTCCTTGTTTCCACCCTTCAGGGATCATCGGACGCCAGGGTTGAAAGTGCCTTCGTCCTCCGCCACCAAGTGGCAGCAAGATCTGAACCGAACGGTCCGAGCTTAGCTTGTTCCTCGTGTTGCAGTTGTAAAATAAGCACCTGATCTACGTGTGATCGGTGCATTCGTCATTTTCATCACCAGTGCCCGGATGAACTGTGTTCCCTACCCCGAACGTGTCCGTCCCTTGGAGAGTCTCTTGATCGACATGGTATTGGGGAGGTAGCGCTGTTAGATTTTAGCTCATGCGTGCATGCGTCGCTTCATCCCCTGTACGTTCCGACAAGAATGCCCTCTTCGTGGAGAGGAACAGTCAAGTATTTATGACAACATACATGTGCGCATAAACGCTACAGCCTCACCCCATTTTCACGTAAGCCTACACCTTACGCGTCTGAAGAGAATCTCCAGCCCATTGTATCTCTTAGGTTGTACCAAAGGCGGCTTTTGGAGTCTCTTAAGAATATTTTTGATGGTACTTGTGATCGGAAGAAAGTTATTCGAGCTAATTGGTCTATGAGAAAGTTATCCCCTCAAGGGATATACTGTGATCGGAAGAAAGTTATTCGAGCCAACTGGTCTATGAGAAAGTTATCCCCTCAAGGGATATACTGTAACTCGAAACAGAAAAAGTGTTTTTCTAACTTGCAAAATTCTGACAAGTATTGGACATGGTCGAACTTGAGCATTGATACTCTTTGTTGACTTGATTCACAACTAGTTGAGAGTCTCCTCTCAACTACATTATTAGTAGTTGGAAAGAGTAATTAGATCGCATATTTTAAAGATTCTCCCGTAGGAGATTTCAGGACCACACTAACCCTAGAGCCACTTAACGTAAGTGATCCATTGAAGTACATCATCCACTGGTCATGGGAATCGTATTGTCAGGGATCTTGAACAGGTTCAAGATTTATTCATTTGGCGACAAAGTCTACTAAGATCTGAGATTTAATGGCCGTTCGAGACATAAAACGGAGGTCAAACTCTCTAAATTCCATCGACCATTTTGCCATGCGTCTCGCTGTTTTCCTACTTTGGAGGATTGCTCGTAAGGGAAACTCAGATAACATAATAATTTTGTGCACTTGAAAATAATACCTTAATTTCCTCGAAGACATGAGGTGGACATATAATAGTTTTTTATCATGCGGGTAGTGCTCCTTAGACCCATATAAGACTTCGCTTATATAATACACAGGTCTCTGAATATTTTCATGTTCTGCAACGAGTACAACACTTATTGCCTGTGGCGTGGCAGAAAGATATATGAGTAGCGTCTCCCCTAATTTCGGAGAAATCAGTATATGAGCACTCGTAAGAGATCTCTTGATATTCTCGAATGCATCATTAGCCTCTTTTGGCCACTCGAAACCTTCATGTTTCCTAAGAAGTTTAAAGAAAGGAAGCCCTTTCTCACACAGGCATACGATGAAATGACTTAGAGCCGCCATGCTGTCAGTGAGTTTTTGAACCACTTTCTTCGTTGTTGGAGGGCGCATCTATTCGATGGCCTTGATCTTTTCAGGATTTGCTTCGATATCCCTTATCGAAACAAGGAATAAGAGCAACTTTCCTAAAGAAACTCCAAATACACACTTCTCGGGAATAAGTTTCAAGCAATATTTCCTAAGGTTATCGAAAGTCTCCTGCAGGTCTGAGATGTGATTAAGTCGTTTGATACTCTTAACAATTACATTATCAACATAGGCTTCCAGAGTTTGGCCTATTTGATGTATAAAAGTCAGTTGCATTAAACGCTGAAAAGTTAGACCAGCATTTTTCAAACCAAACGGCATTTTGCTATAGCAAAATATTGCAAATGGTGTGATAAATACAATCTTCTCTTCATCTTCTGAAAACATACTAATATGGTGATAACCAAACGGCATGTTGCTTTAGACTTTGAGTGCTTGCTCAAAGGCTGTGTCTCAATAGCTTCTCGAGTTGGCAGTTGGCCGATCATCTCGAAGGACTTGCGGTCATATGTTAGCGCCATTTTGTTATCACAACGGATTATGATTACTCCCTTTGGATTTGGCAACTTAAGATATTGATATGGATAATGAACATCAGGAAGCATGCCAGAGTTAGTCAACCGAGTATGGTGTTATATATTGTATCGAAATCAACCACATCAAAAGAGATTTTCTCTATCCTAAAGTTGCTCTAGGAACCGAACGTTACAGGCAGAGAAACTTGGCCAATAGACTTAGACAAAGATCCCGGTACAATTCCATGAAAGGAATATCGCATCGGTTTTATTCTGGTTCGAGAAACTTGCATCTCGTCCAAAGCGTTAACAAATAAGATATTTAAAGAACTGCCACCATCAATTAATACGTGATTAGCTCAGCAGTTGTTGATGGTGGGCTCGACCACGACCAGAAACCGACCGGGTCTAGTTAGAGGGATCGGGCAGTCATCCTTGTCGAAAGAGATGGTAACTTATGACCACTTAGAAGAATTATTGGCAAGGGATGTGTCGACAGAGTTTACCTCTTGTTTGATAGCCTTATATTGTCGCTTTGATTCGTACGTGGACGAAGTCTCATAGATATGTTCAATTGTATGTTTTGGATCCTGGAAATGCATATCTCCATCATCGTTCAAGTGTTTTCAACCACTCGACTATCTCGCATCCTCGAGCGTAAGAGGTGGTCCCTTGCTAGAATAAAAATCCTCAAAGTTTTCTTTGAAAAACCCAACAATTGTGGAGGTCATAACCCTCTTTCTTGTGAAGTGGGCACAACCTAAGCTTGTTGTCCCTTTGATTCGATGCCTTGCCTTTGCCTTGATAAGAGTATTGCTTGGGATTATAAGGCTTTTCACCATCTACGACCAAGACTTCCTTCGAGGGATCGACTGAAAGCTTCTGACCTTTGGCCTTATTCTTGGACCACTTCGCTTTCTCCTTCCTCTTACTACCTTCACCTTCCTCTTTAACACCCTGGTTGACTTGATAGACGGTTTTCGTCCATTTGACTACCTCGGCAGTAGTCGCGTAACGGTCAGCCATCTCGAAGAGCTCGATGACGGTAGTCGAAGGATGCAAGGCGATGTCTTCAGTGAATCTCCTATTGTGGACACTCTGCTTGAATGCCCTAATGACATAAATGTCAGAGATCTCTGGAATTGACACGGGGTCGCCCGATCTTCTCGACTTAGGATGGATACTCGCGGGAGTCTTGATGAATCACAATAATCCTCCAATGCCAGTGCAAGGGACGAACACTCTTTAATCCGCCAAAACACACTCGTGTCGATTTCGCCGACCACCAAGCGAAGATCTATCGTGCACCCAATTCCTAGTAGAAAGGCTGAACGATCTTGATTGAAGAAACTCCCTAATTACGACCAAGAGTAAACCCTTCCAGGTAGGAAAATTTCGGGTTATAACCATCTTTGGCTAGATGAGCACTCTACGATGGTATGGACAAACCCTTAGAGTGCAAATCCTCTGGAGGTTCCAGCGGAGTGTTACAACAAATAGGTGATGCCAATTTTTTAGAATCTGAGACTCCGGGACTGGCTGAAACCGGGCAGGTTGTCGCCGCTGGTGTACTTAGACTCTTTGGGGTGGAGTCATTGTCACATCGCGAGTCCTATTCGCCATTAGATTGACTCTTGTTATCTAAGAGAAATGAGTTCTCCCGTAGGCGTACTGATGTGGTGGATTTGGATATCTCCTCAGCCTTCCTCATGGCAGAGTCTTTGAGATCCCCTGATGGATCTCCAGTGATAGCCTCACCGTCAGAAGCAAGTAGTACTTGCTCATGGTCGTACCAAGCCCCTATGTTGATATCTACGTAGTCCGTCAAGTCGAACTAGTTCTTCTTATTCCATTCTCCTACCATGATGGCATCAGAAGGAAGAGAATCTGCCGGCAAGGAATCTACTGAAGCCTTGGAAGAAACCTATCCCCACAAACGACGCCAACTATCGATATTTTAATATCGATCTTATGTATAATTTCTTGGATTCGGAGGAAAGCTCTCAAGACCCTCGTATGATCATATAAAGTAAAGACATAATAATTTTTATACATATTTGGGTCTTCTCCTGAGAGAATAACAACCCTACGTCCTATGTTACTATTACTAAGGAAAAGTTTATAAGTGTGAATAGTGCGAAAAGTCTAGCACTTTTCCTAGAACTAATCGCCTCTCACCTTCTTCAACATCAACCCTTATATCGACAATGAAGGGGCGACAGCTTGTTTCTTGCCAGAAGATGCCTTGATACTTCAGGAATTAACTGTTGGATGGTGGTTATTATCAGAGAAACGTGGGTAACCGTTCGCCGTAGGACGGTTGTTGTCATAGAGAGATAGAAAGATCGTGTGCGGTTATTAAGTATAAACGCACGTTCTAACTGCCTTGTCAAATAGACCCGCTGTGAGAGTAGGTTAGTCGAACATAGGAGAATAATTAGGAAGTCGTAGCATAACTTACGATAAGATAGTCATAATAGATCTTACAACTAGGTAATCGTAGCAGAACTCACAATTAGGTAGTCATAGCAGAACTTACAACTACGCCGTAGGACTTATGACTACTCTACAAAATTTCTTCATTATCATTAAGAGATATATTCGAAGAATATAATGATGTAATAAATAGTGGATTATTATATCCTCGTCACACGTACTGTAGAATTCATTAGTAGAATCTCGGTTTCATGGATTTGTTAGCACTCAACAAATGAGTATACCAAGAAAGTGGTTTAGGATGAATATGCAAAACATGTATGATATTTTCTACAAGCTTTGTTTTCCAAAACCAAAACCATCTCACCTCTCTTCCTCTTTGATAACCTCTCTGAGTCCGATGGCCACTGTGCGGCTGCACCTTCCCCCTCACCCTCCTCCTCCGGCTCCACCGCCAACTTCGTTGTCACAGCTAGTGGTGGTTGTGCTGCCACAGTCGTCCCTGTACACCAAGATTCATCGCCCCGACGCCCATGAAAGGAAGGAGATCGTGGCAGAGTCGTGCTGCCCGGCGGAGGTGGTGAGCATGGTGATCGATGTCGACAGTGGCAGTGAAGATGACAATGACGACGGCTACGGTAATTGTGTCAGTAAAGGCAAAGGTGGTGGAGGACATGAAGAGAATAGGGGCGGAGACGTCTAGTGGAACCAAGAGAGCAACAACTGTTTCCTTTTGCCGCCGCGTGCAAGTAGAGCAGCAGCCACCGGGCACTCCGGCGACGACAACAAGCCGGAGGTGACAGCGGCGAGGTGGCAAGAGAAGGACCGTAAGTTCTGGGAGGTGTGCCTAGCCTCAGGCTACCCATGACCAGCTACAAGAGCTCACCAGCTACCAAGAGCGAGCAACAAATTCAATGGCGGCCATGCATGCATGTATGTGTATGTGTTCTTTTAATTGATTGATTTTGTTTCTTGATGCAACAACCATTTAGTGTTGGACAATGTTGCAATTAAGCTAGTAGCACAATTTATTACTCCATTCGTTCCGCGACTTTTCTCCCTATTGTACAGTCACAGAGATGGAAGCAATGGACACAATATGACATGCAAACAATGCTAAAGCGACGTGCGACCATATGCTAATGGCCAGAACACGCTAATATGCTTTTCTTCAGAAAGGAAAACTGCACATGCTCTGTACCAATTCTAGCTAACAATCTAGAGCCTAACTTATACCTAACAACATATTCACATAATCTAAGCCACTCAAGGAGTTGTACAACCAATGCAGCATGGGCGGAGCCAAGGGATACCCGTTATGCATGGCACCTCCAAAATTTAAAAACATTATGTATATACTTTTTTGCTATATGTTCTAATTAAAGTTAGGCTTCATTGCAATTTGATAATTCTCGAGGGAATTAATTCCATACCGTCTTTCAGGTTTTGTAGATAGCTTAACTCCTATTTTTTTCTCTGCCTATGTGACACCATGTAAATGGTATGAAAGCACTATATTTTATTTTTCGATTACAAGAAAGACTCACACATACACACCACTAACATACACGCGAGTGCGCTCTCTTAGCACAACCCTAGAAAGACACAGATCAAGATAAATCCGCAATCTTACAAAATTCCTACTGAAGCATTAGGATTTGAACCTAATAAGTTTAGGTCGTACATCCGTAACTCTACCACGCCCCCAAGAAGTGATTTCCGTGCTTTGTTTTATTTAGCTATTACGAACGTTATAGTTTCTAACTAAAAATCAAGTGTTCAATTCTTAATTTATTTCAACCATCGCAGCCATTACTCCGAGTGTAATGGTTCAAAACTAATATAGGGTTTCTTATACGAGATATTTTATTTACAAAATTTGAAGATATATGCGACATTAATAAGCCATATCAATATTATTGTACTAAGTACGGATATACTAAAAACCCTATGTGTTCTTTGAGTGGTAGAGTTTACGAACTGTCATGCGAGTTATATAGTATACTAATACAATCTATGAAATTTATTTGTAAATATAAGTATTTGTTATCATTGTGATGCCACAAAATTAAATTATTTTCATAATTAAATATGTAAAGTAGCCAATTAATTAGGATGAAAACCCAACTGATTATATAGTAACGTTAAAGTACCATGTGAATACAATATTCACAATGCATAGTTTACCTAGCGCTAACATTTTATTGCTCTATCCGTTCTTTTTAAGTAACATTTTTTATTTTTCACGGCTTACGAGATGTGACTTTAACCATTACTATTTGTAACTTTATCTTATTATATACTAATAAAATTGTAAGATCATAAAAATATTTTTAACAATAAATCTAGATAGTTTTAAATATATTAGTAGTCAAACTCTAGAAAGTTTAACAACATGAATTATAGGACGTCAGATAAAAAATTTGTGTTAGTGGCACAACGAGCCAACGATTGTAAGGAGGCGCACCAAGAGGTGCTCAATGGCCGCGATGAGGGCGTGCATCCAAAAAAGCGTGGTATGGTGATTGAAGACGCATCCTGAATCAATAATATGCTCTACCTGCATGCTTAATTACTTCTCAACAGGAACATCAGTAGATGGTTTATCATATAACATAGTAGACTCATCAAAAGTAATATCTCTTCTAATAACCACCTTTCTAGTTTTAGGATTTCATAATTTATATGCTTTTACACCAGTTTTATAACTAAGAAAAATGCACTTAACTGCTTTAAACTCTAATTTATCGTTGTTAATATGAGTATAAGTAGGACAATCAAATATTCTTAAATTTGAATAATTTGCTGAAGAGTCAGATCATACGTCAGTTGAAGTCTTCTTATCAATAGCCAAATTGGTGATCAGTTAATCAAATAACAAGTAGTGAAAGCGGTTTCAGCCCGATAACTCTTAGATAATCCAGAGTTTGATAACATGCAACATACCTTCTCCATGATGGTTCTATTCATACGTTCGGCCACACTATTTTGTTAAGGAGTGTGCTTGGAATGGTATAATGTCTCACAATACCTTCTGGCTTGTATAAATCTTTGAATTCTCTTGAACAAAACTTCTTGACATGTTTGTCAGTTTGTCTCTCAATCATAATCTTTCACTCCTTGAATTTCTTGAATACATCTGATTTGTGCTTGACGAAATATGCCCAAACTCTTCTTGAGTAATCATCAATAATGATCAACATGTATTTTGCACCTCCAAATGATGGTACACAAGATTATCTCCATAAATTGGAGTGAATATAATCCAATATGCCTTTTGTAGAGTGAGTGTAATACTAAGTTTCACCCTCTTTTGCATGCCAAAAATACAATGTTCATAAAACTTTAACTTGTCGATGCTTTGATCATCAAGAAATCATCTTTTGCATAATTCCATTATTCCGGCTTCACTCATATGCCCCAAACTCATATATCAAATATTAGTAGCATTAGGATCGAATGATTTATTTGAGATAACAGCAATATTACCTGAAATTGTAGTACCCTGTAGATGATATAAGTTGACAACCTTCATATCATCCTTCATCACAACAAAAGAACCTTTTGTGACCTTCAAAACTCTACCTCCTCCTGAATCTTGTACCCTTTAGCATCAAGAGTAATCAAAGAGATAAGATTTCTCTTCAAATTTGGAATATGATGAACATCCGACAAAGTTCTGATGGTGCCATCAAATATCTTAATCTAGATAGAACCAATGCCTGCAACCTTGCATGATGTATTATCACCCATCAATACAGATCCACTTGGTGTAGCTTTATAGGTAATGAACCATTTACGGTTCGAGCTCATGTGGAAAATACAGGCTGAATGAAGAATCCATTCATTGTCGGTTTTGCAATTACTAGTAAAGTTAACGAGAACATCTCTATTAGAACATTCTTTAGTGACAACAGTAGCTCTAAGTGTATCATATTGTTGACTCTTCTTAAAATTGTTATTCCACTTCTCCTTATTCTACAACTTCCAGCACTTGGATATGTCATGACCATCCTTCTTGCAATACCTGCATGACTTCCTATTTCTGAATTTAGATCTGCTTCTGTATCTACTTTTGCTTCTACCTCTTGAATTGCTGTTTGAACCCTTCTCTTGGATTTAGCCCTTTTAGAAATTCAATCACTCGTGTACGTTCAATCCAATTCTTAACAGTGGATATGTAGTTTGCATAAGGTAACTCAAGAGGATCGTAGTGATCTAGATCAGTCCACAATTGTTGTAGCTCAGCAACATACTCCATCACAGAGCTCTCCCCTGTCTCAAATCACTAACTTTTTCCTGTGTCTCAACCATCAACATTATATTTTCTTTTCTCAAGTATAGTTTTGACAAAGTTTTCCAACCTTAGCGTGTTTGGAATGGTTGCAATAGTTGTAGCAATAGTTGGTGACACCGAACTCAACAACCACGCCACCACCAATGTTTTGGTAGCACTCCAAGTTTGCCATTCTGTGTCCATCTTGTCCGCTAGCTCTGTTGATTCTCCTTTAACAAAACTCTCCAGTCCTTTCGTCCTTAGGATAAACAATACCCTCCGTGACCAACTCAAATAATTTCTCACACCCTCCGACTTAACATCATTTGGCATCAATTCTATCTTCTGCACCACTCAGTATGAGGAACAATTGCATTGCTTGAGGTTGATGTCCCACCTGTTTTCTCTGTGAGAAGCTGTGCCAACTTCTCAGGTACATGTTGTAGTCCTTGACTCTCTCCCATAGCTCACTCCCCTTCCTGTACTGCAACACTACCCCAGCCACAAAACGAAGACTAGCAAAGGCACAAACAACCAGCTTTTATCTAGAGAGGCCAAATAAGAATTTCTTCACTTGGTGGCATAATTGGGTATCTCGTAGACTTGGTGAATCCTCCAGATGTCAATATCGAAGGCGACATCAACAGTAGGCCTGCTGCAATGCAGATGCTAGCGGATTGATGTTGCACCACCAATGAAAGACCCCCTAAAGAACCAAATACCAATAGCAAATGGAAGGCCACCTCACCCAATATTTCCTCCTCATGCCAGCCAAGTGGCAATAACTGCGTTGTAGTCCAATAGTTAGGATAATTGCCTTCCAAGCAATAACCACTTCGGCAGATCCTCCTTCCTCTTCCTCTGAACTCGATCAAAGAACCTAATGGAACTCGAGGTCGACAAGTCCACGGCGCTGGCAGCAGCTCAGCTCAGATCAACTACCTCCTAGCCAGCCCCTCTTTCTCTCTCTCCGCCTGCTTCCTCTTTGGCCAAGCTGGCCAGGTCTCCTCCACCAGCGGCTACGGCTGCCTCTCCAAGGTCGCCTTCCTCCTGCCGTAGCACCTCCTCGCCAGCGATGGTAGCTTCTCCCGACGTCGGACTCCTTACTTCTCCTTCGCCTCAGCGCAGGCCCTCCCCTTGAGGCACACCTTGACAACCTCACAAAGAAACCACAGCCTAGGCGCAAGATGAGGCGCTAGTGACATGGGAGACAAAGTAGAAGGTGGGCGTCACTGAGATCGAGAGGCTGCGCACGGAGAACCATCGGGTTGCCTCGGGTACATGCACCGTCGCCTAGGGTTAGGGTGCTGATGAGGGCTCTAATACCATGTGGAATTTTTGTATTGTTCTTGTTACTCCTTCATTGAATGCTCAATACACCATTTACATACTCATGGCATGGGTCATATGGGCCAGTCTAAAGACCACACACCCAACAGACACAATACTAAGAAATACGCCTCATTGGTCTCTTACTAGCCAACAACTAAGAAAATTGAGGTGGTCGTTGGAAAAGAAAAAGGGGAAAAGAAAAGTTATTGTCTATATAGGGGTAAAGGCCCTAAATGGCTGCCCGGCTTGAATGATGAGGTGAGTTCTGTAACACCCCTGTTTTTGGGAACAAGGCCGTCGTACATCCTACAACAGCTCAGGAGTTCAGTTGCGGACAGAAGGAGTATCATGCCTGCTTATGAATATTTGAAAAGGGTTAATTTAATTAAAATAAGACCTAATGGTCAACTTTAACAGCTCTAAGGGCATCCAAGCCCAAAATTTAACTAACAATCAGAAGAACTGAAGAAAACTCCCACAGGAACACTTGAGTGCTCTCGTAACCCTATCACAAGATCGTGTAACATTCTCTCTTCCTTAGGTATCTGTTGTGGTGGAAATATAGTAAGATTGAGTACAACCAACAGTACTTAAAAAGTCCCTATAGCATAATACATTTATAGGGCTATCTTCTATATGCAAGGTTAATTCAAAGAATGGTTTTATGTTTCTTTTGCGTAAAGCCAGATTTTCAATATTATATTATATTAGATTACAAATCTATGACTTAGCCACTTTAACTGAAATAAAATAAATAAGTAAAATGCCCATAAGTATTTGATTATGTGGGAGCAACTCTTCTCACAGGTATTTCACATGTTCGGTCCATAGCCTCGACCCATGTCCTTTACCATACCCCTATACCAATAACTATTTTTTTGTGAAAACTACACGCTGTGGTATTTCAACACATTGCCCATAACTGGGGGCATGACTATTTGAATAGATTATTAACACTCTGCAAAGGTGTACAACTTTACCCATAAGATATGGTTATCTCATTATGTTAGCCATTACACACTTTCGTAGACGTGTGACTGAGTAATCATAACAAGGCCTTTACGATGCTTGTTTCGGTATTTTCTCCTGCTCCAGAGTTATTGACCCTTAGCGCTTAAGGGACTTTGTTATTAGCTTATTGTGAGTGCACTTTCACTCAGGGCAGAGACCTTTCGAGTCTCTCCTGGGCAATGATCCCTTTAGGTTCACCCCCAAATATATCCTTTCCCGGGCAATGACCCCGCATGTCACCCCCAACTGGCGCAGGAGATCATATCGAAGCAAAACAAATTAGTCGGCCAGGTCCGTCCCATACCAGACTTGTGGTTGTACGGTGGGTGTAGAAATGAGCGCATATGGATTTGGTCCTTAATCGACTTAGGCGAGACAAACCCCAACAATCCAGACCTCGGGTAGTACCTACACCGGTCTCAAGACAACCTCTCGCCTAGGTCTCCCATCATTTTATAAAAACTCCCTGTTTTCAATGGTAACCCATGTTACCACTACCTTTATCATGTTTCAAATTTCAGTTAGCAATGTTTGTGTCGTATGTACTATTATCTCTAAAGCATGTCTAAGCACAATCCTTATTTAGCAATATTACTATTGTGATAATCCTATAGTGACAAGAGTAAAGTAATGTCAAAAGGGATTTTAAGAGGTATTGTTGTATGGTGTAGTTAGGCAATCTATACACACAATAAAGGCAAGCATGCAATTGTATTTGAAATAAAAATATCACTTTTGAAAATTAGGCTCAACATGATCAATATAGGAACTTACCTCTCTTTTCGATAACTTTGGTCTTTTCTTGTAGGCTCTAAGTCTGCTTCAATTGCTCATGTAGTTTCTCTGTTGATCAACTCACTGGGTCCGAATACTAGCACGGAAGATGAATACAAATAAGTTTCTACTTTGCAGAATGCAAACTGGGAACAAAAGATAAATAATTGACCAAAAGACTGAAATAAAATGGGTGGTCAAGGCTTTGGTGGTGTGTGGTTTGGCAGATCGGTGTTGGCATTGGGTTACATGGGTTCGAGACGATCGAGACGGTCATATAGATATTCTTTGGGTTTCCACGAATGGTTGTAGTTACAAACAGTATTAGGTTTGGGGTCAGAACATCATTACAATAGTTTATAACTTTATTGGAGTCTAAAAATGGTGTAGATGGGCTTAAGACTGTCAAAAGGGTATATTTATAGTTTTAGGGTTTCGATAAATAGTAAGAGTTTGGATTGTGTCAGGTTTAGGGTTTGAAGCAATGTTTTAGTAGTTTTGGATTTTATCAGTGTCTGATATGGAAAACCGAAGCTGGGAAATAGGTAGATGGGTTTGAAACGATCGAAATGGATATATTTTGTATTTTTGGGTATGGATGAACAGTAACGGGTAAAACACTGTTCATTGTGGGTTTTTACTATTCATGTCGTGTTTGGGTACTGTTCCTAAAGGGTTTTTACTATTTTGCGGGTTGGCTGCTACAGTAGACCCGATATGAACAGTGTCGGCCCGACCCAACACTGTTCATCTTCCTCTTCTCCGCAGATACAGTAGCCGAAAATAGAGGAGGAAAAATTAGGGAATTCCGGGAGCTATAGGGTGTTGCGATTGAAACTGAAGGTATGGGCGTGTTCCTGGAGGTCGGGGGTGGCCAGAGCTTCGCCAGCGATGAGGTCTCTTTCCTACGGTTTTTAATGGCAGCGACGAGCTTTAAAGGTTAAGAGGACAAGAGCATTGGCGTTTAAGCATCCTTGGGGTTAGGGTAGGCTTAGGGAAGTGGTGGCTAGGGTCGGGGTGGCTCTGCAAGTCTGCCCATGATGAGGCCTCTTGGCCGGGCGGTGGTCATGGCTGTTGATGAGGATCAGGGCAAGGGAGGGTATGGCGCTGCTTTGACGGTGTTTAGGGGAACACAAGGAAGCTACGGTAAGAAGGAATCGAATTGAAATGGATGCAATCATGAGAATCAAGTTTTGGGATTACCTGCGGTTTTCAGGCGATCGCTGACGGTGTGGGGGTTGTCAGGGCAATTGGGGGTGGGTGGCTCACCTTGGCACTGCTCTGGTCCATCAAGAGGGGTCTGAGTTCTTTAGGCGCAGAGGGTGGTTTTGGTCACTTGGGAGGCGCCGTCTATTTTCAGCGCGAGGAGGCGCGGGAGGCTTCGACCAAGGCGGTGGGGCAGTCGGCAAGTTGGGTGGCACCTTGAGCATGACACTTCCTTGGGCGACGGGCTGAGATAGTCAAAAATTATGGCTTGGGGGAGATCGGCCGAGACAGGGGCAGGAGGCAGTGGCGAACTTCAGCCTGGAACTTCACCGTGAGTCAAGGGGGAGTTAAAGAGGGTGTCAGAGCTAGGAGGGCAAGGCATACAGGCTCTGACCTAGCTGCAAAGGCGTGCTAGTGGCGGACGAAGGACCAAGGAGGCGGCAGCACAAAACAGCAGCAACAACGGCGGTTTTTCAGACCGTGAACAGTGCCGACCAACTAGTTCCATCAGGTGGCAGCGGGAGGCGATGAGATTGGTGAGAAAGGCTGCCAATGGTTGAGATGAGTAGTGAATTATGCCAGGATTCAAGAGGGATCGAGAGCAAACGAGAATTCAAATCCCTTTTGAATTTTAGATTCGTTTCAAGTTCTTTCGAGACAAGCTGACAACGGTATGAGCTAGCCCAACTTCTTGATATTTTTATGAATATTTAGGTTGGTTGTATAAAACCTATAGTAGATATTTCTCATAAAACTATCACCATAGAACTCTCATGTATATAATCTTACAATAGAAAATTGATGATGGGAGTTATATCACACAATAAAAATGATATGTAAGGTAATTTCTTCGAACTGTGAGGGGCTGTTTGGATTCATGATACCCTCTACCAATCAAACATTGGTCACAACTAAGGTAACGTTCAGTTTGGCATTGACTTCTGACCTTTGTTACTATAGCCGACTTATTTTTTACTGTAACTGATTGGCGTATTTGGCATAATTAAATTTTAAAAATAGAAAAAAATGTTAGCCCATCATAGACAATGCAAAAGAATACGGGAAAAAAGAAAAGACGAAAAAGCCCAGAAAATCTAAAAAAATCAGAAAAAGATGAAATTATTGAATAGTGAAAAAAACAGAAACCAGAATTGCCAACTTGAGCATAGCCTTGATTACAGCCACAATCAAAATCTTTGATAGCAGACGAAACAATAGCCAAACTTTGGCATTGCCCACATGTCATTGGGAGAGAAGATGTTACCAAAATTTGGTCACCAATTTTGCCACCTATGTTGTTGACCAAAAACTTGTAATAATCTTGCCATAGACATAGGCATGCTAAAATTCAGTATCAAACAAAGTGTAGAAGGATATTACCATTTTAAAAAAAAGATTTGCTTTGTAAGTGAACCAAACAGCCACTGACCCTAAGTGACCAAGCTGGGTTTTGCAAATTTTGCTAGTTTTTATAAGCGCCGTTCTTTTTTACTTTTTTGTGACTCTTGGCTTCGGCTTCTAGAAGCTTCTCTAGAAGCCAAAATAAACGGGACGATTTCTCGCGAAGCTGCTTCTTTAAGTGACTTCTAAAGCACAAAATCATATACGTTATCTATATTAATATTTTTACTGTCTTAAAAAATATAGATAAAAATTATTAGCTGTAACTAAAACTTGTCCACTGCAACTCAAAAGAAGAGGAGATAGTCCTGCCAGGTATATTTGTAATTTCGAAACAATTGAAGCCCTTATTTGATCCCACGTGAATAAATAAAGTGCCAAGCCTCGTTCAGCCCTCCCCATCGCGAGAATTTGCCCTAGGGGTTTTGCTAGCCGCCGCCTCCCATCTCTGAATCTGTCCTGCACTCCCTCTCTCCCGCCGAAGCACGAAGATGACCGCACAGACCGCCGAGGAGCTCGCCGCCTGCATCGAGTAGCGTGTCGGAGGAGCAGAAAACAGAGGTGAGATTTAGACGAGATCCCTCTACCAACCAAACATTGGTCACGACGGTAGCGCTCAGTTTGGCGTTGACTTATGACTTTTTTTACTGTAGCTGGTTTATTTTTTACTGTAACTGAGTTAACTTATTTAGCATAATTAAATTTTTAAAAATAGAAAAAAAAACATGCTAGCCCATCACGGACAATGCAAAGGAATACGAGGAAAAAAGAAAAGACAAAAAAGCCCAGAAAATATAAAAAAGAAAAAAGACAAAATTATTGAATAGTGAAAAAAAACCAAAAAACTGAAGTAGAAGTTGGCTTTAAGCCAACTTGAGTATGGCCCAAGCCATAATCAAAATCTTTGATAGCAGACGAAACAATTGCCAAACTTTGGCATTGCCCACATGTCATTGGGAAAGAAGATGTTACCAAAATTTGGTCACCAATTTTGCCACCTCTGTTGTTGACCAAAAACTTGTAATAATCTTGCCATAGACATAGGCATGCTAAAATTCAGCATCAAACAAAGTGTAGAAGGATATTACCATTTTTTTAAAAGATTTGCTTTGTAAGTGAACCAAACAGCCACCGACCCTAAGTGACAAAGTTGGGTTTTGCAAATTTTGCTGGTTTTTATAAGTGCCGTTCTTTTTTACTTTTTTATGACTCTTGGCTTCGACTTCTAGAAGCTTCTCTAGAAGCCAAAATAAACAGGACGACTTCTCATGAAGCTGCTTCTTTAAGTGACTTCTAAAGCACAAAATCATATACGTTATCTAAAGCAAGTGAACCAAACATTCACCGACCCTAAGTGACAAAGTTGGGTTTTGCAAATTTTGCTGGTTTTTATAAGTGCCGTTCTTTTTTACTTTTTTTGTGACTCTTGGCTTCGGCTTCTAGAAGCTTCTCTAGAAGCCAAAATAAACGAGACGACTTCTCATAAAGCTGCTTCTTTAAGTGACTTCTAAAGCACAAAATTATATACGTTATCTATATTAATATTTTTACTATCTTAAAAAATATAGATAAAAATTATTAGCTGTGACTAAAACTTGTCCACTGCAACTCAAAAGGAGATAGTCCTGCCGGGTATATTTGTAATTTCGAAACAATTGAGGCCCTCATTCGATCCCACGTGAATAAATAAAGTGCCAAGCCTCGTTCGGCCCTCCCCATCGCGAGAATCTGCCCTAGGGTTTTTGCTAGCCGCCGCCTCCCGTCTCTGACTCTGTCCTGCACTCCCTCTCTCCCGCCGAAGCACGAAGATGACCGCACAGACCGCCGAGGAGCTCGCCGCCCAGATCGAGCAGCAGAAGCTGGAGGAGCAGAAAACAGAGGTGAAATTTAGACGAGATCCCTTGCTCCCTCCCCTCCCGCATGGTGCCAATCGCCGTTAGAATCGGTGATTGAGTTGTTTAGAGATAAAGTGTCCACGAAACGTCGGTTTCTTGCTAGTTGCAGATCCCTGCGATTAACTAGATTGGTCTTTTAGATGGTTCTAGTCTGATCATGGAAGGTTAGCTTTTAGAGTGTTATGGGTAGGTAGAAAATTAGAAATGGTTGGTGTTGTTAATCTTGATCTTGTCGTGTGATTCTTTATGCTGTTGTTTATTTACACGAGTATGCGTGATTCCCTTTTTAATCTCGTTTGTCGTATGATTTTTTACTGTCTTTCACGATACCATGGTGTTTTAGTTGTTGTGGTTTGGGTAACATCTGAAGAGCTGCTTTTGTGAATGTCCGGAGCAGGCAGAGGAGGTTGTGGTTGAGGATGATGAAGACGACGATGAGGACGATGACGATGACGACAAGGATGACGACGACGTGGAGGGTAAGTTGCTGCGATCACTGATATCTTAGATTCACGTTTCTTAAGGTTCTATAAGAAAGATGATGTGAACATGTGAAATTAATGACGGGAGGAGATTCGATTAGGTTATGGCTGTATTCGTGTTTATTGGATTATATAATTTGTTGATGGATGGGTTGTATTTGTGGTTGCCTAGGTCTTATCAATTGAATTGGTCGTTTGTTGTATAAATGAATGTTTACGAGTTCGCTAATGTTCACTGAGAATCATTGAGGTATTCTCTATTTCTCTTTGGATCCATGAAGATTGATACATTTGGTCATTTGGGTTTATAAGATCTTGTAAAGTCATAAGCCTCATGATCTATTTGACTGAGGTGGAATTTAGCCATAGTATTGTGCCATGAAAGCTATTGAAAGCTCTTCTGTGCTGGTTTAGAACAAACAAATGAGAGGTTTAGGTTGAAATCAAGTTGATGGTGGACATATCTTACTGTTTCTGATGCATTTAGTTATTGCTGATGGTTGTATGTGCATAAATTTTAGCACACTTTTAATCTGTAATTAACATTTGTACATCAAGTCTGGAATATATTTTTGGAGAGTTTGACAATTATGCTTAGCTAACCATGTTTTGTTGGCAGTAAATATATTGTCTTCCAATTGATTGTTGTTTGTTGTAAAAAGTTACATGTTTGCACTTGGGCATCGTGTATGTTTTATTTGGAGTAAACTACATGCTAACTATACATAGCTACAAAATTATTGCCTTGGGACCTTCCATTTGTTAAGAATCAGTCCAGAACATTATACTGGTTCTGGTTCTCTTTCACTTAGAAGCTGCAGGTTGGATTGTTCTCCATTTACTTTCTATAACTATTAGTCTATTAACACCTGATCAGTATCAGTCTCCTTGTATAATTTTTTCCAGGACAAGAAGGTGATGCCAGTGGCAAATCAAAGCAAAGCAGGAGCGAGAAGAAGAGCCGCAAGGCAATGCTGAAGCTTGGCATGAAGCCCATCACTGGTGTCAGCCGTGTCACTGTGAAGAAAAGCAAGAATGTGAGTTACTACAGACAATTGTTTAGATAACTTGGTCTGTTTCTTGTTATTCGACTAACAAGACTGTTTTCCAGATGTTGTTTGTCATCTCAAAGCCAGATGTCTTCAAGAGCCCAAATTCAGACACCTATGTCATTTTCGGCGAGGCCAAGATAGAGGATCTGAGCTCCCAGCTGCAGACCCAGGCTGCTGAACAATTCAAGGCTCCTGACTTGAGCCAGATGATCTCAAAGCCTGAGCCATCAGGCTTGGGCCAGGACGAGGAGGAGGTTGTTGACGAGACTGGAGTCGAGCCGAAGGACATTGAGCTGGTGATGACTCAGGCGAGCGTTTCGAGGTCCAAGGCTGTCAAGGCTCTCAAGGCTGCCGAGGGAGACATCGTCACTGCCATTATGGAGCTGACAACTTAGAGTGCCGGAATTTTTGTCGTAGTTGAACCTTTTCTCTTTATGAACGTTATGCAGCTTGAGCGTCATCTGTGGACCATATGCTTATCAGATAAGTTTATCATGTTTGCTTCTTCTGTTAAGGTCATTCTAACATGTTGGGTGCTGCTTGCAGCTACAATTTTTGTAGTTTATGCTGTGTTCTCTAGCACTGAAATTTCACTCATGCCACAGTTTTCTTCCATGGTTCTTGCTCGTCTTTATTCGTGGGATAATACCGCAGGAGATCACCTAAACTTAAATATTCTCTGTTTATTGCAAGAGTAATTCTTACAACTCCAGGATTTTGCTGTATGCCTATACCCCTGTTGCTCTTTGTCGTGCTTGTCCCCACACATGATGTAGCACTGCCAAGATTTACACCAGTTAAGATGGAACATTTCCTCGATTTTTTGGGAGGACAGTTAAAAATGAAACTTGTTTACTGTTAAGTGAGAGTGAGAAGCACTAAGCACCAAGGGGCTGGTTGGACGCGCTTAGAGCACGAGGTAGCAGGAATACAGGTCCTTTTGGTAAGAACAATTATTCTACAGTATATGTTCGGTTTACTGGGAACAGTCATTCCACAACGTCCATCGATAAAATTAGTAGTGTGATTGCTATGCTCTTTCAAGTGGAGCGTTCAATCTGGAGTGGGTACTTTTTGACTTATGATTTGGTTTTTTAAGTAACTAACTTTTAAATGGAACGTTTTTTAAGATAGAGTCTTAAATTGATTATAGTAGATATTATCTTAGCTTTATCTATATATCAAAATCACACACGAATGTCTCTCTCGTGATCAATCTAAAAGAATCCAGTCAGACTTCAGAATTTTAAATCAAAAGTCTAAATCACAATCTAAAAGAATCCACCCTTGATGATAGGCATAGCTTTTGTCCACTTCATTTATTCTCAATTATCTTTTATTTTTGGGAGGTTTCTCTACGGGTTTTGCAGTTTCTATATGTGAGCGCGCTTGTGTGCTTGGACTTAAATTATGAAACAATGGTAGTAAGTAATTAGGTTATTATGATACGAAGGAAACTAGCAGGTGGTTTGTGTATTTGCATGGCTAGATTTATTATATATTGTTCACATGTTCAATATTAGTATTGTTGGTGTTAGTTGTTTGATTTCCTCTAATTATAAGTCAATTTTACTTACCGATTCTTCTTTTTTGCTCCGACCTTCGATAACAATAGCATATTAATTTGTAGTAAAAAGAAAAAATCTCATTTCCTACATACATGAAAAAAGTTGAAGTAAACATAAGCACCGTAAACTCTTTACCCAAGGTTGAGATATTTTTAATTAGTCATCATATCTTGAAGCGGGTAAGAATAAAGCAACTTGATCTATGCAGTGTTGTAGCTAGCACGTTAAGTATCCTGTCTAGGGAGTACGTTCCTAAGAATGAAACTCAAAGGAATAGACAGGTCTTAGCTGCTAGCTATTTTAGTGCAATATTTTACCACATAGTTATCTTTTACTTCTCTCTAACGTTACTTAATGCTGATCGTTGCCACATCAAATATGCATACATATGCAATCGTCGTTGATTCCTACTGGGGCCACCCATCACGCTTTCTCTGATAGCCCCAAGTGTATTTCCTACGGTCGCACCATCTCTATTAGAAGCACTTTGCACCTCTTCTTTTGTACACTCGTGCTTCTATTCGTACAGATGCATGAAATTATATACATATGCATGATGTTATACATATTCGACATCCTTTTCTCATATGTTGATTGTTCCTCTTCTTCAATGTTGACCAAGTCAACGCTGTGGTTTTCTTACTAACCGTGGTGACCTTCCATCTTTACTAACGCTAGCATGTCTTCTTTAGTCGTTATCTAACAATAAAGAGAATGTTCTCACTATCGCCAGTGACGTCATAGCTATCACCAGCAATAGCATGCTCCTAGCTACCTGATGGCTCCATATCATCCATAGATCGTCTTTAATGCAAAGATTCATCTACTCTTTGATAGGAATTCCCCTATCATTGAGCTTTTTTGGTTACTGATTTCTTCATCAACATTGACTCACCACTCGTTGTAGGTTTGTAGCAACCCTTCGCTCATTCGACTTTAGCATTTCTCTTCAATGGCTCCAACCAATAGCACGACGTTGTCATCATGGAATGTCTAAGATAAGTAGCACAACTCCGCTGCCACGCATCGGCTCTTCGCTTCCCAGTGGATTTATGTCTTATTGTAGGATAGATCGACGCCATTGCACTCTTTCGGAGTCTCCTCCGACAACATTTGTGACATTATCGCTATAACTTTTATTCTCATTCAAAATTCCAGTTATTTTTTATTGGAGTTCGTATACAAATCAAATTGCTAAATTTATTAAATTTATTCTAAATTACAATTATTTAGGGATTTTACTTTTTAATTCTTATCAAAATTAAATTAAATTGAATTTTAGTTATTTTTGGATGAAATTCATATACAAATCCAACTACTAATTTTTGTTTAATTTTTATTGTGAATTATATTTATTTAGGGATTTTACTTAGGAATTTATATAGAAATCAAATTTCTAATTTTATTTTTTATTCTAAATTCAATTATTTTTTGTTGGAATTCGTTTACAAATCCAATTACTAATATTTATTTAGCTTTTATTTTAAATTATATTTATTTAAAAATTTTAGTTAGGAATTCGTATGAAAATCAAATTGAATTACTAATTTTATTCTATTTATTCCAATTTTCAGGTTTTTTTTGTTGTAATTCATTTAAAAATCCAATTGCTATTTTTATATTAATTTTATTTGGAATTATATTTATTTAGAAATTCGTACAGAAAGCAAATTGTTTTTATTATTTCATTTTTATTTTGGAATTTAGTTATTTATATATTGTAGTTGACAAGGATTCTTTCTTTTAATCTAAACTGTTATAAGTTTTTTTGATAGGAATCTAGATCATTTTAATATGAACTCGTCATAATCGATGGTGTAGATTTTTCTCTTTTTTTCGTCGATTAGCGTAGGAATTTCTACCTCTCGAGAACTAACGCAGTGACTTCTTTTTATGTTGCTTTAATGATGTAATAATAGATACATCAACTGAAATTCATCTGAAATCCGTTTGGTAGACAGACAGCATCATAATATTTGTATGGGAGGCTGCCATAGCTGATAGGATTTGAGCCGTCGCCGTCCATTCAACACTTGCCCAAAAAAAAAAAAAACTGGTGGCAGGAACAAGCTGCAAATGACAAAGTACAGCCGACAGGAATTCCAATCCAGAGATGCCTGTGTCATGTGGCTAACGACGAAGGGAATAATAATACACGCCGTCGTAGTCACCACGGTCCCTTCGGTAACAACAAAGGGCGAGGTTTCATAGCAATTCCAGTGACAAGGACTTGGCTGAAACCAACATTGATCAGGACAAACACCACCATCAATTCATCATCGTCAAGCGCGTGCACACACAAAAAGAAAAGAGGACCACCGTCATCTTCGCCTCCCCATGAATTCAAAGCAGACTTTTACATCACTCACCAGCACAGTCGCAAAAGACCACTAGCGATAAGGTCTGCAAAACTATCAAGAGAAGACTAGTAATCTAGCACAGCAGCATGTGGAATAATAGGATGGCAGGTGGAAGGTACTTGAGCCGTTCGTTTTGGTTGTCTTCTAATTTCTACTTAAAAAAGCTAAAGTCAATACAAACACACTTAACTTTTATAAACTGCTACTACCAAATCCTACTATTCATCAACCACTAATATAAGTCATGTTGTAACGCACTATCTATTTTATTATGTCGCAATTTCGTGAGTCATATGGTGGTTCGAATGTCGTAGTGTCTTTCGTTGCACTGTTATTTGCATTATTCCTTACATAATACACTCAACAAAAATCCAAAAGCCATAAGTTAATACGAACGTCCTCGTTTCTATAAGTTGTTTCTATCAGCTATTACTATTTATCAGCCAAAATCAAAGACCATCAATAAAATCCAATACAAACACGTCGATCAGACCCTCAACTACATCAGTTACAATTTTTGAGTCCTTGCCTCATTTTCAGTTGCCCATCTGATGAGCATCTAGCATTCAAGCCACTCGCCCCACAGAAGGCCAGGCAGGCTTTCCCGGGTATTTGGCATGCCACAGTACCTACCTTGTCGTTTCGGATAACCACCAATGTTTAGCACACATTAAAAAGGATCATCCACATTAATCAAGCAAACAAGGGAATGAATCCTAGATAAGTTTTCACATGAGGCATGCAACGCAGATGCAGCGATAGGCTAATGGAGTCAGAAGGGTATAGTTTACCATGACCTATGGGCAATTCTAATTAGTTTTAAGAGAAAACCCATGGTGCAGCACTAGTTTGGCAAATCAATTGATACGATTAGTCAATGCACTGCAAGAACCAATAACGTGCCATTGAAAAACAATGCAACTACGAGAGGGCGTTGGTATGTAGAAGGTATCCATGGTACAGCGCAAGTGGTATGCATACACAGAGAAGCCAAGGACAGCAGCGAGCAGGTAATCACCAGATCTGGGGCACAATGAAATCGAGTTCAAGAGAACCAAAAACTAGAGAATTTTCAACTCAATTCATCATGTCTATAGATTTGCAGTTTTTTTTAATATCATCACAGTTGGAAACTAGCAAATTAACATGCCAAATGTTTCCAATTAGACATTCTCTGAAAAACCAATTAGTTGGTACTCAGTACAAGTAAAAAAAAGAAACAAAATATCTTGTAAACCTAGTATGCGGGAAGAGGATGAACAATAAAACATGCCAATTCAACCTTACAAAAATAAAGAGCAAACAAATTTTCTAGCCTAGATATGCTAGCATTGACAAGTGATGACATAAACAAAAGGTCCAATTTTATCTTGTATCAAGCCAATAACTTCAAACACCTCCTAACATAAACTACTTATCTAAATGAAAGGTAATGTAGACTGGCTTTAGCCTTTAGTATTGTTCAATCATACTTGTTACCATGGATCCTTCAAATGTCATGATGCGACAAGAAACAAAATAAAACTAAGCAACAATGTATTCAATTGCCAGATATATATATACTGCGGTGGT
The DNA here is from genome assembly GCA_036346265.1 of Melocanna baccifera. Taxonomy (NCBI): domain Eukaryota; kingdom Viridiplantae; phylum Streptophyta; class Magnoliopsida; order Poales; family Poaceae; genus Melocanna; species Melocanna baccifera. The sequence goes on from CM070693.1 coordinate 16,380,390, forward strand.
ACCAAAGTAGTTGATACACCATGAAGCAAATAACAACCGTTATCCCTTGTCCAAAAAAGTGTCAAATTGACATTAGCCTTTTAGTTGTATGCAAACGCAAAAGCAAACAAAATCCAGTTGCTATGAAATTATAGCAAGATAGAAGGATATACTTGCAAGGAAAACCGTTCTGTAACGATCATAACAAGCCATACAATACAGATTTGAGTAATAAGATGCCATGCACAAAGCCCATTTGATCAGCATCTTCGCTAAAACAGTATCGTGAACTCCAGCCAGATTACCAGACTAATCTAACGAGAACTAGAGCCAGAACTTGATGAGCGGAAAGGCCATAGGAACGAGAATGGGTTCCTTCTCCTCTGACGCCCATTGGCTCTCCCACTCCCACTGCCACTGCTACTTGAACTACTTGAACTTTGACTTTGGTTTGTTGATCTTGACCATGAGCAGCTAGCACCAGGAGAGCCCTGTGGTGGCAGCTCATATCGGCAAACAGGGCAGGAATTATGTTGTTCTAGCCAAGGAACTATGCAATCAGTGTGGTACAAATGGTTGCATGGCATCTCTCTTGCCTCTGACCCCAGATCGAATTTGTCCTTGCAAACAGGGCAATGCGAGTCTCCACTGAGATGCCTCTGTGTGATCTTAACTGTAGGCATAGCATCAATCGAGGACTGAGCGGCAGGTGGTGGTCCTTGACGATCATTCTGAGCCAATTGATCAATCAGATCATCCAATCCAGGTCCAACGAAGTAGTCTGCTATGTTTGCCCTCCGCATGCCAACACCACGGCGTCCATTAATGAACACATCGAAACCATTTTCTTCTGAGAGATGACCAGGGAGCTGGCCACGGAAGAGCAACCATGGCCCTGAGCCAAACTCCATCTCCAGATCAGAAAATATGCTTGGCCTTCCTCTCACATCAACCTCACGATTCATCCCCATCATACCATGTCGCATCACGGCAGAGATTGCCTCCATGATCCCAAGCCTCGGGTCGCGATGGAAATCAGGATCCATCGCAACGAAGTGACTCATGAGAGCATCCATGTCATCCATCTCAACCACGAACCCAGAACCACAGTAAGGACACTCCATCCCCCGGCCACAAGGCCTCACCCGCTGTGTACATTGGTAGCACCAGTATGATTGCCTACCTCCCGACATTTCTTCCAATCAAATGCACTGCCTCACCGAAGCCAAGAGGTGAGGTGGATCTCCTCCGCACTGCAAAAATTGACATGATCTCCAAGATCTCAGGACAAAGCTCTACTGGCAACGGACATAAGCATATTAAATTTCCAACGCAACGACTGGGTACATGAACTCCCACAGTAGTTCCAAATTCAATATAGATAAGTCAAAAGGACACAAAGATCCCACCTTACAGTCCAAGATCAGTCCAAAGAACTGAACAGGATGCTCAAGGATTTCTAGTTCATCAGCTAACATAGTTATACGTAATACGCTAAGGACAAAACTATTTTCCATTGTTTCAACAAAGATACACAAATACTTCGCATGACATTTCTAGTTAATCCTCGTTACCTAGGACAGCCTGAAAGTGGGAAATTTCCACGATCCAAATTATTTAATTTTGCCATTTCAGATACGAATTATTGAACACGAAATTTCTTTCTCCTCCCTCTCGTTTCCCTACTTTCTTTCTCCCACGAATTACAGATGAAAAGGGAGGAGAACCGGATAAATTCATTTCACATGTAAGTAGATCTTTTTAAAAAAAGACATGGTTCTAGACTATTTCACACGATTTGTTCCTAAATAGCAGATGCAGACACAACATCAAATTAGATCAATCACACACATACTGCAGCCAGTTAAAATCAAATAACTGGCTAAAATTCAAGAACTAACCACTCGCCATAGATCAGTTGAGACCAAAACAGACACCTTTTCCCCAAGATTCACTCAACTTTTTTCCCTAAAAAATAAAATTGATTGCAGATAGCTCCCACAATTATGCGACACAACACGCATAACACACTTAATAACACACAGACTAATAATTTCAGATGGCTCGATTGCGATACCAGAGGGGTAGGAGCGGAGGAAGCGAAGAACACCACCACGAACCGGAGCGAATAATGGAACAGAAGGGGGAATGGATCCAGAGACCGGGGTTTATACCCGCTTGACCCCGCTGGGCCCACCCACCTCCTCAGCGACGCCCTCGCCGTCCCCCTCTGTGTCCCCACCGGGCAGTGGCGGCCCCACCGGTGGGCCCGGCGGTATAGCATTGATTCACGGTGCCTGAGCCCGGGGGCCGCGCGTCCCTCGCTTTCCGTGAGATGCTTCCCCTCCCCGGTGACCCTATCGTGTACTGGGCGTTCGACCGACATATAGGCCCGAGAGTACGTGGGGACGTGTGTCAGTGTGAAGGGAGGTTTTTTGCGTGTGGGGGCATGCTGGGGATTTTTAAATGTTCCGAGCCACGCGATACGAGGCTGGATCGGCCGTCCGTGGGAGGAACAGACGGCCAGATGGGGAGGTCCCGTCACGTGGTACCGCGTCAAGGTGTCGGGGTGGTGGACTGGCGCGTTGTTATGATAAGGTTTAAAGGTGCTAATAATAATGCTACACGACGCGTTCAAAAGCAGTGTTAGAGCATGTACAACAGTTTAGACGGCTGTTATCTGTATATATATACATATCATATATAAATAACAAAAAAATAACTTATACAATGGGTTGTCTATTTAGTTGTCTGCAATCTCATCAAAAAAAGACAACAAAAAAGACAGCTTGTAAAAAAGACGGCTCGTACAACGCTCCCAACGCCGTCTCTTCGCCTAGGAGCACGAGCCCAGGCCGTCTCTTCGCAAAAGGACGGTTTGTGTCTCTCCCTTCCTTAATTACAGTCCACATCAGATGATTTTGCTATGTTGGTATGATAAAGATAGTAGTTGTCTGTGGGTTGTACATGCCCTTAGGGTCTACAAATTCAGCAAAGTGTATTTTATAGCGATTTAATTTATATCGATCAAAATTATATGAGTTTCTGTTACTTTATACTCTTTTTATTAATAATTTTAAAACTATATGCCATAGCCATAAACCGAAGTTTAAAAAAATAGACCTATTATCACAAGGCTATTCAGTCGCTTACATGTGGGGTCTCTCTAATATGTTGTGTCTCTTGCTCGGAAGCCGGGCGTCAAGGTGAGTGAGGAGATTATAAGGTTACGGTCATTAGGTAGCGTTCAGTTTGGCGTTGGTTTACGGTTTTTTTACTGTAGTTAGGTTGGCTTATTTGACATAATTAAATTTTAAAAAAATAAAAATAGAAAAAACATGTTAGCTCATCACGGACAAGTGCAAAGGAATACGGGGGAAAAAGAAAAGGCAAAAAAGCCCAAAACATCTAAAAACCCTAGAAAAAGATAAAATTACTGAATAGTAAAAAAAATAGAAACCAAAAGCAGAAACTGGGTTTAAGTTGTTTTGAATGGTACCTTAGAATCTTTCATCATCTAGACTGATCGTGTACAGCATATGGCATGCACACTTACATATGTTTAGAGGCGCTTAGTTCAGCTTAAATAAATTAGCTAACTTATTTTACATTATAGCTAGCTTATTTTTTACTGTAAAAAAGGTTATACTATTTCGGACAATACAAACGAACACGGAAAAAAGAATCGGTAAAAAAGCTAAAAAAGCAAAAGAAAAAAGAAAAATATGAAATTTAGAAATAATAAATTAGAAGTCAGAAATTAAAGTCGAAATGAGCGAGGCCTAGTGTGCACTCGTTAGTCCTGACCTTTTGGGTTTTAGGCGTTAAATTGATCCAAAAAATCCAAAGGGTTGAAGAAAACAAAGATAGGTCCAAGGCGTGAATAATAAACGCAATCACGCAAAGTGATAGGCAGCACCACACAACAACAATTATTTTACGATTCTCATTTTATACTTCTTTTTTAACACAAATAGCCGGAGAACTACTTTTGTTCGCTGGTAGAAGGGAGTCCATAAAAAACAACCTTAATGGGCGAGAACAACTCTTATACACCGACAAGAGTATTATCTTGTTGAAGTATATTGCCCAAAAGTTTTTCATCAGCTTAGTTTTTTAGGTTGATTGTGTATAAAACGCAATATGATATTAAAGTCTAGAGATTATGAGCTCAACACCCGGCTAGCACAATATTTAACACAAACACCTAATTCATTTTATACTTCCCAACAAAGTTTCAGTTTGTAAAAAAAAAAAAGAGGCTTTCCTGTTATGTCAAATTAACCTCAAATGCAGAGTATGCAAGTGTATTGTTCTCGAATTGTTCATGCGCAAACACATAGACGTAGAGTAAATTAAGGCACCGTTTAAAATGGTTTAAAACTAGTTTCTGCTTCTGGTTTCGGCTTTTTTCACTATTCAGTAATTTCATCTTTTTCTGGGTTTTTTAATTTTTTGGAATTTTTTTATTTTCTTATTTTCGTATTCCTTTGTATTGTCCATGGTGGTTTAACATGTTTTTTCTATTTTTATATTTTTTAAATTTAATTATACTAAATAAACCAACTCAATTATAGTAAAAAATAAGTCAGCTATAGTAAAAAAGACATAAACCAATGACAAGCTGAGTGTTACCTAAGTTGACCTTGGCCAACACATGAATAAATAGCATAGGTACAGATCAAAGTTCAGCATAGTACAGATCGAAGCGGTCAAGGCCTTATAGTATCTGGAATCATGATTTTGAAAGCACCCTCCCACAAAATCCAATTACATGAACCTGATCCTACCAACACGAAAACATCCTACCTAGGATCACAGTATCGACAACATTGATAAAAACATATTGAAGACACCACTTAGGCAGAGATCAATTGTGTCCCTGGAAAAACACCAATAACCTCTTTTTTTACTGTGCATGTAAACTATCTTATGGCAATTTGTACAAACTTTTCGACAGATAGGTGCAAAACTATTAGCTTGAGTCTAGGGAGTTAGTACAAAGCTCCATACCAAGTTTCAATCATGTTGTTTTCAAATATAAGAAGCAACTAAGTATCCCAAAAGAGAAAAAAAAAAGTTAGACTGCAATTAAGGCCAAACACTGAACTGCCATCTTAACAATGATTTTCTGTCACAAGTCTAAGGATATGTACAATAATATAGATAATTATTGTCTATAATATCTTTTATGTCATCTATAGATAGCACTAAAGACAGCTTCTACAATAAGTTATTTTTTTATATATCTGTATAATAGTTTCTCTTATGTTACAGTTAACCATTATATAAAAAATAATCTAATATTCTACTATTCCTCTCTCTTTTCTATATCATCTTTTATCTTATATAACAAGACCCATCATTCTATGTACTCTAATCCAGTGGAGTAAACACTCACTCCATTAGCCTCGAGACCTCGTCCATTTCCAGTTCCACGCTTCCGCAAGTTAACAAATTACCAAACTGCCCCGGATCAGAGCTCCAGATCGAAGCCATGGACCGCCGCGACGTGGCGAGAAACAATGGATTATCTTTTGCATTTACTGGATTCTCCAGAGCATCCCTTTGATATAGTTCATGATTTCATCTTTGATAGGACAAGGTCTGTGAGACAAGGTTTTAGTATGCAGAACATAGTGAATGATCAAGCAATTCAAATATATGAGGATGTGGTACATTCCCATCTTGTGAATTCCTTTTCTCACGTCAATCATGTTTTCATCTTATTGTATGCACCTCTGAATTTTATGATCTTCAATTGCATGGTTCTTTGGGTTGAAATTTAAATTATATAACAGCAGATTTTGAATAGAGTTTAGATTGATGTTCCTGGAATCTAACTTTGGTGCCGTAAGTGGAACTTGCTTTTGCTTCATATACTCATGTTTTAACTTAATTTTGATTTTGGTATTCTACGGAACACCTTTCCTTTCCTTTTCTTTTGAAGAAACTGTTGCAGCCTTTTTGAGTAATTTTGAGGCCAAATGATCACACTTTCTTATGGAAATCATATCAGGTGGAGTAATACTTGGCATGCTGAAATGGTTGTTTAGATTCTCTTTCTTTTCCAAATTTGTTTGGGTGAAATCATGTTTCCTTTTCAAATATAGTTAGATTAGTTCTGTCAGGCCTTTTCTACTTGCCATCCCATTAGGTGGTCTTCTTTTCTTTCGATGCTGTTATCTTTTGTTGTGCTCGGCATCATTTTTTTCAGCTGGAGGAATAAAGTTGCTTCAAGTGTAAGCATATTAAGATTATTGCTCTTTCACAGTTTTATTTAACTCCTGCCTACTTCTGCAGATAAAGTTTCATATTCTGTCCCATCAAAGACTTGCTAAGTCTTGCCAGGATTCTGATGCATCTTCCTTGTGTTACCTAAACATGGAGCAGCTGATGAAATGCCTTCTCTCTCTCTCTGATATGTTTCATACAATTCATAAGAGCAATTCCCACAGCAATAAAGAGGCTGAATACTATTCCTTCTATATATGTACTTTTACATTTGGGCTGCAAGATACCCAAAATGGTATGTTCTTCGTTCTTATTGCCTTCTAAATAATCTAATGCTATCCACGTGTTCTCAATGCTTTATGCTTTGCCTTGCTCCAGCTAGTAAATACGTAGCCTAATTTTCTATTTATCTTCAGGTAGATTCACTCTCTTTGTGGTATGGTCAATTAACTGCTGCAATTATACCGTCAAAGTGTTAGACCATGTGGTTAGGTCTAGACTAAATGATGAATAATTGACAACGTTGGTTATGATTTTTCTTATGGTGTGTTGCGTGTGCGGATTGACGTTCGCGTGTTCGGATTGTCGTTTGTTGCATAATACGCTCGTGTGAGGTATTGTGCGGATTGACTTGAGTCAAGTCGTGGACTTGTGCTCGTATGAGGTTGTTTGTTTATTCATGCGTAGGTGTTGCTTGAGGCGGAACGTCGTCGATGACGGGACTGAAACTAGGTTCGGGTGGAACTGAGGTTTCAGGACTAAGTTCAGAGAGGAACTGAGGTCCTATCGGTCAAGGATGTCACGCGGGATGTTCAGGCCAGAGAACAATGCGCGTGGAGATGATACGTGGAGAAGATACAGGAGGTGCGGTCCTGGAGGCTTCGACATGTGCAAGGCTGAAAAAATCAGAAGTGAAAAACCCGTGTTAGGAAGGGTTTCGGATCCTTTGAAAAGTAGTGGGCCAAAAAGCCTTATTGAGGCAAAGAGGCCTAGAATGAGTTGTATTAGGGTTGAGAGCTGTGATTTTTAGAAATCGAGTCGGAGGAGGCGTTGTTCCGTAGGAGTCCGTGAGGACTATTAAAGGCATGAAGTGCTTGCGGCTGTTTGAAAAAAGCTGCAGCCTTTGAATAGAAGAAAAAGGGGTTGACGGCGGTTTTGGTTTTCGCCGTGACCTTTTAGATAAGATGTGTGCACGGCTGTTTCTTTTTGGTTCGGCCTAGTTCTTGCCGCGAGCAACAAAACGAGAGGGCGTAGAAAAAGAATCAAAGCGGCAGGCGAGAACAGACGAAGCAGTGCGGCCAGAAAGAAAAAGAAGTGCAGCAGTTTGGTTTCGGTTGTGCCGTGATCTTCGGAAAGAAACACACAGGGGGCTGCACAACCATCGCTTAGGAGGAACAGAGCGTGGCGGCGCGTTGTGGACTCAGCACGGAAGAAAAGAAGACGCAGAGCAAAACAGAGCATGGCGGCGCGTGAAGATTGAGAAAGAAGGCGGCGGCTCGTTCCGAGAACAAAAAGAAAAGAAGCAGAACGGAGCGGCCAGTGCGGCACTGTTCGGCGAGGAGGAGCTGCGGGGTGTCAGCGGGGTGCGCTTGGGCGACAACCTCGTCGACGTGACGAGCGGCTGCTCCAGTGCCCGCTAGAGCGACACCGTCGGCCGCCTCCACGTCGTTGCGTCCGGCGAGATCGAGGTCTGCTGCACGTCTGGATGTCACAAAGGTACGCATTTATTAGCAAGCGGTAGCCATGACCGTGTTGTAAAAGTGTTGGACGTGATATTGGTTGGCTATTAATTTTGATTGATTAATGCTATAGCGTTAGAGCCTGCATGAATCTTTTTGATTGCCTCCTTGTTGCATACATGATATCATGAGTAGTACTCTTGCCACGTTATGACCTTTTATTTGTTATATCTTGCATGCACTGGCCTTGAGTTAGCTTCTCTAGTAAAAAGTTGTCTCTTGATTAGTTCACGTAAGCTTCTAGCCATGCACAACATGCATGCACATTTTAGGTATAGTTGAGTTCTTTATATACTATTTTTGATACATGTATTAAGTGCTAAGTAGAGTTAATTAGTCTGGAAGGTTTGGTTGATTAATTCCTTACGAATTTTGCTTAATCATATAATTAGGGTTTAATCAATTTTCGTCACCATCTGCACCAGCGATTTTATTTATTTTATATCTCGAGTTCTAGACCTCCGATTGACATAATTCCAGTTGGGTTAGTTCAATAACCTTCTCTAGTTTATTCCGACAAAGTTTGAGATCAATCGGAGTTACGTTTTTTTATTGAGATTAGTTTTAGTGAGGTTATAGTGTTCTGTCCAGAAATCTGAACGAGGCTTAAATAGGTTTTGTATTTAAGGGGGAGTCGTAAAATTTATTTTTAGCTTCCGCAATCATTCACCCCCCTCTGATTGCCTATCTTAGTGTGAATCGATCCTACACAAAGGAAATGATATTTGCTAGAACTATATTAAGGTAACTCCTATATGTATTGTTTGTACATTGTATAGGACCTTCATATTTGTGCATGCTCCTGACCTGTTCATATAATTGAGTTATGGTTTCCTTTTGCTTTTCGCTGGGCGTAGTCTGCATTGTATGATTTGGGACAACTCACAAGTGCCAATTGCACAATAATAAATAACTTCTTACATGTTGTTTCATGTTATTTAAACTTAAATGATGCCTAGATCTTTGTTATTTTCTATAGATGCTACCACCTAGGAAACTTCAAGCATTTCTTTTGCATGAAAGCAGCTGAAGCAACCCACCTTCAGTTGTGATGCGGATACGTATGTATCTTGCACTTTTCAGTTAAATATATTATTTAATTGAAAAGAATTATTGAGCCGCATGAAATATAGCCAGGTGAACCCATTCCAAACTAAACATAATATTGTTATTTATAAGGATAGAATACTATCTCATATTATCACATGATGCATTCTTATATTTGTCAATGGCAAAGCAATGGAGAGGCAAAAGGAAGAGGATAACCACATTAGGTGATAAAGACATGAAGGAAGAAAGCTCATGCAATGGGAGAGCAAAAGGGAGGAGTCCAAGGACTTAAACTATAAGTTTTGGATAACATTTTCAAGCCCAATTCGTACCTCCCACAAGTCTAACTGGATTCAAACTCGGATTCAACTCATAATTCAATTCGGATTCAGTTCGGGACAGCCTGACAGACAGTTACTAAAAATGCCATAATTTTCACAAACGGAGTCCGATTTGAGTGGTCTTGTACTCGTTGGAAAGATAATTGCAAGAGCTATGCAATAGATCTAGTCCCACCTGCAAATTAATCACAAATAAAAAGTTATGATCAAAAGAATATGAGAGTTGTAAAATCTAATTTCCTTTTTGTAAGAGTTCGTATCTAAAACCATATAAGGTTAAATTGTACTCGGTTTGGGGACCATATGGACGTCCCAAGGGGCTATATAATCCATGTATTGACAGTCTTTAGGGCTCAGACTAGTTTTGAGAAAAATCAATCTACTAAAATTTGTTCGAGTTTATCATTGCTGCCAAAATTCTATAGGTATTTAGGAGTATGTTTTGGTGGATTAAAGAGTGTCCGTCTCTTGCACTGGCATTGGAGGATCATTGCAATTCATTAAGACTACCGTGAGTATCCATCCTACGTCGTGAAGATCGAGCGACCTCGTATCATCTTAGTATCAGAGTGTATCATCTTGGTATCAGAGCGCGGTTTACTCGGTAGGATCTTATCTCTTTACTTTTCAGTTCATTACTTCCTATAGTCCATATAGCCAAAAATTGCCTCAAAAAAATTCTAAATTCTAGTTTCACATATGTTATTTTTGTGAGTTTTATTAAGTCTTGATCTATTAGAAATTTTGTTTTTGTGCTGATCATCGTGTCTTTTACGTAGCTTAATGTTTGCATACCAATTTTCTTGAAAATCCGCTAGTTGGTCTTTCAATTAGCATCCAAAAAAAGAGATTTAATTCACCATTTGAATTCTTGATCTAGCTATCCACGTAAGATCTTTGCGTATCTTGGAAAATTATCATATCCGAAATATTTGGATTTTCTTTTCTTGTTTGAATCGACGCGAGTGTGTTTTGGCGGATTAAAGAGTGTTCGTCCTTTGCACTGGCATTGGAGGATCATTGTGATTCATCAAGACTCCCGTGAGTATCCATCTACGTTGACAAGATCGGTCGACCCCGTATCAAGTTGTGTCTGGTAGAACCGTTTCTCAATGAGGTAAGTCCAGATGACCACAACTTGGCATTTTTCAGTTGAAGGCATATTCTTTTCCTTCCATATTGACTTTTGAACCCATTTTATTTATGAACTATCTATGTTCTAGCTTTTACAAGCATAATGATATTCTCAATATATATAAACATTAGTGCGGTTTTGATGCCTGCATATAACGAACTGCTGATTTGTTTTGTGCCAAAATTGCTTCAATTATTGTGATTGTCAGTTAATATTTTGATTATTTTTTATTATTTCAGTAAGAGATAAAAAAAGAGTTATTTGAAGTTTGTGTTATGCATGTTATGAATATTGTGTGTATTGATATGAGGCCCAAAAGACCATATATATAGGAGAGTACAAAGGGATATACCATATAGAGATAAGGTATATATGGAATAGAATAAAAACTCTATATCCTAATACAACTCTATCTCCTTAACACCCCTCTCAAATATAAGGCGTATGCAATAGCATTGCATTTGAAAAGAGTTGTTACTAAAATAGTAAACAAAATCCGAAGTCTGAGTCTTGATGATGTCTTCGTAGCGTACAACTCTTGAAAAATACTATCGAATCAAGCCGAAGAGAAATAGATAGAAGCATGATGGCGCAGATCGAAGCCCAAGACAGCGGCGGCGCAGTGTATAAGGTGCAGAAGAAGTGTGGCGGTCTTAGAAGCTCGGGGCAACGGCTAAAGAAGCGGTGGCATCATAATGACTCCTACGATCTGCACACGGTTCAAAGAGAAGAGCGGCGGCTATTGCCATGGAATAGATAGAAACATGGCAGCGCAAATCAAAGACTAAAACGGCGGCGGCGCAATGCACAAGGTGCAGGAGAAGCGTGACGGCCTTAGAAGCTCGGGGCGGTGGCTAAAGAAGTGGCAGCATCATAACGACTTCTACGATCTAAACGCGGCTCATTGAGGAGTGGCGGCTACTGTCATGCAAAAAAAATTCCTATGATTTTTGACTGACAATAAATTTATGGATTCGCACGGTTTTGACAAATTGAAAGATAGAAGCTACGGACTTGAGATGGACGCAAACGAAAGACTCAAAAAGAAAAGAACTCAAAGACAATAGACCAACCCAAATAGTGCCCAAGACGAGTGGAGGCTTCGTTTGGCATCCTCAAGGAGAGAGACAAGCGACTCAGCAGATGGAGGACGCGATCTTAACTTTGGAAAGGGGTTCCCAGAGGATAAATCATGTGGAGGAAAGGGCGCGAGGTGGAGCGGGCCGCGGCCAATAATTCCACCGCAAGCGACGTCCGTGGGGCTGGAGTTCTGAGCGACGGTTTAGTCCAGAATGGCACAACGGGCACACAGGTCTCCAGCTTCTTCTCCTCTCTATTCCCCGCCAACTCCTCCCCAGGGCCCCCTAGCGGCGTCGCGGCGAGGCGGCGCGGACCGAGCTGTGGCGGGTTCGCAGCGAGGGGTGGGCAAGCGGGAACCAATGGCTCCAGTATAGTTCGGCCCGGTGAGCGGTGGAGCGCAGCAATGAGATGGCAGCATTTGGCCTCTCCCCTCGCCCCATCTTCATGTAAAAAATAGCATACGCTAGCGCAGCTTTCCGCCAGCTCTTGGCGCGCTCGAAGTTTTGGGCGGCCTCGTCACAGTAGCAGGCAACCTCAAAGTTGGCGACGTAGTCTGTAGAGCCACAAGGGCCTCCGCCATGCTCGCGCCAGCAGCCAGTCGCCCTTGGCCTCTAGGTCGTCTAGCCCGGCCCTATTGGCTAGGGATGCGGTGCGTGGGTCGTCACGTTGGCGGCGCTTGACAGGAGGCGACCTTGGCGTCTCCTCGTCGCGGAGGTACCACCTCTTTGCGTCCTTGGCGGCGTCCTCTGGCCTCGCGACGCATGCAGGGCTGATGCGTACGCAAGAGGCGCACGACGGAGCGGGGCGACGACTGCTCGTAGATGAGTCGAAGAGCGCTGGACATGAAGATCAAGAAGTAGAGGCCGGAGGAGAAAATACACGAGGTGGCTAGAAGAAGTAGCCGCCCTCGGGAGCAGAAATCGATCCTCCCGCCGGCACGGCACAAAAAATCTCCCCTAAATCGCTTGGCCTTTCACTTACAAAACCCTACTGCAATCTTCGATTCCTTCAAGCACCAGCTCGAATCGTGACCGATCGGATCGACCATGTCGCTGATCTACTACAGCAACTTGTTTGACCCCTTCTCCCTCGACCTCTGGGACCCCTTCGACGGCTTCCCCTTCGGCTCTGGCAGCAGCAGCAGCCTCTTCCCCTCATTCCAACGCACCTCCTTCGAGACCGCGGCCTTCGCCAGCGCATGCATCGACTAGAAGGAGACACCCAAAGCGCACGTGTTCAAGGTGGACGTGCCGGGGCTGAAGAAGGAGGAGGTGAAGGTCGAGGTGGAGGATGGCAACATCCTGTAGATCAGCGGCAAGCGCAACAAGGAGCAAGAGGAGAAGATGGACACGTGGCACCGCGTGAAGCGCAGCAGCAGCAAGTTCCTCCGCAGGTTCCGGCTCCCGGAGAACGCCATGGTGGAGCAGATCGAGGAGTCGGGTGCGAGCTGGGACGTCATCAATGACACATCCATCTTCGTCTTCTTGGTATGCTAGCCTGTGACGACACCTCCACCTTGCTCCACTGCCAGTACCTCCGCCGAGGTACGCGAGCGACGATTGTGATTGACCAGGCGACGACGCTCATGGTGAGGAAGTGGGCGTCGGGAGAAAAAGTGGCCGCCCCCGAGAGCGAAGATCGATCCTCCTAGGGGCAACGACAGCGGAAGTAGATTGAGAGCGAGGTTAGGATTTCAATCTTTACTCTGATACCATGTTATGAATATTGTATGTATTGATATAAGGCCAAAAGGGCCATATATATATATATATATATATATATATATATATATGTAAAAGAATACAAGGGGATATGCCATATAGAGATAAGGCATATATGGAATAGAATACAAATTCTATATCCTAATACAACTCTATCTCCTTAACAATGCTATTAGTGTTTTGTTTTGTTTGTTGTTTGCTCTGTATCAAAAACTGAAATGTCGCTGGATATTGCCTTGTTCACAAGCTGAAATATTGCTAGATGTTTTGGTTCTGACTTATCAACTTCTATTTCTCCTGCTTTGGTGCCGAAGGTCCGTGCTAGAGCATTGATGTACTTCAATCATAGCGGTTACAAACTTCAACACCATTCTTTGACACATCTATCAGAAACCCTATTGATCGAGGTACTACTTTAAGCTGGAACTTTTAAATTTTACTGCAGCTGAACAGTTTTGCAAAACACTATCCACTAGCTGTTGGACCTTATTGGTATTCTTTAAGAGTCGTAGCTGGAAACTCCTTGTAAAATATGTGGGCTTGAAATTAGCAAAAACAGAGAGATGAAGCTTGAAAGATGGAGCTTTTGCTCCTAAACAAAGAAGCTTCAGCCTACCAACATCGATAAATCGAAGTAGCGGCATTTACATCTCAAGGGAGATTGAAAGATGAAAAGAGGATTGTAATGTATGTTCAATAGAATGGGCAGTGTATGGAACACTCATTCTTCTATAGTTCTATTACGTGTAAAAGCTTCTATGTATCCAACACGAAAAGCAATTGATTCCAGATAAAACTAAGCTACGGATGATATGAGTACATTTTCTTGTATGCTCTCAAGTCTATCTTAAGAGCTTCAAGTATTATTTACAATGCCTAATGGCCTAATGGGGGCTGATGAGGATGGTGACTTCATATTACTACCAGTTTGTCTTACAGCTTCGTATTCGATATTTAGATGTGTTGGGAGTTTGTCTCTGTTTTCTATTCTTCGAAGAAAGCTCCATCTTTTCCGAGCGTAGAGCCTAAAGTTTGACAGTACGGTAACCATCATCAGCATGGTTATTAAGTCACCAACTAGTCGACAAGTCGGTAGCGAAGAAACGACTGGAGCTATCGACTCGACTTACACCGGCAAGTCAGTGACTGGTCGACTAGTCATCGACTTGCCGTCGACTAATCGACCAGGCGACACCAAGTCGGACAACTTGGGAGGCAGTGAAGTAGTGAAGTGAAGATATCTGAGATCGAGTGCGGGCAGCGAAGCGCGCGAAGAGATCGAGTGCAGCTGAAGAGACGCAGCTCCTGAGCTCCGATCCCAAATCTAGCCTGCAGTCGCCATCGGCCACCGCCAGATCCAGATACAGGTAAGCCCTCTTCGCCTCAGCCTCCCTCTCCCTAGCAACCTCTGCCCCGACCCCTCCGCCCCGGCCACCCTCCGTCCTCTGCCTCCCTCTTCCCCGGCCCCCTCCGCCTCGGCCTCCCTCCTCCCCGGCCCCCTCCGCCTCGGCCTCCCTCCTCCCTGGCCCCCTCCGCCCCAGCCTCCCTCCGCCTCCCCTCCCTCCTCCCCGGCCTCATACTGCAACTTATGCATTATTGCATTGGATCTTTGGACTTATACCTCTCTCTATTTTGTGCATATGTAGGTATCATGGCAGAGCAATCTTCAATTCCAATTCCAACTTCAGCTCTAAATCCGACAACGGGCACCAGAGAGTATGATCCAGCTAAAGATCCTAAGCGGAAGGCTAAGTCCAAAGATCCGGGATGGCAATATGAGTTGGCCAGACTTGACAAACAAAGATACGGTCCAATGCATACTCTGCGGCAAGCAAATGCATGCCGGAGTACGAAGATTGAAGCAGCACCTAGCGAGAGGCTATGGAGATGTTGAGAAATGTCTGAAAACAACCACAATTATCATGAAAGAGATGCGTGAGTACTTGTTCAAGAATGCCAGAAATAAACCCTTTGACCTATATGATGAAGGTGAGCTAGGTGATGGTGAAGGTGATGAAGTTCAAAAAATCTAAGCACAACTGGCATCATCTAAAGTGAGCACAAAAGGCTCTAAGACAGTTGCAAGCTCTGGGACTAACACCAAAAGGAAGCGATCGGTGTTGGTGCTTTTGAAACAAGTTGCATCGAAGGTAATTAAATCAGTTGCTTCTATGATTCGAAAGTCTCCTAAAGTGGTTGTTGAGGAAAGACATAAGGGTAAGGGTCAAGCTACCATTGAACAAACTATGAGGACCAAGAAAGAAAGCGAGAGGGTGGCTGAACACATTGCTGATTCTTTATGAGTGTGGTATACCATTCAATGTCGCCAACAAAATAAGCTATGAGATTATGGTTGAGTCCATCGGACAGTATGGTCCTGGGCTTAGGCCGCCTACTTTCCATGACTTGAGGCTACCCTTGCTTAAGAAGGCCAAAAAGAATACTGACAAGTTAAGGATGCAGCATGAGAATGCTTAGACATAGTTTGGTTGCTCACTTATATCAGATGGTTGGACGGATAGGAGGGGACGACACTTAATTAATTTCCTTGTCAATAGGAGCCTTTTGATGCCTCTAGTCAGTCAGCCGATGCCCACATGTTAGCAAATTTATTGGAGACAAAGATCAATGAGATTGGCCAAAAAAATGTTGTTCAAGTGGTCACAGATAATGGTGCAAACTTCAAGGTGGTAGGCAGACTTCTAATAGAGAGGATTCTTACTCTATTTTGGACCCCATGCATAGCTCATTGCTTGGACCTTATGTTGGAGGACATTGGGAAGATAACGGAGTTCAAGAAGTGCATTGTACAAGCCAAGCATGTGACCACATTTATCTACAAACATGGAAGGGTCCTTGACAAGATGAGGGAGATGACGGGTGGGAGGGACCTTTTGAGACCTGCAGCTACTCGATTTGCTACAGCTTTCCTCACTTTGCAAAGTTTGTGGAGGCATATGACATCTTTGAATGATCTCTTTGTTACTGATGATTGGAATAGATCCAAATTGTCTAGCACATAGGTAGGCAAAAAGGTGTGCGAAACAGTTATTGCTAATAGATTTTGGAATGCATTTGAAAATTGCATTAGAGCGTCGCAACCACTTATCGTTATGCTGAGGATTATCGATGGTGATGAGAAGCCGGCAATGCCAGAGGTTATCACAGCCATAGATCTTGCAAAGAAGAAGATCAATAACTCTTTGGAAAACAAGCCATCACTACTCAGGAAGGTGGTAGCAATCATAGATCGGTGGTGGGAAGACCAAATGGAGCAGAAGTTGTACGGGGCTGCATTGTTCTTGAATCCAAATAGATGTTTTTGAGATTACAAAGACTGATATTGTATATGCTTCTAGGCTTCGTACCATGTTTAATGATGTGCTTGAGAAGATGATCATTGAGGACGACAAGCAAGCCAGGATAAGCAACCAAGCCGATGATTATGAGAATATGCAAAGAGGCTTTTCAAGTCAATTGGCAATCAAGCAACAAAAGGATAAGACATCTAGTAAGTATTAGTGTATCAGACTATCAGAAACTTTATTTTAATTTTAAGCTCCCATTCTTCCCAAGATCTAACATAGACTATCATTCTTGCCTTTCTAGTTCTTTGGTGGGGTGCATTTGGTGGCATTGTTCTAGGGCTCCAAGCATTTGCAAGGCGTATAATTGGTCTTTGTTGTTCGACCTCCGGTTGTGAGCGCAATTGGAGCACCTTTGAGTTTGTAAGTATTCAATTACTCAAGTGTTCATTTTGAAGCCGTTAGTATGACAATAGTTCAATTATTTTATTTGTTATTTATTTGTAGATTCATACCAAGAAGAAAAAACCAATTAGAGCATAAGAGGTTGAATGATTTGGTCTACATTCAATACAACCGGAGGATTACAAATCGGTTTCAAAGGATGCAAGAGAAAGGACATAACCCCTTGATCCTAGATGATTTTCAATGGGATAATAAGTGGGTTGATGTTGGTGCCGAAGAAGTTCAACATGAAAACAATGATCTTACATAGGGTCATATTGATGAATGTGCATCAAGTGCACTTCAAGGTCGCAATTTCCCTAGGAGGGCTCATGGTGAGGTGATAGGTTATTCTCGTCATTCTGCTCGTGCAGCAAGGGTGGTTGATGATGAGTTAGAGCCTGACAATGATGATGATGGTGATGATGATAATTTCGTGTTTGATGATGAGGGCGTTGATGATTTTGACGAATCTCCATCTAGTCCTACTCATGAGAGCGGTGAACCGAGTGAAAATGTGAACTATTTCGATGATCTTGAGTTGTATGATATTTGATTTGAGGCTTGTGTTAAGCCATGTTGATGAATTATCATGATTAAGCTGTCGTTGAGAACTTGATGTTTTAGATGCTTAATTTCCTAATTGCTCATTTATTTGTTATGTCGTATGATTTGTATTGTCCTCTTATTGCTCTCACTTGAAGGCACTGTAAGAATTCATCATAGTTTATCTTCATCACAATTTATATGTTCATTCTTATTTTTTATTTTTTCAGCATAAAGATCTCAAATCATGCTTAAACAAGTCAAATGAAGGGAGTTTAGACTCAAAAGTCAAAACATACAAGTCATCGATCCTCTCTTTAATTCAAGTTATATATATAGTTTTCAATCACTGCAAATTTGCAATACAAAATATATAATATATACATATTTATATACCTATATGGTATACTAATATAGTATATACATATCACTGTCATATAAACAGTATCTGTCGACTAGTCAGCGACTAGTCGACAAGTCGGTCATTAGGAGGGTAGTGTCGACTTAATAACCTTGATCGTCAGCATCCAGTTTGCCATACGAGATAAATCTACTAGTAAATGTAACATAAAAGCGAACCATTCGCATTTGATGCAGGATTTTGGTATCTATATCGTTAACCATCAGGATTGTGATTTACGCATGCAGAAATAATACAGTGAGTTCTGACCAATCTAATACCCAGTATTCAAATTTTATCTCACGAATGTTTGCACGCAGAAAACAAATTTCCCAAGATTTTGTCAGCCTCTCAGGCTCTCAGCAGCAAGCTCATGATAAGCTCTACTGTCAGCTACGTTTTTAACAACCAAACAACGGAGAATGGGCTTACCAGTTTTATCGCAAAGAACATAGGATCACAGGACACACGGCAACCCCACAAACAAAACGGCGTACCAGTAGATGGATGAGCGACCAGTAGACTCACCAAACTAAAGTACCAAACCACCAGTATTTGCAGAGCATCATTCACGCACAATATTGCAGTATCATGACCAGAGTGCATTAGCCTCTTGGCAAAGAAACATTTGATGGGGCCCCGCTGGGTTCTACACCTCACCAGGGGAGTTTTGTACTCGTGCAGGATTCTACCAAATTCCGAATGAACTAGAACATAGAGGTTTACCCTCGTTTTAAACAACACTCAGATGCACCGGCCATACAATAAATAACTACTCATCGTCTTCCTCAGCTTTGGACTTTTTCTTCTTTTTCTTCTTCCCTTCAGTGGCCGTCTTAGGTTCAGCATCCTCAGAGGCTTCACGGTTCTTTTTCTTCTTCCTGGGAGTTTTGTTCTCTTCGGCATCATTTTCCTGATCCTGTGGCTCCTCTAGCGTGTGCTTCTTCTTCTTCTTTTTCTTCTTCTCGGTTCCAAGCTCGGCTTCTCCATCAGCAGCATTGGAGGGCTTATCCAGGTCCATTGCGTCACTATCACCCTCAGCTTTAGACTTCTTTTTCTTACTTTTCTTGGCAGATGCATCGATTTTCTCATCATCTACGCATGATGTTTGAGCAGTGTAAATACAATCGAGTTATAAGTACTTAAATAGAATGAGCAATGTGATGCTCTGAGACCAACTAAAAGTAGAAGATTTTATCTTTTGAGGCAAATGGAGTTAGCCAACCCTACCATCAACATCTTTTGAGGCACCATTTGCCATGCTGTCTATTGCAGCTTTCATCACATCAAGGTTTTTACGAGGTGCGATACCCTTGTCATAGAATTCTAATCTTTCCTCAACTTGCTCACGCAGCTTTGAACCAAATACTGAGGTACTTGACTCTGAATCCCAAAATATAGCAGAAAACCATCAGAGGATGCCTTCATAATGAGCAGTAGTCAACATAACAACAGACTGCAAACAGAGCTATGTAACTAACCTGAATAACAATCAATGCGCGATGCAATGGAACATTTGTTTGCCAGGTATCGAGCCATTCTGCCCTTGTTCCGGGCTGAAGCACGGCCAATGAAGGACGAGTGGAATATAAGGCCATACTTTGGTGTATTCCCTCGAGTTTTCAATGCTCTGGAGGACAATATAGAGGCATAAGGGGTATATTATTTTGACTATGCGCCAAAATTCACTCTATATGAACAGTTTTTCAACGCAAGCTTTCCTAAGGTAACTTGGAATTATAAAAAGAAAAAAATGCAAAACCACATGTAGATGCGGGTACATGCACTGTCTTAACCCTAAAAAATGCATTAAGATTCGTGCAAGGCATATTCAATGATTAGAACATGGGGTGGTGGTTTGAATTTTGAAAGTTTGCATCAATTTCGAGGCACATTTGATGGTGGTAGCAGCAAGGTTCCAAAACCCGGAACCAGGGCTAATCCTGGCCAATGACCGGTTACCGGAAATCCCGGGAAAAACACGGACGAATTTCGTAATTTGAAATTTGAATTTGGGTGGTTTGAAACCGGTAACCGTTCTAATAACCGGTGAAAAACCAGCAGAACTGCTAGGGAAATTGGAAAAAGACAGAGAAAACATAAAAATAGTTGATTCATATTTACTTTTACAATAGGTAATCTAGCGCAACAAATACATAAACCAATCTATGAAGTGCATTATGTAAATGTAAATTTACATTTGAGTAATCCTGGTACCGACCCGGTTTTTCCGGTTACCGGTCGGTAACCGCCGGTTTTTCGAACCCTGGGTGGCAGTACATGTAACCACATGTACATGTAGAAAAACTATATTCTTATAAAAATACAAATAAATCATAAGATGATCGCTTTAAAAACCTGAAAAGTGCCTTCTCAGCACCAAGTATCTGAAGAGTGGAGGCAGGACACTTGGCAAGATTTGAAAGACTACCGGCATGAGAGATTAGGCGAGCTCCAACAACCTCACCAATTAATGATGTCAGATTTGGTGCAATATCATTCATCTTGGTAACAAGGTACTCATAAAGGTTTTTACGATATTCAGATAGATTCATGACCCTCTGTGCAAATTGCTGTACATTGATCAAATCAACAGGTGAAAGATCCTGGCCTAAAAAGCAAACAAGAAAAAAATAAACCATAAAGAAATTACTATGACTATTATAATGAAATAAAACAATTGTGATTATATCTCATTACCCATTGAGGCCTTCGCTGCTTCAACAATTTCTTTTGCCTTGTCCTCATCTCCAATCAGATCAGCTAAAGCTGGAATATCCTTTTCCGCCAAATCAGATTTGTTCACAATAAACTTAGCAAGCTTAGCATAGAGGTAGTTGTCATTGACAATTTTGACCAGCTCAGGAAAATGCCAAGAAAACCATTCCCTGCATTATGATTCAGCAAGCAAGCAATCAATATTAAATTTACCATTATGCTCACACTCCCACACTAGATGAACTCAAATACCATTGCACAGTGAATCAATGCTACAATCATGGCAGGTTCTAGACAAACGAATCGGACAGTTAAACAAAACAGACCTCACTCTCATGGAGAAGGAATTGATGTCCTTGTCAAGCGTGTCCAACAGAAAGATGGCCTGAATCACCATGTTGTCCACACGGTTCACATTGAACTTCACCTTCGCCCTGCTGTAGCTATGCCCCAGGCCGAGCTGCGCCTTCTCCAAATCCGATTTCTACCACGGCAAAACACGCAAAACCAAAGTAAGTTATCGGGCAAATAAATAGGCGAAGTGTCACAGCTCACGAGCATAACCATTCAACTAGGAACCGCACAAATTAGAATGCAGAATGAAAAATGTGTGGTGGGCAATCGAAAATCGCATCACCTTGAGCTCGTTGATGAACCGGTCGAAGTGGAGGCGGACGCCGCGGAGCAGCTCCTGGACGAACTCGTTGCTCTGGCAGGGGATGCCTGTGACCTCAGAGATATGGGAGCCGACCTTAGGCTCGACGACGCCGAGGCTGTACTTGGCCTTCTTCCCCTCCTTAGGCTTAGGCAGGTTCAGCTCCAGGAAGCTCCTCAGCTCGTCGGTCATGATACCTGCGCACGCCAAAAATGGCCCAAACCGCATCAAAACGCGCACATCCTGGACGCAAATCGCAACAAGATTGCAACTTTAGGTGTGCGGCGGGTGGCTAGACCTTCGGAGATGGCGTTGCACTGGTTGAGAGCGTCGATGGCGGAGGAGAAGGGGCAGAAGGCGGCGAGCTTGACGGCCTTGCCAAAGCGGTCGAGGTCCAGCACGGACGACCGCACGGAGTCCACGCTCCGCCCGATCTCGTCGATGCCATACGCGTGGAAGAGGCCGTAGCCTGAGGCCGACTCGAAGAGCAGGTACAGCGCCATCTCGGCGGCGGCGGCGGCCTGAGTTTCGGGCGGCAGCGGGTGGGGTTAGGGTTTTAGGAGGATTGGGGGGCGAGAGTTGGCGCGGGTGCTGATTTATGGGTTCTGGCTGGGTTCTTCTTAGCCGTCGGATTAGGTTAGTCCAGTAGGTCCTTACCGCATTTTTTTTCAGTCCTTCGTTCAATTTCTTAATTTATTTATTCCGAATCTGCCATGTATGTGTCACTTACGTTTCAATATAATTTCATCGTCAAAGTGTAAATAAGTGTTCCTGGTATTACTTGATACAACATGGTACTGTAATTCAACTAATGTTGATTAAATCCGTTGATCAATACAAGGGGTGAGTTCTTTTGGATATAGCTTATGACTTCTGGTTTATAATTTTTGAATTCTGTTTGTTCATGAGAGATAGTACGAAGAGATAAACATTCGCATGTGAGTTTTGCCAATATAGTTGAACTCACGACAGTGTCTGTTACAATTAACATATATACCCTATATTAAAAAGATATATAATTTAAAAGGTAATCTCTAAAGCAAAAAAAAAAAATCAAAGCTAAAACCAAGTTGAACTCACCCTGATACTTGCTACTTTGGTTGCTAGAGATGTCAATGTCAATTAAATCCGTCGACCAATACAAGAAGTACTTGGTGTCCTTAGCAACTTGCTACTTGGGTTGTTAGAGACATCGACACGACATCAATGACCCACCTTGAGGACGCAATGCCATTATCATCGTCTTCAACAAACATAAAGTGGTTAGGACATTTTTTTTAGAGATGGCTCATTGATAGGCAATGCGGATGGGGCTTCCGGGGGATGCTCCTGCACCTCGTCCAGACCCTCACTAAGCCTCACGGGGAGATGGCCCCGTCCCCGGTTCTCGTGGGAATCTTATCCTACAAAATAGGTTAAATGATTTTTTAAAAAAATAAATGTAACTTTATTGATTAATTTATAAGTGTTTACATATATTTATTTTTAAAACATAGCTTCACAATTTGTATTGGAATATATAGAGTCAAGTTGTAGGCCAAATATATAAAAAAGAATATATCTCATATTTTAAAAAATAATAATATATAAATAAAATAATATATTTTTTATATTTATCCCATCCTCACGGCCTCTGTGGGGAAAGGCGACCCTATCCTGGTGAATTTGCCTAGGGCAATTGGAAATGTGTCCCGAGGACTTTGTGTTTTATTCTAAAGGTTTTTTTGCGAAGACGTTGCACGGAAGAAGTGGACTTGCCCTACTTCAACTACGACAATGTCATACAGATTTGGATCCGACATATGCAGTCAAGGATGAGTTGATGAACACCTATACTTTTTTTTTTGAAATTTGATGAGCAACTATACCTAGTAGCACAGGATATGTTCTCCAACAACCTTGTACCAAGGCAAAACGACATACATCACTGTCACATCATCATCATTCTATGCACCACCATACGAGATAAATCTACTCATGAATATAACATGATCATGTCATCTATACCATTAACTATTAGGCTCTTGCTCTACGCATGCAAAAAAAATACAGGGAAATTTTGTAAGGGCCTCACTACGATGCTACACCTCACCAGGGGATCAAAATGACAAGGAGCCAATAGGAAAATTTTGTAGTTGCGCAAGAATTTATCAAATTCCGAATGAACTAGAATCTAGAGGTTTAAATTTGTTTTAAACAACACTCAGACGCACCAGCCATACAATAAATAACTACTCACCTGTCATCCTCAGCTTTGGACTTTTTCTTCCTTTTCTTCTTCCCTTCAGTGCCCGTCTTAGGTTCAGCATCCTCAGGGGCTTCACGGTTCTTCTTTTTCTTCTTCTTGGGAGTTCCATTCTGTTCGGCATCACCATTGGCATGCGATGAGATGGGCGACAGGAGCGCGTGCAGTGGATGGCGATAGCACGGGCGAGGCATCACGACGACGTGGGGGGACTGGCGACTATGGCCGACGAAGAGGCAAGACACGGCGGTGTGGGCGCGGCTGGTCGACCATGCACAGAGAGGACGGGGGTGGGTGAAGGACTACGGTAGTGCTGGAGGCGGCATGGGTCGAGGGCACACATTGGCGACTGGCGGTCCGAAGGGGACTCGGTGGTTGGAGCCGCGGCAGCGGGTTTTCGGGGGAGAGGGGAGGCCGTGCGCGAGCGAGCGAGCAGAGGAAGAAGGGAGTGAAGGGAGAAAGGAGAAGGAGGGTGCAAAGCCGTGGGCCGGGCTGGGCCAGGCCGAAGCCTCCCCCTTCTCTTTTAATTTTTCTTTTTTTCATTTTTATTTTGATTTCTATTGCTATTTTTGGGGCATGTGTGTATATACTTTTATATATATATTCTACCTAAAATTTCAGGGGGGTTTTCTCAAGTATTATTGTTTTTCTTTTAAATTTTTCTCATATTCTGCATGTCTCTTTTTTAAAAATTTTATTGCTAATTCAACTTTTGGAAGTTTGGATGATTTCTGGATCATCTTTTTAGATTCATATTTTAATTTAAAATTTTCTTCTATAAAAACATATCTTTTCCTTTTGAAATTCTCCCCTTTTATCTTGGACTTTGCTATTTTATTATTCCCATTTTCTGGAACCTCAATCAAAACTAAGAAAATCCAGACAATCAGAATAACCAGAAATGCAAAAATTCAGAACGTGTCCAAATTATATATACTTTCCAAAGATCAAATCTTCAGGACATCACAAAGCCACACTAGCTTAAGTAACCCATCAGAAGTCTGACCAGAAAAGGAAGATGAATTTAAATCTTCTTACAAGATATTAGAGCAGGTCCACCCCAAGGCTTTATAAGGGTTGACAAGAACATGTAGAGAGTTCTCTTCTCAGGTTCCATGTTTACATCGTTCCACCACGCATCAAGGATCATCATCATCACAACTTCTGGCAAGTTTCTTCCACCTCGAATAAGAAGGTTAAGAACACCATCCAAAGCACCTAGAATTCACATGATTTTTCAATTAACAACTCACAAAAAGATGATGTAAATTTGCATTTGCCAAGTGCAAAGCACACGCGTTGTGTCAAACTTTGAGCTCCTACCTTCACGTGCTTTCATCCTATTATATGTGCTAATGGAATTATAAAACCAATCATCATTAAATCCAAAGGCATATGGAGATGATTACATCAACAAAGAAATGGACATAACAGAGAAAGGTTTAGCAAGATTACCAATTCTTGTTCCCTTTGAGGGTATTGATATCTCCATTATGAACTAACACACGCATTGGTTGTGCACGATCCCAGCTAGGGAAGGTGTTTGTGGAGAACCTTGAGTGAACCTGTTTGGATTTATGACTTTTAGAAATCATATTATACTCATCTTTTGCAGTTACACAATGTTGAATAAAACTTGGAAGTAAAGCACCAACACTATCAAAAAAAGAAAGCGTCAGTTGCATATAATTTCATGCAAAATAGTTGGAAGCCCTAAGCTACCTCAAACCAAACACAATTTATACCCACCACCTAATTAGAGGTCACATCCTGAAGAGTCGGCCATAGCAGGACTACAATTGGACTCTGCAACATGGTTATTGGGTATCAACTAATAGAGATTTCTAATACTTCACTTAAAGTCATCAAGAACCAGGTCTGGAATGGCATATGAATAGAGCAGTGACAATAAGCAATTCAAAGTTTGATGCCTACATAGGAGAGTGTCTTGATCTTACAACTGCCTTGCTACTATTGGTTTCCATTAGCCAACTACGATCATGACTTTTTTTGTGAAAGAGCATCAAGGTTTTGTATTTACCAGAGCCATATAACGGGTGAAGTTTTCATGACCTAGATTTGCATAGTAGTACTCCTTAAGTTGAGATGGCTTAAGCTGGCCCTTGTAAACAACAATTTTGGAAAGATCACAACAAAGAAAACATTGAATAAGAATTACTCACACGAATACAACACACATTGAGAGGACATTAGACTACATATTTTTAATGCTTAAGAGAGAGTACAAGAAATTTTTTTATCAATCCCCTTTCAAAAACAAAATCTTGCTAATATTCCCTTCAAAAGAAGGAGCTTAATTGTGACTCCCTCATCCTTCAACTTATTCATTTTTTTTTTAAAAAAAAGAGCTTGAAATTCAAAAAAAGGAAGCACCTTGAAGATAGAGAGCACATGTAGAAATCTCTCTCCTCTACACAGAAGATTCAGAGCGGCTCGGATAGACACGATTGAGAGCCTCCGTAGGATAAACAACTACAATAATTCATGGACAAGATTCAAGGGGAAAACCCGTCACATGTACATTCATAAATTCAAAAATTAAGATCATGGACTGACTTAGCTACTCAAAATCAGCCTTCGAACTTGAACTCTTGGTGAGAAAAACATGCTCGATGACTTGCTCAATTTGGAGCACAGACTCACCCAAGTCTGAGTTGTCAATGGGAACCTGGTGCCACCCAAGTACTGAATGCCCCAGGGATTCCGCAAAATTTGGAAGAAGTTAGAGGAAAATCCAAATTCAAACCAAAATTAGTCCGCAAAATCACAGAACTAATTGGGGCAAAAAAAATAGTGCACAAAATCCCTTCTCTCCATCCTTCCATCTCTCTAGATCTCAAAATCAAACCAAATCTGTATAGTACCTGCTTTTTCTCTCCCTCCTTTCATCTAAGAAAATCCAAAATCAAAACAAACCTATGCAGCTAGCTGTTGTGCTTCCCACGGGCTTGATGTACATCACTGCCACCATTACAAATTTCTTCACGTAAGTTGTGAATAGGATGTGTCCTCCAGCTACTCATTACGAGACTAGGGCAGTCTGTAAGGCTATAGAGAAGATAGAATTATACTGGATGACAAAGAGTGAGGTTGTGAGTCTTGGATCCATGCAAGCTTGGGGTGAGGCTGGGGCATCTCTGACACTGACGACAGTGGTAGGTGGTGAGGAGGACGATGACGGCAGTCGTGCTAGTGGCGACGAGGACATTGTGAAATAGTAGAATTGCTGCTTTATAGAGGGGCTCTTGAACACCAATTCAGAACATGCAAAAACATATGGGCAGAGACCCTTACTCATCCGAGGTTGACATAATGATCGATAAATACTGTTCATTAGCACCAATTACCCTCCAAATGAAGCTGTCATGGTACAATGCCGTAAGCACTATTGTCTCATCCTTGTAAATCGCCTTCCTCAGTACATCCACATTGTTCAGCATCAGCTTCGACTGCACATACACGATGTCTTCACTAACACATTATACCAACCCTACACTCACAAATCCTTAAATCAACCGAAATCCCACCAAAATTGTACCTGGAAGAAATCCTACTTGGCCACGCCGGACAACACATCCAGGCCAGTCTGTGGCTGAATTGGCCAGCGGCTGCTAGAACCGACCCATCTTATTTATCTCCTGCACCGCCTCCTTCCTCCAGCCCTCCTGCATCCCAAGCACCTCCTTGGCCACCTGTAGCGTCGCCGTGGCCTCCTACATGTACACTCTCTCCTCTATGTAGCAGTTGGTTGTCTCCTCCTCAACAATGTAGAACATGGGGTCGTCCCCACGGCCCAAGGAGGACGTGACGAGGACGACTCTCACCCACGGGGTTACTATCATTGCCACGGCGGGCGGCGGGGCTCGCAAGGTGGGGAGAACGCGATGTGGAGGCCGCTAGATCCTTTGGTTGGAGACACCCCCACTCCCGCTACACTGTTTCCATCGAACGGGCCGTCGCGTCACCAATGCCATGTTTGCAGTGACCGCTGCCACTCTTGTCCCCAAATTCCTCTCTTTAGCCTTTCTTCTCAATCTCGATCTATTCAAGCCTCTGGTTGGTGGGTCGTGAATCGGGCACAGGAGATAGCTTGCGTCGTGGAGAACAAGAGGAGGCAAGCGCTGTAGGGAGAGATGTGCGAGAGGAATGGAGTGAGGAGGGGAATGCGGCTTGAGTGGTGGTGAACAGGAGGAGGCAAGCACAACGGGGAAGGGGAGAGATGCGTGGGAGGTGAGAGAGGAGCTTGGTGCGACATGCAAGCGGGGAATGATCCCACATGTCGGCTCGACAAACTTTCTCTTTTAAATAGTAAATAGTAAATATAAATATAAATATAAGGGATTTGAAAAAAGAGAAAATCCATTGTACAACAAAAAATAGAGTGTCAACTACAAAAGGCTATAGAGAAACCATCTATACTAACCATCCTATAATCAACCAATTAGGCATATAATACAACCAAAAGCAGAGTAGGGAACACTAAAACAATGTGTGTGTGAAAGGTGTAAAAAATACGGAAGAAAAACATAGACTTGTCTTTAAGATGACTCACATAAAAATATATGCATTTATATGACGTCAAATTATGAGAAAGTGAGCGATAGTAGAGTCAAGTACACACGGAGGAAAACCCAAATGAAGTTGCACAAGAGTATATGTTTGAATCCGAATAAAATGTCATGAGGTTGTGTCTATAGAAATGCTTGTGGTGAGCATATTAGTTTTCTCTGCTCAGTTAATTTGTTACGGCAATTTAAATCCCTATTCAGTACCTAAATTTTCGACATTTTTTCATAAATAGTAACACTCTGCCGTCTTAAAGGGAAAGAAGAGAAAGGGAAAGAAAAACGTTGTCGAGCCGTTGCCGAATCCAAGCGCTCGTAGCTGCGCACGCTAGGCGAGCGAGCGAGCGAAAAAACCCCGAAACCTCCTTGCACCCTCCGTTTCGCTTTCCCTGCTCCCCTCTCTTCTCCTCGCGCCCCCCTTGTTTCTCTCTCTTTCCCTTCGGCCAAGCCGAGCAATGCCTCCTACAACTCCCCCCCACCACATCACAACCCACCGCCTTCCCTCTCCTCCCCGTCTCCCTCTCGCCCCCCTCCCCTCCTCAAACCCTAACCCTAATCTCGCCGCCTCCTCCGCCGCCGCGGGGCCGACCCGACCGCCGCGCCCGCCTCCGCCCTCCTCCCCGGCGCGTCCTCATCTTCGGCTCCTCCTCTCCCCTCGGCGCCCCTCCTCGCGCGCGCGCGGGGTCGCTAGGGTTTCGCCATGGACCCGCGCCGCCCTTCCCCGCGCGGCGGCGCCAACGGCGGCGGGCTGTCGTACTCCGCCCTCTTCAACCTCGAGGTAGTTGCTCGTTCGCTCGCTCGCTTGTCTCAATATTCTCTCTATCTCTCTTCGCGCGAGCGGGTGTCTGCGCGTGCAGGGGCCGTGTTGCATTGGGGCGCGGCGTGGTGGGGGCCTGGGGATGGGCCGTGGAGCTCGTTGTCACCGGGTTCTGGGGAATTCTCTCCGGGTGGACGTTTCGCCCTGGTTTCAGGCGCAATTTGGCGGGGATTTTGGTGGGAGTCGCGGTTTCGGCTCTGTGGTTAGAGGTTCGCTAGTTAGGGACTAATGCAGGTTGCTCGGTGATGGTGTTGCAATCGTGTGTATTGGCTGATGTCCTGTGCTACTGTTTTGTTGGTTTGGAGTAAGACGAGTGCTTGCTGCGTTGTGCTTCGTTGAAGTTAGTAGTTGTTAGAGTTTTGATTTTTAGTCTGGTCTTGTGCTGGAGCTGGTGCACTAGCTTGCATCTAGTGCTGGTTGCTGGTTACTGGCGTTGCGATTGTCCAACATGCCGTTTGTCTTGTTATCTTATATCATCTGTGCTGCTAGTGCCTTGGCTTAATTTTTCTAGTATTTCACCATTTCATGCACGAGGAGGATTTTGTTTAGATGCAATTGCATACTCAGTTGTTTGTGTGAATGTAGCTATACTATGTTTGAGATTTTTGAGTTACGGTTAAAGGTTATTAGTTGCTGGAATCTACATATGTTCTCATGCTACTGTGATCATGGTCTTCGTAGCTTGCAGCATTTCTTTGTAGAATATTCTTCAAACTCTTGGTTTTACCTAGTCTGGGATCTGTGTTTGCATGGCCAGGTTTTGCCTATTGCTTTCATTCTTCCCAGTATGTACTCTCCTTTATTCACCTTACGCCGCAGAATGTTGTTAGTATGGTTCAAATTTTAAGTTCGCTAATATTATGATTTGGGGCCTGCAAGGGAATATCAGTTGACCATGTCAGCATTAGTTGCTTATTTGCATTTAGCTTGTGATTTTATCCTTTTTAGTACTTTCTTTTGAAACATAATCCTTTTTAATACTTCTACAGTGGTATTGTTGCTTGTCTATTTGTTTGGTCTGTGTGGATGTAGGTTCATTGATAGGTATGCCATCTGCCATTTGTTTTCGACTTAGTGAAGCAGATCTGTCACTCTTATGTTACTGTGGTTTGTTTGAGTTTTATTGATGTACAATTCTGATGATGGTTTTTTTACTGGAACTGCTGTTTCAGCCTTTGCTGAACTTTAAGGTCCCTTTACCGGAAGATCTTGATCGTTATGGGAATAGTAGCCCAAATGGGAGCGTGAGTAGCCAAGGTAAGGTCACCTTTTGTCTTCTTCCGTTTCTTTGCTCAAGAGTTTTCTTTTAAACAATTGGTAATGGTCTAAATCCATCTTGTTGCATTAGCTCTTCATCAAATCGTCTTCTATTGGCATTTCTGTTGTATTTCTTATGCTTCCATATGGATCTTTTTGCTTACCCAACTTTTTCTTTAAGGTCAAGAATCCTTGTCGGATCAGTACAATGGCATAAATGATGCTTCCCATGGGCTGCATCAGAAGCGAAAAATGCATCTGGATGGTGCTAGCGATGATGAGGAGTCAGATGCCTATAGTAACCAAATAACTGAGGAGCACTACCGTACAATGCTAAGCGAACATGTTCAGAAGTACAGAAGGTCAAAGTTTAAGGAGGGTGTTTTTTGTTCTGATCCAACTCGGGCGGTAGTCCCCCAAATAAAACACAAAAATAGTAGTACAAGAGTTATGAAGTACAAAAGTGATTTCAAGGATGTTGCAAAATTAGGTGAGGTAGAAGCCTCACGTGAGAATAACGGGACAGAATGTATAAGCGCATATGGTGGTTTCAATAAGCGTGTAGCTTCACTTGATTCTTCCTATTTGGATATGGGGGATAATGTAAGCTACATAATTCCAGAAGGTTATGATAAGTTGGCACCTTCCCTTAATCTGCCTGTTTTTTCTGATATACGTGTCGAGGAACATTTCTTGAAGGGCATGCTAGATTTACGCACCCTAGCAGCAATGCTTGGCACTGACCGCAAGTTTGAGGCTACCAATTGTGGTGGATTAGCTGAACCTCAGCCGCAATATGAATCACTCCAGGAAAGGGTAAAGATGCAGAGATTTGCTCTTCAAGTAACTGAGGACCCCTTTGCAATTCCAGAAGGAGCAGCTGGGAGGATACGGAGGTCTATTATTTCAGACTCTGGCAGTTTGCAGGTTCATTATGTCAAAGTCTTGGAAAAAGGAGATACGTATGAGGTTGGTTTCAATTTTTAAAATTTTGATTTCATGCTATTGTATTCTGTGCACTTAGCAAATATGTGATATCATGGATGCAGATTATCGAGCGTAGCTTGCCAAAGAAGCAAATAGTAAAAAAGGAACCTTCTGCAATCGTGAAAGAAGAGATGGAAAAGATTTTGAAACAATGGCATAGTATTGCTAAAAACATTCCAAGGCACCACAGGAATTTCACTGCTTTGCTGAAGAAACGGCAAATAGATGCTAAACGCTTTTCTGACAGTTGTCAACGGGAGGTATTGCTCTCGTCTATCTTGTTGCCTTATGTCGTTGTGCCATTTCACTGTGCTCTAGTTTATGATCTTGCTGAACTTGTATGTATTCTGAAGCTTACTGAATTTTTGTCTAATATCCAGGTAAAGCTCAAAGTAAGTAGGTCACTAAAGCTGATGAGAAGTGCTCCAATACGTACAAGGAAGCTTGCTAGGGATATGTTGATATTCTGGAAACGAGTTGACAAGGAGCAGGTTTTTATCTCTTAAGCTTACCAATGAATAATTCTACATTTCTACTAATGGCAATTTTGAAACTATCCTAGTTTGCTTTCTTTAGGAAACAGTAGCATGCTGGGCTAATTCTATTCCACATTCTTAAACATTAGGAGTTGATTATATCAATGTATTTCAGCCTTCAAGCCATTTTACTATCTATATAAATACTAATATCTCATGTCCATTATTGTTTTGCGAATTGCTCTTGTATGTAGTTCAGTTTAGCACATGGTGTTTACTGCTCTTGCTTATGCTATCTACAGAACAAGACACTCAAAATTATGGCATTCATTCCTTTTGCCTGTTTTGCAGTATGAGTTGAGGAAAAAAGAGGAAAGGGATGCGGCTGAAGCTTTGAAGCGTGAAGAGGAGCTACGTGAAGCAAAAAGACAGCAGCAGAGGCTCAACTTTCTGCTATCCCAAACTGAGCTTTATAGTCACTTTATGCAGAACAAGGCTGGTGAATCAGCAGTGCCTGATGAGGGATCTGCGCCTGAGGGTGATGAGGAAGAAGATCCTGAGGAAGCTGAATTCAAGAGAGAGGCTTTGAGAGCTGCTCAGCATGCCGTGTCCCAACAAAAAATGATGACAAATGCATTTGATAGTGAAATTGTGAGGTTTCGTCAATCTTCTGAGTCTGGTATTCCAACTGATGATTCAGCTACCATGGAGCCTAGCAAGATTGATCTATTACACCCGTAAGTTCTACTTGACAATTTTGATTTTTGTCAGTCGCAAGCTAACATGTCAGAATGAAGAAAGTAGATCTCCAAAACTGATTGCTTTGGGGCTATCTTATTTTCAGTTCAACAATGCCAGAAAAGTCATCTGTGCAGACACCGGAGTTGTTTAAAGGTGTATTAAAAGAATATCAGTTAAAGGGTTTGCAGTGGCTGGTCAATTGTTATGAACAGGTGGATTGTTATAAAGCTGATGTATTTTGGTAATTTGTGATGACTGTACCATTGTTAGCCTAAACTTCACATTTTGGAGCTCTTGCAGGGGTTAAACGGCATTCTTGCTGATGAAATGGGTCTTGGCAAAACTGTCCAGGCTATGGCATTCTTAGCCCATTTGGCTGAGGTTGGTT
Organism: Melocanna baccifera; assembly: GCA_036346265.1. Classification (NCBI taxonomy): domain Eukaryota; kingdom Viridiplantae; phylum Streptophyta; class Magnoliopsida; order Poales; family Poaceae; genus Melocanna; species Melocanna baccifera. The sequence goes on from CM070693.1 coordinate 16,413,234, forward strand.
AATTTATTTTCTTGAAAACCTAAAAACTTGTCTTTCCATTAGTTGATTTGTTGCCCAAATGTTGTTTGGGCTCATTATGTGTTTGACCTTTATATCTGATTTCACATTGTTTCTCAGCTTAATTTATTTCTGTTCTTTTATTTCTTCCTTTCCGAGGCATCATATTATGTAATTTAGTTTTTTTAATCATTGCATGACAAACATTTGATATGGACATGGGCATCTCATGCAGGACAAGAACATATGGGGTCCCTTTCTAGTGGTTGCTCCTGCATCTGTTGTGAATAATTGGGCTGAAGAGGTCCTCAGATTCTGCCCTGATCTAAAGATACTTCCGTATTGGGGTCCAGAAAGGATGATTCTTCGAAAGAACATCAATCCCAAGCGTCTTTATCGGAGGTAAATTGTTGGCTGAGGCACATTATCTTCTTGAAGGTTTTTTATAGGCTCATAAAACTAATCATGTGACTTTCTCTTTTCCTTCATAGAGATGCCAGTTTCCACATTCTCATCACAAATTATCAGATACTTGTGAATGAAGAGAAGCTTTTGAGACGTGTTAAGTGGCAATACATGGTACTTGATGAGGCTCAGGCTATAAAAAGCTCAAGCAGGTGACTTGTCATGCATCTTGCATGCTTCTATATTTTGTTGAAATTCAAAATTTCCTAACTCATGCCTGTCTTCATTTGCTTATTTTGTGTTCTTTCCTATTACCCGGCACTTTCTTGAGAAATTGTGTATCATTCTATCTTTTTTCTCTCTACTGCAGCCAGCGGTGGAAGACTTTGCTGAGCTTTAACTGTAGAAATCGCTTGCTTCTTACTGGGACACCAATACAGAACAACATGGCTGAGCTATGGGCGCTTCTTCATTTCATCATGCCCACTTTGTTTGATAGCCATGAACAGTTTAATGAGTGGTTCTCCAAAGGGTACTGTTCTTCAGAAGTTGTCTTCTTTATTTTAGTCATTTTCTTTATTGCTTACATTTCTTTGGTCTGCCAGTATTGAGGGTCATGCTGAACATGGAGGGGCCTTGAATGAACATCAGCTTAGTCGACTGGTAAGATATGATCATACTTAGTGTGTGGTATGGTTTAATGAATATTTTGAAGAGTGCTTGATTGAGTGACAGTCTAATGTGAAGTTTAGAAGACTTGAGTTCTCAAATATATGAGAGATGCTCCATTGCCCCTGAGATCAAAGAAATAAATTGTTTTAACATTTCCCTGGTTCTTCTGCTTGTCATTTTCTTTTGAGCAAAGTTTTGTATAGCTGTGTAATCTTTTTAAGATTATAACGTGTTCTCTTTTTCCACAGCATGCTATATTGAAGCCCTTTATGCTCCGTCGGGTTAAGATTGATGTCATTGCAGAAATGACACAAAAGAAAGAAGAAATTGTGCCCTGCAAATTGAGTTCTCGTCAGCAGGTCTTCTATCAAGCCATAAAGAATAAGATATCTCTTAATGAGTTGTTTGATGGAAGTCGTGGCAATCTAAATGATAAGAAGCTACTTAGCCTGATGAATATTGTCATGCAGCTACGGAAGGTACAGCTCTGATGATTAAATTTATTTAATCCTTTTTAATGCCCCTACAGCAAATTGTGCTAGCGTTGGTCCTTTTTTTTGTTGTTCATTGGATTTTCTTGCTAATGTGCTCCGTATCACTTTTAGGTCTGCAATCATCCAGAGCTGTTTGAGCGCAACGAGGGAAGCTCTTACTTTTACTTCGCTGATATCCCAAACCCTCTTCTTTCTCCCCCATTTGGGGAATTGCAAGATGTACATTATGCAGGCAAGAGGAATCCAATAATGTTTGAGGTACACTTTCTCTTATCTTTAGCCTGTTCTGTTTTTGTTGACCATACGGTTTACAACCTCCTTGATATGTTTCTCCTTGGGCAAACACTATACTAATGGGCTTCTTCTTGAATCCCCTCAGATTCCAAAGTTAGTTTATGAAGGAATCATCTGTAATACGGAAATACCTGTGCATAGTTGTGGATTTCGGAGTGGATCTTTCAACAGGCTGTTCAATATATTTTTGCCAAGCAATATCCATAATTCTGCATTTTCAGAATCAACTCCACCAAACAAGTCTGTTCTGTTGTCCGGTGCATTTGGCTTTACACGTTTAACGAATCTGTCTCCTGTTGAAGCTTCATTCTTGGCCACTTGTTCGCTATTTGAAAGACTAGCATTCTCAGCTATACGTTGGAATAGGAAGTACATCGACGAAATCGTGGATGCATGCCTTGATTCAGAAGGTCCTGATCTCCAGTTAAGTCAGAATGATGTCACAAAAGTCCGTGCTGTTGCTCGATTGTTGCTTTCACCTACAAGGGCAGAGTCCAGTTTGCTCAGAACAAAAATTGAGATAGGCCCGAGTGATAGCCCCTATGAAGCACTAGTGCTTTCTCATCATGACAGGCTTATCTCGAACATAAGGCTTCTTCGCTCAACGTATGCTTTTATTCCACCTGCTAGAGCACCACCAGTAAGTTCATTTGTTTTATCTGTGTTTCATCAGGCCATCTGTTGTGTTTGGAGCCATCTTTCGGTATATCTTAGCTCTAGTATCAAATAATCTGAAACTTCCGTATAGTGTAGGAGATGTCTATATTTGACTTATGCATGTTATCAGCTCACAATTAATGGCGGTATTGATTAACCCCTTTCCCCTTTTTCCTTCTTCCAGATAAGTTTCTGGTGCGCAGATCGAAATTTTGCCTATAAGTTAAATGATGAGATGCATGATCCCTGGACCAAGAAACTGTTTCTGGGGTTTGCTCGCACTTCTGAGTTCAATGGCCCTAGAGAACCAATTGGTCCTCATCCTTTGATACAAGAAGTATGTACTGATTTCCCCATCCCTGAGCCAATGCTACAGCTACCGTACAGGATATTTGGGTCATCTCCACCAATGAGTAATTTCGATCCAGCTAAAATGCTTACAGTAAGTCTTCAATGCTTTTGGTTGTGCATAACGCTACATATTGCCTGTTTAGGTTTGTTTTTTAAGCTGCACAGTTTCACCATCCTTTTAAAGTTATGATTTTTAAATCAATGTGGATCTAATGAGGTTCATGAACCTCAAAAGTGCACAAAAGTATACAAATTTGGTGTAAACACCTTAATATAAAGGCAGAATCATTTTCTATTTATATCGCACATGCTTTAGTGACCCTTTGTTTCTGACATGTAATGCTTGATGACAGGATTCTGGGAAGCTTCACACCTTAGATAAACTACTGCGGCACCTCCGATCTGAAAATCATCGTGTGCTTCTGTTTGCTCAGATGACTAAAATGTTGGACATTCTTGAGGTATTACTTTTTACTTTATGCATGGAGCCATGGGCATTCACATCAAAAATTGTAAAAAAACTAATACTTTGTGGGGGAGAATTGAAATAAACAAAGAATTCCAAAAGTAATTCAGTTGAATAAACAAAACAAGAAGTAACATTTTGATCTTGTTTCTTTAATACATAGATATGTAGAGATGTAATTGTCTCAGGATCAATCCTTGTTGCATAGCACCATGGAGAAATTGATATCTACAACTTAATTTTGATGAAACATCAAACCTCTATACAAAATGCGCTGTACCTTTTTTATGGGAACAGTAGGGGAGAACCCTATACTATACTATTAATAATAAGTACAAAGGGTCCATAGGATCAAACAGCAAGACTTCATAACAAGAACTGACACATCTACTTAGAAGATAAAGAATGCTGTCTCCAAAACAGCTTGCCCTAAAAACAAGATGACCAGAACCAACAGATCCTATTTACTCCAAAATGCACTAAAATACTCTGTACATTGAGAAACTGGAAACCATGATTTGTAGATTATGGTACATGTGTTCATATTTTTTATGCAATTTACCTTACACTTTTTGCACAATCCACTACTACTACTACAAGTGGGAGTGGGGGAAGTAGAAATTTGAGGGGGAATAAAATGTTGTCGAGCTTTCTTTAGGTAAAATTTGTCTGTACCATAACAATCCCCTTTGTTATATAGATTATACTAGTCATTCATCATTAATGAAGTGTTATCTTGTGTGTCATTGTTAAGAGGGATTACACTAAAAGAGAGATACATTCCATTTATGTATGCCTATTAAAAGACTTCAATTTGTGGGCCTGAGCATACATAATTGTACAACAGGATGGAACACGTTAGTGTTATGTTTCAGAAGCTTTAGGAGCATTTTAGTTTTCCATTAATTTTTGATTGGCCTTGTGAACTTCATGAAGGAATTAAATATTTAAACAGTAGACATTCAAATGAATCAGCAAAGTGCAAACCCCTAGTAGTATAATGAGTTTTGTTGTGATCTATCCGTTCAGAAGGTCCTGTTGAGTTTGCGCACTAAAGTTTGAATCCCTTTCTAGTTTTTAGAGTACCACGCATTGCTTTTTTCAGGACTACATGAATTTCAGAAAATTCAAGTATTTCAGACTTGACGGGTCTTCTGCAATTTCCGATCGCCGTGACATGGTCCGAGACTTTCAGAACAGGTATGCATATTAGTGGATAGGATGAAACTACTGCCATAAGATGATCTAACGCTTTTCAAACATGACTCTAGCTGAGTTTTCTTCTCTGCAGGAATGATATATTTGTTTTCTTGCTAAGTACAAGAGCTGGAGGACTAGGTATTAATTTGACTGCTGCTGATACAGTTATATTTTATGAAATTGACTGGAATCCAACACAAGACCAGCAGGCAATGGATAGAACACACAGACTTGGTCAGACAAAGGAGGTAACTGAAACTTCAGTTTATACACTATTTTATCTAGCCATGGTCTCGTGGACCATTATTTTATCATTTGTAATTACACTCTTGACTTTTCTTTAGGAAGAAAAAGTTCATGAAAACACGGACATTTTAGTATATATAAACGACTGCATACGATAATCTATACATTGTTTCATGTGTTAGAATGCTCAGTATAGTGTGCTTGCGTGTTGTGTAATTTTTTTAATCTGTCATTTCCTTTTTTTTTACTTTAGGTTGAAGTTTCCATCCTGTTGCAATTTTAGCACTAGAATGTTTGTAAAACACATTAATTGGTTGTTATACTAGAGTTTCATACTAAAACTGCCAGTCCTGTTGATTCTTCCAATGTTGTTATTACATTCAAAATATAGGACATAGATTGATCATAATACCAATACCTTTACTCTAAATTTAGATTCATTGGCTTTATTTGGTTACTCACTGTTTAGCATTATGTTATTAGTAAGGGAATCTGAACATTTGGAACAGAAGATGATTTGTTATTAGTGTGTAGCTGATGATTCGTTATTAGTGTGTCACTACGATGTACAGCTAGGCAGGGACTTCTTCATCCTTGCATGGCCTCCTATAGTAGGGAGCATTACTGCATGAATAACAATATTGGCATAGGGGTGACTTTTTAGGTATAGTAGTCATGCTGCTGTTGTCATCATTAATGTTTAGGGTTTTGTTTTAGGTTGAGTGACAACATTACAGAAATTGAAAACATAGTTCCGAATCTTGGTTAAAAAAACCTCCAGGACCAAGCTGGGTAGGCTGGAAAGTAGGGCCTGTTCTTTTCAGCTTTTCAAACAGCTTTTGGCTTTTGCTACAGTATCTAACTTTCAAACGGAGTATTTTTTTAAGATGGAGTCTACAAGTTAATTATAGTACACGTTAAAAGCCCAACATCTGTACCATCCAAAATCGCAAGCTAGTATCTTTTTCTCCGTAATCTCTGTCACAAACAACTAAGATTCAAAAATTTCAGCCAAAAACCATAAGCCGCAGCTAAAAAGAACAGACCTGTAGTCTTCTCATGGCTTCTGACCAAATGTTTTTTTATATATTATCATTTGTAATTTTCTTGTGTTTTTTTGTTTGCTAAACCTTGTATGATCACTAATTTCAGTGATAGTTTTAAATAGCACTAAGCTCAACTAATACTGTTAACTGACTGGTTCTCACCGGTTTTTAGAACCCTGGTCATTATCTGAATTCATAAATCGCACAAATATTTGAAAATAAATTTTGTAAGAGCTCAGTTCCTTACATTTTATTTCAAACCTGGAATTGTAGGTAACTGTGTATAGACTTATATGTAAAGATACTATTGAGGAGAAAATATTGCAAAGGGCGAAACAGAAATATGCAGTGCAGGAGTTGGTCATGAAAGGGAAGCATATCCAGGATGATCATCTGATGAGACAAGAGGATGTTGTTTCATTACTTATCGACGATGCACAGATTGCACATAAATTGAAAGAAATATCAATGCAGGTAATTTTATATCATTTCCATATTTAACAGAGTCCAATCAGATGAACATATGGTAGCTTGCAATTAGATACATTCTTCCATCATTATGTTTCAAATTAAATTACACCCATGTTACAAATGCTACTAATCTAATATCTCTTTAACCAAATTTTAAATTAAAATTTTGAATTTAAAAATGGCTGATTCATCGCTGAGTCTACCAATTATGAAGTAGTAGTTCTATGGAGAAAATATGTCATGTCATCATTGAGTTTGGAAGGCTCAGAAGTTATACAAAGTGCCATGCCATTTCGCCCATAAAATCGGCAATTTCTGGCTTACTTTGATGTTGACGAAACCGTGATTAGCCTGAGAACATTTGGAAACTGGTACAAATATACCTTAATAAACCAGAAGGGTTGTGCCGATTTACCCTAAAGGGCCTAAACCTAGCTTTTCAAGGCCCCCCATCTGGTTTCTTCCAACCAAAAGGTTTTGAGAATTCAGACCTTTGTCTACAACCAATTCTGAGTATAAAGTCAAATTGAAAAACTTTTTGTAAGAAATGTTAGTCCAATTGGAGTGTTTACAATAAATTTTTGTTTAACTTCAATGGTAAAAAGTCTGGCAAGAATACTATTATTCATCTTCATTTACACTTTTAGGCAAAGGATCGACTAAAGAAGAGGCGTGCAAAGGCCATCAAGGTTGACAAAGAAGGAGATTTAATGCTTGAAGACTTAGATGATCCAACTGCAGAGGCTGTAGAACAAGATAACACAATCAGCAAAAAGGTGCACACGACAAATGCATCTGAGTTGTTTACTTATTCCCTTGCTATAGGAGGAAACCACACCCTCAGAATAGGGACCTTAAGTTTCTTTTTCTATATATTAAATTTTAATCCATAATTTCCTAAGCATTTGTTATCTATCTGTACATGTACAAATGCACACAAATCGAAAGCTTAATAATTTAATATGCAAGCTTGAAATTTCAATTTTAAGTTTAAATAAAACATTCAACAAGTAAATGTTCTAGAACAGTAATTTCACAACTTGGACTTAATATAAACACCCATGTGGAACTTTAGAAATTAGAATGAAATGTGTACATGAGTTTAGTTTTAGGCTATATTGGATGTGTTTGAGTTGCATCTTGGTCTGTATGACAACTAAAAATACAATCGCTATATTTCCAGGAACAAATGTGTTGTGTAGGATTTGACTAATTTAAGTAAAAATTGAGAGAGTCAAAAGCAAAGAAATTCAACTTATTCTGCTACTCCAATTTTGTCATCTTTGCTTTCATGAGTCCTTGTCCAGCTTGATGTTATATTGAACTACCTTTATCTTGCAATGCGAAACTACTGTTCTATTCGACAAACTGCTTGTACAACATTACAACAATCCCAGTAGGTAACTCTGAAACATTGGATAATGCAAATGTGTGCAAAACAATATGATAAATTAGTCATCGTGTTTTTTTCTGAGGCACATTGATTCATCTGATTGTCTTTGGCCTTGGTATGTGTAAGCCTTACTCATTTAATGAGTAACACCTAAAATATTTCCAGAGAAAAAGCTCGCACAAGAAACCTCCAAAGTCACAGGACAATGACAATTCGGACAAGAATGCAGAGGCTCTCATAGAGGGTGATTACCAGGAGAGTGGTCATGCAGAAGACGGAGAACATGTTGACGCCCCTAGGCCTAAAAGATCGAAGAGACTGATGAAGAGCACGGGTGAGGGTAAGGAACCTGTGGCTGCCTCTAATCATGAGAAACCGGCAGATGCAGCTGAGAATTACGCATCTCATGATTTCGATCATACGGAAGAGGCACAAGAGCTGGAGTCCTAAATGACCGACCACATGAGAACAGAGGATGCTAAATGGCAAGACTAGTGTAATTTATCAGGTCGAGTATGGGCATCAACGACAGCATAGTTTAATGTCCAGAGGTGTGGTCTCTAGATCTGCCTGATTGTGTCAGGCAGTTAAGTATTTAACCGCGCAGCTTCTCTTCTGAAGCCTGGGAACTGCGTGATTGCAACGTTTATATACTCGATCGATTATGTCGGAAGCGTCAGTGCGGTGGCAACAAGCCTTGCCGTCCTAAGCGTGACAAGGGCGCATCCTCCAGCTTTTATTGTTGCCTTGGATGTTAGCTTTGCAGAGTCCTTATCGCTGGTATTCGTGATGCAGGCTGCGGCCATTGTGTAAATATGCATTAACAATGCCCCATCGGTCGCATATAGAAATAATTTTGCTGTGTAAAGAGGGTTAGGCTGCTATATTAATCATAAGTTTTGTGTTGATAGCTGAAAAACAACATGGCAGGGAACAGCTGCTGTGCCTTCCGAGTTGGAAACATGTTAGATCATTTATGACCATGTATGCTAATTGGAACATTTTGTAGCTCACAGAAAATTTGTATGTTCTGAAAATTGGAAAATTTGTATGGTAGTCACGTGTTGACCAGTCCTTCAGTTGAAGTCGAACAGATAACATTTGTATCTATTAAACGACTATAAAGAAATTTGGAAACCTTGGTTGAGCTCGTGCCTCCAACGTAATGCCGGATTGCCAGATCATTGCTAAATTCACGTTTAACTCGACTTTTACATGTGTGCCCGTACGCCTTGATTAGTGAAATTTGAAAGGATACCGCTAGACTGGCAGGGAATGCAGAAAAAGGATAAGACTAAACGAAAAACAAAACAAGGGACACACGAGAGACATTGTCGTTTTCTAAGGTCATGTTCTTTTATTGCGATTAATGGTTTTTGGCTATAGCTACTAGTTATTTTGCTATGTGTTTTTTTAGACGGTGACAAAAGATGAAGACACTGATATAGACGATGCACGCTCCGGCGGGCTTAGAAAGTAGTTTGGAGAAATGGTTTTGAGAAACCGCTTAAAAAGAAGTTTCATTTAAAAAAGTAATTTTGTTTGTTTTAGTTTTCGGAGAAGTCGAAGTAAAAAAACCATCCAAAAAAACAGAAAAACATAGCCTATACCCCACTTGTTTTAGTTTTAGCTTTTGACTTCTGACTTCTAGTTCATATTCCTTAATTTCATTTTTCCGGCTTTTTTTTGGTCTTTTTGATTTTTCTTTTTTTCGTATTTCTTTGTATTGTTTGTGATAGGCTAACTTGTTTTTTTTTTCTATTTTTATTTTTTTAAAAAATTTAATTATACCAAAAAAGTTACCATCAGTTACGGTATAAAATAAATTAGCTACAGTAAAAAATCAAATTAAGCACCCTAGAGCATCCGCAATATTGTTGGAAATAGCCTCTAAGGAGCTGAAAAACATTGCGGGCCACACCCTCCAAGCAGGCAAGCCTTTCCCTTGAATCGCCTTCTGGATTAGAGGCTGCAGCCAAGCAATAAAATAGTAATACCTTACATGGCCGTTGCAATCTGCATGCATAGCTGTTTGGTGGAAGATAGACTTGGGAAAGAATTATTTAATTTGTTGTGGGTTTTCTTAGAATTTAGATGATATATAGGTCCTATTCAAAAGTAATGTGTCTTTTGATTGTGGATTTTAGTTTTTTGCTGATTGTGTGAGAAGCTGAGAGAGCAAGGCATACTTACATTAAAAAGTTACTCTATTAAAAATAACTGCTGCAGTGGCTCCTACAAACAATTTACAAAAACCATCTTGAGAAGCTATTTCATTTAAAAGTTGACTTTTAAAAGCCAAAAGATGCTTGGCGCTCGTTTTAGCGATGGCTTCTGGCTTTTGGCTGAAATTTCACTGTAGCTGGCTTTTTTTACTGTAGCTAATTTGGCTTTTTGGGCATAATTAATTTAAAAAAATGTAAAAATAGAAAAAATATGTTAACCCATTAGGGACAATACAAAGGAACACGGGAAAAAAAGAAAATACAAAAAAGCCTAAAATATCTAAAAAAAATTAGAAAAAGATGAAATACTGAATAGTGAACAAAAAACAGAAACTGAAAAAAGCCGAAACGAGCAGGACAAAACTGGACATGCTACGTATTGTAAGAAAAATACTAGGTTAGAGGTTGGCCGTGAATCCTAGCTTAGGAGCTAAGTAGCCTTATGCACTAAGGATGCCCTATTAACTCAAAAAGAATTTACATGGCAAATGCTACACCGTAACAGTATATACTGAATTGCTGCGTTCACATGGAGAGCAGCCTCTTCGTGAATCCTATAACCATGCTACAAAAACGACCGTATTCACTTTGAGAACATATTAGAACCATTGCTAGTTTTCGAAACTTATTCATCGGCTAAATAATAGACATAAAAAAGAATTCAACCCCGTGAGCTGCTAAATATAGCTATTTTCGCAAGATTACACCATACTATCCACACAAAACACACTACCAAAAAACACAAAAGATAAGCGCAAATGCAAAGCAGAAAGCCCAGAATAGGAGCACGGAGAAAAAGCAATACTTCCTCTCTATCCACAAATGCATATCGTTTTTTATTTTTCAGTCTTTAATACAAGACTTTGACTATAATTTATTATTATTATATACTAAGAAAAATATATATTATGAAGATATTTTATAAGACAAATTCAATAATATTATTTTTATGTAGTCAATCTATATACTTTAACATATATTAATAATCAAAATTTAAAAAGCTGACAACACATAATCCATATTGATGTACATTTGTAGACAGAGGGAGTATAATCCTGCTAACTAAATTACTATCTTATGCCTGTTATCTCGAGATATTTAATTGCCAATTCGGCCTTCATTCCCATGCACTCATTAGAGCCTCCTCATCACCCTCAGCTGCCACCTCCGGCTGCAACAAGATCTCGATCGCCTCCCTCACTCACTTTCTCAGCCATGGCTTGGTTCCACAAACTAGAGCTCAACGACATCCACCGGTGGCTACCACCGGAGATCCTTGAGGACACGACATTACCAGAGTCGATGAGCTATGTTGCCTCGTCGTCGTTGGGGACCTCGTTCTCGTCTCACAGACGTCCTCGGCAACACCGCGAAAAGAACCCCAACACCATCATCTTCCACCGACGATGGTGATCAACTCCTACCAGAAGGTTGTTGCTATAGGGTTTGCGTACGATAGCCTATGAGCTTAATTAGTTGTGTTCACCTCGTTTGAACTTGGAGCTAGAGAGTAGATACAATTGAATCTAGGCATGAGGCCTTAGACCAAAGCTAACATTTGGTATCCTAACATATCTTTGAACTTCATGGTTGTCGGAGCACACCTACTGTGGGGGAGTGCACACTTGATGTGTGAGGAGAATATTAGGAATAGTCTCATATCGGTTGTGGGAATGAGAAAAACATAATTTATAAGTACGAGAGGGATCTCACCTATAGGACTAGTCTTTAAATTCAGAAAACTCTACTACATAGTTGTAGCTGGTGCAAATTTCTCGTGTTCTCTCTACTTATTTGTGCAATATGTAAGTTTTCTCCTGAGACAAAGCCAACAACCCCCACAGTAATGGGCTAGGTGGCCGGGGTCACATCGCCGGCTGCACTGCACAGAGTCTGGTGCTGAAAGCGTGACCATTCCTAAGCAATGCTAGACTTGGCCGTTACTCTGCCAAGGTTCGTTTTGGAGAGGCCGCCGCTAGTCGACGCTGCCCTGCCGCCAGCGAAGTGGAGCGGCGGAGGCACCAGGCTTTTCTTGCCGCACACCAAGGCGTACCACAGGACCAGGGCGACCAGGTCTCCAAGGATGACCGGCAGTAATGCACATGACATGAAGCCACATTGTAAGTAGAAGCAATGCTGGAAAAAATAGCACCGGTGCGGGGAGGAGGGAGAGGCGAGGAGGGGCTAGCAATAGCTCCACCTCCACGCGCAGGCAATGGCTGCCATGGAAACATTGCAATAGGCGCACAGGACGAATGACACAAATGTTGCATCTCATGAGCTATGTTGTATGGACACAGACATGTGCGTCCGACACGACACGGATATGGGGATTTGCCATTTTTCCAAAAACACCAACACGAGGACATCGCTATATATATACGCATGCGGCCAGGGTCCAGATCTAACAAGTGGTATCAGAGCCCAGACGCCTAACATCTCTTTGGACCTCATGGTTACAGAAGTGTCCAACCAATGAGTGAGGGGGAGATTGTTAGGAGTAATCCCACATTGGTTGTGGGAGAGGAGAAAGTATAACTTATAAGTGTGAGGGAGCCCCCACCCATTGGACTAGTCTTTTGAGGGGAGAAGATCCAATACCACTTATAAGATGATAAAGAAGTATTTCAAATATGTTTAGATAGTATATTAGATGTGGATATAATTACACCGGTGTAAAATATATTTTCTATATATATATATATATATATATATATATATATATATATATATATATATATATATATATATATATATATATATATATATATATATATATATAGCCTCTTTTCTACACCGGTGTAATTACACTCTATATCATATCTCACAACGTAGGGAGTATCTCGCGTAACGGAGAGTATGTACGTATAGTATACGAGTATTTAAGATCATCTAGGTAGTATGAACAATTTTTCAGAGGTAGTATGTATATTTTTTTAGATATACTCGTTTTTATGTGCGTATATGAAGGTATTTACAAAATACACTAAAAACTATGGACTCCCTTACAATTTTTTCATGTGGTTCACATTGAAGTATCTATATATATATATATATATATAGGCACTATGGTGTTTGAACTCTATGATCGATTTTCTATCCATGATTGATTTGGTATGCCAAATCAATGACTTACTTTCCAATTCGACGTCTTTTGAATTAATAAATGTTAACGGGTTTGCTTGACATATTATATACCATTACACTTGCACAATTTAAAAGCAATCCAAAGGTGAGGAGGCCTAGTACCTATATATATAAGCCTTTTTCGTGCACTCGAGAGTACATACTCCTACTTCTAATATACTACTTAAACAAATATTTTATATCACTTTATCACTTTTAGTATATTTAAATACTAACTCTAAGATACTCCAATATGATTTTATTGAAAAATTTTCATCGAAACCCTTTATTTTTGCTATATACATTTTTGCATGTATAAAAAAGAGTATATACATAAATTACGCTATAAAAGTGAATTTTGATAAAAAAAAATTTAAAATTCACTTTAAAGTATCTTATAATCATTATTTATTCTCTAACACATCACCAATACGTATCCATACGGTGTCCAAGCTGTGTCGGACACGGCTCCAGCCCCACCTATCCATGCATCACAGCTCGTGCGTGCCTCGAGCTCACCCTTCCACAGGAATGGGTTTATTGACACATCCTGGATGAGGTCATGCGTGCATTCAGCCTGGTTATACATGCAGTTGAATCGCCTGGATTGGTAACAAGAAGTCACCAATCGATGTTTTTGTTCTTTAGTCCTGGATTGGAGAGTTTGCCATGGTTATCCACATATATACATATACATATATACATACACACATACATACATATATATATATATATATGAAAAATATATTTTACTCCCGGATGTAATTACACCCACCTCTAATATACCACCTAAACGAACTTGAAATACTCCTTTATCACCTTGGATATACTCATATACTAATTATAAGATACTCCAATATGAGCCACATGAAAAAAATTGTAAGAGAGTCCATAGTTTTAAACGTATTTTGTAAATACCTTTATACACGCACATAAAAAAGAGTATGTCATAAAAATATACATATCACCTCTAAAAAATTATTCATACCACCTAGATGATCTTAAATACTCGTATACTACACGTACATACCATCCGTTACGCGAGATACTCTCTACATTGTGAGACATAGATATATATATATATATATATATATATATATATATATATATATATATATATATATATATATATATATATATATATATATATATATATATATATATATATATATATATGAAGTCTCTTTTACACCAGGATATGTATATTTTTTGACATACTCCTTTTCATATGCGTGTATAAAGGTATTTATAAAATACGCTAAAAACTATGGACACCCATGCAATTTTTTCATGTGATTTACATTGGAGTATCTTATAATTAGGACACAAGTATATCTAAAATGATAAAGGAATATTTCAAATTTATTTAGGTGATATATTAGATGTAGGTGTAATTACACTCGGGTGTACAAGATATTTTTCCTATATATATAGTGACTATGCGTAGAATAAGCACGCGATTCTGACCGACATAATCAGTCAATGCTCCACCATTCCACCTCACGGAACGGTTACTAGTATTTGTTAATTATGGTAAAATTATTATCATATGCACATTAAATTATCATTTATAATTCATGAAGTTACTTACAGTTCTTACGTGTGTTAGACCCGAACGCCCCTCCCCTCTTCGCAAGCGGTACCACATGCTGTTTTTCTAGGATTTAGTGGAGTTGTTGGTTATGAAAAAATTACTATATCTTGAATATAAAGTTAGCATCTATAATTTATCAAGTTACTTATATTTAGCAAAGTTAATATCTTATACACAAAAATTTATTATCTATAATTCACGAAGTTACTTATAGTTCTTACGTAAAAAATTTCACATTGCAATGCCTCAGAAAGTTACTATTCTGAACATAAAATTATCATCAATAATTCATCAAATTACTTACATTTGTAAAGTTACTATTTCATATAAAAAAAGTTAGCATCTATAATTCATGAAGTTACACACCAATCGAGTTACACGCCAACCACACCAAGAATCCAGCCTCTACACACACACACACACACACATACATACATACATACATACATACATACATACATACATACATACATACATACATACATACATACATACATACATACACACACATATATATGTGTGTATATTTGCACACATACAGGATTGGCTGGATAGCCTTGTATAACTGATACTTGCATTTTTTGTTTTTCTTTCCCTTTGTACTCAATGTTCT
Organism: Melocanna baccifera; assembly: GCA_036346265.1. Lineage (NCBI taxonomy): Eukaryota > Viridiplantae > Streptophyta > Magnoliopsida > Poales > Poaceae > Melocanna > Melocanna baccifera. Next base: position 16,428,484 of record CM070693.1, read on the forward strand.
CTTTCATACACACACACACGCACAATAGGATTTTCTACATTTTCCAAAATATCCTCACATGTTTATACATACACTGCTTATTTCACCAAGTTTAGTACTAGTCTTGGTCTACTTTTTTTTGTTTCCAAGTTCCAACAGTAAGAATTTCATAAAGTTAATGTCTTTGTTCACCGCTAGAAACTGTCTGTACTCGATCTGTGGCTCAAATGCTCAATGCCATCTATTCTATACTCTATGTAGAGAAGACTCAGGTTTGAAGTCGAGGACAAGGAGGGGGGATTCTTCCCAAATTTTAGTCCAAATCCATTTTTGTTCACTGTTAGCATTAGAACCCAACAATATCAGTATGCAATAGTACTCCGCTTCATTTACACAAGAATACTACATTTTTTTCCCGTAAAAACGAGGAAGAACAGTACATTTTTCTTTTCTGAGAATCTACACGGCAATAATAAGCTCATGCCCTGTTTCTCTAAATATTAATTCTGTGTTTAAAACATATATAGCATAAAAAACGCAACACAATACAACATTTTAACTGCAAATTTCTCGCTATCCATTGCTCAATAACCTTCAAAACGGAAAGAAAAAAAAACTATTTTCACACAGCACACCACACCAATCACATTGATTTTTTGCTCTCAATCCACTAATCCTTGCCCGGGTTTTCTGGGTTTGCTTAGGAGAGGGTTGGAAATCCAAATAAGAACAACCATGTGTCAGATTCTAAATATGGCGACTCTCGCAATACCTCCCCATAAAATCCATGTTTCTTTTGTACAAAATATGAAACACATTGTCATTGCCAAAATCACACAAAAAGGCATCAAGGAAATTAAGCAAAACCCTAAAAAGAGGAAAGGCAGTAAAAAATCATCTCCATTTTTTTTTAAAAAAAAAACTTCATCCTCACCTCTATAAAATCCTCATTTGAGCTCTCCATTTCCACACCTCGAAGCCTCTCTTCCTCATCACCTTGTTACAATCAGCAAGAAGCACCAGCTTGATCTAGCAAGAAGCACCAGCTCTCGACGTCGGTCGATCATCTCGCTTACCTAACTAGCAATGGCCGACTACTACTGCACGTACATGCAGGAGCTGGACGACGTCCACCGGCTGTTGCCGCCGGAGATCCTCAAGGACATTGGCATCATTGACCCCGCCGAGCGGCGCCGCCTCGTCGTCGTCGAGGACATCGCTCTGCGCCTCGCCGGTGTCCTCGGCGAAGCAACAAAGAGAGCACAGCATAATCCGCCCTCCCGCCACTACCCACAGGTGCATAGCGTAGCGCACGCTTGCTACCTAGCTATCGCACCAGCATTGTGTTGCTTGGTGTTCACTGTTCTCGATTTCATCGTGTGGCGTTTGCTTCATATACTTGTGCAGGCGCGTGGGTTGGATGCCAGGGACGTCCTCGCCGGCGGCGGCAATGCGCGGAGGCCGGTCACGCCGCCGTTCTTGCCAGCGCCGGCCGTGCCGTGGCAGGTCATGGAGGGTTTAAGGAACAACATGGTTTTGCACCCGGCGCCCGCCCTGCCGAGGTTCGCACCGGCGAGCCCCCTCCGCGGCGGAGCACAGCCGATGACAACAAGGTGCAGCGGCGGCACCGGCGTTTTCTTGCCCCGCACCGACGCCGTCCGCCTCACGACCAAGGCGGCGAGGTCTCCGAGCAACGGTAAACTAGCGCGCGCGCCCAGCATTTCCATTTCTCGAATCCGACGTGCTGATCATTGCAGCGACACGTAACTGCTTGCGACGATGCAGACGTGAAGCCAACGAGGCAGTGCCGAGCACAGAAGCACCGCCGTGGAGACGAGGCGGCCGTGTCGAGGAGGCAGCAAGAAGTACAAGCAATGGCCGCGAAAATGGAGCTGAGGCGGCAGCACGCCGTGGATGTTCATGCCTCCTGCCCGGAGCTCGCCCTGCCTCAGGAGTGGACTTACTAAGACGTACACACAGTGCACCATTCAGTCTTCGCGGCAAATGCACAAACATTACAATATGTATTACTTTGACCATCATTTGCAGCAACTGTAGTACTAAAATAATAACTGAGTTGTTGACGTTGTAACAAGGGAGGAAGGGAGCCAGTAGCCCAGTACTGAATAAGCTGGATCTGGTTGTTAATTGTTGTTCTTGTTATGTTAATTAAGCTATTCTTTGGTAGTGAAGAGGAATAAGATATCTGTGATAAGTTGTGCTATATGTTGCAATCAACAAATTCTTCAGTCTTCTGTGGAGAACACCGCACCATTGTCCAGACTTAATTGCATAGCTCTTCAGCCAGCAAATGCTGTTTGAGTTGTCCTACCAAGCATTCAGGGCATATATATGTGCAAAGGGAAACTTATAAATGACAATAATACTTCCATAAAGATCTATTCAAAAAAAATACTCATGGCTACTCTTAAATAGAGCAACATCATCTGGAGATTCTGGAAACAGATATTTGAAAACTAGCAAAAACTTCATACAAGAAAACCAGTTCCTTCTCATAATCAAACATATTATTCGGTCCAGCCGATCCGCAGGTAGAAGGCATTGTTCAAAAAGCACGGTAGCATCAGTACAATGCCAAAATCCTAAAAGTGGATATCATGCAAAGGAACTGTTTATTTCATCTAACAAAGGTTCCATGATGATAAAACTTAACAAGTATAGCACACAATTCATCAGCTCATTTTGCTTGGGGATGTGAGGCGATGAAGTCAACTGCAACTTTAATGGAGTCAATCTTGTCAGCTTCATTGTCAGGTATCTCGAAACCAAATTCCTCTTCGAAGGCCATGACGACCTCCACCGTGTCCAAACTGTCTAGGCCAAGATCATTCTTGAAATGGGCATCTGTTGTCACCTATAGGTCATTGGAAAGAAACTGATGTATGATTTGGCGTGAACTAATTGGAATTGGAACACTGCAAAACAGAGAACTTTGGAAATAATTCTTATGGAGCTAAACAACTCCAAAATTCAGTCCAATACTCCCACTTGAGTATTATGAAGCGGAACCAAGTCCACCCACCAAGGAACAAAAACAAAAACAAAGGAACCCTGCACATGTTCCATGTGTCAAAACACTCTAGCTAGAATACATATCACATAAGTACAATCGAGGAAGAACATCACGCGTCAATAGAAAGCACCAAGGGTTAAAGCTTAAAAACAAAAATGATAGTTAGACTAAACACTCAACAAGTGTGCAAAATTAAAAGGTTTAAGGTTCACAATCAAGGCGACAACTTGCTAGTTAACAATTAAGCAACTGCGAAACCTGAACCCGATCAATTCTTTTCTTCTGAAACTAGATAGATGACAGCATAGAGTGAGGATTATGAATGATTCTCGGTTCTCAATGGTTCTGGCTGATTTCCCATTGTTATTGTGTAGAGTACCTGTTTCATATTATTATTTTTAAAAATAAAAGAAAACACCACATAAGGTTTCACATTGTTATTGATTGTGCTCTGTATAGTACTCATTCGACACAGTTAAGACATTTTTCATGGATTTACCTATGGACAAACAATAATCATAGATTTACCCACGCAATGCAGTGTTAAAAATTAATCACTAGTTTTCTCAAAGATGTTCTAGATCTGGAAACCACCTGGCAGCTGTCGTCACTTACCAACCTGCTCCTCGCAGTTTCCAGCAAACACAGTTATCTGCTCCTCACAGTTTTCAGCAAACACGGTTATACCTAAGTACTTATCCCCGAAAATCAATTTGGTAGGAAACCTGCAAAAAATTTACTAAGTAGGAATGCACGATTGCCCTCACAATGATAACAGTTTTGAAAACAAAACAGACCTGAATACCTGGAGAAGTTTGCCCAGTTACCATGAGTACTGTTATATCTACCTAGCCTTAGACAATAGCTTCCGGCAATATGTGAAAGGTTGACGAGCCAAAGCTCACAAACTAGCTGTAAGCTGTGTGGATCAACAGAAGCACACTGTACACATGAATGCACAGAGAAGCAACAGCATAACTTGCAGAAGTTATGCCATCTAACTTAAACAACTCATGTAATAATAAAAATCCGGCCTCCCCACGACCCTGCCAATTCATAGTGGTTTCCTTCCATCTTCACAACCAGACACATACAGATGCCGTGAAAATGGAAATAAATGCGCACAGATCTATCTATCCAACTGCGTCAGCGTTTCACACAACATCCAAGAAATGCTAATTCCTCAGTCCTCACCAAAAAAGTTCATGAAATGCTAAATAAAATGGAACACATAGCGTCTCGATTCTTGAATTGATCCTAAGAAGCATCTCTCGTTCTGAGAGAGGGGAGGACATGGCGGGGTACTAGCAGTCTAGCATACCTTCGAGGGGTCGTCGACCTTCTGGAAGTTCTTGACGACCTTGATGATGCGGTCGGTGACCTCGGCCTTGTCCAGGAACGACCCCTTGGCCTCCTCCGATGACATCCACCGCCGCCCCCACAGGGCCCCCTGCAGCGCCGCCGCGGGCCTGAGGGACGCCGCCGCCGACGCGGGGGCCGCCGCCACGCGGAGGTGCCTCAGCAGCAGGCCCCTCGCCGCCGCCTCCGCCATTCGGGCGAGATGGACGGGGGATTAGCTCCGGGGATAGGGGATGGGAGGGGTTCGGAGGCGCAGCGCAGCGCTGTGTTGCGGCGGCGAGAAGGAATCTTTTCTTGCGGCGGCGGAGTGGTGGAGGGGAAGAGGAGAGCGGGGGGGTTTAGGCCATTTAAGCCTTTGGGCTTGTGATGGGCCTCTTTACTCTGGGTTCTTAGGCCCTTAACCCATGCTTGTGATGCCCATCTTACTTTTTTTTTCACTTTGACACTTGGAGAGTGCTAGCTACGTAGTTCATACTTCATACAAAGGAAAAAAGCAAAACCACTGTACATGTATGTACATGTACTAGCCTAGCCCTTCAAAGTGCTTTGAGATTTCTGTGAGGACTTGACAATGGTTAGAAATTGGATAGTTGGTTTGAATTATGAATGTTTGCACCAATCTCGAGGCATATTTAACATTGATGAATGTACATGCACCTATATTTATGAGAAAACCATTCTCTTTATATAAAATCTAGAACTATTTTGTTCAGTACCATTGCAAATATTACAAAGCTAAAAAATAACATCGCTTGTGATAATAACATGTGGGGCTCGGATCACCTGTCAGTGACAAATTGAATGGTATTTTTCAACTTCATAATCTTTACGATGGTACTGTGCAATATTGTCTAAAAATCTATCACTCGCTCCATTCTTTTTTAAGATGTCATTTTAGAATGTTTACTGTCAATCTTTTAGAACTTTGACCCTAAATATGTATAAAAGTATTTAGATTTGTTACGTGTAAATAATATCACTAGATTGGTGATTAAAAATACCTTCATATCATTATATTTTTAATAACTTTTATTAACATGTAATAGAAAAAGTAATGGTTAAATATGTATATTAGAGATTATGCAGATATCTAAAATGATAAGTAAAGAAGAACGGAGGTAGTATATAATTACTTTCTCGTATGTTCACTCTAGAAAAACTCAATCTATTTCCTTGAGAAAAAAACTCGATCTATTTATCCCATTATCATATAGAAGCAAATAGACGGTAATAGGTTCCAACCGTTGGTTAGCCCAACTGACGTGGCACTTGATTTTATGGAACCTTCGTGTATATATGGCACTGTAGTATTTTTTTTAAATTTAGTCTCCGCTTTTACAAAACTAACACTTTCTTGAACCCGATAGCTGTGGCAGGTGACACGTGTCGCCTGACATGCTACAGTAGCTCAGCAGGACCTGTCGGGCTACCAAAGTTCAGCATGACTCACCAATCGCGCGGGTGATTAATTAGTGCTAATCATGCTAAGTGTTAATCATAATTAATGTTAAGCATGTTAAAATGGGTCACTGTAGCCTCCTACCGAGGCATGGCTGAGCGGCAGGCCTCCTGCCACTGCGTGGCTACTCGGCAAGGCCACCAACCAAGGTGTGGCTGCTCGGCATGTCCTGCTAAGCTACCGTAGCGTGGCAAGCGATACGTGTTGTTTACCGTAGCTGCCAAGCTCAAGGATGGGGCTAAATTTGTAAAAACGAACGTATAAGGGATAGATTTGGAAAAAGTGACTACAATGTCATATATATGAATGATTCGATTTTATGGCTAAAAGATCACTATTTGACCCTGTGATCCATCGGTGCTAAGGGGTGTTCGTATTTGCTTCTTCTGATGACTTTTGGTCACGGCTGATGGCTTTTGGCTAAAAATAAATAGTAGCAACCGAAAAGAGTGGCTTTTAGAAGAAGAGACGAGTGGTGCAAAAAGTAAGAATAAACAAAAGGTGAATTCGTTTCTTCGATTTCAATTTGTCTTAAATGAGAATACGATGCTATCTAATGATGAGGACATATCAGCTACTTCCATATCTAGTGTGCATGAGAATGTTCAGAAGTTGAACCTACGATACAAGAACCAATGACTCAAACGCGAGCATGTCAACTTAACTATTAGGTGAATGCGTTCCTAACTTTGTATACAAATATTTCAAAGAATACAATACAATTTAATACTTGTGATGATTTAATTGTCCTTAGAAACCATGAAGAAGGACCACGCGAGCCCAAGTATACAAGTGAAAGTGTGAAACCGTCAAGCGCAAACCAAGTCCTGTTTGTGAGCTCGATTCAGATTTGGCCCTCCTGACAGTGTCTACTTCAAACAACCATAACTTTTTATTCAAGAGGAATCTCGAGGCCCATGAGTACTTGTTGGAAAGATTTTGAAGTCTACTTTCAGATGGATATGACCCCACCTCTGAATTCCTTCTGTGCACATGAGAATCATCACAACAATCCGACGCTGACTCTACCTGATAGGACTGACTTTAAAAGCTCATAGATTTCATATCAAGAGTCCATTTGGAATGTGTGAATATAGTATAGAAAGCTTATCTCGTCCTCTTTCCAACGGATCTGGCCTCATCGAAAAATTCCTTCTGTGCACGTCGAAATCATCAAAACAATCTTTCGGTTTTAGAAATAGAGATAGAATCCGATATGATTTGATTACTTTCCATGTGTTGAAAACTTTCATAAGCAAGGGTTTGTATGCCCCTATGAATAGATGCTCCATTGGTCATGTAACACATAGCACCTTTGAGAAAAATCAATTTATGAAAGTTCTTGTGCGAGTTTCTTATAATTGTCGAAATTCCAAAGGGATTTAGGAGTATTCTTCAATCAAGATCGTTCAGCCTTTCCGCTGGGAATTGGGTGCACGATAGATCTTCGCTTGGTGATCGACGAAATCAACGCGAATGTGTTTTAGCGGATTAAAGAGTGTTCGTCCCTTACACTGGCATTGGAGAATCATTGCGATTCATGAAGACTTCTGTGAGTATCCATCCTATATCAAGAAGATCGGACGACTCCGTATCAAGATGTTCATATTAACTTCCAACTTCTTCAAGTAGAAGTCAGAAGCAGAAGCTTCACACCAACGTCACCGAAGCTTCACCTTGCTAACCATGCGCCACCACCAACACACCCTCGCCCTTGCGCTAGTGTCATCATAACTCCACACAATGATTTTAGTGCCACCGCATGCCAACTCGCCCACGAGACGCGCGCTTTCATCCACACCAACACCGACGTGCCGCCTCTGCCTTCATCGCGCCCTGTGAGCCACCGCCTTTGAGCCTCTCTAAAACCACCACCAGTAGCTATCTTCTTCCTCTTTTCCGTAATCACCTTGGACCTCTTCATCGCCACCACTAGCATAGGCATCACCTCCAAATCCGATGAGAGCACCGCCCTTCTTCCTTCGGTCGCCCAGATAATCTACCAAATTAGCTCTTATATCCATTCCTCTCCCTAAGTTGGTTGTACTATCATCTCCATCACTTCCTTGTGGTTTTAACAGCACCTTTCCCATGCAAAGACATCGTCGAAGCTGCCATCGCCGTTTGTCGTGCCACCGGCCACGTCGCCATCACCATGATCCATCGCCAACATGAATCCATGCCCACATCTACCTTGAACTCCCCGGTCATGTACATCTAATAATCTAATATAGTACTGTTGTTGCTCCTTTGTCCATTGAAACCCCTTGGTACGCAGTTAGGAGGTGAAAACAGATCGAATATGAATGTATAATAGCTTTACCATGTTTGTTTTTATATTTTTTGGATGTGGATACGAATATCCTAGATATAAATACGAATACGAATAATGTTGAATACAAATATAGAGTGAACGCGAATTGAAATGAATATGGTCACAAATATTTCTTGAAACATGAAAAATCCTTAAACTATTTACATGACACCAATTGAAACAAAGTACTAGTTTATGCAGTCAAAATATTCGTCAATTAAATGTAATTTTAGCAATCAAAAAATATATATCATCAACAACACCACAACAATAGTAATAAACTCGATCAAACAAAATAGAATTATACATGGTTCATCACTGAAACATTTTTTTAGTGTACATGTTTACATCCACTTCCTAACAAGTTTTTAATGTAAAATGACTTAATATGCTCTTTCGTATATGCTTTGTTTACCACTTTTGTTTAAAACTCAATATATATTGCCTACCTCATAAACATTATATTATTCATTGTAAAATATTTTTTACTACTGTTTATTCATTTTATATATATATATCTTTACTATTATAAAAGAAGGAGTTGGTGGTTGACCCGTCGTCACTCCTCTCTTCTCAGCCATTCGATCTGATTACGAGATTAAATCCGAACCGTATGTCACCCCTCCCCTCCCACCCCGCACGCCGCCTCCCTAAACCCTAAAATCCGCCTCGCTCCCCCCTCGCGCCCCCGCCTCCCCGTCTCTCTCCCCCAGCCTCCCCCTCGCCCTCCCCCTGCCTCCGCCGCCCTCGCCTCCTCCCCTTCCTCCGCCCTCACCACCTCCGCCCCCCCGCACCCCCGCGCCGCCGCCAACCCCATCCCCGCACCGCGCCTCCTACTCCCCACCCCTCTCCTCCTCCGCCGCCTCGCCTCCTCCTCCCTCCACCTCACCACCTCCGCCCCGCGCCGCCGCCTCCCCCCCTCCTCCGCCGCCAATGCCTCCTCCTCCCCACCCTCCGCCTCCGCCGCCTCCCTCCCACCCCGTGTCGCCGCCGCCGCCTCTTCCTCCCACCTGCGCCGCCACCGCCGCCTCCTCCCCCCCCGCGCGCCGCCTCCTCCCCTCCTCCCACGCCGCGACGCCGCCGCCTCCTACTCCCCACCCCGCGCGCGCGCCTCCTCCTCCCAGCTCCTCCACGCCGCCGCCGAGTCCGCTCCCCCTGTTCTCCGCGCCGCCACTCTCCAGTGATGGAAGGGATGTCAATGGTCTACTTTGTGGGAGGGATGTCAGCCGTCGTCCGCTGATCCTCCCTCCTCTGCTCGCATCCGCTCCCCAAACCGCCGCCTCCTACTCCCCCCACCCCCCGTCGCCGCATCCTCCTGCCATCAACCCGGCGCCGGCGGCTTCATGGCCGACACGCACCACGTCGTCCTCATCGTCGACGTCTACTGCAACAAGATCCGGCAACTCGTCAACCCCGTGCCATCACACCTCGTCGGCTGCATCTCCTTCCACCGCCTCAACATCAAGAACAACTCCATGCTCGAGGGGCTCATCAAGATGGCCAATCTGGTCCGAGTCTCTCCCCCACATTCCCCCTCTTTCCAGTGAATTCTTGGCTACTGGATTGATTGGTTTGGTTGGCAAAAATCCAAGCCATTTTTAGGGAATTTTTTAAATTTATGTACAGTTTTCTTTGGTTGGTCTTGGACTCAATTGTGCTTTTACCGATCTCCACGTTCCCCTTAATTTTGGAAAGTTATTGATGAACGAATTTTGCTTGCTTTCCTCTCTGCGCCTACTCGGATCTGCGAAGACGATAAACCTGGCGACGATCTGCCCGTGAATGTATAAAGTAATAGAATTCACTGTTATGGAAATGACTACAGGCTGCTGCAGTTGCGTGAGTGAATAACTAATGGATCATCTTTTGTGGCAAATTGATAATTCTTGGTTGCATTCTCTTGAGCTTTCAGTTTGTTTTGTAAAATTCTACTGTCTGTTTGTTAACGAAAGCATGTGGCAGCAGGTGACATGGTGGCATGTTCTACTGGTGCAAATTCACTCCTCATATCATCACTGTCGCCCTGGTAAGGTATGGAGTTCAATTCTTACTTCTAAATTTTCGTGGTAGTTTACACTAGATTTTGTTCATGGGATCAAGATATAAGAGTTCTGGTTGGTAAAGATATTCTGATCGGACATGTGTTTCACTCAAACTTAAATCGAGAAAGTTTCAATGGATCCTATTGCTTAAGTAAAGTTTTTCCTTTATTACCTAATTAGATTATTATCTTTCATGCCAGCAGACTATGGTGAGAATCAATCATCTGTATATATGTATTCTAATATGGCTTCTTTTGTTTGTTGCATGGATATAGAGAATGGCATGGATACTTGATGAGTACTCAAAATTTCATGGTTACTCACTTGCTGTGATGACAGGAAAACATGTTGCATCTATCCTACACTCTTTATCACATATGTGTAAGGAAAATGATGTTTCCTAACTAACATTTGCAGATACATGGAGAATTCCACAAGAAATTTGTCAAGCACAGTCCTTTGGATAGGTTGCAGCAAGAATATGATGCTTAGTACACAGAGTAGTAGGATTTGACTGTTCAGGAAAAGCTGGTTTCTCATTATCCTACACATACATGCTCATGAATTTCTTGCTCAATATAGGACCCTAGAGGATCACTAGGGAGAAATGCAGCTACTGAAAAGGGGGTTCTATTTGCTGCTGAAGCCTTGCTTGCAGAGCACAGAAAAACATTACACACCAGCGTTTTGTAATACAGGCAAAAGATTTCTTGAAAAATAAGGTAAAAGATATATAGGATAAGTTCTCCGGCTTTAAAATGATTAAAACTTGAGAATCAAGTGCAGTATGGCTCATCATTACTTGCTCTATGACTATTATTAGTATCATAATATTACTGAATTTAGCAATGAATAGATTATGATCATTAGAGATGTGCTAGCTGCATAGTAATTTTTTTTCCTTGGTAGACCAAGCTGTTAAACTTCTCACCCCTGTCATGTTACCATTTACCTATGTAGGCTAGGTAGATTTCCCCCCTACTCAACATGTTCACAGTTGCGTTGCTCCTTTAGTCTATGTATTGATACTTTGAGTTGGGGATGTGAGCATGAAAATTAAGTTTTCCTTGCAGTGTAGATTCTGCCTTTTTGGTTGCAGTCGTATTTATGGGGCCTTATTGTCAATTGTTTCTTTGCAGCCTGCAAATGCATGATAAGTCAACTTCTCGACAAAAGGTCAATGATGATGTTCAAGAGGGTACTCTTCTTCTGTATCTGCTTGATCGTGATCAGACGCAACGTGCCAAGGTAAATGCTTGTTCCTGCCAACTGATTGTGAATTTGTGATACACGACACTTCTTGTTTACTATCATTTCTGTACATATTATTCTATGTGGTGCTTGTTCATGTTGCACTAATATGATACTTGATTTATTTATGAGTATGAACATGTATGTTTTGTTTGATACATGATGACGTAAGAAAAAGTTAATATTTATTATTCAGTTTGAGATCATATTTGATAGTATGCATCACTTTTATTTGGTTTTTCGTTGCAACGCACAGCCACCTTACTAGTATGTATATATATATATATGTATGTGTGTATATATATATATATATATATATATATAATGAATGTGTTTTGCTACTCCGAAGAACAGAGTGATGAAAGGAATCATGTTTGGGCAAAATCTAGACAAGTATCAGGTGCCGATAATACTGTTCAGACATTTGGACATATGTTTGGAAAATTAAACGAGTTAAATGAAAATATTCACAGTTTGAAAGTTATAGATCTCATTGAGAGCTACAATTCAGCCTACTCATTTGCCTAATTTAGACTCCGAACAAAAAAGTTATGATCTTCACAATACACACGCAACCTCAAACATTACCTCAGGGTATCCAGACTCGTATATCTCCGGATATCCAAAGCCGTACCCATATTTCTAGAATCGACTTTAAAAGTTGATAGGTTTCGCATCAAGAGTCCATTTGAAATGTGTGAGTACAGCATGGAAATCTTATCTCACCCTCTTTCCAACGGATTTAGCCCCATCCGAAAATTCCTTCTGTGCATGTCGAAATCATCAAAATAATCTTTCAGTTCTAGAAATAGAGATAGAATCCGATATGATTTAATTACATTTCATGTGTTAAAAACTTTCATAAGTAAGGGCCTGCGTGTCCCTATAAATAGAGGCTCCATTGGTCATGTAACACAGACCACTTTTGAGAAAAATTAATCTATGAAAGTTCTTATTCGAGTTCCTTGTGATTGCCGAAATTTCAAAGGGAATTAGAAGTATTTTTCAATCAAGATCGTTCAGCCTTTTCGCTGAGAATTGGGTGCACAATAGATCTTCGCTTGGTGGTCAACGAAATGGACGCGAGTGTGTTTTGGCAGATTAAAGAGTGTTCGTCCCTTGCATTGGCATTGGAGGATCATTGCGATTCATCAAGACTCCTGTGAGTATCCATCCTACGTCGAAAAGATCGGATGACTCCGTATCAAGATGTTCATATTTCACACCGAAGTCACCGAAGCTTCACCTTGCTAGCCATGCGCCACCACCAACACACCCTCGCCCTTGCACTAGTGTCATCATAACTCCACACAATGACTTTAGTGCCACCGCATGCCAGCTCGCCCACGAGACGCGCGCTCTCATCCACACCAACACCGACATGCCGCCTCTGCCTTCATCGTGCCCTGTGAGCCACCGCCTTTGAGCCTCTCTAAAACCACCACCAGTAGCTATCTTCTTCCTCTTTTTCCGCAATCACCTTGGACCCCTTCATCGCCACCACTAGCATAGGCATCACCTCCAAATCCGGTGAGAGCACCGCCCTTCTTCCTTCGGTCGCCCGGATAATCTACAAAATTAGCTCTTATATCCATTCCTCTCTCCAAATTGGTTGTACTATCATCTCCATCACTTCCTTGTGGTTTTAACAGCACCTTTCCCATGCAAAGACATCGTCGAAGCTGCCATCGTCGTTTGTCGTGCCACCGGCCACGTCATCATCACCATCGATCCATCGCCAACATGAATCCATGCCCACATCTACCTTGAACTCCCCGGTCATGTACATCTAATATAGTACTGTTGTTGCTCCTTTGTCCATTGAAACCCCTTGGTACGCAGTTAGCGGGTGAAAACAAATCGAATATGAACGTATAATGGTTTTACCATGTTTGTTTTTATATTTTTTTTTGGATGTGGATACAAATATCCTAGATACAAATACGAATACGAATAATGTTGAATACAAATATAGAGCGAACGCGAATTGAAATGAATATGGTCACAAATATTTCTTGGAACATAAAAAACCCTTAAACTATTTGCATGACAACAATTGAAACAAAGAACTAGTTTATGCAGTCAAAATATTCGTCAATTAAATGTAATTTTAGCAATAAAAAAATATATATCATCAACAACACCACAACAATGGTAATAAACTCGATCAAACAAAATAGAATTATACATGGTTCATCACTGAAACACTTTTTTAGAGTACATGTTTACATCCACTTCCTAACAAGTTTTTAATGTAAAATGACTTAATATGCTCTTTCGTATATGCTTTGTTTACCACTTTTGTTTAAAACTCAATTTATATTGCCTACCTCATAAACATTCTATTATTCATTATGAAATATTTTTTTACTACCGTTTAGTCATTTTATATATATATATAATGCATGTGTTTTGCTACTCCGAAGAACAGAGAGTGATGACAGGAATCATGCTCGGGCAAAATCTGGAGAAGTATCAGGTGCCGATAATACTGTTCAGACATTTGGACATATGTTTGGAAAATTAAACGAGTTAAATGAAAATATTCACAATTTAAAAGTTATAGATCTCATTGAGAGCTACAATTCAGCCTACTCATTTGCCTAATTTAGACTCCGAACAAAAAAGTTATGATCTTCACAATACACACGCAACCTCAAACATTGCCTCAAGGGTATCCAGACTCGTATATCTCCGGATATCCAAAGCCGTACCCATATTTAACAGATAGCACACTATCAAATTCATATTTTATTTCCAACAAAAAATAAATCTATATTTATTTTTAATTTAATATTACCCCATAAATATTCGAGTCATCCGTATTCTAAAATTAACCGAACGGTTCTCACGTCGGCCTCTATTGTGTTAGCGCGCGAGAAATCGACCGTGCCACTACATTACCGCAGCTTCGTTGCGACTGCGAATGCTCCCCAGCCTCCCTCTTGTCTATAAATCCTCTCTCTTTCCCCACTCCCTCACTCGCAAGCTCAGTACGCTCTCTATCCGGACTGGTCTCCACAGGTTAGATAGATATTTCGCCTCCGTGCTGCGCTGGCCCGGTCCCCGACCCCGTCCCGGAGAGAAGGTAAACACCAAGAACGAAACTTACGATCATCTGCTTGCTCGGATCTGTAATTCCGCATGTATGTGGTAGATCTGTCAGGACATGCGATCGAGTTTCTTGATCAGAATCCTCTAGATCTGCTTCTTCCCAAAGGCCAAATCTTTCGGCTCGGGAGATCCCGCGGTTTCTTTGGTTTTCCCTGCTGAAGATTCTGGGGCTTTTTGAGGCGCGATCTGCGGTTTTGCTGTCTCTGATCTGCATGATCTGCTCTGACCCAATCTTATCTGACCTGCTCAGGAAAGAGGGAAGAAGCATGAGCGCCGTGGCGCTGTCGTCGCCGCTGAACCCGGACGCGCCGCTCTTCATCCCGGCGGCGTTCCGCCAGGTCGAGGACTTCTCGCCGCAGTGGTGGGACCTCGTCAAGTCCACCGCCTGGTTCCGCGACCACTGGTTCCACCAGCACCAGCAGCTCGACGACATGGCCGACTCCCTCCTCTCCTTTGAGGTCGAGGTCGACGCCTTCGACGACGACTTCGCCAACTTCCTTCCGGACGCCTTCGACGACGGCCTCTTCTACGACCACCACCAGCAGCAGCACAGCCCCGCCGTCGTTGAGGCCGCCGCGCTCAAGACTGGTACAAACGAACTCACTGGCCTCACCAACCCTCGTCATGTCTGACTGAGTTCTCAAATCAAAGATGGAACAAGAATTACAGCGAGCTCATCTGCATACGCCTCTATGTGTGTGTTTCTGTACGTGCAGATGCGGTGCTCAAGGCGCTGAGCCTGACCTCTCCCAAGGGCGGCGACGCTCCGTGGAGGTTCCGGGAGAAGCCCAGGCACTCCGAGAAGCCCACCAAGTATGCCGGCAGCCCGAGGAGCGGCGGCGCGCCCCGTGTCATCCACCAGCCTCGCTAGGTTGCGATGGCAGGCTTCAGATTGATGGATAAAGAATTGAGCAAAGCCTGCACTTGTTGCACAGTGCCGCTTGCTCCTGGCTGCTGCTGTTGTGTTCATTCAAGTCTAGTAGTAGTAGTAGTGTCCTTTTGTATAGCAAGTAAAGATGGCCCAAAAAATAAGAACAACAAAATGCAACTGTTGTTTAGTGTCGCCTTGTAAGTTATGTTCAGCTCAGTGTGTCTAGGGAAAACTCAAGAAGAAGAAGAATGTAGAATGCACTCCTGTTAATGTTTGATGAGCAATGGCAAGCAGCCTCTTCAGCTATGTTGTTTGATGCCATTCTTCTCTGGTATATTGATTCATCACTGCCTACCCTGCTCTCCAATGGAACTTGGAATCATGGTCCTTCGCTATGTTGGGTGATGATCTTATTCGCTTGAATTTGTTTACCAGTTGATGAGGAAGAAGTCCGGAACTGCGTTCGGTCTTCCAAGTTCCACCATCTTTGTTTCAGGGGTTCTTGGAAGCACCCTTTTTTTTTTGAGTTTTGACTGTTCCAAAGTCGTGGCATCAAGCAAGATAGTGGTAAACAAGGGGCGAACTGTTTATGGCACTGTCATGCAATTGCGCGTCATGTGGTCTCGTCTCCGATTCCCTATGAATAGTCTCGAATACAAACATTCTCGAATATGAATATTCTCTAATACGGATATGGACATTCTCGAATACGGATTTTGCTTATCATATTTATATTTTTCTCATATATAAATATCAAATAAAATAGATTATCCTGTATCATTTTTCATCCTTACTGCTGAGCGGTGCTTGCAGCTTTTTGACGTTTTTCCCTGAAAGAAAACAGGGCACATGGGCATGCTATCTGCCGAAGCAAACGCCTTCCTATATGAAGTCTGAAGCTAACACCCACAGTTCTGCAACTGGGATGAGCAATTTGGCATCAGAAATTATTGGGCAACCAAAATGATTCTTTTCCTGCACCAGAGTTCTTCACATTTTGTTCCTTACGATTTTTCCGTGATGATTTGGATGGTCAACTGCAATTAAGTGTGACGAGTTAATAACTTGCAAACTAACATCTAGTACAGGTTCCGTAATTTTTTTAGCGGAGGTTTTGTTGTATACAAGAGCTTATACATGGAATACTTCTAATAATCTCTTGTATGAATGGCAGGGGCACGGAACAGAACAACCAGTTTTGTAGGGTATATTGCGGATTCTTCGTCTTGGAGAGGGGTGTTAGTGGAATATTGGATTTTGTGAGGGTGTAAACGAAAATTGCCCTTTAATCACTCACACCCAACACGAACACGAATCCATCAGGCGGATTGCACGTGACATCTCTAACCTAGCTGTCCCCTCCAAAGCGGCAGCGCTTCCTCGTCTCTACACACGAGAGAGAGAGAGAGCTCCGTAGCCATGGCTTGGGAGGAGGACGGGTTGGAGGAGTACGAGGCGTTGGAGTCAGAGGAGGAAGCGGGGGAGGTGGTGGTGGGGCAGATGGACAGTGATGGTGCCGAAGCACATCAAAAAACGCTTCCTCAAGAACAAGGCTTTCTTCGTCTCCCTCAATAAGAAAGCTCTCAGGTGCCTATATTGATGTGTCTAAACCCACTCGTTGATCAACAGTTCTAGGCTCCGCTCATTTTGCCTTAAGCTTTTGGTTTATTTTTATTATTTCTAAATTTTATCTTTTTCTGATTTTTTAGATTTTCTTGAGATTTTTTATCGGTTCTTTTTTCTCGTATTCGTTTGTATTATACATGATAGGATAATCTATTTTTATTTTTAGATTTTTTAATTTAATTATACTAAATAAACTACCGTTAACTACAGTTCAAAATAAAATAGTTACAATGTAAATTCAGCCATAAACCAATAAAAATAAAAATAAGCCCAACCAAACAGGCTGCTAAACTAGTGAAGGTTCGGACAGCTCAATTAATTAGACTCGTAAAATTAGTGTTCAGATTCATCCGTATAAGCGCAGCTAGACATGGCCGCCGTGAACGAGTACGTTCAGCCCGATAACTGGTTTTTTAGGACACATAAAAGGCTTACCTTTTATTTCATTAATAATAAGAAGAAAAGGTATAACTAATCATCTAACCAAATTATTAGATTAGAAGGAAAAAAATAGCTAATCACCTAACCAAATTGATTGGATGAAAAAGGACAACAGAGCTTGCTCAGACTTCTCTTCAAATCAGGAACGAAAAAAAGGAAGACATTGTCAAGCCGGATTTTTCCGATGCGCACCGGATTCTGCTTGGCGACGGATTGCCCTTTATTTCTTTTTTTGCCCCATAGGTTGTAAGTTACGAAATCATCTGATGTTACTCTTTTGTGTAATGGTCTGAGAAAAGTTTTTATTAGATTGTAATTTTTTTAATTGATTTTGTTACAAGTGCTGTCAGCATCCAGTGCAATGGCGGCCCACTTCTTTTAAGGAGAGAGTAGCAGCATCTTGCCATAGCTAAGTAAAATAAAAACCACATTAAATCTGTACTGCATCAGCTGTTGAAAACTAGTCATATTTTCATATGCTATGGCATAACAAGAAAAAGAATGTTCATGTCCAACAGCGCAAGACATACAGATTATGCGAGACAAAATAACCATGTTCGAGTATTTCTCAAGGAAAACTTTGAAAACAGGAAACTAGCAGATTAAATACTGTAATCTAATACAAAAACAACAAATACAATTCAAACCAGCTTCCGTGAAACAATGCCGCATTCACACACCTGTAGTAGCTCACCAACAGATCAATTTGGAAGGAACACTGATCCTTCAGTTTGGCGTCACTTGATAAGAGGCTCCATTGCTTCAAAGAAGAGAGGCACCATCTCCCTATTTGGAGTTTTGACCGCACACTTCACGCCAGGAACACCAACTGCAGCAGTAAGCTCTATCAGGAAGGGAATTCCACGGGGAATCTTCGCGGACAGATACAGAACATCCATGTTTGCATTTTTCCGCTTGGCGATAAAGAACACATTTGATGCTGCAAGGTGTTCAATGGTAGCGTCTATGCTGTTGATCACTGAACTGGGGTACTCCTTTGAAAACTCATTGTCGTCAGGTAAAGATTTCCAGGCCTGCAATCAGATAAAATCACCTTAAACTTCAGCTAGACAAGGAAACTGCTAAGTGAATCAAATCAACTAATATTTACCAACAATGCAGTACCACACCAAAGAAAAGTTTTAGCTTTTACCTCAAGAAAACTCGTTCGCTCCATTTTGCCATCTTCACCAAAGAAGACATGCAGAGGACTTTTGTCACTGAAGTACCACACTGGTTGCTGATTATTTTTCACCGCAACCTGCAGTAGCGAGTTTGGTGCTCCAGGAGAGACATTCTGGAACAAAACCATAGGGAGAAGTGTCCTGGCTGAGGCCCCAGGTTGCAGTGGAGGAACCTTATTCATAGGAGGACACCAAGTTCAATACATGAAATTGGAATATGTCAAAAATAAAAAGAAACTTTTAGAATAGACATCCTGGCACCTGAAGTGGTCCACCAGCTGCAAGACCAAAGGTATTCTTGTTAAACTGAATCATAAATCCATCTAGGACACCCTGGGCACCATTCTCAATAGATATATCGTAGAATATCTGGCCATCACGTCGCACTAATTGTGCACTAATCTGAAGTCCTTGGCCAGTAGTAGAAGGCAATACAACAGGTAGTGGAGGTCTGCAAAAGAAAAGAACCAGAAAAAATCAAAATGGTCAAAAACCTGCTCAAGCCATATAACATCAATAAAATGTCAAAGCAGAACATAGAGCAAAAACTGAAAAAAAAAATGCTCACCCTGAAGGTGCTGTAGGCTCGTCAACGGGTACCATGGCATTATCCATACCCATTAAATCACCTAGGAGGTCTGGCATTGGAGCAGGAGCTGCTGGGGCTGCAGCTGCCAGCTGCTTCACTGGTACATGCGATGAAGTGCCAGCACTAGAGGTAGGTGATGCCCCATCAACTCCCTGAGATGGTGACTCCGAATACCCTGTTTCAGCTGTATCAGCATACTCCTCCTCATCAGCCTTCGGAGCTGCCTTAACACGGCTGACAAATGCTTCTGGAGGCTTGTGATAAACTGATGAAAGGGTAGAAATGTTTGCTAGCAACTCATCAAGAAGTGATGAATCAAGCTGGTTGGAGTCATCGCTGATCACAGGTTTCTCTGCCAGAACAACATCTTTTGCTGCCTGCGGAAAGCCACACATAACACAGTGGTCACATGGATATCTAAAAAAACATTGGATCAAAAGGTGTAAAGTGCAAACATACAATACCTCGGGATCAGTGGAAAGAAGTCGCCAGTATATGTATGCTCGATCACGCAAATCAGGATTATCCGTTTCAACTGTTGCATTATTGAGAACAGCCTACATGAAATAACATAAATCAGACAGATAGCTGTGATAAACAAAGTTATTAAAAAGGATTTTGTAGGAGCAGCGCATCCATTCTTATTGGAATAAGCAACTACTCATTTGCATAAATGGATCATTCAGCTAAGGAAATTGTGAAGTATTGTACCCTTAGGACCCAATCCTTCCTTCTCAACACACAGAGAATTGACTATTCTAATCACTAACGTTGTAGCATTGATCAACACTATGCTTAGTGTTCTAAAGGCTTCAATAGCCATATTTTAAGCATCCATGACACGCCATGATACCAAATAAGGAAATATTCAAAGACACCTTACACCAAGTCAAAAGTTATCCTGTGCTCAACAATCTCTAAGCAATATCATCTGCTCAAGTAAATAAGTAAGGAGCTGAGAATAGTAACCTGTATCATCTGTTGGGGCCCCTCAGTTGGCTTCTTAAGAAACAATTTAACAGTTGCTGTTAGCAACTGTAGTTGAACTAATGCTGGTTCTTCTGGGAATGTTTCCAAGAAGCTCTCAAGGAGTTCATCAGCATTGTCAATTCTTTCGGCATATTCACCAATTATCCAAATCATTGATGCCTGAAGAAAATGAAACATATAAGTGAACAAAGCATGCAATAAATTACCGAGACTGTGTTCATAGACCAATACCTTAGCCTCTGGTTCATCTAAAGTGTCCAGACTTTCACAAAGTGTTGCGATGATAGACTCATATCTGCATATTCAGCAAGAAAACAATTATTTTTTACAAAAAATTTCCTTGAGCAAAAAAGAAGAACACTGATAGTTCCATAGCTCCCAAATATAGAATGTCGAGCTTTCATGCAAAGGCACTTACGTGTTTGGGTAGCGTCTAAAGATGTCCTTGATAACAATAATAGCTTCCTGCACAACATAATTAACTTTTATCTTAATCAGCTCAAGCAAAACACTGATGCACCTTTCGGCAGCTCTCTCCAATTTAATTGCACATCTTCCAATAGCACGAACAGCTTTCCGAACAAAGTCAACATCCACCTCTGTGGCATACTCTTTGAACTCCAATAGCACCTAGAAAGACCTCTGTCAGAATGGAAACTTGCAGAAAACAAATCATCTAGTACCAACGTCTGAAAGGAGCAAGATGTTCAATAAATTTAACAAGTGTAGACAATTTTATTGAACCTTTGTTCCCACTTCCTAGAATGTTTTTTCTTTAGTTTTCGTACTTCTGTTATGTTACATATGAGACCAGAATATCATAAAATTGTAGCTGAAAATAATCTTACACTCCAATCAACGTTAACCAGAATCAATAGCAGCATACACAAGAATAGAATATTCTGTACCTGATCTATGTTTCGATCTGAGGCAAGCTTTATCATAATCTCCAACTTTTCCATCTTAACATATATTGGGTCATTGTACTTGCAAAAGAAGACCTATTGCCAGACATACCATCGAGTTAAAAGAAACGATGTGACATGATTAATGAATAAGAACAGCTCAAAAGAGAAACAAATGTACCACCTTAATTTCATGTGCAAGTATTGTAGGCCTTTTTTGAACAATCAGATTGATGTTCCTCAATGCTACATACTGAATCTCAGGCTCTGCTGACAGAAGTGTAACAAGAGGGGGTGCCATTTTTTTAGAGAGATTCCGGACAACATCCGTGCTAGTAATGAGCTCCATTTGTAGAAGGATTATCTATGTGAAAGAAAAAGGATAGCATCAACAAAAGCTCCTGTCTGATATAGGAGATAACCAATAGGTTAAAATATTACTAAAAGAAAAGGAACACCTATTTGGAAAAATGAAAAATAAACAGCAAATACTGCTTTGAATTGTAGATGAGTTGGCACTCTCAACTAGTTAAATGCAGATGTATCATAGTCCTAAACTCCTAATCAACCAAAAGGTCAAGAAAGATACAAGTCAATCCAATGTTAGAATTCATTGGTTCCTACAATTTATCATGACAAATTGGTTCCTACAATTTATCATGACACATTGGTTACAAACTCAAGATGACAGAAGAAGCTCGTGACCTGATTAGAAGATCCCCACTCCCCAGACATAATTAACAGGAGTATGTATTAATTTGTTTTGTACTTGGAAACAAGTTTTTCCTACCCTGATACCCATGCAGTGAGGGCTGGGCAGTACCTCTATTCAGGGATGACAGGTCAGTACACTTGGTACTATGCCAAGCTATGGTTACTGAATATATATATATATATACAAACTGCATGGGACCCTATCTAAATCAAACTATGCTCTAGAACATGTCAATCATATTAATGTACCTTGACAGCAGAAAGAACAACAGCACAATTTGCATGTTGGAGACGGGGTGTAACTCGTTCCACTATATTTTCCGCTTCCCTTGCATCTGCTGCTTTGTACCTTGACAGAGAATCAAGAATGAAAACTTGTCCCCACCTGCAAAATTACCAAATATGTTAAGCGGCCTACATTAGAAAAATCCCAAGAAGTTCAAAAACCAATATTGCAAAAATTGCATCATACTCCGTGCATTCATTCAGAGCAGTCAGAAGTTTTGACAGTGTATGGCTGGTGATCTCAAAGATCGGACTAGCACTACTGTCTTGAATCTCTGCCAAAGCAGCAACAGCATTTGCAACTACCATTGGATTATTGTCAGAAATTAAGTCTTTAAGGACCTCTAGAAATCCTCTGTCCTCCACTAGCTCAGCGTTTATATCATAAAGCTTGGCAACACAAATAGCTGCTGTCTTCCGCACATACGGATCATCATCCTGTGGAAATAATTCACCCAAATATATATTTATTTAGACGAAAGAAGTCAGTTTAATTTAAAAATACTGCAGAAGCAACAAAAAAAAAAGACCTTGAGGCATCTTTGAAGAGGATCACAGAGATACTCTGTGATTTTGTCCACACGGATGCAACCCATTGTTCTCACAGCTAAAGCACGAATCAATGGGTTTGGATCTTGTGAGTCCTGCAAAAGTTTCAAGTCACCAATCCTCTGATTAGCTGCTATGTCTAGATCTATATCTTTCACATGATAACCTTTTTTTTCTGCACAAATGTTTATTGCAAGTATGGTTATAATTTCTTACCTTAACAAATGTGTTCACGGCAAGTATGGCTAGGTCAGGCTGACTTTTAGCGTAGTTGATGAGATACAAATATACTAGTTTCTTCAACTCTAAGTTCTCAGTCTGCATGCAGTTCACGACATCCGTAAACAATGACGAGACATCTTTTCCAACAGTCATAGCAGCAATCACTTTCTTGACAGCATCTTTTCTCTTATCCTGCAAACCATGTTTCCAACAAAAGCTCAAATTCCATTCAATAAAAAAAACTCAAATACCATAAATGCTTACTGGTAAGTCAAAGTAAACAAGAAACTTGAGTGACATGAAAAAATATACAATCATAATATGCTACCATATAAAAGAGCAAGAATAATCTTAATATCGCCTCACTAAGGGCACGTGTATCAATTAACAGCGTATATGCTTATATGATCCAACCAGTCTTTCCACCTAGCACATTTCATCCCTCAACTAATTTCATAGTAAAAAGCCCAAGATGTATGTTTTCAAATTTTAACACGATAATGGAAAATTTACATTTATGATTCAGCTCAAATCACACAACGTTTATTTACCTCCATGATTTCTGACAGCATGTGCTTGGTGCTTATGTCTTAATATGTTTTCTTTCTTTCTTTTTGCAATACAACATGCATTTACAGCATATGCGCAACACTGCAACATATAGCAAAATAAGACAAACAGGGAAACAACTTCTGGCATCACCAGTGGGTAGAAACAGGCATCTCAAATTCACTAGACACCAAAAAAATGGTGTAGTATGTCTTGCTTGCAACATGGGAAAGCGGTGAGACTACCCAAGCATTCCTGACTGTTTTAACTATTTTGCACACGCGCAGGCACAGTCGGTACAAACAGTATAAACAAAGGACAAATAAATATTTCCTCAGCAACAAGGCGCAAGTTCTACAGCATTAAATTTACAACATCAATATATACGGAAAGAAATAATAAATCAAGTAGAATTGCTCCCCAGTAATGCGTACGTGGAGAAGTGGAGGTGAAATATGCACATGGGCACGGTGGTTCTGGTTTCTGAACCTGGTGGAGGTTAATGCACTGAACCCATGCACATACAATTCCAAGTCTCTACCCAATTCATCTAAGCAGACATCGAGCAGTCACTCAGTTCAGACCAATCCTGCTTTCACTCAAAAGACTCGAGACGGATCAGAATTCAGCCCATTCATCTCGCTCGAAAACAATCCAAACCCAAATCCGTCCGAACGATTCTAACGCAACTAGAGCAACCGAATCCTGCACCTAATTCTGTAAACTTCATCTCATTTGTCCCGAACCTAACACCGAAATCTGCACTCGCGACGCAAAATCCAATCCTCCGAACACGACCGAACCCCACGAGAAAACCAACGAAAACCCTCAGATCTCGAACCGGTCGCGCCTCGGCACCCAACGCCCCGCCCAGATCTGGATCCAGGGCAACCAATCTCACAGGCACACAGCAAGCCACACGAGGAGAGGATAGGCACGGGAGAGACAGCAACGAGGCGAGGAGGGAGGAGCGCACCTTGTACTGGGAGTTGAGCTCCTCCTTGAGCTCGGGGATCTCCCCCTTCTTGGTGGTGGAGAAGTATTTGGAGTCGTGCCCGCTCATCTCGCCCCAGCGAGCCTACCTGCCGGCACACCGCTCGCCGGTGGGTGGTCGTGGCGGCGAGGGTTCGATCTCGCGCGCGGTGGCGGTGGGTGGGTGCGTGCGCGATGGCCGGGATTGGACTTGGCGAGGAGGGTGTGTGGGATTTATGGGGATTTGAGAGGTCGGGAGGGAGACGACGACGACGACGGTGGAGATCTGATCGGCTGCTCATGCTAAATCATTCTGTGCTCTTTTTTCTACCTTTTAGTACTGACTTTTTTGGGCGTTTTTGGACGGCTTCCTGGGCTTTGTTCGAATAGATGGATGAATAAAGCTAAATATTATACAAACAATTTGTTCATTAGGCTTCAATTACATGTGCTTTAATAAAGGTCATCATCAATTTTCGATGCATCTTGTTTGAGTCGTCCAATTTGTCTCAAGATTCGTGTTTCATCTCCTTCTCCTACTCCAGCGACGACTTCAACGAGTTAGGGTTCGGTCTGGGTTCACTGGAGCCCCCCCCAAACAACATCATTTAAAGGAAGACTAAGACCGGTGGCAACCGATGGTAGGTAGTAAGGCGATGGTGTTGCCGATGCCATGGGTTGGAGGAGGGTGGTGGACGGCGATGGATGGGTGGAACGGCGGCTTAGGTGTGGAGTTGAGTGGTGGCACAAGAGGCGGTGGGCAGCACTAGCGGCCACGTCGAAAGGCGGAAGTGGTGGCGGGTAAGGCTCACCAGCGGGGAGCGGCGGCGCCAGGAATGACAACGACATGGCGGAGGTAGGGTGGCACGCGCGGTGGGTGTGGGGTGCGGGTCGGGAAGAGGAGAGAATGCAAGTGGCCTGAGAGAGAACGTCGGACGAGGTAGACACCAGTGGGGCTCACTAGTGTCAGAGGTGATATCGACAAGGCGATGGGGGAGGGGGCGAGTAGGGCGGTGTGGTAGATGGGGTAGGGTTTTGAGGGTGGAGTGAGATGAGAAAACTTATATATTTGAGCGAGAGGATGAAGTCCATTAAATCTGGATCTGAAGGTTTAAAATCTAAGTACTCTTAAACAAAATATCATATAAGTTTTACCTAGACACCCCTAAAACATAATATATAAACATTGCATAACTAAAGCATAGGCCTTTTATTTGTCCTGTCACTTTACATCAAAACAGGAAAATAAGTGAGGTTTGACTATAGTACTAATTCTAGCCAATAACGATATGGTACACCTTTCGTTTGGAAATGATGAGTGGGATATATTTAAACCCATGTTTGCTTACAGGGAATGTGATGATGGGATATAGGGGCCGTTTAAACTGAATTTTTTCTAATTGTCTGCTGAAAAGAGATCTGAATTCGTAATCGTGTCCGTGTAGGACTCCGTGTCCTTATAGAATTCCGATTTGGTTTTCTTTCCATGTGGGACTCTATTCCCCTACACTATATATATGTACCCCAATAATCTATAGGGATCTAAGTAAGCCTCAAGGCATCCAAACCACATGACATCAATCCTCAAGAGGGAAGCCTCAAGAGAGGCTCTCCATTATAATCTCTCTTCATTATAGTGATTTGCCTTCGAGCGCTTGTGGTTATTTCTCGCAAGAGTTTTTCACGTAAAAATCCGTGTCTCTTGTCTCTATTTTTTTGTGCATTATTTGCAATAATTTGGTATCAGAGCCAAGAGGTCTTGAGTTTGAGACCCGGTTGCCGTAATTAAATAAAAATAATTGCAACCCACTTCTATTTCACGTCTTAGACCTGAGAGAGTCTATACGTGAAGGGGGAGTGTTGAAGTATAAGTGAATTGCCTATCTTTCCTTATGAGCTTAAACTTTTGGTTGAACTGGCTGGTGCATGCAACTAAATTTGGTATCAGAGCTTTACGTTCAAGATCAAAGACGCTGCCCCCCGGGAGAAGGAGGCTCCCAGGGCAGCCATCGCACAGATTGGGCGGCACCTGCACGGCAACAAGCAACGGCGTCCGGGCGGCATCAAGTTATCTTCTACATCTCTTTCAGCGACGTTTTTTGGCACACTCGGTGCATCATATGAAGAGTTCTTTCATCGAATCCGAGCCGCATCAGGCGTCGTCTCCGAAGAAATCTTCATTGTCTCCACGACTATTCCAGTGCCAATTGTGCCAAAATCAATTGGCAATTTAATCGGTGATTCATCGTCTTCTACGGGTTACTACTGTAAGATCTGTAGATGATGAGTCTAAGTTTGATAACACCCTGATGGCAGTTAGCATAATACTCTATGGAGTTTTGCTGTTTGAAAGTGAAGACTTTGCTCCAATTTCTGTTTGAGATAAAGGATTGAAGTGCAAGAAGGAGGTTTATTTTTGTGTGGATACTATAACGTCTTTCAGTTGTCGCAGCTCGATATGAAGGGTCTACTGCAGTTTATACTCCATTGACGGCACAATAATTTCTTTCATCCAGACAGTTTTTTACAGGAGCAGTTTCAACCATATCATGGGATTCAATTACTTTTGAAGTCGGCAGTTCTACGTACGTAATGGTTTCACGTACAATAAGACTGTTTCAGTCTTTCTTGTTGCTCTTTCAATGAGTGTTGTTTGCCGAGTTTTGTGTTCCAGGTGGAGCATGTCAGATTCTATGATATGAGTTCTTCGCTGTC
The DNA here is from genome assembly GCA_036346265.1 of Melocanna baccifera. NCBI lineage: Eukaryota > Viridiplantae > Streptophyta > Magnoliopsida > Poales > Poaceae > Melocanna > Melocanna baccifera. The sequence continues at coordinate 16,455,648 of CM070693.1, forward strand.
TATACAGCGCCACAGGTGATATTTTGGTTTATGTCATTCGATGATTGAGCATTGTTTCATGAGGTCAGTTGCACAGACTCAGACTTTTGCTGGAGCTATAACTAAAGACCCAGGTTTGTTCGTCTGCTTTGTTAATAGCTGTGTGTTTAGACCTACTGGTGGTTTGCTCAATTTTGCTTCACAAGAAGCGTTTCGATAAGACTGTTCTAGTCTTTCTTATTGAAGATTAGTCCTCTGGACTTTCGGCGCTCAAGGTTTACATGCTAATTTTATTAGAGAAGTTCATAACATTCTTCGACTACTGGAGGGAATTCGGCTCAATGTGGAGATTGTTGAAAAGTGATTCGAATTCGGCTCAAGGTGGAGATTGTTGAAAAGTGATCCGAATTCGTTACTGTGTCCGTGTAGGACTCCGTGTCCTTGTAGGATTTCAATTTGATTTTCTCTCTATATGAGACTCTATTCCTCCACACTATATATATGTACCCTAGTAGTCCATAGGGATCCAAGTCAAGCCTCAAGGCATCCAAACCACAAGGCATAAAGTCTCAAGAGGGAAGCCATAAGAGAGTTTCTCCATTATAATCTCTCTTCATTATAGTGATTTACCTTCGAGCGCCTGTGGTTTTTTTTCCGTAAGAGTTTTTCACGTAAAAATCTATGTCTCTTGTCTCTATTTTTCTGTGCATTATTTGCAACATTGTCGTCTTCTGGTTTTTTAGCTAAAGTTTTAATAAGAAAAAAGGAGGAAAAACATCGTTATATCTTCATAGGCAATGCAAAGATATAAGAGAAAAAAGAAAAGTAAAAAAACCAAAATTAAGAAACCGACACGTTTCAAGTGGCTTCTGAAAGCCAAAAGCTGAAGCAAAAAAAAATGGTTAGAGCAAGCCAATATATAATGGGCTCATATTCCACCATTTCTATCCCGACGCGTGGGGTGGGGAGGGGGGCTGGATTATGGTGGTGGGTTAGGTTTATGATGTGTATAATTTATAAAACTACCCACATATGAAGCAAAGCCGCTTTCATATCAAAGATGTATTCAGTCAATTTTGCTTTCTATTTCCAATTCCTAACCATACATCAAACCAAATATCAAACATGGGATTGAGGGCAAGAGTTCATCGCCCAGTCTAAGGTCTTGTTGTAAATAGCTTTGGCTTTTAGAAGTCAGTTTTAGAACAAAGTGTGTGGTTTCTATAATCGTTTGTAGGAGTCATTGCCAAAGCAGCTTTGAACGGAACGATTCTCAACGCGAGTATCCCTTACTCTCTTAATCTCTCTCGCAATCAGTCAAAGACCAAAAGCCACAATAGGCGGGTTCGAAACGGCTGTGGCTTCTGCTTATCACTTCTATATTACAGTAATTAGCTTTTAAATGGTGCGTGTTTTTAATGCGAGATTTATAGATAGATTATAGTAGAGACTGTACTGAGTTTATCTATACCAGTCAAAATCGCATACGATCGTTTCCTTTTGCGTACTACCTCTCACGAACAATCAGAATTCAAAAATCATAAATCAAAAATCACAACATAAAAGAACCCCTCCAATACTCTCATGTCCCGTTCCCTGAAACTCTCCACCTCATATCCCACTCTCATGTCCCATTCCCTTTCCAGCCAAACGCCACCTTTCAGCTCGTAACGACTAACGAGGAGCTGCCGTGATTTCCACCTCGGCAGGCGGTCTCGAAGCACTAGGCCAGGGATGGAACAGCAGACGACCATCCGCAGGCAGGAATGATCTTGACGGGAAACTGGGCCGTGAAAAACTCCAGTACTTGGTCCGCCGTTTTCCTCACCTTGCGATCTGCCATCTTTCCCCAACCAAACAACGATTCCAAGCGACTGACGGGCTGAGCTGAAGTTAGAATCGACCGGCCCATAAGCGAGCCGGGGCCCCGCTCCAGATTGGCCCACTTCCTCTGCATGTTGGTCCCCTCGACACCCAACCCAAACATTCAGTGGCGGACCGGCGGCCGCCCGAGCTCCGTCACCGGCGGACGTCCCTCCTCCTCAGAGCCGGCGCCACCATGGGTCTATCCGTCCATGGCTGCTGGCGTCAGGCGATGAGGCGATCAGGCGTCCTGCAGGCGTGCGGTGTGCAGCCTAGGAGCGAGTGGAGGCGTCCGGCCCACTGGCGGACTGGCCCAATGGAAGCACTGAAGTGAAACCTAACCCTCCTCTGATCCTCTCGCAATGGCTGCCCAAGCCTGAAGCCCCCAAGTGGCCGAGTCGGCAGTCCCGTCCATCCCCGAGAGGTCGAGAGGCGACTAGCCAGAGGAGAGCAGCCAACCATAACCCTAGCCTTGCAAGGCGTTGCGGCGCGGCGGCCGGCGGGAGCGGTGCGGCGTCCGGACTTCAGACATTCGTCGCACGTTCATCTCCGTTCTCGTCGAATTTATCTCTATTTGGTGATGAATCGATCGGTGATTTGTTTGGGTGCTTGATCTGGTGCTAATGGGATGCGGTGATTTTTTTTTCCAGGCGCTTGATCTGGATTGTTGCCAAGTGCTGATGCAGGCCGTGCAGCGTTGCTGCGCCAGTGTTTGCGGTGACGCCCTCTAGCTGTTCGATGAAATGCCTCATTGATGCCTATTGGTATTTGCCAACATATAGCCATGAAGCGATCGGCATTTATTTGCATGCAAAGAGTCATTGGATTATTGGATCATTAGCTTTAGTGTTGAGCCAAGTCGGCGTGATAATTTTGTCTTTTGATCTGGTCTGGTCTAGTTAGATCCTTTGATGGAGATAAATTCACATTTATGTTCTCCTTGGAAAATATAGACTGCATGCAGGATTAGAAAACAAATCAAACACTCCTCCTTTGTTAATGTTGTGATACCCTCTTTAACATTTTATTCGTGATAACCAAGAACTGATAGAAAGATGACTTTTGCAGTTAGTTCTGGTTGCAAATTCATTGCGTGCTTTGAATGATGTTACGGCTAATGAACTTCCAGAAATTGTAGCTGAAGCTGTAAAGGTACAAGTAAATGGAAATTTGTGCTTCTTGACCATAAAGTTATTCGTAAGCAAGCAATCCATCTTTTATCATACTATTTTGCAGTTCAAACAAGAACAATCAAGCTGAGTAGGATTTAACCATAGGGCCATAACCCCGGTTCCATTTTCATGCAGAAGCTTCATTTGTAAGGTATTTTTGTATGTCCTACTTTCATCTTCACATGTTCAATGGATTGCAGTTGTTGGTTCCATTTAGTGTTATACACTCTTATTAGTGTGATTGTATTGTAATTTACATATAGATTATTTTGCTTTTGAGTAATACTCTTCGGTCCACACTTATGACTTCGGCACCGTGCCCTACCTAATTTTTTTTCCTGTGTCTGCCTCTGCAAACATTGGTTTTTTCACAAAACAATTGGATCCATCCTACAAAAGTTCTGATTTTGAAGCATATTATCCAGATATACTACTAAGCTTTGATGGCTTCTTTCTTTTCCCTTAGATTACATTCTCATGACTTGTACTTTCAAGAAGCTGGTTGCTCAGCGTGAATCAAATAATCTGAACAGCGAGCTCACTCTACCTAATTTCTCCTCATACGGAAGTCTCAAGTGGGTCTCTTCTTTTCGATTTCAAAAAAAAAAATTTCTCTACAGTAACTAACTTTTAAACAAAATATCTTTTTAAAGTAAGGTCTACAAAGTTGATTGTAGTACACACTATAGCGATTTTATTTATATTGACTAAAACCGCATATAAGTTTCTATTACTCTGTATTTTCTCTCACGAATAGTCTAAAAATTATAAATTGCAGTCAATACCTAAAAGAACAGGCCGATTATAACCACTGTAATCAGATGGTACCTAAGACGGGCAGGACGTTTTTCTTCTGTCTGTCTGCACGACGTGTCAGTGCCATCAATCTTCCCCAATTCAGAGTGATGTACGCTGTGACTTGCGCGTGCAGAAGGTTCTCATGGCCAAGCCAGCGAGAATGAACGGAGACCGGGGGCATGCATGGTCTCGATCGAGAAGGCAGACCTGGACACCTGGCTGCTAAATGGCCAAGTTAATTCATGCGAGTGGGCGAGGCCAGACACGAGGCATGCTCATGTCCTGTGGTTTACCTCGTGGTTGGGGAACACACGGGCGCAACGCAAGCTGTCGCAGCTCTACAGTGCCGCATCTTGTAGCAAGTTAGCAGCAACGGTCGGCCATTCTCCCCCACCACGTAACAGCACCCAACGTGTTGTCGCGCGCGTACGTTTCGTGCGGTAAGATTCGCCGGTTTGCCTCGTCGGGCGCGCGCCTGAAACGATCGGAGCCGACGGGCTCGCGGTTCCGGAAACTAATCGTGGGAGCATTCCGTTCTACTGTCTCCGAGCATAAAAGAGTGACACTTTAGAATACGTGCATAGGGAGAGTTGGCTGGAGCGTATATATATATATACATATCCCAGTTAATTATATATATATGAAAATGATTTTATATTTCTAGGAGTATATACTTCCACTTACTATATATCACTTTGTACTTTTGAGTATACTCTAATAATTGTTATAAGATGCTCTAAAGTGAGTTTCATGATTTTTTTAATCAAAGTTCAATTTTTCTAGTGTAATTTGTGTATATACTAATTTTATATATGAAAAAGTGTATATAGCAAAAATAAAGAATTCCGATGAAAATATTTCAACCAAATCATCTTAGTATCTTATAACTAGCATTTAAGTACACCAAAAGTGATAAACAAGTATAAAATATTTGTTTAAGTGGTATATTGAAAGTAAAACTATATAATCCTGAAAGTACTGATACACATACATATATATGTATGCATGCACCAAAAAACACATGATTTAATCCAGCTGACTACAATCACCAGATAAATTATAAACAAACCCATAAACGACCCGCATCATCCGTATATTAAACCTCGGGGACTCTCCGGCTCCTCGCGTGGTCCACGTCGGCGCCCCTACGCTCTGCCTTCGACGCGTGTGCGCGGCCGCGCGAGCGCTCCTGCCTACCCGATGGCGCGTCGCGGCCGTGCTACGCCGCCGCGCGCCGTCCGACCGCCTGCGCCACAAGATCCGCGCCTCCATCAGCGCGCCTCACGCTTGCGTCCTCGCGAAGCTTCCCGTGGCTTTCTTCGTTGCGCCTGTGCCCTCGTGTTCTCCGCCCGCAGCCCCATCTTCTCCTACGCCCCCCCACGCCGCCGCCGCTCCCTCGCTCCCGTTCCTCTTCGCCCCGCCACGTCCGCTTTCTCCCCGCCGCCGCCTCAGCACCGCTCCCTCCCCTTTAGATCCAGCGCCGGTCGGACCCATCCCCTTCCCTTTAGATCCGGCGCGCCGGCTTACCTCCTCTTCCTCCCATTCTCTCACAGGGCCCCTCCAATAGCCGCCGCCGCTGCTTTATCTGGAAGCCCCCAACGGGCAGGATGAGAGTTCACTTCTCTCGCAGTTCCACATTTGCTCCCCTCCTCCTCGCGGACCTCGCCGTCGCCGGCGATAGAGATGGCGCCGGCAATCGGATCACGGCGGCTCGCAGTGCTGCGGGAGTTCCGCCTGCACGGGCTCGCTGCCGAGGAGGCCGACGGGGAGGGCCCCGAGGCGCGGCCGCCAGAGGACTACGGCGCTTCCTCTTCGACCCCTCCCTCGCCGCCTCCCCCGCTCTCGCCCCCGACGACGAGGCCTCCTCCATCGCCGACGGCGACCACGAGCTCTTCATCCGTGGCAATCAGTGCGCGTCGCCCTGTCCTCTCCCTCTCTCTGTGTGTACAGTTTGGTGGAAATTAGGAACTGGCCAGGATTAAGCTTTTTAGCACAGGTAGCAGCAATTAGGCATTAAGAAATTTTAGAATTCCCTTGTTTGATTCCAGTTACTACTTAACTACAGAAGCTATATTCTTTTGGGCTGTGGTTGAGTCTTTTCCCAAAAGAACGAGCCAGAATTCTGTTTAGGTAGTCATGGTCTTGCGTTGCTGTTGTTTTTTTACCTTGAAAAAGTTGCTTTCATGGTAAATTGTTGTCATCAAGCCTTCGTTTGTTCTGTTGCAATGCTAGAACGGTTGCTGTTGAAGTTCCTTTTTTTTGTGTCTCAATTGCGACTTTTTACATTTTGATAGAGGCATGGTCCATGGAATTAATTAGTCTTACTGTATCATGCTGAGTGAGGGCAATGCTAACTCATTTTTACCCACTTGCATTCTGTTATTATAACAACCAATAATCAAATGCCTATATGTTTGTAAATGGCGTTAGTTGTGTGTGACTTCCATATTTTCTTGTGCTGATATTTGTTCTGGTGTTCAAAAAGCTCCTAGAGGTGTGGATACCACAGCGCATGTCACCTTAATTATGCTGCTTTTAAGCATACAGGTACTGGGGAGTCCAATTTGTATTATTGAATGTTCCCTCCCATTCTCTTTTATTTATTGTCCTAGGATGTACACAGTCTGCTTTTTAAAACCTTATCCTCTTAAGTACATAAAAGTATTCAGATTATCACATTAAAACGATATTAGTAGTTTTTTCATCAAACGTACTTCTATATTGTTACATTTGTAATCATTTTTGCTAACATATACTTAGATTTTATGCCAATCTTACTTGAACATTGTAGTTTAATTGATTATTACATTTTGTATATGTTTGTCCTCTTATCATCAATATGATCTGTTTATGTTTGCTCTATCTTGTAGGATAATATGGAGTACTGGTTCTCAAGTTCACAAAAGATACGTCTCTCCAAATACAGCCATAATCATATTGTGGCTTTTGTGTGGTCTTTATTGTTTAACAAATTATAATCCTCCCAGATTTTTGCATATAGTTGTTTATATCTTATAGTTTATTCAGTTAGGAAAAAACATCTGAACTGAATGACAGCTGACACCCAAAACTCTCTACTGGATGTGGTTCTTCGTGCACTTTCTCCTCCAATGTAGTTCACTGGAGTTTTTTTTTTTTGGTTTCCCGTATACTCTTAGCTGTTCTTCTGCACCTCCAATTTGCTTTAAATGTTAAAATGCAGAACATTACCCTTCAACCCAGGTTTACTCTGCACCCTTTTTCATTATACAACATTAGGTTGTTAGTATTTCCGCTTTCCCCTGTGTGGGGATCAAAAAACAACAAGTCAACATGGAGCTATACAAGCTCATTTTTAATCTTAACATGCATTTTCCTTGCTTTTAGCCCCAAGTTTCTGATTTACTTACAATAGGTTCTCACTTGCTGATGCCAAACTGAATTGTAGGCCTGCTGGTGTAGAATGGGCACAATCTGTGATGCCCTTCTGCGTGTTCAAGTTGATACTTTATCTATATACAGTGTACCTGGTGAGCTTACCCTCCTTGTTCTATTATAGTTCCAAATGACATAGTGCTGAAACATTGGTGTGTTCGTTTTTCTCATGCTTATAATGGTACACAATATCACAGTTTATGTTGCAGGTGAGGTTCTCAGTAATCCACTACCATATGCTGTTTCATCAATATGGCCTCTTCCTTCTGGTCTTCTACCTCACAAATCTACTGATGGAGGCCGTATGGTATCATCCACGAGTTCACTGCTAAATGCACAGGATTTACCTCGCCCTAACAAGGAATTTGGATTGAATTACAATGTTTCATGCCAAGTCAATACATTGGAGGCAGTCTGTAAAGCTGATGGGGCCATTATCTCTTCTCACCTCACTTTGAAACATCCACTTGAAGAGCCTCAGGTATATTTGTACCATATGTTTTTGACTATGATGCAAGCTTTTCTGTTAGAGATGAACCTTTTAATTCTTTCTTCCTGTACACTTGGTAGATTGTCAAGGGATTAATTGCTCCATGGTGGCATGGTTGCTAATTACCATTATTAGGTGTGTCCAAAATACAAGGGTGCACATGTTTGCTTATGTAATAACATCTTAGTATGGACTGATTGCCTGTTACATTAGGGCATGTGCAGGCAGAGGAAAGATGCTATCCAGATTCCAAAAATTATTGGCTCAATATTTTTTCTTAGGTTGTCATATAAATATATAAAGAGTCTGACCAGTTTCATGTTCTTACCTTTTGATTACATTGTTGATTAATCATTTTCAGGCAATATATTTTGAAGAAAGGGGAAGGCTGAATATGATGAAAGACTTTGATGAAAAGACTATATGTGCAAGTGATATAATACCTCTAATGGCATCATATCATAAAGGTTGCGTTTTACGTTTGTCTACGAGTACATTTTACATCTTTTTTATGGCTGGATATGGAATCTCCGTATATCAATTCCGGGGGGTTTCACGCCCGGTCGCTAGCTCCACGTGTCTTTTGCGCGTTCTCTGTTGACGCGTATGTGAGAGCGAACGTCATTCGCTCTACCGTTCCCTGGTTAACAGGTTGCGTCCTTTTTCTGTTCTGGTGTAGAGGCTGAGAGGAAAGCCTTCTCTCTATCTTTTCAGCGATGGAAGCACCGAGTGATTAGTGGAAAAGCTGGTTTGTCCTTTCATTTCTTGTTTCGAATAATTTCAGTACCTTGTTTTATTGCATTATTACCAACTCATTTCCCCGATATAGTGGAATAGCTGGTTTGTACTTTCATTTCTTGTTTCGGATAATTTCAGTAGCTTGTTTTGTTGCATTATTACCAACTCATTTCCCCAATATTAGTTTTTACAGTTTCATACATGGCATCAATTATATGAATATCAACAATTAACCTTAAATACAGGTGCTTTTGGGACTACAGCCTGACTTGCTCTATGGTTTGGCATATTCTTCTAACTCTACCATATGATAAAATACCCACATGATATTCCCGTGTAGATTGTAGTTGTGCCTAGCCTGATGAAAGTTCATGTTCTTAGGCATTCATAGACCTTGCACTGTTACTGCTTTATATTTGATGGCAAAGTACCTTTAGATTCTTATGTCCAATACATTGACAGGTGAACCCTTGGGAGAATAAAAACAAGTTTGATACAAAAATTGAGGCACCGTCAGCAAAGATGTATTTCCACTACTATGGTCAGCTCTTACATCAACAAAATATCATGCAAGATTTTGTGAGGACAGGTCAATATCCCTACCTATTGTTAAATGCTTAAATAAAACTACATTCTATATAAATTTTGAGACAAAGTTGACCTACATTTCACGTGAGTTTCTCAGTTATTCGATTCGCTATCTATAGAATGACAAAAATTCCCCTTTCTGCATAAATATAACAAGTAAGTGCACTTTAATTTCCTCCAGGAACATACTATGCTGCTATAATGGAAAACCGATCTGACTTTGTGGGTCGAGTTGTGGTTGCTGTTGGACCTGATAGTGGCATTCTTTCATTATTTGCTACGCAGGTGCGTTTTAACCTTCTTTATGGCTTCTTTGACTTCCGTGTCTGATATAACATATGCTGTTTGCTATTTCATGTCAAGCTGGTGCCAAACATGTCTATGTAGTTGAAGCATCTGAAATGGCTAAACATGCTCAGTGGCTTATTTCTGGAAACCCATCTCTCGACCAACGGATCACGATTTGTTTTGTACCAATTGGATCTGTTGCTTTTCAGACTTACCTTTGACCCTCAGCTGAAACCGTATCCCCCTCCTAAACAGGTCATTAAAGGCAAAGTTGAGGAAGTTGAACTTCCAGAAAAAGCAGATATATTGATTTCCAATCCTATAGGTATGGTTCTCTGTCATATTTTCTGACGTATCATTTTGTCTATCTCTATATCTAGAGCCTAATACCCAATTATTTACACAAACTGCTCTGCATGGCGTGTCGTCACGCCCCCACATCTAGTAACAATACAGGTGGTGAGATACGAACGGCCAGTTACACAAACCGGGCACTATTCCGATTGGGCCATCCGCCGTCGGCGAAAGCTAAATATGGATTGCAGCTGCGTCATTACGTCTCCCCAAACGTACTTCAATTATAACAACCAACGAGTGTTTATCTCACTTCTCTGTGGAGCATCAGATCACAAAATGGGTTCATATTCATGTGATCATCCATTAGTTGGCACTTCCCAGTCGGCAACAAAATACAGGGAAGAGATAGAACACAGGTAAAGATTTCGTCATCACTAGCTGGTTAAAATCAAGCGTGTCTTCGTTGTTGAAGAATATATTTAGCACGACAGGACAGAACCTTCAACTGAAAGTTGACACAAGGAAAATTCTACCAAAATCTTTGTCATGATCACTAGCATTTCTTTTGCTTTTGCAATTTGTACCGTGAGTATTTGCTGTAGCCTGGGTCCTGGCCCTGTAAGATAAAAGCTAAATATATTGCGTAAGTATTCAAGGAAGTAAGCTTGTTTTTCTCTAATGTATTGAATCATTACTCCTAATAATTAGGATCCACGTTACATTAAAAAAATCACAAAATAATAACATCATCTCTCAACCGCACTCTCTCCTATGTAGTTATTTAATGCTTTGAATCGACTCCTAAGTTAAGTCTAGTTTTATGCATTTTTTTGTTAGAATTGACTCTTCACTGTATTGAATCGATTTAATGCTTTCTCTTTCCTCATTTGAACCGGCTAAAATATAACATTGGAGATGACCAGCCGTGCTAGCTGTTGACTCCATCCTCCCATCTCGTTAGTTTAGCCCATTTTCAGCCGTTGCCTGCCACCGAACAAGAAAGCAAGCAACGGTACTGACGTTTTGTACAGGCAAAGCTTTGTTGAACCGTCGCGGCACCCGCATTTAACTATATTCCGTAGCAACCCAAATGTCTAGGTTTGGTTAGATAATCTCAAAAGACAAGCAGGAACAACCACCGCAAATGGATCAGAACGCAAGCACAGCAATGGATCGTCCTTCTAGGTTATCATCTCTTATTGTTTTCTAGTTTACTATTAACCAGTAGTTCGTTTCAGGCCCTGATCGTTTCGGCTTTTTTCGGCTTCAGCTTCTAGTTTCAGCTTTTTTTTCACTATTCACTACACTATCCACTAACTCATTTCTGATGTTTTTGACCAACTACTACAGGTGTTTTTATTTAAAGCCAAAAGCCATCGCTATTCGATCACCCCTCGATGCATCATCGCGAAGGTGCGATCGGGCGCTTTCCAACCTTGCCGTAACGGAAATGCTAGTACAGGGAGAGAGCAGCACTTAGGTGATGATCGTTTTAGCGATGGTTTCTGATTTTTGGCTGAAATTTTACTGTAGCTGGTTGAAATTTTACTATAATTAAGTTAGTGGATAGTGTAGTGAATAGTGAAAAAAAAAGCTGAAACCAAAAAAAGCCGAAATGATCAGAGCCTTAGAGTATAAACAAGTTAGTACTGATGCATACAGCTACAACACGTAGGCTACATACAGGGGACGATAGGAGTATTGGAGTCACCTCTATTGCGCAATGATGTTTCCTCTATCGATGAATAATAATAAATAGTATTTTTCTATAAGATTTACTAAATTTTATTAGAGTCACTAGACCCTAATACTGCAACACTGGCTTCACCTCTGGCTGCATGTATTATGGAATCACTAATGGGGTTTGCGGGATTCAGTGAACGGAGCTGCAGAGCCTACCTACGCTGTTGGGCTCCAAGTGTTGGTTTGGTTGTCTTGTCCCCAACCAGCTAGATCTCAATGCAGAGTAAAAATTTTCCAGGTTAGCTCAGAGTCGACCAAATCTGCATCGGATATTGGAGCCAGACCAGCTTAACAAATCAGACCGATTTATTATCCACCGCACTGATCAGCCACTGCTGGATGCCTGGATTGTACGATTTGGCTGGCAGAACCGTTGGCAGGGACTGCAAGTCTTGGTCCTTTTAACCTGTGTACATAAACAACTAGCCAGAGCAGCTCTGCAAGACTGCAACTTGTTCTGAGGATGTTTGTGTTGTGAGATCAACTTGTTCTGAGGATGTTTGCGTTGTGAGATGTCATATGCTCACAAGTTGATGCAAATGCAGGCCTCAAGTCTTAGGTCCCGCTCATTTGAGTTTAGACTTTTGATTTCTATTTTATTTTTTACTATTCTTAAATTTTATTTTTTTCTGATTTTTGGCTTTTTAAGGTTTTTTGTATTTTCTTTTTTTGTATTCGTTTGCATTCGTGATGAACTAATATTTTTTTATTTTTTATTTTTTAAAGTTAATTATATTAAATAAATTATTATTAATTATAGTGTAAAATAAATCAGCTCTATAGCACAGTGAGCTGTATGCTTGCATTTTACTGCAGTGGGAGAAAAGGTACGGCTGGTTTATGAATCTGCTCCATCTGGTTAATAATCAGTATTGATTTGAATGTAGTATTAGTAGGTGCCCCAATGTCTCATCAATCCGTCTGATCTCATCAGGCATTACAGCTAGCTTTCGGAAAAGTGCAGACAGTGGTGCTAGCTGCATGCCTTTTTTTGGCAACCATGTGGACATATGTCCACTCTAAATGACCTACTGCCCAAAGTTGCAATAATGCGAATCGGCACGACAGCACCTAACACTTGTCACATTAAGTGTTACACTCTGATAGTTCTTATACATAGTAACTTTTAAATCTAATCAAAATTTATAAGATATGGTATAAACATGAACGGTATCAAGAACGAAGCAAATGAATCTCATAAAGAGAATTAAAATAATGACGTTAAAGAAACCATAATGAGAGATAAAAGATTTGGTGAAGCCGATCACAAATTCTTTAAGCACAAACTCAAAAAAGTACAAGTGATTATCTACCTATAACACTCTAGAATCTTTTAGGACCATCAGGTCCTTGTCATGTATAAGAATCTAATGCTAAAGAATACACAAACCTCTAATCCTGAGTGCATCCTCTGTTTTGGATGGATAGACTTGGTTGCTTAGTTGTTTCTCTAGAGTCACTACTATGTTTTATATAGCCTCTCCTAACCCTTCTCTAATTTGGATTAGGAGTCCTAATTGTTGTGATATTTAGGGCTTTATGATATATTCCCATTTTGAAAAAGAAAAAAAAAGAAAAGGTGGGTCTCACCTGTCGGTGAGACAAGGGAAAAGATAAGGCTAGAGACTAAAGTCTCTACTCCTATCCTCGTGCGTGTGGTGTGGTGCCTTGCGCTAACTGGTGCTTGCGCCTCGGTGACGATGGTGGCGGCATAGGAGGCGCCAACGGTCCGTATGCCTCGACGCTGGCCGTTTGCTATAGCCGCGCTAGTTGCCTCGCCGTTTGTCCTCTTAAGCCAGTCACCATCTCCTTCTTTCTTGGGCGAAAATCGGTGAGTCCACACTTGTTCTCCATCCTCTTCTCTGATTGGATTTTGATTTGAGTGGTAGACCTGCTGTTGTGTCGTGCTCATCACCGACGTGGATGGCAATAATGTCTGGGTTCTCCTCCCTTTAGGCATCTCCCGTACGGTTTCTTGCACCATCTCTCTTTGAGAGGTGGCAGTGAGGAAGATTGGGGATTTTGCCCTTGAGTTTTGAATCCGACCAACTCAGATCAATTTGAGAGAGAAAAGCTTGGCTCTTGGTGTTCTAAGGTGCTCTTGGTTGGAGTATCTTAGTTGGTCTTGTGCGGCATAGACCTATAGCTCGGCTTTGTTCTTTGGTGTGTCCCGATTTGCGAAGATTGGTATTATATCTCTGTCAACCTTGTCTAGTGAGGCAATTGGTTTTCTGGGACAACGCCATTAGGTGTGCCTTGCCTATTCTTCTTGGTGGCTTCGACTGCTATATACCCTATGATTATCATGGTTTTCAATTTTTTTTGCATTACCAGCAGTGTATGCGGTACTAGTCAATTACCTTCTATTAATTACTCTAGTACTAGGAGACATTGCATGTAATGCTTGTGGGCTCAGTTTTATTGCTCAATGAGGATAATTGTCATATTATGAAATTAAAGTGATAACCATGTCAGGCTAGAGCTATTCGAATTTATTCTTATTGTCAATTGTTACTGGCAGCCAGTTCTTAATACTCCTTGTTTTAGTTTATCTTGAATAGTATTTGTGTTATAAATTTCTCTGAAGATTCATTGTTAGCCATTTGTGTTTACTAGGAACTGATAAGACTGTTAGACAATTCTATTCTCTATTTGCAATAGGCTATTCTGCTGAAATAGTGAAGCCCTTGCACTATTAATTTCTTGATTCTCTATCAAAAAGAGGTATTAGGTTATTGTCAGTAATTTCGTTCTTCACTTTCAGGAGAGAATCTTCATATAAGCTCAAAGTTTGATTCATAGTTATCATATTTAATTAGTGAAGAATATTGATAAGAAGTGAGCAACTCCTCATCAGATAGTAGTACAAAATACTCTAAATCTGAGCATTATGTTGATTTTATTTGTTATGTTGTCTGTTTATATGAGCATACTATTTGGGTTAATTAACATGGAAGATCTACATGTTATATATTTATTATGCCAATTAAATGCTGCCTGAATTGTTCTTTAATTATTCTAATTACCGCTATAATTAAATCTAAATATTTGCTAAAACTGCATATTCATCTAGGACTCTTTACCGCGCATATTTTCAAATCATAAAAAGACTAGACCCTGGCTCAACATTATGCAATGCCAGTGTTCCCTTTTCCCTCCTCCAGCTTTGCAGTTTGCATGCATAATCCAAGATCTACAGTTCAGCTCATGGGAGGGGCATTATTGTTGTGGCATCACTAGCATGGCATCTCTGAGCTAAATGGCGAGCATGTCTCTTTCTTTCCTTCCTTCTTTTCTTTTCACCATGTCCATAAGTTTTAATAATGGTCCAGGTAGATTTTTGTGTATGATAGGCTGACCATATGGTTCATTTCCCTTTCCCTTTCCCTCTCCCTCCGGTCTTCTCCTCAGTGGAGGAGCGTGGCCTGCCACATGGTTGCTGGCATTGTTGCCTGCCTTTGCATGCACCCTTGGTGGATTGGATCGGATCTGAGGGTCCAGCTTTGTCCTCTGGAAAGCAGGTCAAATGGGTGCTCTTTCTTGCCATCAATTGAACAAATGTCCCTTTTTTTTAGGGTTCATAGATTCCGCAGACCTACACTCGTGTAGCGACCTCGCATCGCGCGTGCGCCGTCGGATGGCAAATCAACGCCTAGAAATCTCTGTAGACGTAGCAGCGCTCGCTGCGTCCGGCGCTGTCGATAGGCGTGCGCCTGGGACGAGGATGGTGTCCGAGAGCAGGTGGTGTTTTTTGGTTTTTTTTTTGTTATCGGATCTTCAGAGCAGGCGCTCGGTGAAGCGCCAATGTGCCCACAACGACTTTCGTTTCATGCCTTACAGCCCTGCGTTTGTCAGGGAGCCCTTTTTTCTGCCTGCTTTTCTTTGTTTATTTCTCGAGTGGGCACGGTTTTGTTTGTACCAATGAACACTGCATGCATTAACCAAAAAAAAAAGATAAGAAAAATATGTGACACCTCAACCTTTGGTTTGTTACACTGTAGGGATAATTTTGTAATTTCTTAATTGAAAAAAAATAAAAATAAGAGAGAGGAAAGCCTGGGCCCACCTGTCGGTGGGCAGGTCGAAGAGATAAGGGGAGGAGACCTCCGAGCGGCTTACTCGGTTGAGCAGGTCATGGGGGTGGCCGGGTCTTTGGCGACTGGATCCCGGGGAGGGGGGGGGGGGGGCGACGCCAGAGGCGCAACGGTTCGGCCCGCCGGCCGTTGCTACAACCCGTCTCCTCCTCCCTGCTCCCCTATAAAAGGGTGGCTCCCTCTCCTCTTTTGCATTGGCAGCAGTAAGTCTCCCTCGATCTCCCACTTTTCTCAGTCGATCTGTGATTTGGCGATGGAAGAAGGTGCTCTACCAAGCTTTTCCACGGTGCCGGTGGTTGTGTGATCTGAATCACCCCTTCCTTTGAGGTCCCGTGCTATTTCCCTTTGTGGTTTGGCATTAGGTTGGGAAGGTGTGGATTTGGGAACTTCTGACTGATCATTGCCAAGTAGAGTCGGGAATCCGAGGCTTGTGTTCTTGGGTTTCTTTGGCCGGAGCTCCTGAGCGTCTTGTGTGGCATTCTCCTGATCCTCGGCTTCAACCTCGACAGTGAGATGTGAAGTGTGGTATTGTATCTCCGATTGCCTTTATCCTTACTGGTACAGTAGGGTGCTTGATTTTCTGGGATAACACCTTTGCGTGCCTTGCCTCTATGTGACCTCTTCTGGGTGATTTTGAGTATCACCTCTACCGTGAGTTCTCGGCTACACTCTCTTTGCAATTCAGTGTTGATTTCAGTGAATTGCGTTTGTTGGTATGGTGGCATAAGTGCTCAGTGATGAATTGGCTCAAAACTTAAGTTATACATGATCAACAATGTAGACTAGTCTTGAGTTTTTCGGCAGGTTTGCTATTTATTATGCTTAGATCATTGAAAGATGTTATTAACTTTATTTGCTGCTCACTGGATCATCTCTGTTCTGCGGTTTGTGATTACTTTTAGTCACTTTAGTTGATGCCGAACCATATTGTTATGCTATAATCAATATTATTCATGTTAATTGAATGTTAGATTGGTTATTGCAAACTATATGCTCTGCTGCAAACTATTTTCATGATCTGCTAGCTTATTTCATAGCAAAATTTGATTTAAGCTCAAGATCTAGTCTATAAGCGGTCATATATAGTTATGATTACATTTGTCACGGCAGAGACGGTCAAGATTACTTCTTATGCAACTAGTCTTCTGAGAGCAATTAAATAACATTCAAAATTGTGATATCATGTCAAATTTGATCATACATGTTATATCCATAATGTTTTCGATATTTGGATGGCATGATTTAACTTGGTTACATGTATACACTCATATATATGTTTTGAGCATATGCTATGACTTAAAAGATTCATATCTTTATACTTTAGTTAAGTCATTTGCATACTTGTTATATTATACTGGAATTAAAATTAAGTATATACTTATATCGCACTATATGCAACATGGTTTTTGTAAAATATTTGGTTTTTGCAGAACAGAAAAATACATAAGCATGCCAATACGTAGTGTTCTGATACTCTTTCTAACAGTCAACAACTCGGCAAAGCGGCAGGCTCGAATGAAGGTGAGGGGTCATGATGTAAGCAAACATGGAAGAAGGTGAAGGGCGCTTCACACCTTGCCAAATCCGAAGGTCTCTTTGCAAATGTGCCATCTTACATAAATTGGGGGTGAGAGAGAGAGAGAGAGAGAGAGAGAGAGAGTTCTCATGTGGGGTTCTCTCAGATGGTGAGCGTGACCTGCTGGCTTCCCACTGGATTTTGGTTCCCTCATATGGCAGGCATGAGCATGGTTTGTCGACATGAGCCTCCTCTCTGTGCCATCAGCTCCACAAGAAGCTGCTGAGAGACTGGGGGGTCCTTGGATCACTCGCACAGCCCCCTGCCATTCCCCTACAAGGTACTCATATTGGCACTTCAATTTCAGCTCCTTCTTGTTCTCATGGAGAGTTCTTCATCTCTGTGGTTCCATCTCCTCTTCCCCCCTTGTTCCTTCTTCCATTGTGGTTTCATTTCAGAGCTAGCAGTTCAGATGGCAATGAACCGGAGCGAAATCCTCGCATTCTGTGGAGAACATTTTTGTTCTAACTTGTCGCATCGAAATCCTGTTTCTGAAATTGATTTCCCGTTCTAGGTATTCCGGTTGGTGTTTTGGTTTGATTTCTATCTAGGATTAGCGCTGGGCAAGACAAGACAAGAAAGCACTCCACTAACCACTGCATGATTAAAAATAGATAAACTTGAGATTACTGACAAGGCAACGGCAATCCTAAATCCAATGCAAACCTCTTGTCCTACATTTTTTTTCATTTTTTTCCTTCTCGATTTCTTCATTTGCACAGACACGGACAGTGACTTGTGTTACCAGCAAAGTGCCGTCCTGCTACACCTTTTGTCAACATTTCCATAGATCTTACGACTGGGACATATGAACCACCAATTCTTGATTCTTTTTTACGTTTCTGGTAATGGTGATTCGTTTCTTGCTCCAGATATTCCTCGGTAGAGAGTAGAGTTATAATCACACTGCGACATGGAGAGGAAGAAGAGGGGCTGGTTTGAGCGCATCAAGAGGCTTTTTATCTCCGAACCGAAGCAGAAACCGAAACCAGAAAAGGTTTGCACTTCTTGTCGCAATCTCGTTAACCTTTGCAAAAAAAATTCATTGATCCATGGAGCTGACGTCGAAGCTTTTTTCAGAAGGTGAGAAGCAAGAGATGGCTGGTAGGGAAGCTCAATATCCAGCAGTCGTTCGCCCTGCCGGCTCCGCCGCCGGAGCCGGTGACGGATCAGATCAGGCAGGCGGAGGACGAGCAGAGCAGGCACGCGATGGCGGTCGCCCTCGCCACCGCGGCGGCCGCGGAGGCGGCCGTCGCAGCCGCCCATGCGGCCGCCGAGGTGGTCCGCCTCACCGGGCAGCCAGCATTAGCGGCGGCGGCTCATCCCCCGCCGTCCAGACAAGAGCAGGCCGCCGTTGTGATCCAATCAGTTTACCGTGGATACCTCGTAAGTGAACACTGCATCAAGTCGTTCTCGTGGGATGTGTTTGGTTGGCGGCACGCGCGGTAGGCAACAAAATGCCCATGCGGTTTAACCATTGTTTGGTAGACGATCACAATTTAGCTCCCTGCACAATCTGGATTTAGGCTCAAGAATCTATTTAAAGGTGCGGTTTCGAAAAATCGTTTAAAGATGTAGTCTTATTTATTTTAACTTTCAGAGAAGTCAAAAATAAAACCCACAAAAAATTAAAAAAAAGAACAGAGCCAAAATAGCCTTGTATCTATAGCAAAAAAAGGTAAAAAAAGAACAGCCAAATGCAAATGGATTTAGCATCCAATTCGATACGTGACCAAAATGTTTCTGTTTGCGCCGTGCTGTTAGTCCTGCAAAAAAATCGGCGTATCAGATGTAAACACCAGCCGAAAGCTGGCTTTAATGCTGCTCTGAAATAGTGAAAAGCTTACGACACTATGCCCATGTCACGCAGGCGCGGAGGGCGTTGCGCGCGCTCAGGGGCCTGGTGAGGCTGCAGGCGCTGATCCGCGGGCAGGCGGTGCGGCGGCAGACGGCGGCGACGCTGCGGGGCCTGGAGTCGCTCATGATGATCCAGGCCCGGCAGCGCTCCAGGGCGGCCGCCGACCACCCGGCGGCGGCCGACGGCATGGACGCGCTGCTCAGGAGGGGACGGGAGCTGTACGCCGCCGCGGTACACGTAAGTATCACTCGCTGCCCACCCTGCGCCGTCCGTGGGTTAGTGATTTTTTTTTTCAGGCGGTATCCGTTAGCTGGGATGAATAGGATTCGACCACCGTGCGAATGATCTGCGAGGCCTCTTTGCTTCATAGGAATTTCAAGGGAAATTCGTATGGTTCAAGAATCCAGAGGAATGGACACCGTGTAGGCACTTGATTCGTAGGAATCACTCAACCAAATTCCATAGCATTACTATTCACTTCCCATGAAAATAGTAGGAATTTCATAGGAAAAAAAAGCATCCAGTTTGACCGAATGGAAAATTTTCTATGAGCTCGTGCGTGCGTGAGAGGGGGGATAGCGGGAGGGACTCTCCGTTAATACCATCACCAGAGTCGAAGCTCGAGCTACTACGCCGCTGCCGCTTGAGCTTCTGCGGCCGCCACTTGAGCTACCACAGTGCAGACGCCACCACCGCTCGAGCTACCATAGTGCCACTGCTCGAGTTTCTACCACCACCACTACTGTCGAGGTTCTGTCGCCACCGCCAACGCTTGAGCTTCAGTGGCGCCACCTGCCTTGATCTGTTGCTGTCCAACTTCGCATGCCTCGATCTGTTGCCATCCTATACCACCTTGCCTAAATGATGGAGTACTACGAGCCTCGGTCGAAATGGTAAATTTTGAAGTGTAATTAGCAAAAATGGCATCCTTGCACTCGCAATTGCAAAGATGGTGCTTTCGTCCGCACGGTCGTTGTGCGATTTTAACCACAGGGCAACACATTGTGGAGCAACGCACAATCTTCGTGCAGTTTTAGCCACCAGCGACACGTGGTAGTTTATGTAGGCTAAACGCACGGTTATAGTGCTACATGTCGATCCGTGGCTAAAACCACACGATGACTATGTGGTGCTCTGTCACGTATTACTCTATGACTAAAACCATATAATGATCATGCAGATGAGAGTACCATTTTTATAATTACTACTACTAAAATATTATTTTTGCTAATCATACTCCAAAATGTAACATCTAGGACAAAAACTGGATCACTGCCAACTCTCTGTATGATATACATGGACCGGTAAATAGGTGTAGATCACGAGGCTCTGTGTCGTAGAGATCAGAGAACACAAGTACGCAGGTACTACAGTGAAAAGCGAAAGCCGCATGGGACTACCTACCTGACAGAGCGCATCTTCTCGGCATATTTCGATCGCCGTGCAAGTTACTGCACCAGCGGATGGAGTTGTCCTGGGTGAGAGATCAGATGAGACCGCTTTGCTCGTTGTTTGGCCTGTGTGCAGGGGCGGCGGCAGGGCAAGGGGTGGGACAGCAGCGTCTTCTCCAAGGAAGAGATGGGCGCGATGACGAGGAGCAGGGAGGAGGCCGCCTTCAAGCGCGTGCGCGCGCTCCAGTACGCCTCCTCGCGAAACGTACGTAATCCTCCCCTCTTCACTGACACGTGTAATCCGGATGCAGTAGCTCAGGCCACGGCGCACTGCACCGTACACACGGACGGTGACTGACAAACGGGTCCCGTCTCAGCTACATGCGCGATGCGAGCATGCAACTAAATTCTGGACCTGTTCGTTAATGTCGTTCGTGACGATCTCGTGAGAGGTTGGTCCGCTTCACGTAACTTATAGTTAAGAGGTGATCGTTTTGATTTTTTTCGGTTTTAATTTTTAACTTTAGTTTTTTTTCATTATTCACTACACTATCTTACTAACTCATTCACGATGTTTTTGATCAATTCTGATGTTTTTATTAAAACTAAAAGACATCGCTATTCCGATCACCCTCTAAATTTATAGTTAAGATTTTTGTCTTTTGATTAGAATTAAGCTGTAGGAGTTATTAGTTTTTTTCTAAAAAAATAAAAAAACTATTGTATCATCACGAATACTATAAAGAAATAAAAGAAGTAAAATAAAAAATAATAAAACAAAATAAACTAATGTTAAGTAATTTTTAACTTAAATAAATTAAAAGAAAAAAAACTAGAAACTGAAGTCGTTTAAAAGTAAGGTCACCGTTACTCTCACTGGGGTGACGTTGTGGCTTGCTTTTCAGGAGAAGATTGGCGTCAGGAGGCAGCCCATGTCCAAGAACGAGCTGGAGAAGCTCAACCAGAGATGGAGCTGGCTGGAGGAGTGGATTGGATCGCAGCCGTTCGACAAGGACATCCCCGTGGCGCACCAATCTCCGTGCAGGGACGCCGCCGCTGGCGCCCACCACCAGCAGCAGCCGCAGCCGCCGGCGCCGGTCCTTCGCTCCAGGGACTCCCTCGCCTGCCTCGGCTCGCAGCACCCCGACGACGACGACAGGCAGCTCGGCTACTCGGCCAGGCGGTCCTTCGTGCGGCCGAGGCGCGCGACGGCGAGGGACGACGACGCGCTGGCGGCGTGCTCGCCGGCGCCGTTCCCGGGGTACATGGCATCCACGGCGTCCGCCAAGGCCAAGTTCCGGTCGATGAGCACGCCCAAGGAGCGCTCCGGCGCGTCGGACGTCTGCTACTCGGAGCAATGCTTCCCGTTCGCCGACCGCCTGCTGTCGCCGATCCCGTCCATGTCGCCCATGCCTTCCATCGCCAGCGACGTCGTCTTTGCTCGGTCCAGCAGGCCGCCGGTCGCGCAGCGGTCGCCGCGGGTGAAGGGCCCCATGACGCCGACGAGGCCCCGGTCCCGCAGGTCGCCGAGCCACCATAGCTTCGGCTCTGAAGCTGCGCTGCACCAGTTGCACATGGAGCAGTACACCCCTATCCTGTGAAAAAAAAAGTGCTTGTAATGCAACGAATGGTGCGTCCCTGGTTCCTTGTGTGACGAACTGACGATCGATTAAAACAAACACGCTCTGTGTCTGTTCATCCTTTTTGACTGGAAGGCTTCTCAAATTGAGCTGTGCGGCAATGCAATATGAATCTGAAACTTGGGTGACATGCGACGTGGACAAATAGAAGATTGAAGAGTACAAAACAGTACGGCTTACGAGAATTCACTCGTGAGTTCATATAAATTGTAGCTAATATTCTGATAAGCGTTTCTTGACGAGCAATATTCAAGCTGAATTTACATGAAAACATACGCACATGCACGCACACATTGTAAACAAGGTTCCGAAGATGCGTCGAGAGTATTCAGTAGAGGGCAAAAAATACAGTTGATCCCAGATTTCACTTACACATGAGTGTCCGATCGAGCAGTAAACTACAACTGGTGTACATTCCAATTGCAGACTGGAGCAAACGTCGAAGTATCACTTGCGGACGATTTGAGAGAAGACATCGTATTGGGATCATGCATCTAGGCTACAAGTTCCTGATTAAATAATGTGGAGATGTAATGAGTACTTATCCAACTTTAGTGGCAACGAAAATTGTAGAAATTTAGCAAAAATGCAAAACCACATGTATATGTGGGTACATGCACTATCTCAATCCTCAAAAGTGCTTCAAGATTCGTGCAAGGGATATTTAATTGTTAGAAGATAGGATGGTGGTTTGAATTTTGAAAGTTTGCATCAATCTTGAGGCATATTTGACGGTGGTAATAGTACATGTACCCGCATCTATATGTGGAAAAACCACATTCTTTAATTTTTTTAATCACAGGAGCGAAACTCACATGGAAACACTTCTGTAGATCAGCTACTTCATCATGTAGAATTCTAGCATCTCTTGTTCCACAGGATGAGTCTCTCCCACTACGATGAGGCAGTGAAGGGGTGCACCAAAATCAACATCTAGTAGTTCTTTCATAGGGCCAGCAACAATCTTCTGATCATCACTTCCGAGGCGAGCTACGCCTATGCATAGTGAATCCACGCCGTATGCTGGAAAAATGACCTTTAAATGTTAATCTCACATTACGACCCAGGAGCCTACAATAAACAGAGCATAAAGCACTGTACAAAAAAATGCAATATTTGCCGTTGCAGGACATCGTTCAGAGTTAGATAGGCAGGAGTTCGAGAAGAGCATTTCTCAACAAAAGGTAACTAGAGAAATAAGTTCAGAGACTAGAGAAAATACCAGATCCACCGCACACTGCCTCCACCTCCAAAAGCTGACTTATTGCAGTGTTCACGGTCATGAATCTCGGTGGTTCATACACTTTCTTTCCTCTGAAAGAGAATAGCCAAATTAAATCCAATGACAAATGATAGATCTATCCTCAATAACAGCATAAAAAGCACACCTAATAGAGCTGCTTGCATCTCACATAACATTGAGGATAGCTAATTGTCATAAGAAATGCAATTCTGCACTGTGAGCTACTGAGAATCATATACAAAAAAAAAAGCAAATTACCTGCATAAGGACTCGAGTGTTGGCTCCTTAACACGAATATCTGCATTAAATAATTGAATTGATCAGACTTTTTTATATTTAAAACACTGAACCAAGCCCACTAGCAGTAGCAAAGAAAGTGATAATTGTACAAGCAGTAATATTGAAAACTCATGTTGATAAAAGATTCTTGTGGTTCAAATAACTTAGGTTAGAAATCTGAAGTGTTGCATGTAACAAAAATCACCATTGACAATGACAACATTTGATTGATAATATAGTATCACTAGTTGCTGCCACTAAATTACAAGATAGTGACTAGTACTGTCATATAGAACAATTTTTATATGTTCAAAATATCAGAACTATACCTAGTAGGCAAAGTGTGTGCAGCCCAAGCCGGCGATTGTTCTGAATCTTCTCATAGAAACTATCCGGTCTCCATGTCTCT
The DNA here is from genome assembly GCA_036346265.1 of Melocanna baccifera. Lineage (NCBI taxonomy): Eukaryota > Viridiplantae > Streptophyta > Magnoliopsida > Poales > Poaceae > Melocanna > Melocanna baccifera. The sequence continues at coordinate 16,479,508 of CM070693.1, forward strand.
GTGAAGAAAGGTATAGAGATGGTCTCTCCATAGCGGTAAAGTTGCAACCCGCAAACTCCAACTGCGTTCATGATGGATGCATTGTGGATTACCTTCACTTCTACCCCCATGTTCTTGGCACGAACAACCAGATCAGTGTGTGTAGTTGCCCTGCAAATCTCATTGAAATTAAAGACAGAAGAAATAAAAATTCAACTCGCAGAAATAACATAAGCTGAGAACACTGCATGGATTGATCATCTGGGTGAAGCCCATGCCCCTAATCAGACTTGCATCATGCACAATAGCATATACACACACAGATAGGATCATGCACACAGACAGGAAAAAGAAATGCATGCCTAGACATAAGCAAGTTTATTTTTTCACTTTAACAGATGTGGACTCAACTCAAGCATGTGCATATATATGCACATAATACATACAGATGGAGAATGACATGAGGTACATGGTCTTTTCCTTTTTACAAAAACAGATTTAAACCCTGAACCCGAAGACATGCATTAAGTTGAGGGCTGCGAAATGCAAGTGACAATGCACGACTATACTACATTACAAATACATAACTGAAACACAAACATATAAATTTTATAAGAATGCATGCTCATAAGTACGCATAAATAAGAATACGCATATAAATCCCCTCAAGGACGTTCGCATATGAACAAGTGAGTGCACTGCCTTGGCCATCCTCAAGTTCACGGTCACGAACTCCGCAAGAACACAGTGAACACAATCGCGGACAACACATCCAAACTTCCATGTGATAAATGAGCAAGCGAATGCTCTATGCGCACGCCCTCGCAGAGCCAACTCAAACAGCGGAACGAACCAGAGACAATCATTACCCGAACGGGTCGCCGACAACGAGGAAGGCGACGTCACCGTCCGCGGCCTCGTGCAGCACCTGGTCGGCGCGATCCTCCACCATCTCGCGGTCGGCGACCGTGATCTCCTTCCCGTACAGCTTCTCCTGCGAGGGGGAAAGCAACTAGGCGTGAGCGACGGCATCGAGTCAGCCGCACGGGCATTTGCGCGAACAGGTGGTGGGCGTGGGTAGGGGACGCACGAGGTTGGTTAGCGCGGCGGGGTCGAGGCCGAGGGAGAGGAGGGAGGTGTAGGCCTCCATGTAGACCTTGGCGCAGCGGCGGACGGCGTCGAGCCCCCGCAACGTGATGTCGCGCTCGTCGCCGAGGCCCAGCCCCACGATGTACAGCATCGCGTCGCGGCGCTCGCTTTGCCTTTGCTCTCGCGGCGGGTGAGAACCGGCGAGTTTGGACTTGGAGTTTGGGGGGTGGGAAATTTGGGGAAGTTGCAATTTCTCTATTTTTTTTATCTTTACTACTTAAAATAAGTAGTTTATATATTTTATCTTTTTCCTCACTCTTCTTAAAAAACAATTGGATTATGGTCTCATCCAGCTCTGACTCTCTATCCCATCCTCCTCGTGCACCTCCATATTCTCTCTAACTCCCCTAAACCCTGTCCCACTTGTCTCCTGATCCCACCTTACTGTTCCGAATGCCGTGCGCCCCTCCTTCTCGCTCTCCCTCTCCCCACCCACACAGCCTTCCTTGCCTCCCAACGTTCCTCCACCATCGCCTATCTTCGCTCTCTCCTCCCTCCCCTCGACGTGCAAATGTTGCCTCCCCTTCTCTCGCGCTACCTCTCTCCATCCAGACCCCGCCCGCTTCCTTCGCCTAGGCGATGTCGCCGCCGCCGCTCCGGTCCCGGTCCTCCTCTCCCCTCCCTCGCCTCCTCCCCTGGCAGCAGGCAAGGCCGCATGCCAGGGCAGCTAGCCAAAGAATTGATTTACACTTTCGTATCATAAACTTGGTTTTAGCCAAAGAATTTTAAAGCCGGCTATTTATTCCCCCTCTAGTCGGCCTCCTTGATTCTATACATGGCCTGTTAGACTGCTCCAGCATAACGGTCATACCACAACCGCAGGCCATTCAGATGCTGAGCTGGCAACAAAAATTAAAGAGCAAATGACACAAAATCAAATTTAAACTTTGATAACGAAGCACAAGCAAAGTCAAATACTTATCACATATATGGGATGACCTCCACATGGTCTCGCACAATATTTTCTTTTATTTTGAGGTGCGTTGTTTTTGAAAAAAAAATATTATCTTCTTTGGCAGTTATAGCTCTTCCTGTTGGAGTTTACACAAATCCTGATTATCCATCGTCTAATCATAACAGCTAGCATCAATAAGAAAAAGAAGCGCAAACATGGGATGGGATTTCTTTCAAGTGAATCAATTGTTTTTTTATTACTAGTTGATAAACTAAAGGTTTGGATTTGTAAGTGCAATATGTCATCGCGGATTGGTTTTATATGTTGTGACGGCATAATCAAATTATTATTATTTTGGTTTGCAATGGTAAAATCATATATGCATCCAAACAACCATCCCACCCAAGGGTCCCTCCAACCAAAACACTTCCAAAATTTGAAGGCCTCCTGTTATGAACTGATTGATACTTCTTGAAGGCCATAAACCAAATTTCTATCTCGAGACACTGTCTGGTGGACCCTATGAGACTTGGAGCTCACCTTTCACTTGGAGCCCTCGATGACTGTTCCATGTTTATTGCCAAATGCAGTTTCTTACCGGTGAGATATGAATGGTTCTGATATCATATTGCTCTGTAAGCTGGACCACTAACATTAATTCATTGTACATATATGACGGTAAAGAATTTGAAGGGTAGTCAGAACGTACGGGCATAGCATTATTGCTCCTAACCGTACAAGCTGGACTAATTGTTTGTCCTTGTTTAGGTCTCCGGACTCCCATGATGCAGAGGAATCTTACATCCAACAGTTCAGTTCATCATAATCTGGGATACGACCTGAGAGTTCAACTTGAAGGCTTCAAAACCTCTTTTATTCTTGGATATCAAGTAGCAACTTTACTAGCATAGACTTACAGACATTCTGCTATTCGTTCTCCACTTCAAGCATTCCAGAAAGAGTAGTTCAAGCTTCATGTATTTTATCTTGACTAGCTATAAGCCTACACATGGTCTATTTCTCAAGCAGTTGCAGATCCTGCAGTAACATCGCTAGAAACATATGAACCAATGGAGATTGAGTTCCATACAGACAGAAGCCACATCGTTTACATCTCATGAGTCATGAGTTGCCATTAGATTCCCCTATACTACAGAATGGCGACTCTTAAGCAGTTCAAAGCAAACAGGAGATTGCCACGAATTCTACATGGTACCACCCAGGTTTATATGAATGACATCCAGTCATCCACAGTCACCAATCTAACAGAAGATAGCTAAAACAGGCTAAAGATCTTACAAGTTGTTGGTTTCAGAATCATTGAGTATGTATGGCTACAGTTCTCGCAGTGTGATTCATGGGCTCATGCCAGGAAAATGATGAATTGATCATTTCACTGTTCCTTCCAAATTCTCCCAGTGACCCGCAGTTTGAGCTCCTTCCTTTCACCACCAGAGAAGAACAAGGCCATATTCCGCTGGATGATTAACCCATCATAGCTATCACGGACCTTCCGATGGCTGTCTCTGATGCTCCGGGGAACCCCTTGCCAGATCATCTTGCGCCCATTGCCTCCTACCTCCAGGCTGTAGCTGTAGTTCTTTGCTTCCGTGTCATCTCCCATGAACCTCAGAAAGGCAATGTAGACAGGCGCCGTGCCCAACTGAAATGCTTCAAAATGAAGGCAGAAGTATTGACCAAAGCAGCTGAAAACCTAGATGGAGACATTACAATTACTTAGTTTACTTCGTTCAACGGGGAAAAAACCAAGGAAAGACCACATTTTGGATTGCACTTAAATTAAACAGTAAGCTGAGGAAAGGTAGCAGATAAAGAACCTGTTTGAAATGTTAGTTAATCTGCTGCAACATAGGCAGACTTCTACTTGGAAATGGATGCTATTAATCTGATGCAAAATAGGCAGACTTTTACTTGGAAATGGATGCAGGTGGATCTCTACATGTGTAGTGTCTTCATAGGAGAGAAACTATTATGGTCCACCAAATATGCAACATGAACAGCATCTTCATTGTGTATGTATGAAAAATAGTTGGCATAAAAAACACAAACTGCGGATCATATTTGACTAGTACAGAAAAGCTCTACTAAAAAAAGTTCTTGTCTTTTTGACAGAAAGGTTCACAAAAGTTACCACAGAAAAATGAACTTAGTATCCTTGCAGAAGTAAACAGCAATAAGAAAATGCTCGATGGAAAATTCTTAATCAACATGTTGGTGTTGGTGAGAGATACCGTAAGCATCCAAGTGGCATTCTCAACTTCATGAGGATTTGACTTGACATAGCGATGGTTGAAGGTGCTTCCATTGTGCATGTCAACTTTGTGATCATCTTTCAAGTGATTCACCAAATATGGAATGTCACCAGCAACGGTGCATTCAGATCCAGCATACGGACAACAAAAAGGTCTATATTGGCACTGTGACTCATGCTTCAGCTTGCAGTAGTAAGGATAAATGCCTAAGCAACCAAAGTTCTGGTACTTGCAAGGAAGTTCAAGAGATGCGGCCACCTTCTCGAGAGCAAGGCATCTTATGTTACCCAGTTCATGTCTACAAGTTGGACAGCGATTGTGAACCCTTGGTTTGCATCCAGAGCACAATGTATGACCATTAGAGCACTGCATACACAAAAGATGGCATTACAATATAGTAAAAGAATGTGTGTAGTGCACATCCTATTTGGTCAACTTGTTTTTTAGTGCTTAAGCATACGAATGACATCTCACAATGGAACAGAACATATATGGGAAAGCAGCTTCGAATGACCGTTTTGCACTGGAAATAACAGAAAGCAACAAGAGCGGTTTACTGGTTCATAGAGTATGAAAGTATCTAGAAAATTTCAGACAGACCAGACTACAAAGGTGATATTTTGTTATCTATTCAACCACACTTGAACATGACTAATTCAATATAAGCAGTAAAGCATATAACCATTTTTATATGAAAAATGTAACGGAACAGTATAAATGCGCACCTGATGTATAGGAGGATACATGGCACTCAAGCAGACCGGACATTCCAGGAGTTCGCGCACGCTGCTAGAAACTACCACATTCGGTTTTGGTGAATGCTGAACATGATCGCCAACAAGTTCAGTAACATCCAGTACCTCGGACTTTGGTGGATCAATAACCTCAGAACTGGAATCATCAATATAAGCAGCTGAGGCCATGGGCAAACCCCAGAGATTGTAGAATCCTGCTAGGGAAAAAGAACAAGTATTTGCCTTATAACATGATAATTAAAGGACAGGAAAAAACAATAAAGCCAGTAGTTCCTACTAATACTGTTAACAAAAATCATTGCCTCATCAAACAATCTCGTGAGTCAGTGCAAGCACAATTGCTCACAATACAGTCTTTTTATATGATTGGACACTGTTTAAAGGCTTTGAAAGAGATAGGGCGATAATGGAGCAGATCATGAGAGCACATGGGCTAGGGCCTCACATGAAACTTTCAAGTGTTGACCAGACATCAAAAGTGTCATAGTCCTTGTTGATGTTTCGGGTAGGCTTTATTTTAAGATTTTTTTTAGTACACCGTGCACCTGTTAGAAGAAGAAAAATGTACATTTTGAGAAAGAAAGAGATATTTGGATTGCATTTTTCAGTCATTTGTGCACCTGTAGTTAAGTGCATTTAAGTTGAATTAATGCTTTCTCTTTTTTTAGAAGCATGGTTTCTTTTGAGCAAGAAAAAGGTTACCATTATTAAACTAACATAGAAAACCTTGCAGATAAACCCTAATGTCTGCAAGTACTGACTATAGTACCTTACCGAGAGAGGCAAATCTTCTATTGAGCTAATGATCCAATGAACAGGTTGGAAGGGAAGACTATAGCAACGTATTGCAACTCAATATAATACACAACTGACACATCCAAAATTTCCGGGAAGGGAATATCAAACGAGTGAGCACAATCTAACAACCAAATTATGAGCACAACGAGGACATCCGCGCAACTTACTCCTAAGATCAACACATCATTAGCTAAGCCTGTGAGTACAGAACTTCGTAAAGAAATTCGTCCTATAAGAGCACCAATCTATACTAAACTCTATAACTTAGCAACACGACAATAGTCCGTATTAGGCACACCATTTCGAGCTCCATTAATAGCCATTGTGCACAACATATATTCACAGACGGGCGACTAAGAAATGCCAAGAACTCTACGGGCTAACCAAATCGATTATCAAAGCTTAATTTTTTTTCTCAACCAGAGCAAAAAGTTAATGGCGAGCGAGATCGATTCAGCCAAGAAACAAGCGAATCTGCACGGCACGAAACCACATCAGATCGAGAAGCAGCCCTTAAAACCTTTGCCCCAAACCAAGCAACCCGCCACAAGCACGCAGCTGCAAAACCGCCTACGCCTCCAGCCGCCCAGACCCTCGTTGAACCACTCGAACGGAATCGACCCGTGGACTCGAAGAACACCTCGGGAACCCCCTAAAAACCCAATCTTTCACCCCCCCCCCCCCACCCCAAAAAAACCTGAAAAATTCCACGCAGAAAAGCCAGAGGGAGAGAAAGCAGCAGCGACCCGAGAACGGCGCCCTACCTCGGCGGGGGGACCCGAACGGAGGCCGGCTCCGGCACAGCGATCTCGCCCAGTGCGGTCTGAGGCCGCGACGGTTGGCGAGGGGGAGGAGAGGCCGAGATGAGAGAGAGAGAGAGAGAGAGAGAGAGAGAGAGAGGCGAGAGAATTCGAATTAATGCCACCTCTCCCTTGCGTTCCGTTTTGTTTCGTTTGTCCGGTGGTTTTTGTGTCCTGTGAAAGTTGTGAAGCTTTCTTGTTCCCTTGCGGCGTTCGCTTGGGCCCCCTCCTCCTCGGGGTTCGGGCTTTCGTTAATTATAAAGTGGTAATTAATTCTAGCTAATTTTAACTGCTGGAGCGTAACTACGTACGGGATGCAGTAGATAATCGACTGTAAAAACGGTGGATGTAGCGCTCGAACCCGCAAAAACAAGACAGCAGATACAATACAACCAAGGTTACAGGATCATCATCCTAAATAGGATTATTTTTCATATGATGAATTCGGATCATAGAATCATAATTCTATTATATTTTAATATATATATTATATAAATTATATTATATTTCTAAATACATAAGTTTATAGTAGAATTTTTTAATTTAATTTTATAATTTAAGTACATTTATTATGTTATATTAAATTAAAGTAGATTTTTGAAACTTATTTAATTATTTTTTAATAAATTAATAATCGAAAAGTGTAATATGTCAAAGATAATACTTATAATACATTTTTTTTACCTTAGAACAACAAAAACAAAATAAACTAAACTAGTGCCAACTTAAACAAACAATAGTTAATATCAAATCCTATATGCTAAATAGTTTGTTGTTAGAATTATAATCTCACTGCGATTCTATCTGATCTTAACGATTCTACTATTGAAATTATTATTTCACCACAATACTATCCAATTCTAACCTATATTATAATCCATATTATCTATAATAGGGTTGTATGATACTACGAAGATAGTGACATTCTTGGATACAGCTCTGAAAAGTCATGCAGCGCTCCGTCAGTTTGACCGCTTTCCCATCGGTTCCGATCGCACTGGGTGGTGCTTTGCTAGGAGCGAGCGTTTAGTTCTTCCCAAACGCCGAGGCGCGTCGCCGACGCCGAGGCACGCGCTTGCTTACGTCCGTGGAAATTACAAGCCGAGGAGCCTTCGCTTGGCAGGCTGGTCAAACAAGCAACGCGAGTACAGCACGCGTCCCTTGCCTTCCTTCCTGCTGTTCTGCGAGTGCGATGGAGGGCGTGCTCTGCAGCTTGAGTGAACGCATCCAAATCCAAGCTTCTGTCCATGGAGTACCGAGCAATTCTTGCCGATAGCTCTTCTGTTCACCGTGTTCCCCAATCTTCATTTCCTGCAGATCTGCAGCCTTTATGCTTATGATTTCTTGTGTTGCAATCCTCTCTAACGAATTCCCCGTAGTGGCCTCGGGCGGAACGCCGGTCTCCTTCCCCTTCCTGCTCCTCCGTCGTCCTTGAGCTTTCTCTCCTTGTGATTCAAGGATGGTGTTTTTGAGTTACGGTTTATAATTTTTTGTTATAATATATTGATTTAATAAATAGCGATCGTTAAAAAATAGTTAAAACCAAAAATCGATCGAGAAGATAAAAAAGAATGATGCAAACTCCGAAATCCAGAATAAATCAACCAATCCACACCCCCTGTAGACCACAATCCCCTAATTCTCCTCCACATATCACCATCCTCGACCTCGAAATTCATGTATGAGCCTAGCTCCATTAGAAGGTATGTTAGTTACTGTTGAAACTCCCTGGTCTTCAGGAAATACAACATGAATCTCCTGTCGGGAACTGTAGGGGTGTGGGTGGCAGCCTGTGCAGCTTGAAGATGTGCCACCTAGCTAGGAAAATCAACTCTATCCAGGCCCAGGTAATTTTCTTATCAGAAACTGATGAGGATTGAACAAATTTCTCAATATGGTTTTAATATATAATTAAGACCAAGGGATTCTGCGATCACCAATCTTCAAAGGTTGCTCCCTGGATATCCTTGGTGGAAGAAACACAGTGCGTGTTGCCCGACCGAATGACTGCTCAGAGATTCTATACACAGGTATGTAGACCCGATTCTAGGATATTCCTTCCATGAGATGGATGCAACACGTGCCTATCCACTTCATACAGCACGATATTTTCATTCATGAGTCTGTGACAATAACTGTCATACGGTTGTTGCCCACGTTCGTCTTCCATTGACAACAATCGACGATCCGATGTCCTCTCTCTCTCTGGCATTAACTACCTTCTTGACTAGACGTGCCGGTTCCATAAGACGTTTTTCTTGACAGATAATTGGTGTCTCTTTATTGCTATTTAAGGCTAGATGACAGAAGACCAGAGGACAATACACAACCAATTAGTCTTAATCCCAAATGATTCGTTCACAGGATTCAGATCTTATTCAATTTAGTGTAATTAGGACTAGTCTCACACCTGATTAGAAGCACCCTATAACTGGTTTATAGCAATAAAGAGTATCCTTATTCTTTCTCAAGGATTTTAGCTATTTTCCTCATATTATCTCGTAAGATCGATCATCGACAGAATCTAAAACCAGTAAATTCTCCAATAATGTTATAATTAACAACCTCCCTGTTCATGATAGTTTTGTTGTTCATTCTGAAGGTTTATCAGGAGGACTTTGGCTTCTTTGGACTAATGATGTTAGTATCACTATAGTAGATAGTAGTAAACATTATATTTTGGCTAATGCATGTAATGATTTGGTGCGATCCTTTAGACTTGTTTGCCTATATGGTGACCCCCATCATACTAAAACCTCTACTACATGGAATGAAGTAACCGCGTTTATTATTAGTGCTACTGATGCAGTCTTTTGTATGGGAGACCTCAATGCCATTATGTACATTAATGAAAAGCTAAGTCCAATACCTATAATACTCCCGCTTGCGTCATTTTTGTGCTCTTGTAAAAAAAATAAGTCTTAACCATCTTCCATACAAACAATGTCCCTGCTTACACATGGACTAAGGATGGGTTCTTTTAAACTGATAGTTTATAATTTAAATATTTGAATTCTGATTATTTACGAGAGGTAGTACGTACAGAAAAATAGTTACATGTAATTTTGATTGGTACAGCTAAACTCAGTGCACTTTTTACTATAATTTTCCTATTAACCAATTTTGAAAAAATACATCGTTTAAAAACTAGTTACTGTAGCCCGTACAATCATAAGCCGTTTAAAAGCTCATCTGAACCCCGCCTGATAGAAGGTATTCATCCACTCCAACCTTTGAAAGATTAGATAGATGTTTGGCCAATGATGCTTGCTATGGTAAGTATCCTAACACTGCAGTGTATCATCTTCCAATCATTTACAGTGACCATGCTCCCATCCTTGCTATGTCTAGTCCTAAATCAGTTATTAGGAAAAGATGTTTCAAATATGAGAATTGGTGGCTTCAAGAGAGAATTTCTAGATGCTTGAAAAACGTATTGGTTTTTTGATCACAACATTGCTTTCTCAAATAAAATCAAGTAAATCCCTCATCAAATGGGTCAAAAAGGAGAAAAAAAACTTTAACGCAGGCACTGCTCAAAACGGTTTAAAACCAGCTTCTACTTCTACCTTTTGCTTTTTTTTTTTCACTATTTAGTAATTTCGTCTTTTTTGATTTTTTAGGATTTTTTTGGGCTATTTACCTTTTCTTTTTTTCTCTATTCCTTTGCATTGTCCGTGATGGACTAACATATTTTTTATTTTTATATTTAATTATACTAAATAAGCCAACTCAACTATAGTAAAAAAATAAGCCAGCTACAGTAAAAAAAGTCATAAGCCAACGCCAAACTGAGCGCTACCATTATGAATTGTCAGCAGAATCCTAATGATCATAATAGCTTATCTAAGGAGGAAAGATTAAGGAATGAACATGCAATTGTGGTTGAAGTTTGATTCGAATTTGTACTATATCCGTGTAGGACACTGTATTATCTTATGCCATACGTGGCATAACCAGTGCCAGGGCCATGGGCATGCTGTATCAGATGTGGTGTCAATTTGTAGCAACCAATCTTGATTCGATTTTTTCTCCGTGTAAAACTCGTTCTGATAAGGACATCCCTACTATGTCTACTGTGCATGAGGCTGGTTATGAAGCACCAAAGGGTCTAATGACTTGGTCTAGAACTAAGCTACTGCAACAACAGGTGATGTTGTTTCTTAATGCATTTTCTTTTACTAATGAGAATAGTATATTACTTCATGCCAATTTCTTGTGTATTCTTATCTGCGAGAGACATGAGAGCCCTAGAACCAAAGCACTAGGGAAGCACAACGCTACCAAGCAAGAAGATATTCGTTCGGCTGGTTCATGCGACAAGGATGCCCAAGATCATATGGCCATCAAGTATCAAGGCAAAACAGCCCAAGTGTGCAAGGTGAATCCAGTCCATGCGCAAGGACCGGCACCCATCTGGCTTGCTTCTTGCGCGCTGTTCTTGCCTAGTTGGTGCCAAGATTTGGTCTCTCTCTCTTTTTTTTTCTTGCCACCTATCCGGTATCAAGAGCTCAAGATTTTGGTCAATTTTCGGCTATAGATTGGGGCACGGACGAGAAGGCCCTGATAGAGACACTCGGCCGGAGAACCGCCGCGCAGCTCGCCGAGGTGCGCCGCGCCCACGCCAGCCTCTACAGGGAGTCCCTCCTCGACCGCCTCCACTCCGAGCTCTCCGGCGACTTCCGGGTACTACTACACTCTATATACAGCTGCAGCCTTCACATCCATATGCTACCAATCTGCCAATTTGCTCTACACACATGCACATCCAGAAATGACAAATGAAAGCTCACGACAACGTAGTTAGTGATGGTGTTACTTGTGCTCTGTTCGTTTCTGCTCCTAATCAAGAAAGCGATGGTCCTGTGGACGACGGACCCGGCGGAGAGAGACGCGAAGCTGGTGAACGAGGAGGCGTTGGGGAAGCGAGGCGACAAGCACGCGTGGATGCTGGTCGAGGTCGCCTGCGCTACCACGCCGGACCACCGGATCGCCGTCCGCCGCGCCTACCGGTCGCTCTTCGGCTGCTCTCTGGAGGAGGACGTCGCCACCAGCTCTGCCTTCCAAGAACGACTCAGGAAGGCAAGATGACAGCATGTGCACATGACATGATGGTAGGCTGTGTTGACTTCAGGATGGTGATCTTGCATTCAGCTTCTGCAGCTGCTGGTGAGCCTTGTGAGATCGTATCGCTGCGCGGAGGCGGAGGAGCGCGTCGAAAACCAAATAATAGGCATTGCTAGATGTACAAAAACCAAATAATTCTCCATTATTCCATGAGGGGCCTCACTGTTCCATCAGGGGCCTCGTCATCTACCATCATGTCAACATACAAACATGTCTCTTGTTTCAACAAGGTTGGTCTCACTCTCACATGCAAAGAGGACTGAAAAAGAAAAGTGGGCATACGGTTGCAAGAAGTACAAAAGTACGATGTGCATATTTGTACCAAGTTCTTGCCCATCTTAACATCTTATTCACTCCATACGAGATCCTCGTTTCTTCCTGGATGATGAAGCAGCAGCTATGATTCCACCAGCAACAAGCCCCACAACGCCGAAGGCACCAGTGACAATAGCCATGCCAAGCATACCATCTGCATGTAAACACCAGCCAGAGATGTCAAATCACAAGTGATATGTCAAAATAACTAGAGGATGCTCCAACATTTCTTTCGTAACAAGTGAAAAATGCAGATATAACTCTTTAAGATACCCTCTGGTGATCTCAACTTTATTGGGTGCCCAGCTGACAGCAGTGGGTGGGGAGGTCCCAGGCTTGCAGCACATGTGGAGAGCATTTGCTACTAAAGAACATTTTCCCTGACCAATTTATTTGACATTTTGGCATTTACAGTAACAGTACGAAATGAATAACCACTGCACAATTATTTATCTAGTCTGAGAAGGGACTACTGCATGTTAAATGATATATCTACCTCTTTTGGTTTTTTCTTCAAGGAGCCTTTGCAATGTGAGTGCTTGCCTCCAGTCAGGTTGAATCTGGAGAAAAACATGGAAGTGTACATTGGTTAGCATTGAATTCAGGAGCATCTCAACAGTTAAATAAACAGTACAAATTTACAGAGTCAAACTATCTATATCAGAAGTCTATCTAATAAAATCTAAAAAAAGGAGTCTATTTTATAAAGAAGGAAAATGGCAGTATGTTCAGCAAAATTGGCGACAATCTACACTAAATAAAACAATTCTGCAAAGTAAATGGCATGTTTCTTGACATAATACCTTCAAATTTCATCAAACTTTGAGTAAACATGATCACAAGCCACATGTAATTTCTTCTTTGGCATTCTTTTTAAAAAAACTAAACACATATCCTCATTTGATGAAAATACAATGTTATGATAAAACAGTAAAAATCAGTCAATTGTAATGATTTTACTATCCCAGAAAAGTTTCCAAACTAAGTTAAAAATAATGCCCTATCCACAGTGGCAACGATGGGAACAGTGGTCATGGGCTCAAGGCAACAGCAAACAAATAAAAAATTCAGTAACCAAACCTCTAAGCATCTTTCCAAAAGCTGTCGACTTCTTGTATAATCCCCACTTCTGTAGTGTCCAACAGCCAACAGATAGAGCTTCTCCCTTGTTTGCAGTGGGCTGCCAGACCTGTCCAAAGAAGCTGCCAAGTACCAATAGAAATAAATCATGAGTTCCACCCGAGTGAAAGCAGAAAGGAAAATGTACGAGTGCCAAGTGCCAACTGAGCAAAAAAAATGTTACATCAAAATAGGATTGTCTTGATTCAAGTGACCTGTGCAAGGTTAGGAGCTTAGTAGGATGAGACCAGCCTAGATCTAAAAAAGTTGAGTAACTTTCATCGTTGGTCATTCACACTCATCTGCCTCTAATTTCATTTAAATTTCACATCTTTCAATTTCAGCAATGGAGTCCCATATTAATGACACTAACAATTGAGTTTCTTCTGTGAGGTGGCTGTTGGAAGCCTGATAGGAGAATTGGAATGGACATCCATGTGGAAGATGTTATACAAAATGTCAGTCAAGAACACACGCATACTCTCATGGCATTTTTTTTTCATTTTTCAGAAAATGGGCCAAAGATACATATCTTGGAAATAGTAAACTTTAGTCAGTTCCTATTTCATTAACAAATTCCAAATATTAATACTAAAGGATGTGTATATCATATGGATGCATCACCTTCAAGCATCCGAAATCGGGAATACACACGCATACTCTCAGGGGATTTTTCAAGTTTTAGAAAATGGACCAAAGATACATATCTTGGAAATAGTAAACTTAATTCAGTTCCTATTTCATTAACAAATTAAAAAGATAAACACTAAAGGTGGCGTATGTCATATGGATGCATCACCTTGAAGCATTCCGATGCCGCGGTTGACATCCTCAGGCTGTCTAGAGTGAACAAGCGCCCAGGAGAGCCTCATGAGGCTCTCGTTTTTCTGCTCTTCATTTCCAGCCTCAGCAACCTCTCTCTCACAACCCTGGTAAACAAGAACGCAAACGCGCACAAACATAGATTAGGCCAGAAGAGTGCATGATCAAACACAACGCAACTGGATATGGCAGCATAAAATAGGGTAAAGATTCGCCTAGCTTCAGACACGATACCGTGAGGGTGAAATGGAAGCTAATTTTTGTGACCCAACAACACATATCTATCGTAGGATCGCGATTGAGTAATCAATAAACTAGAGTAACATCAAAATCTCATAAGGTTTGATCCATGAGCGCAACCGCCAATAGCTCAACAAACACCGATTTGGCGTAAAACAAAAGCACGCGGCGAGAATCTAGGGATTCGGCAGTCGCGCAATCCCCAAAATCCCCATGATTGCACGAAAATTTCCGCCGCAACTCGCCGAGGCCCTAGAACTACCAAGCTAGCACGGGTATCAAAACGCGTTCTGTTCGCGAATCCGCGCACATTCCACCGGCAATTCGCCGCCGTAACGTACGGTCAACAAAGCGGAGAAAGAAAAGTCCAAATTGGAGGCAGGCACCCATGGCTTCCTTAGGAGGAGCCCATAGTTCTTGAGGAGGAGGAGGAGGAGGAGGAAGTGGTGGGGATCGAGGGGACTTACGGCGATGATGTCGCGGTCGCACCAGGGGAGGGTGTCGCCGCCGCGGAAGATCGAGCCTACCGAGTCCAAGAATTTGCCGACGTGCGCGTCCATGCTGCTTCCTTTTCCTTCCTCTCTCTCTTTTTTTTTTGGTGGTTTTTCGAGGGGTTGTTTGATCCGGGGGAGGCCGGGTTGTGTTTTATTAGGGGTTTTTGCTTCGCAAAAGAAGTGAGGAAACCTTGGGGGCTAAGGAAGAATGGTAGCGAGCGAGGCATCGATCCGTTGTGTGGTGGTGTCTACAACGATTCTACGGGCTGACGCGACGTGACGCCCTCAGCACGCGGGCACGCACGACGCACCGTTTATTAGGCGGGCCGTTCAACGAGCTAGCAGACAACTCTAGATCAATTCAGAATTTATAAGATATGATAAAAAATATCTTATGTACTTGGGAATCTCACTTTTACACGGGTGGAAATTTTGTCTCACGATTTGTTACGCTCCCTTTTTTATGTACTTTAGCCTCTAGAACAATTCAGAATTTATAAGATATGATAAAAATATGCACTATATCAAAAATAAAAAAGATAAATCTCGTAGAGAGAACTAATATACAACGTTAAAACAATCACAATAAGAGAGAAAAGATTTGGCGAAAACCAACCGTAAATTTCTTAAGTACAACCTTAAAAAAAGTATTAGAGATTGTCGCTCTCTTACAACCCTCTCGAATCTTGTAGGATCCTCGAATCATTGCCCTATACAAAAAACTCGTACTAAAAAAAATAACTTAACATCTAATTCTCTCGTGCACCTCTAACTTTGAATGTGTAGCTTCTTTGCTTTGTTGCTTGACTGTTTGGGTTCTCCATAATCACTCATATGGGTTTATATTGTCCGGTCCCTCTAACCTTTCTTCAAAGTGGAGTAGGATTCCCTAGCTCTCCTCCAAAGTGGAGTAGAAATTCTACTGCAAAAGAAAGTATGAATCCAAATTCTATTAGGATTCATCAAAGACTCTTTATAGCATATATTTTTAAATCCTAAAAGACTAGAATATGAATAACACCCTAACTCAACACGATTCAAGAAAGGCTTTAATCTGCATATGGCTGCGTTACCTTTTTCAAGAATAATACAAATAAGTACTTTTTACAATTACAAAGAAGACATACATGTACACACCATCACGCGCGCACACCACACATGAGTACGCCTCCTAGCACACGGCTAGATAAACGAAAGCCAAGGATAAATACATAACCTCACAACATTCTTATTAAATCACACTCGCATATGTGTAAATATGGATATCAGAATTTGAAACCAGGTGGGTGGAATCGTACACTAACAACTCCACCACTACCCCCAAAGGTGATTCCTACAAATATATACTCCTTCAATGGACACATCATATGGAACTATCTTTCAGCGGTCGGTTTTGCTAGCGGGGGATGTCCGCCCTAAGTGAACAAGCTATAGGGGTGGTGCATGTGAGAGAGGGTGAATGCCTATTTGCATGGAGTGTACGCTCTCCAACTAGTATCATCTTTCATCAATTGGATAAGGAATAAGTCTATTTTTTTTGAACGTAGGAATTTCATTGAAAATAATCATTTTATATTAGAATCAAGAAAAATTATCACATTCCAACGAAGCCTAAGGGTTGAGATCAATTTGGGAACTATAGTGTGGATTGTACTTTTACTATGTGTAACACCTTAGCGTAATAAAAGTCTAAGATGTCACCCACAACTATAAAACACTACCAATAAATCAATTAAAAAGCATTTTCAACCTCTAGGCTTCAAGAATATACATCTAACAAGATACTAAACATAAATTTCAACAACATAACATAACATAAATTAAACTTAAAATAAATCAATCAGCTATCAAGATGAGTCATAAATAAGTTTAAACTAAGTAACGCATCAAGGAACACTATTACGAATAAGGAAATAAGGGTAACAATAAATTATCCTATTATTACAATGAAAATTTCTAAATTGTTCATGTCCATAAGTGATGAATTGCTAGTGGAGTGAGGAGCTACAAAAGTGCAATAATCCATGTTCTACTTCTACCCATACATATTGCCTTCAATATTCACCTAAAAACAACAAATAAATAAAGGTGGGTCCATGACTCAGTAAGAACAAAGCAAAATAATAAGCAAAACATCATCTTATTAACAATTCATACACATTTGTTATTAACTCAATTTCCCATGTTCATTCTTATTAGTTTCCATTCGCATGTCTCATTACTTCAAATCACTTTTCATAAATACAATGCAATACTCATGCACGTATCTCAACTCATCTTTTGCTTATACTGGTATAATGGAGTGTAACACCCGTCGGTGTTCACTCTTGCCTGTACTCTTCTTGTGGGGACCAATTGCCCGTCATGTGTCGTACAGGGACTAATTGCCTGTCATGCTTCATGCGAGGACTAATTGCCTATATTTGCATATGGAGACCTCATCCCACTTATGTAGGTCATATTTGTCCATCATAAATGCTCAACATACAATGCAATGATTTTGTTCATGAGAGAGTAGCTTGCAATGCACTGGATATCAGGTTTATTGTGTCCAACAGTCAACTAGCAGATATTCTTACCAAAGCACTGACAAGGCAACCATTTGAGCATCTTCCACACAATCTCAACTTGGGTATCAAGTTGTGATTGAGGGGGGCTATTAAAGGAAGCATATCTCCATAGATATTTGTGATGAAATCTTCCTGTAAATCTCATGTAAACTGTTGTAATCTTTAGCAGGGAAAACTCTACCGGTGTGAAAATTTTACGGGCCCTCACCGGTATGGCCAGTAACTGTCGGTTACCAGAAATTTCAGAAAATTTCAATAAAAAATTCTAAAATTTAAATTTGAATTTTGTGAAAAATTTGAATTTTTGAGGGAAAAAACTGTAGATACTTGTCGAGGCAAACTATATATTTATATATACATGAAATAGAGATGAAAATGAAGTTGAAATCTGATTAATTTCGTATTGAAATAAATTGTATTTGAAATGTGGGCCCCACAACCGAAATCCTCCGAAATATTTCGCTTACCAGCCCTCACCGATACAGCCGGTCTTCGCCGGTAACCGTCTAAATTTCGGCGAAACTGTTTCCACTGATCTTTAGAGATAAGAGCAAGCCGTTGTATAGCTGTAGCGCTACCAGTAATCGCTTCTGATCTTTGTTTTTCGGTTAGGCTACAATACCGACCGACAATGTATACTCTACGCCGTCTCCTGATTTGGGTGCACGTAGTTGCCCCCTGTCTTTCTCTGCTATACTCTGCCACTTTCACATCAATCCCTTAGGAATGAGCACCATCCACATTGGTGCTCTGTTACTCGGTCACTACTCAGATAGCCCCCAACAAAATGCTCCTTCACCTCAGTATAAATACGCTATCTGATGCTTATCTTCGCCTTATATTGGAGCCTTTTCTTGATGCAGGTTGCTGAGAGGATCGGGGTTGAGGTGACGAAGTGATCGCCAGCTGTTGTCCTCATGAGCAATGGATGCCCGGGATTGCATTCCATGTTTCCTACCAAACAGGACCATCAAATGGGCTGCGCCGAGCGATCGAACAGGGCCGGGCCGCGCTCCACTATCACCTGGTTTCCTCGATCGGCCGTGTGAACGCCCGCGCCGGCCCGCCAGCTTGGGCTGTTCGGCCACTGGCGCCACTCCTTTGCTCGCCACCGTCGAATGCACGGCCCCCAGCCTCTGCCCCCTCCCCGCGGCCTCAGTCCTCCGTGTCTGTCCTGAACGACTTATGGACTACCGGCAACATGCCATCATCTCTCTAAGAAAAGAAAGGAAGGAAGAAAGTGTCGTCGATACGAGATCAGACAGTAAACATGTAGATGTCTTTAATCGGATGCGTCGACTGATGAGAATGTAAGAGAATCTCTCTCAATAGGTTAGATGTATTGCATTAGTGTAGCAAGAGTTATAAAATAACTTCCCTCTCTCCATTACATCAGGTCCTAACAAAAAAGAAAAGGGGTGATCGTTTTAGCGATAACTTTTGACTTTTGGCTGAAATTTCACTGTAGTTGGCTTTTTTTACTGTAGCTGAGTTAGTGGATAGTGTAGTGAATAGTGAAAAAAAACTAAAGCTAAAAGCTAAAGCCGAAAAAAAGCCAAACCGATCACCCCAAAGAAAACAGAAAGTTACCAAGCTGCCACCGATCTCTGGAAGGTGACCAACTACGTACCGAGATAACGTCTAGTATCATCGGCAGCAGGCAAGAACAAACAGGTGCTTTGAGCCTTTGTGACTTGCTGGCGGCTGGCGCAGTTCACACCAGAGATCGATATCTGATCGTTGATACACGCATATATGGATCGGATGGGAGTGCTTATCGTCGTCGATGGAAGAGAGAGTTGGAGCCAACAAATCTGCATAATCAATTCTCTCGTTGTTCTATAGTCAAACACCAAGTAACTACCATGTCGCTGTGTGGATCGGCGTATGCGACGACCTGCCCTAAGGCGACTTGCACATTGAAAAAATAAACTTAGTACCCGGCGTTCTTCTGGTTGAAGTATATTGTTTATTTTTATTCACCAGTTTAAGTTTTTAGATGGACTACCTAGTATATATAACTCAATAACACTATATGATATCAAAGTCAAGAAATTCTGAATTCAAAACCAGACTAACAATATTTAAAAATCATAATTACATCCCATTTCAAGTCCACAATCTCAAGAAGCCTGGATGTGAGCGATAGTGTTAAAGTATATTGTTCATATTTATTCATGATTAAGCTTTTAGATGATTTAGCTGGTGCATGTAACCCAATACTTCTATTTAAGTGAGGAGAAGTGTTAAAGTATATTGTCCATTTTTACTTATCAATTTAAGTTTGGGTGAACTAGCCATTGCATTTACTCAATACTTCTATTTGAGTGAGGAGTATTGAAGTATGTTGTCCACTTTACATGTCTGGTTAAATTTTAAGTGAATTGACTGGTGCTGTAACTCAACACTTCTATCCGAGGATATATACATGGTATTATTATACTACTTGGATTATTGCACATTCGCATGCATGCAATACACATATCTTGGCCTCACCTAATGTCAACCACTAATTACAAATATGTATATACGGCTTTAAAGTTTAAATCAACCACATATGAAAATCGCACTCATGTCATACATCCTATTAGAAATAGGCTCATATAAGTGAGATCTATTTTCTATAATTCTAAAGCATGTATAATTTAGTACCATATTACTAAGATAAGATAAAAGAAATCAATTTATAAGGTGGAGTCCTCACCACTTCTTGAATATGGATAGAGATGACGTGGGGAGAGCTTTATCTAATCACACATGTGCGTGTATTTGCGTGAAAATCGCGTAAATTGTAACTTGCGACTGCAACCGTGCCTTGACGTGGTGCGTCACTTAGCAGATCAAGTTTACCTTATTTTTGCTAAACCATGTATCACTTTCTCTCTGTTTGAATGAGTTTCAAACGTTTGAATTTGAAATTTTATTGGGTTTTGATTACAAGCAGTTGCCAGTAGGTAAATAGCTGGCTAAATATGTCAGTTACCAATAGATAAATAGATATTTAATCATGTCAGTTCACAGTCTGTGTGTGTGTGTATGTTTGTAGACGTCCAAAGTATATAACTAAGAATCTCACCATCTCTATTTCTTCCTCTGCGAACTTGTATTCTTGTGCTGTGTCGTTTGAACCTCGTTGACTTTTCTTTTCAGCGTGCACCGTGAAGAAGGATGGCGGTGTCTCCGAACCATTACTGCTTTGAAAACCTGCACAGGAGACGGCAATAAGGTTTTTAGGTAGTGCACATAAAACACCCTAGTAGTAGGAGATAGATAGGATTAACTGAGACGGCAGCGACATATCTATTGGTGCCGGGTAAAATTGTAGAGACGCAAGAACATTGTCCTCAACCGTTTGATAGCAGTAGGTGGCATCCGCGCGTTAGCTGCATTGAGCTGCCTACACCCGTCGTTGCAGTTGTCGGTCTTGCGTCGCTGGCAGCATCCGCCCCACTGGAAGAGGTGGTTGATGAGGCACTTCACCCGGCACGTCGCCTGGCAGATCCGGCAGCCGATGCTGCTCGCCAGCTTCCGAACGCCGCTCCCGCCCCTGCGCCGCTGTTGCCGCCTCGCGCTCCTTCACCGCCGCCCTCTTGCTCGTTCGTCGCGGGCTCCTCGGGCTCCGGCGCCTGCCCAGCCACGGACAGGAGCCCGACGGCCGGCAGGAGCAGCACCTGTATGTTTTATCTTTGTCGACGTACTGTGAGAACTTGATAGCTAGGTCAGTGGTGGCGCGAAATAAAGGAGGTGCCACGCGCGAGGAGGATTTGTACGTGCGATGCCCGGAGTTTGGCGCGTGGTCGACGGCACCGGCAGGGCCTGTGTTGGTTGAGCCACCGGTCAGGGATGGTAACAGGTACCCAAAACCCGAATACCTGATAGGTTTTACCTGATAAGGAGGTGGGTATGGAAGGATATCTTCACCCGCAGGTATGCTAATGGGCAAGAAACTCTACCCATCGGGTATGCGGGTACGGGTGCGGGTATATACTACCCGTACCCGCATACCTACGGGTAAAATATACTCGACCAGGTGTATACTAAACATAGCAACGAATACATATACATGTGGCTCGTATATATATATTCGAAATGAAACCGATGGAAATACCCACGCTCGTATATACCTATGCCTCGTATATACTCTTATCAATTCGGGTATGGGTTACCCGTCGGGTATAAATACCCGTGCGGATGCGGGTACGGGTAGGTTTTTATACCCAGGTGCGGGTATGGATATTGTAGCAGGTGCGGATGTAGATATCAGATACAAATATAAATTAGCAATACCCGACGAGTATTTACCCGTTGCCATGTTGACACCGGTGCCATGGTTTCGCCAAGTCCGCGCCCGAAACTCGATCCTACAAAGAAGGAGATATTTCTGTTGCAAACAACACCGTAAGCCGAACGATCGAAGCCCAAGACCTCCGATCCAGGCCACGCCGTCTCTCTCATCAGAGAACAACTGTAGCCGAATTGAATCGAGCCCAACACTTGCTCTCGATCTGTGTGTGAGAACTGTGAAGTTAATTAAATGGTTAACACAGTTAAAGCTTTTTGCTATGTGAGTTTAATTGGGCTTTGGATTGACCGTTCGGAGAGCACCTCCATTTCACTCCGCAATCGATCAGGTGCTCTGTTCACTTACGCTGATGGGTGATGTGTTAGGGCTGAGTGTTTTGCCGGAACATCAGACTATGGTCTGTTATTTTGCGCTCATGATTTTTTTCCTACATTTTTTCGAGGTGATGATGAATAATAGAGATATCGATATGAACAATGTATATAATTTTAGACCCAAAAAATCATTTGGAGAAACGGTTTTAAGAAGTCGTCCTATTTATTTCAGCTTCTAGAGAAGCCAAAACCAAAAGCTATACATACGTTCGATGAGAACACGTGTATATTGTACAAAGTAGTACAAACGTGTGTAAAGAGAATATGGACCATTTCTTTTAGCTTGTGACTTACATCGTATGACTTCTCTCAAATATACAAATGGGGTGATTTCTTCATGGTCGTTTCAAGATAGCTTACCAAGATAACCTCTTCAAAGCGACTTATCAGCTTACGAACATCTGATTCGTTAACATAAATGCTCTACTTTAAAAAAAAAAGAAAAGAACCACCCTACGAGTGATAACGCTGCCAGCTTGCATACCACACGGCACACGTTGTGTTGCATGGCAGGAGCGCGGCAGCGCAGGGGAACGGACGTACGTCGTGTCACGGCATGCACCCACCCGTGGATCCTTTGGTCATCTTTCGTTCTCTCCCCCCGTCCTCGCACGTGGAAGGAAGGGATGGTTTACGGCGACTGTCCTCGCGCGCGCTAGCGCAGGGCCACACGGCTTCCTCGTCTCGGCTTCGAGATCACGATATCCGTCGTGGATTCTAGGGAAGATCATCACCTGTCAGCTGGGCCCACATCGGGATCCTAGGGAGGGGGGTGCGGGTCCCACACGAGCACCCAGCGAGAGGTGATAGCGTGTGCAGTAGTGTTGAGGGCCTGTTCTTTTCTACGCGCGATGGTTTTTACCGCAACATGATGGGCTTTTGGTGTTTTGCAGAGATTGCGGAAAGAGAGATACTCGCTTGCGATTTTTGATGATACAGATATTAGTTTTTTAACGTGTGCTACAATTAACTTGTAAACCTTATCTTAAAAAAATACTCCATTTAAAAGTTAGTTACTATAGTAAAAACCAAAAATAGCTTTTAAAAACCGTAAAGAAGAGACCCTTCATCGGACAGACCGACACTGATGGGGTGGACGGACGGGCACAGCACCGACCATCGCGCTGGCAATTAACCCCAAAATGGGCTAGTGGGGTGGCGATCAAACCACTGTTTACTACCTTTTTTTGGTCACGTTGGTTATGATGCATGCATGGTCTAGATCATTGAGACCGCGCTCAAATAAGCCAACGATTGCGTTTTTCTGTAAAGTCGGCTTTTTTTTACTGTATATATTTTTATCTTTTTTATATATTTTTTGTATTATTTGTGATAGGTTAATATGTTTTTTCTATTTTTATTTTTTAAAAATTAATTATATCAAATAAGCTAACTTAACTATAATAAAAAAAATAGTTACAGTAAAAAAAATTATTAATCACTATAAAACCATTCTAAACACCCCCGTAGTAGCTACTCTCCATAGACGGGTGGGCTCCTGTCAATCACAGAGTTGTTCGCCTGTCCAGCTTGCAATTTGCATCGTCTTCCAGTCTTCCTCATGTTGACAAAGTGATGCTTGCCACGGAATTTCAGTGAGAGAGCTAGCTTGTAGGTTACCTATATGATAACTAAGTTATAAGTAGGAGGGCTTAAACTCCTGCAGTCGCCTGTCGCCTGTCGATTGTCAGGTTATAACTAACTAGCTAGGGAGCGAACACTGATCTCATGAACAAAAAGAGAAGCAGCAAAAACTGAAGGTCTGTAACTTCGATCTCTTCTTTACTAACTCCATCCCCTAAGTTAAGTCTAAGGGGTATTCAGAATAACAGTGATTTATGATTTTTTTTATCGTAGTTGATTTATTTTTTTACTATTATTGAGTTAGTTTATTCGACATAATTAAATTTACAAAAAATTAAAAATTAAAAAACATGTTAGCCCATCACGAGCAATACAAATAAAACAAAAAAAACACAAAAAACTAAAAAATAAACAGAAAAAATCAACAGTGAAGGAAAAGCCACCGCTGGCGTCTAGTCGCTGGCTTAAAGCTATAGCGAGTGCGCCCTAAGTCCACTGTATACACACAGAGCAAAGAGATACTAAATTTAAGAAAAAAAAGTTAATGCCATTAGACCGTATGTATTTTTATTAAATGATATACTATAACTACTCAACTACTTTTTCAATATTAAAGTAAAGATATATAGTAAAAATATTGAAATAACTACCCATTTTATTTTCTCAAATGACTTATATTGTGAGATGACACTTTTCAAGAAAAGAACTTATATTGTAGGATGGAGGAAGTATTTTCTTAATTCAGATCTTTATGGTTTTCGAGATGTGACTTAATGTAACCATTAATTATCATCATTTTATATTAATATAAAATGGATAAAATTGTAATATCATTTAAAGTACTTTTGGTGACAAACCTAGTGCTACATTATATTATTGTATGGATGGTCAAATTTAATTGGAAAGTTGGAATCACAAATTCTAAAGCAACATCTATATATAAAATATAAAAAACTGGCGAGAGATTAGAGACGCCTCGATCCATCGCCTTTAGGGCTATAAATTCTAGAAATCCACATCGAGAGGAAAAAAGAAATATTCGCACCATTTTAATTGGTGGTGCATATTATAAACATGTTGATCAATTTTATATATATATATATATATATATATATATATAAAATAACAATTATAATTGCACAACAGATTGATACAAATCGTATTTTTAAATCTAGTGCTGGCACACGCAATTCCGCTAATTTAAAAAAGAACGGGGTTAGGGGGCGCTCACTTCGGCTTAAATAAGTTGACTTATGGTTTATTTTATACTGTATCTGACTTATTTTTTTTACTGTAGTTTATGGTAGCTTATTTAACGTAATTAAATTAAAAAATAAAAAAATCATTAATATTTGACGTAATTAATATTTTAGACAAAACCTAACAGCTGTTATAATACTTATTTTAGTCAAAAATCACTAGCAAAATTTGTTTTGAACGGAGTCCTAGCGCGAGAGGGGGAGGGCCGGCGAAAGCTCGGGATACGACGGGGACAGCGGGGGCGCAGCGTGGAGCCCCCGGTCTGCCACCGTGTAGCCCATCCCCGCAGCAGCACGCGCCGCTCCTTCCTCTTCCTAACGCGCATCACTCGCACGTACTGCGCCAACGAGACTGTTAGCTAGCCTTAATTCAGTTCTTTTATTTGCTTTTTCTTTTTGCGAGAAAATCCAGTTGGTCAATGGGGACGCGTCCAACTGTATTATTTACGTTTTTTCCGTTCCGTTCCGTTCAGATAGCACATGGACGTAGGGGTGAAAACGGATCGGATACGGACGGATAATGTCTCTACCATATTTGTTTTCATATTTTTTTTCGGATACGGATACGAATACGGATAACTCGAATACGAATACAAATACGAATAATATCGAATACAGATACAGATCGAATACGAATCGAAACGAATACGGTTACGAATATTTATCGAACATGAAAACCCCTTAAACTATACATCCAAAATTAACGAAAATACGTAAATAGTTTGTAACATCCTGATTTTCTGGAGTTTATAAAGCCCTATTTTTAAAAATAAATTTTCTGGAATTAAATCAAGCTTAAAATAAATTTTTAGAATTTAAAATAATTTAATATGATTAAATTAAACTTTAACATGAGATAAAAATATTTTATTTGTGTTCCTCAGGTCTCAAGGATTTTTCTGGTATTTTTGGTGAATTTTTGGAATTTAATTGCTATTTTCTAGAGCCTTTTGGATTTTATTCGAATTTTGGAAATAAGAAAAAAAAGGTAGATTCTAGAAAATCCGGATATCCGGTTTCATTTTATCCGGATTATCCGTATCCGTATCCGTATTCGACGGATACTAGGTTTACCGTATTCGTATCCGTATCCGATAAGAAAAATCCGTATCCGTATCCGATCCGAGAATTATCCGAAAAAAATCCGATCCGACACAATCCGTATCCGTATTCGTCCGAATCGATCGGAAACTATCCGATCCGTTTTCACCCCTACATGGACGCACGCTGCACTGCAAAATCCCGTGCTGGCCGTGCGTATGCATGCAGTACACTGCGCTTCACACCATGCGCGCTCACCTTGGCTTTTTTTTTGGGCTTATTTTTTTTTAATTGTAAGTGATTTATTTTATATTGTAATTATTGATAGTTTTTTATGTAATTAAATTTAAAAAAAATTAAAAATAGAAAAAATATGTTAACTCATCCAAGACAATATAAAGAAATACAGAAAAAAAAGAGAGAAAAAGACAAAAAAAATCCTAAAAAATCAGAAAAATATGAAATTACAGAATAGTAAACTAGAAGTCAAAAATTCGAAACTGAAGCCAAAACGATTAGGACCGATTCTAAAAAATACGTACGCACGTGTACAGCTACTAATAGTAATCGTGATTACAATGAGAAACATGTCCTTGTGTGATACTATGTTAATTTGGGCTCCTTCGACTGTTCCAAGGAGAATGGGAAAATAATTGGTGGTATTGATACTACTAGTAGCGCAAGCATAGCGTCATGCCGTGCTGGCTAACATGTAGATCGAAGTAAAAGAGTTGACAATTCGTAAGAACGGTTTCGCTGAAAAAATCGAGGATCCGTACATATTTTCAGAGAAAGCGAAAGGTTTCTCCGCATAAAATCAAGGATCCATGCATAATTTCAGGGAAACCAGGGGGTATTATCCAGCAAAAGAAAGGTCTTCATGAAAATACTAAGGATCCATATGTAATTTCAGAGAAATGAAGAGATTTTTCGTAAAAAACTGATATGGCAATGGTCTATCTACAAAAACTAAGGATCTACACGCAATTTTTAAAAAATAGGAGGACCTATTCATAAAGAAGCTAATGTGGCAGTGCTCCCCGGGGACAAATCCCCTTGAGTCTGATAAAATTGTAGCTGTTCATTGTAGCTTGTTGAGTGGCTTTTGACTTCCGACGGTTTATTTTTGGTTAAAATTGTATTGTAGTAATTATTAATTTTTTTAAATTATTTAATTAAAAAAATAATGTTATATCTCCACAGATAATAAAAAAGAAAAAACAAAACAAAAACTAAAGTTAAGAAGTCAATGTGCTCATTCTGCTTTTAACTTCTAAAAATTAAAAACCAGAAGCTAAAATTAGAATGAACCAGGTCTATACCGGATCCATAGGAAGCATGCAAACGATTCTGGGAGTTGCATTAATTCGGGCAAACAACGTTGGCCTCGTTTGGAAAGCACGATTCCATAGTAATTTTTCCGAGGGAAGGGAAGTGGGAAGAAAATCGCTATCGTTGTTTGCAGGGTTTCCTCCATAATATCTAGAAATCTTTCATGCATCTCCATTGGGGTCTTGGCTTCAATTATTACGTAGATTATGATTCTGTTTTTTAGACTTTTAGTTTTTCGTTTTAGTTTCTTTAAAAATCAAAATAAATATAATAACTTTTTAATATGAATTTTCTAAACGGCTTCATAAGTTCAAAATTGTATATATCGTCTATATCAGTATCTCAGCCATTTGTTACCGTCTTAAAAAATATTGCCAAAAGTCATCAGCCATAGCCTTATAGGCTCTGTTTTTCTAAGCTATGGATGATGGCTTTTGACTGCAACGGATAGGTCAGATAAATAGTACCATCTGGTAGAAACTGAAACTAAAAATCAACTGAAAAACAAAAAAGAAAAGACCATATTACTTCGTAGAAACCGTTGTTAATTTTCTTTCAGAAGCAAGTATAGAATTCTATAAGAATTTTGAAGAAATTATACCGATTCCTAAATAGTTTATTTGGAATTCGTGCGAAATTCATGCACGCCCTGACATGAAACAGTTCCATCCGTAAATAACGCTACCTGAATCATACTGTTGCAAGCGTCAACACAACAAAATGTCAAGGGAACGGGGTCCTCACCAAGCCAACAAAGCTCCACAAAATTAAGGTTGAAGGAACTAATAAACAGAGAAGCAGCAAGCAAAAAGAAAAAAAAGAAACATATCACATGATCGAATTACAATGACACTACGCATGAACAAATTTTAGCAACACTCGTAACAATCTGCCTTGGGTTTAGCTAGAAAACCAAATGCAGTGCCATGAGTAATTCTATGGCTTTCAGACAGTTGAAAAAGAAGACATAACACCAACCGCACAAAACAACTGTTGAAATAAACAACCAGTCCAAAGCTGCAAACCCAAAATGAGAACGGATAGCAGTCTTGTTTCCAAACGGGCGGTTCGGCACGGCCCGTTAGCACATTCATTTATTCTGTTAGCCTAAATAGGTCGTGCTATGTCGACTGTGGGCCGAGGAGGTGACCCAGATATGACATAGTAGGAAGTTGTGCCGTGCCGGGCTGGCACGAGCCCGTTTAGCCCAATGGGCTAAGTAGGCATGGTTAACCCGTTTCAGCCCAAAATATTTAAAAATATAAGGAAACCTTAGAAAATATAAAAAGTGCTAAAGGATAAAATAAAAATATTTATAATTATAAAATTAATTATATAAAATTTAAAAATATAAAATAAAAATTGTATAAATATTAAAAAATAAATGGTCTAACGAGCTGTGCAAGGCTAGATCGTGATTAGAACAGACCCGACACTATTCGTATCATACCAAGCCGGCATGCTAGGCTAGGGTAGCGGCCCAAGCACAGCCAACACTACATGCCGAGCCAGTCCAACATAATGGCCAAGTGAGTTATGCTATGCTTGAGTCGTGTCTACAGTAGCGTCATCCCAGACACGACATGGCCCTTTTGGCCTCCTCCAACGCATAGACTTGCCTATAAATCAATTTTTTCCATACGGTGACTAATACGGTGTGGACCCATGAATGTACCATCATTAAAAAAAATCGTACATGCCAAAGAAAAAAATCATATACAACTATTTTTTTATATATACCATCTTTCACAAACAATCAGAATTCAAATATTTAAATTAAATCATAAATCATCAGACAAAAATAACCTATCCAAAAACTAAAAAAAAGAAAAAGAAAAATAACACCTCTTTGCACGTTCCACCTCCCTCTCCTCCTCAACACCCTCACCCGAGTGCCCGACCCTTTGGACGGTCTAAAATTTTCTCCCTGGACACCTTCTCTCCTCCCACCGACTCCCTCGACAATGCCGCCGCGGCGCGAGCGGGCGCGCGGCCGCCGGCGCTGCTAGATCCTCGCACGCGCCACGCCGCCGCCGAGAGCCCGGGCACCGGCGGCTCGAGGCGACCAATGCGCGAGCGCGCCCGGCCAGGGCGCGGGAGACGACCGTGCGCGAGCCGCGTGTCACCGATGCCGCCCCCCGGCGAAGACCCCGACGCGGCGCCCTCGTGCAGCGGCACCGGCGCCGGCGAGCCGCAGGAGCAGCAGCGCGCCGAGCGGGTGCTCCCCAACGGAGATCTCTACACTGGCCAGTGGCGCGGGGGCGCGCCCCACGGCGCTGGTAAGTACCTGTGGGCGGACGGCTGCATGTACGAGGGCGAGTGGCGCCGCGGCAAGGCCACCGGCCGCGGGAGATTCTCTTGGCCGTCGGGCGCCACCTACGAGGGCGAGTTCTTGGATGGGTTCATGCATGGCGCCGGCATCTATGTGGGCGCCGCTGGGGACACCTACCGCGGCGCGTGGGCCAAGAACGTCGAGCACGGCGCCGGCGAGAAGCACTATGCCAACGGAGACCGCTACGACGGCGAGTGGCTCGCGGGGCTCCCGGACGGATGCGGCCGCTACGCCTGGCGCGACGGCACCGAGTACGCCGGCGGCTGGCGCGCGGGGCTTATCCACGGTCGCGGCGCCCTCGTCTGGGCAAACGGCAACCGCTACGATGGCGGGTGGGAGGGCGGCCGCCCGCGCGGGCAGGGCACGTTCCGGTGGGCGGACGGCAGCCTCTACGTCGGGTTCTGGGGTCGCACGGTGCCGGGCGGCGCCGTCCAGCAGAAGGGTGTGTACTACCCATCCCCGGCTGCGCCGGGCGAGTCCCCGAGGGCGCGCGACCCGAGGGAGGTGTTCGCGAGGGAGCTGCCGGAGTGCGTGCGCTCCGGCACAGAGAGCCAGTCGGCGCTGCCGTCTCTGAGATCGCTGAAATGGCTGGCGCGGTCGGTCAGTGGGCGCGGGAGCTCGTCGTCCGGCCGGAGCAATGGCTCGGGAGGGGGCGGGGTGCACCTTTGGGGGTCGGACGAGAGCGTCAAGTGCGACATTGCGGACGACTGGAGGCGACGGAGCAGCGTGAGGGAGGGGAGGGGGCTGCCGCCCTCTTCGCCGGCACCACACGTAGCCAAGGGCTCACCGCTGCGGGTGTCGAAGCGGCAGGGGGAGACCATTGCCAAGGGGCACAAGAACTACGATCTCATGCTCAACCTGCAGCTTGGCATCAGGTGGATTTCCTTCCAGCGATTATTATCTCTTGTTCTTGATGTCAATATCTCAAATTGTTCTAGTTGAGGAGTTTAAAAATGTTAGTCAAGACATCTCACATAATCCCCATAAAGGAATTTGCATGAGTTTGGGTGAAATATCGCTGGTAAACAATGAATATTGTCACTGTTTTCGCTTTTTGGGAGATATTGAAGCACTTCTTACAATTTTTTTTTGCAGCCATGAACTATTAAGCGAAAACGGTTTTCCTGTTCCCGTGTCGGTGTCCCCCTCTGTGTTCCCTCGATCTGGACCGCTCGATCTGGACCGCAAGCGGTCTAGATCGAGGGAACACGGAAGGGGACACCGACACGGGAACAGGGAAGCTCCGTTATTAAGCCTAAAACGTTATTCTCATGCATTGGGAACACAAAACATCAAACGGATAGCTAAGGTCTTGCATTGTAGAGCAATGGCTTGAAAGTGGAACTACAAAGCATAATCTGGATTTTGATGACTTGGTGGAGGCTTTTCACGAACCCATATGATATAATTTTTGTCAGCATAAAACTGCCTCGATTGTTCTCAATTTCTCATTGTTGATTGAAATTCTGAAATGAAATTACATCTCATAAACCCAGTACTCTTGCCAGGATTGTCAACGAACTTGTTACCAACCTTTGTGTCGTGCAAACAAGAGGGACCGTGAACTATTTCCTGCATTATCCAATTTATTTCAGAAAGCAAAGTTTATTGTTGATTTGTCAGTACTTGTGAATGTGGTTTGCAGTAAATTTCTAATTATTTTGAGATTTTTTTGAGGAGAGATAATGTATTCTCATAATAAGATTGCCATATTTATTTCTAACATCAGAAAGTAAATTTCTTATCCCTTGAATGTGCTATCTTGAACATAGGCACGCAGTAGGAAGGCAGGGTCAGGTTATATTAGACCTGAGATCATCAGCATTTGACCCAAAAGAAAAAGTATGGACAAAATTCCCTCCCGAAGGCTCGAAATACACCCCTCCACACAATTCTTGTGATTTCAGATGGAAGGATTACTGCCCAAAGGTGTTCCGGTTGGTCATCACTCCCATGATAAAGATACATATTATCAGTTTGTAACCATGTTATGGTGTCATGCTCATCAACGCACACATTTGTTCTGAACTAAATCACAGGACACTGCGCAAACTGTTCAAGGTTGATCCAGCTGACTATATGTTATCCCTTTGTGGAGATGAGGCTCTTCGTGAGCTCTCATCCCCTGGTAAGAGTGGAAGCTTCTTTTACTTGACAAACGATGATCGGTACATGATAAAGACTATGAAGAAGTCTGAAGTAAAGGTTTGTACTTTGCTGTCTTTGTCTAAATGCTTTCTAAGCTTCGTGGATGGGAAGAAGTTTTATTCTGAATATATTGGTTACTTGTTGCCATACAGATGCTTCTGAAGATGCTTCCAGCTTACTACAATCATGTCCGTGCATTTGAGAATACCCTAGTGACAAAATTTTTTGGTCTACACTGTGTAAAGTTGGCTGGAGCAAACCAGAAGGTTAGAAAAGTGTTTTGATTGCCCATTCTGTCCTCATGCTACAATTACCCCTCTTAATGAATATGTTATTTTCAAGCGTAATATCTATGTCTGATTGTCTGCTTGCTGCTGTACTACTACCCAGGTTCGTTTTGTCATAATGGGAAACCTGTTCTGCTCTGATCACACTATTCATAGGCGATTTGATCTGAAAGGATCGTCCCTTGGCCGTACAACTGACAAGGCACAGGCAGAGGTTGATGATTATACAACTCTGAAAGACCTGGATCTTAACTTTATCTTTCGGTTACAAAAACAATGGTTCCAAGAATTCCAAAGGTGTGAACATGTTATGCCTAAATTTTAAACCGTTATTGACTAAACACCAGTAGCTATCCATGATATGTTAATCCCTTGCGCTAATGTAGATGTTAAATATTGTGAAGCAGGCAAGTGGACAAAGACTGTGAGTTTCTGGAGCAGGAGAAGATTATGGATTACAGTCTTTTGGTGGGTGTACATTTTAGAGGTAAGAGAGATATGCCTGCTAATCTGACGGTTGGTAGACACTCAAAATGCTGACTCGGTTATTCACATTGGTTAAAGGTGCCATTGACATCGATGGTGACAAACCTGCAACACCTCGACTTTCAAGATGGGACAGGGATCACTTTCTTTCGGATCCAAACAGGTAATGGAGATACTAAATTATTATTCTCTTAGCTAATAGTACAACCCTAGTAATAGTTGATTTTGCTCTTTCTAAATCATTTAGTCAGTATGAATGTAGTACCAGAAACTCAACTCATCATTGGGATGATTCATGCTTCAACCTTCCTACTTCCTAATGTGATCATTGATATGCTTGTGGCAGTAAGTATGACATAGGAATGTTTTAGGTAGCCATCCATTTTAGATGTACAAAATTAACACTAATTTCCTGTTATCAGGACGTTCATTCTTCTGAGTAGAAAGCATTTTAGGTCCATGACGTAATATATCCCATTGCACAATTTCTTGGTATACAATATTTCTAAGGTTAATGCTAAAAATCTGAAGTCTGATTTCCCCCACGAGTATTGGATGCTTGTTTCAACAGTTCATTGCAGTAGTCCAATTGAAATTTTGCCTTATATATTGGAAAATGTTACATTACAAAAATAATGCCATAAATGTCATGGCTTATTCAGATATATATAGAAACTATCTGGTTCATGGTCACCATGACTGCTTATTAAACAAGAGATTTTTTTGTGAGAACCCTACCATCTTGTGCATTAATTTCATATTGTCCAGCTTTACCGTGTATCAAAATACTTAATACATGCTCTTAAGTATTGATGGCTACTAAACAATTGGTCATTTTGAATGAAAGATCAGAGTAGGGCTATTAACAAATGTTTATGGTTCTCCCAATGCTATTTTCCTCTTTTGAAACTGTATCTGATAAAGGTTCTTTAGTTGTGTTCACGCCTTTTAACAAACAACATAATTGATATTCTTTGGCTGGGCAGGTGGTCGAAGATTAAACTTGGGGCAAACATGCTGTCAAGAGCTGAACTGACAATCCGAAAGAATGACAGTGACGTTATTGGAGAGCCAACCGGGGAGTACTGTGATGTTATATTGTATTTTGGGATAATAGACATACTTCAAGACTATGATATTCGGAAAAAGCTTGAGCATGCGTACAAATCTTTCCAATATGACTCGACATCCATTTCAGCTGTAGATCCAAGACAGTATTCCAGGCGCTTCAAAGATTTCATATACAAAGCATTCCAAGAAGACAGAGTAGACAACTGAAAGCATATTGAGACCTTCCAGCAGCTGATGTAGTCTTGAAAGAGAAAATGAACTTTGCAAGGCCAAAAATCAAGCTGAGCACAGTGCAGTGTGGCATGTATTATACAAACATTGTACATTGTCTGTTGCCTGCACGAGACTGAATTTCAGCAGCTTCAGTAGACGGCATCAGGATAATCGAGTTGCTGGAGCACCTTCTGATCCCTCGCCTTCCAGGAATCGATTGGCTTCTGTAAATATGAGTAGCTACGTACATACACACAGAGTTCACTAATATTTACAAGAGTAGATGTAACTTACAGATTCAAATCACACATAGAAACATGTAACCACAAGTGAACAAGCCAGTCTGGGGTTGTAAATGCTCTGCCTGAGGATAACATGGGCACCATTCTTTTTTAACTGTCTTGAAAGCTTTGACATATCGAGAGGAAATTCTTCAATTCATGATTTTGTGCTACACTTGCAGGCTAATATGGGTCCAAAATCCATAGTGATTAATCAACTCATTTTTGCTGTGTCTGAAATAAATTGCATGTGTCCCTCTTGAATTTTTTCCTTTGGTGTCTCTGGATGTTTTGAAAAGCAAGGTATGATGATGGTGTTTCTGAATGTTAGATGTAAGAAAACAATGTGGTTCATTATCTCAGTTAATTTCCAGATGGAATATAATCTGGTAATGATATATTGAGAATGACCATTCTTTGCTATTTTGCTAACTCTCAACTGATCATGCAATGGTGAGATGGGCCCACTCAGTGGCAGCTGAGGCATAAGCATTTGGTCTGCTTTCAGGTCAGCTTGTGATGATGGCAACCTGCTTTAAGCCAAAAACACAAAAGGATCAAAGTTGCACATTTTGTGTAGCTGGTTTGATGGCAATGAAAAGGACAGATCAGGCAGCTAATGTTCATGGCTTCAAGCTGCAGGTTATGTGATGCACCCCCATCTAATGTGAAGTTTTGAACAGAAGGAACTGAAGAAGAGGGTACAAAGGTTTAATTCAGCAATTTTACACAACTTCAGTGGATGAACTGAAGTGCTTTTCAGTTTTAATGACTAGAGTATCTTGTTCGGCAATTTGAACGTATCTGCCTAGACAATCTAAACAGAATGTAGATCATTAGATTTGAAGTGGATGAGACTTAAATGTGCACATTATCTCATGCAAATTCTTTTATTTTCATTTCGTTTTGGAGCTTATAATTGTGATCATATAGATTGTGTGTACTTTGTTTATATTATGTTACTTATCCCCTGTGAAGTTGAGAAAATGGAAATGCTGCTCATCTTGAATGTCGAGTCGACTGCTCCAGTCATCTTTTCCTCACCGACTTGTCGACTAGTTGATGACTTAATAAGCATGCAACGGATTATTATTCGTTTTAGCAGATAGAACATCGCTCTAACGAAAAATAAACCCGTTAGAGTATTGCAGCAGAACAATAATTAGAGAAAATATAATATATACAGTCAAATAGCCACACAGGGCTAAAGTTCTGTACAACTTATTCATCTAAGTTATTACAATACCAGGAAAGAAAGTTTAGTTGGGAACTCTAATCATACAAGAGAGAAGAATACAACTACAATACATTAATAACATAAGTATCCTGGTGGTTGAGTCCGAGCTGTCCCTAGGTCTCTAGTTATTCCAGTCCTCATAGAAGGTGTGATCCTTATACGGCTCGATTTTTGTACAATCTCCCTCCCATTGAGAGTAAGTCTCCTCTGTATAGGTCTCATTCCCACTAAGGGTAGATCCCGGCTGATTACCCTCTAAACAAAGAAGATAATAGCAAGGATGAGTATGGAGTACTCAGCAAGCTTATATAACAAATATGTAATGTATGCTCCTGTTCTACCTCTCTTGTTATATCTCATTTTCATGCTTATCCTCATTCATATACTCATAGAAAATAATGATTTTTTTGGTTATGAAATATTTTGAATTTATTACTTTGGAAAGCTACTGAACACTTGTATGAACAGCTAAAACCTCCACAGATTTCCGTAATCTCCTTTCCAGGAGATAGGTATGAATTCATGATTCATATAGCATTGTGCAAGTTTGTACCATTTTACCCATCATCACTCTGATCCTGGTGGCTCGTGGATCTTCGCATTTTCTAAGATGTGGTGCCTAGATCAAGGTACAAAATTTTTATATCTATCTCAGTATATTATATCTCTACCCAACTACTCACAATTGGCAGCCTACACTCACCGAAAGTGACAGTTGTTGGATGGGCCGGTTTGCTCAACCCTACCCAACACTCCACTACGCTGATATATGCGCTCCACGTCCCCCACTTTTGGGCTCTCTTTCCCAGTTCTGGGTTCTTGCGGTCCGTGTCCCCCACTTCTAGGTTCTTTCCCAATTCTAGGTTCCTGCGGTTGCGTCCCCCACTCCCGGTCTCTATACCAGCTCTGGGTTCCTGCACCTAGTTATACTACTTACCCATGTGGAGAATATAATAACTTTGATAGAACTACTAATTCTGTCCATCCTTGGATGAAATGTTGGTTGATACGTTTTAGTACGGTCCGTTCACACATATGAAGTTTATAACATCTTATATTATATTTTTATGCAGAGGACCCAATTTGCCTCTCGGTCACCTACCAAGACAACCTCTGTCCACCTTCTTAATTACTTTAAGTGACCAACTGCTCCATCAGTTGTCGATTATCTCTTTTCTCTTCTTTCTCATAGCCTTTCTTTGATTTAAAGATTTTTCATTTCCATGCACCGTGATACTAGATTAATAAAAAAAATACTTGTTTTACTGAATATACTCTAAATAGTTGCTCAAAGGAATGCTTGCCTGAGTTTAAAAGAAAGCTCGAGGTCTCGATATCACTCTAATAAGAATCGCTCTCCAATTCCGTTTCACATCCTACAGTTGATGTATGTACTAGAGTT
Organism: Melocanna baccifera; assembly: GCA_036346265.1. NCBI lineage: Eukaryota > Viridiplantae > Streptophyta > Magnoliopsida > Poales > Poaceae > Melocanna > Melocanna baccifera. Next base: position 16,516,194 of record CM070693.1, read on the forward strand.
TACCTTATCAGTGCTAAGGAAACAATTGATATGGAATAATTATTTAGAGTAATTTTCACTAAGTGTCTTGGGATGATATATAAGTTCTACCCTAAACTGTTTTAAGTTTTTACTCCCTTTGCTTACTTTAACTATCATGTATATTTTTATTTAATCGCACATTGATTTTAAAATCTTTTTGGTTATTAAGATTTCTAACAGATTTTATCCAATGCTATGGAGTTGACATAATAATTAAATATTCTAGTAGGCCTCAAAAAGATTTAATTGGTAATATTTACCTAGCCGCTAAATGCGAAATTCTGGTCTGCTACGACATTCATCCGCAATTAAGCACACTAATTAATGGTGTTTCATAGCCTAGCATGATAAATCGATGTGTGCTAATTAAGTTAACAAGCTAAGTATGATTTAAGTTGAAGATTTGCAATAATCAGAATATTTTTAGGGCATTTTCACTTTCTTTTCTCCCCCTTTTATTTTATTTTCCTTTTTCTTTCCCCACTCGGTCGGTTCCACATTTCCTCCTCTCCTCTCTTATTTCCCTTGGCTCTCCCTCTCCTCACGCCCGATCTGGATCCGACTCCCCTTGCCGTGCCACCAACGCTTGGCGCCGTGTGCTACCCTGTAAGTTCAAGCTCCATTATGTTGGTTTTGGTGATAATGATAAGTACTTTTGTGAGACTAATGTGCTTGACTGATTATGATATGGTTTAGTCTCATTTGGATGAAAAGGTGAAATCAAAGAGGTATGCATTCAACACTTACATTCATTTATATCTTAATGCATTCCTTGGATCCAAAATATAGATTAAACTTCACCAAAGTCTAAGATGAATATGTGCATATGCTTTTATTATATATTCTTGTATGCACACATTTAGGAGGAGTTCACTCTGTGTTTTGTGATTTCATTAGTATTGATCCATATTTCCTTCTCCATATACATTGGGATCTCTACTTTGAATTATATCATTTGAGTATATAAAACTTGTGTAGTTCATATATACTCACATTGAATCATACTGCTTTACACTCAATTATTTGTGTATGGGACTAATGTGATTATCAAGTGTTTGAAAGGTTTAGTCCCGGATGTTGATTGAATGTTTGGAAATGTATGCAAAGATTGATAAGAAGATCAATATAGCTAAGGTCAGCATGCATTTGAATTTGAATTCTAAACTCATTGGCTTTCTCAGGAAAATCGGTAGCACCGCACCCACCTGCGGTATTACCGCAGTGCGGTAGTACCGGTGTGTAGACAGCGGTATTACCGCAGGGCGGTAGTACCGGATTATATGCGGTATGTTTTTTCCAGAGAGCACCCGTTTGGGGGACTTCAACTCACAGAAATCGGTAGTAACGAAATTTGAACGGCGATACAACCGCAGTGCGGTAGTACCGCATGGCACCGCGGTAATACCGATTTGCGGAATGTTTTTTTCCAGAGAGTTCCCCGAGAAAAACTTAACTGGCTAGAAATCGGTAGTACCGATTTCAGTACAGCGGAAGAACCGTAGTGCGGTAATACCGCACCTACTTACGGTAATGCCGTAGTGCGGTAGTACCGCACTTTGTACAGCGGTAGTACCGCACTTTGAGTTTAAAGTTTTATATTCAATTATTTGCAATTGTGGTGGTTATCATCAATTACCAAAGGAAAGATTGAAGAATCTAGACACACCATTATAAGTTAATGGTATGTTTTGGTAATTAATGATAATCACATTATGGGACTAACATTTTCAATGAGTTGGATGAATAGGTTATGGTCCAAGATGATGAAAACTTTGGATGACTTCATATGTTGAAGATCATCAAGCAAAGATTCAGGATGAAAATAGCTTCATGAGTTGAAGGCCATCAAAAAAAGATGCATCATGTGTTGATGCATATCAAGACATCGAAAAGGAGATGATCATGAGTTGATCATCAAGTCACGAGAAGACAATGACCTAGACTTGAAGTGAAGATGTTCATCCTCAAGCTTCAAGAAAATGCTCAAGGCAAAGGTATGACTAGCTAGGGCTAAGGATGTGTTCCTAGTTTTTTACCGGTCTTGGTGTTTGGTTGAAAGACCGGATTGCTAGTATAAGTTTGCCGTACTATTAAGAGGGGTCTTGTCTAGTAGCTTGAGTCTCATCATGTGTTGATAGCTTAATCTTACTTACGCTAGCTCTCCATGGCATGATGCTATTATTTGCGAATGTGTTTTGCAAATAGTTGAAGCTCATGCATCCAATCCTTGCAACATGTGACTATACTTTGCAAATATGTTTTGCAAATGGTTGAAGTCCATGTACCTTTTCCTTGTGGTATGACCTAAGTTTGCAAATGTGTTTTGCAAGTTGTTGGAGGTCATACAATATCCCTTGACATGGTGTAATATTATTTTTCTCGGACTTAGACTGGATAGTGACTCCTTGGATCTCTCATGATTTCTGCATTGATCTAATGTGTTTGAGATCATGCAAATAGATGGGTCGTGTAGCCCTCTGAATAAGCTTTCCATAGAGTCCAAGATCACTCAATTCCGATATCGAAGTCAAAAGTTATGGTTATTTTCCTAACTGCTGTCTGTTGAAAAATAGAAGTGCGGTAGTACCGCAAATAAATCGGTAGTACCGCACTGCGGTAGTACCACACTTTGTACGGCGGTAGTACCAATTTTCCTGATTTTTTCAGCGGTTTGACTCCAACGGCTAGTTTGACATAGCCGTTACTTTGTGCTACAGTAGAAAGCGGTAGTACCGCACTTATAACGGCGGTAGTACCGATTTTCCTGATTTTTTCAGGAATTTGGCTTCAACGGCTAGTTTTTGTGTGTGGGGTATAAATACTCACTTGTGGCCGGTTGGGGAGCAATCTTTGGCACCTCTTTTCACTTCCTTGAGCTAGTGTGAGCTTCTCCACTCCATTGTGCATGTGTTGCACATTGTGAGCAAAAGAGAGAGGTCTCTAGTTGCATGTGTTGCATCTAGAGGTGGATTTTACATCCACTTGAGCTTGTGCATTCGTTGCACGTGGTGAGAGTCAAGCGAGGGGTTGGCTTATTACTCTTAGAGTTTGCCGACTCCTAGACGGCGTTGGAGGCGTCGTGCGTGGTGATCTTCTCAAAGAAGGTTGTGAGAAGACCCGGCGTGTTGTGAAAGTTGGAGCTCACCTACCTGGAGCGGGGAAGAGCTACCATTAGTGGAATTGAGGTGTTTGGTTTAATTCATGGAGCCGGTCCAATTCGTTTGGGTTTACTTCAACGTGGATTAGGGGAGACCGGCAAGTCTCCGAACACCACGGTAAAATATCGCGTGTCATTTGTGGTTTGTTTTCTTGTGCTCAATTTATATTCAAGCAATTTACATTCATAGAATTAAATTGATTGCTTGTCACCCTATGATTGCAAATCTTTGACATAGGCATAGATTGTTGGTGCACTTAGGCGAACCTAGTTGATTTAGTCAATATTTGTGCTAAACCAATTTAAGTTAAGCTTCCGCATTATATACTTGGTTTAGACAAATAGATATTGTTTTAGATTGTAAGATAATTTTTAAGACCGCCTATTCATCCCCCCTCTAGTCGGCCTCCTCGATCCTACACACCCACACTTGGCGCCGCCCCTCCTTGGCCCTTCCCCGGCCTAGCACCACCACCAAAAGCTTCGGCCCTGCATCTGGCCCCCAGTCGGCTCGCCTGACTTGGATCTAGCCCTTGCGCCCTACGCCGTTGCACCTTTAGCTCGGCTAGCTCCTCTCTTTGCCGCTCGCTCGCTCGCCCGTCAACTGTTCACCATTGCGCCTCCGCCTCTGCGCTGCCGCCAATCGCTCAAGCCGGCCGCCGGCCCCATGGCGCCGCCGCCGGGGGCGCCTTCGCGTCCTCGCGCTGCCTCGACTTTCCTGTGTCCCTGCTCGGCTCCTCTCCATCTGTGCTACCTCTCCATGGCCGAACATCAGTGACCCTCCCCCTTTACTCCTCTCTATACTCCTACCCTTCCTGGTTATTTCCCTTTAATTCTTGATTTGATTAACTTGCAATTTGAGTTGTTTTTGATGTATGGATGCGAGGGTGGTGCTACTGTGGCTTGCTACAACGGGGCTCGTGACTGTTCCGTTCGCCAGGGAGTTTGGAGCGCTTGTCGGGTGCGCATGGCTTGCTTGTCACCACGGCGACCTCGCCCCTCGGTATCCTCCTTCCCCTCTACTCCTTTTACTATCCTATGCTCCATCTTGTTGGAATGGTGGTTCACTTGTGTTATGGTAGTGCCGTAGGCGCTTGTGGTGTTATGGTGGCTCGGTTGGTTTCACGGTCTCACTGATTTTGCTATGTCATTCTAGTTTATGATCTAATGGTGGTGCTCTAGTGCTTTGCTACGCTGCATGTGTGGTCCTGGATAATGTAATCATGGGAAAAAATAGATGGCATGACCTACCTCGTTCGCCTAGCTATCGGGTGGTTTTTGGGGAATGGTCGAGGTGCCGCCTTCCTCCTCGTTGGCCTTGTAGGTGGGGAAACCTCATGGTGGTCTCCTCCCCTTCGGCTTGGTCTTCGGCCTCCTGGTTCCTTACTTTTGTCGGTTGGTCTTGTTCTCCCTTGTGCTGGTCGGCTGTGTTGGTGGTGGTGGTGGATTTGGAGGGAATGGAAATGAGATGGACTTCGAGCTGGTGTCTTGGCTGGTGGTGTGATGGTGGACAATTTGGGTCTTGCTTCTCTTGCTCGGTTGGCTTCAGCTTGTTCTAGGCTGTTGGTTGTAGTGGTGTTCAAATGGAATTTGGCTCTTCTGTGCCTTGCTGGCTTCGGCCTTAGCACCCCCTCTGTGCTGGCTGTGCCTTCTCGAATGGTTTTGCTGGCTTTGGCCGTATTACTTATATGCTTCGCTGTACTATGCGGTGGGATAAGATATTTTGAGCTGGCTTATACAATGATTCTTTGAAAATAATATTCAGGTTTGTTTTTATTACCGAATGATGACCTAATGGCTGTGAGAGGTGACGACTAGCCCCGGACGGTCAGGTATCTCGGTGACCGAAATGCCCGGCCTGAAATTAAATTTTAGGGCTCTAACGGCAAATTCTTCTTTGAATTATTTTCTTGTGTTCGGCTTTTTTCGGTATCTTTCAATTAGTTCTTCTCGCAATTAAAACTGTGGCTATTTTAGAAATCAAATAATTAGTAATTGTTGTATGCAATGATATGAATGTCATTTATATTTTCTATAGCTCTTAGTTAATTGTAAATATATGGAATGCCTACAATGTAATCTTATTTTTATACTTGATGTAATACTATAACGGACACAATTACGGGTTTCAGTGAGTTGTAATATTTGTATTTAACTTAGTGTAAATTCTAATTGTCATTTAATGGATGCAACTGATTTATTGTCTGAGAGTTGTAATTAATTAACTGTTGTACCACAGACTGCTATATATATATATCTTTTAATTGAGTTGAATGCTTTTACTTGTCGTGCAGTTGAATGTTATTTCTCTGTAGTCTATATAAATTGTTTTCATTCTCGTCAATGAGATTGTGAAAGTAACATATTCGTTTAACGTTCACCGGTTTCAATTTAGAATACACAAAAAAGTTTAAACTCCCCCGTATTTTAGATCATTAGTTACGTAATTAATCCCACTTAACGTCGTAATTCGCCGCTTAAAGTTAATAAAAAACGCGGGGCGTTTCACTACCACTCTTGCCGCCCTTGCCCTGTTTGATGCCTCCGCCCTCTCCACAAGCTACACATACACCGTTGGCCTCCCATATATCACCGTAACCGGATTGCTAACAATCTCTATGTACTGCTACTAGGCGATGTTGCCAACCACCTTCTTTACATCCTAGAAACACTCACCTGAATCTCCAACCACTGTGACTGTCACCGTCTCGCCAATGAGCTTCTTCCTAGCAACCTCCCTGTCAAATGCACTTCGCACGCACTTCCTGAGCTCAGGGAGACCCATCTCCTTAAGCCCTGGAGCCTCGATTATGGTCTTTTCACAATTTTGAAGGTTCACCCCGTACGGCTCGAACGACTCCCTCCCTGTAGAATACGAACAAGTGTTTTATATTCAACAGCATGTACCTACAGTGTACAATTAGTAACAACGTATAAATGTAACAGCGTATGAATAATAACAGCGTACAAATACTAACAATGCACAAATAATAAGAGTGCCCAAATAATAATTGTTAAGCACATAATAACAATACACAAATAATAACAGTACACAAATAAAACCTATTTACAAATAATAACATTGTATAAATAATAACCGTTAAGCAAATAATAACAGTGTACAAATAAAAATACACACATAATAATAGTGTACAAATAAAAATAGTGCCCCAAAAAATAGCCGTTAAGCAAATAATAACAGTGTACAAATAATAACAGTGCATAAGTAATAACCGTTAAACTAACAAAACATTAATGACATATTAAACACATTTCTCGTAGATGAATTAAATAAACCTTTTCGTTAAGGTCTTCACCAGAACCACACTAATTGCAATAGCGAAATCCCCTAAATCGCATCAAAACCGTCTCGAAAAATGAATTCAAACTCTCTTGTACTCTCTCTTTTCTTTCTTCTCCCTTGGCCCTCTCTCACTCGATAGAGAAGATATTCAGCTTTGCGACTTTGAATGAGCTAGCGGAGAGGGAGGCGTTGCCGACCGAGAAACCCACGCAGGCGTGCGGGCCAGTGGCCACGTCCAGCCAAGAGCCACGGGAATTACTATCGAGTACATCGTGCTGTGTCATCTCGCGTCGCGTTGTGCCCGTGTGGTCGGTCGGGCCGCAGAGTTGCCGAGCCAAGGAAGCTAGACAGCCCCGCGTGCCACGCCCTCGGTCAGCCTGTTGCACCGAGTGCCCTCCCACGTTTGCCGATTCCTGTCGAGCAAGGGAGCGTGGTAGGTAAGATGTGTTGACCGCCACACACATCGAATTCAGAGAGGGGATAATTTTTTTTATTAAAAAACGGACGTCCGGCCATTTTTGAAAAAATAATAGTTAAGAGGGCCATACTAGCGAACAGTTCGAACCGGAGAGGACACCTCGGCTCGGAGTCTGAGGGCAGCGAACGGGCGCGCGAGCTCGGCGTCCAGGCCGAGCAAAACTTCCGGGTGGGAGGAGAGAGAGAAAACTTTGAAAAGGTCCGAGTTTGTGGGGGTGGGGGGCTCTCTGGATGGGGGCACCACGTGCGGCATTGTGGAGGAGGCGGACGTGCCGGTTCGAGGTGGACGGCGAGGGAGGAGAAGGTGGGGGCGCGCCGCAACTGTGAGGGTGGAGGACGCCGGCGAGGGGAGGGGGCTGCCGCCGCCGTCGCCGGCGACGGGGCCGCACGCCGGCGGCAGGTCGCGCGGGGCGCGGCGGCAGGGCGAGACCATCGCCAAGGGGCACAAGAACTACGAGCTTATGCTCAACCTCCAGCTCGGCATCAGGTGCATTCTTGGCCGCGTCTCTCGTTTGTTCATTCCAATGGTTACCTTCCAAGCCTTCTCTCCGTCCAGCATTGTCTGTCCATTTCGTTGAAGGATTTTTCTTAGGCAATGCATGCTAATTGGGCGTTTCATCTCACGTAATGACAGATTTGCATTTGGTTAGGGAGTTAAACGTTTTGTTACAGGAGATTAGATCATCCTGGTCTCACGGTTATCTACAATTTTTTAGCCTTTTCAATGACGAATGACAAATGGTTTGATTTCACCCTCCTGCTGTGGATACAGATTTCAAAGTTTGTTTGCATGCGTAGGAAGCATGAAACGTCGCACGTCCACCGCCTAAGCTGTGTTCTTCGTAATGGTCCGAAGCTGAAATAATGGCGGGTGATTGGAACGGAGCTTCCCTGTTTCTGTGTCGGTGTTCCCTTCCGTGTTCTCTCGATCTGGACCGCTCGCAGTTTAGATCGAACGGTCCAGATCAAGAGAACACGGAAAGGGACATCGATACGGGAACAGAGAAGCCGTGTTCGGGTGATTGGAATGTGTTGGCTTAGAAGGGAGGATTCGTACGATCTGCCTCTGCCATCCCATCCAAATGGCACGGAGCGGTAACACCGTGCAGGCCTGTCGATCGAAAATCGAAGGTGGGGATGGAGGCAGGTGGAGAGTTGAGGTGCTCACGGCCGCTGGATTTTGTCCTAAATTGATCTCAGCCATAGGATTTTCGTTTGGAGAACTTACGCTTGGAAAGTAATCACATATGGCATTTCAACTGACAAGGGTTGTGGATCATAATGGTACAAGAGATACGCCCTTCTGTTGCGAATTTTTCAACAACAATATGACATTTGCTGGATTGTTGTCATTTAAGATACCCCGATACGCAATACGGGTATGGTGATACGGATATGGCAATACGATATTTTCAAAAAATAAGGATACATTAATACGGCAAGTGTGTGTATACACTTTCCAAATCGACACCTTTCTGGATTAATGAATACTAACGGGTTTGCTTAATATATTATGTACCGTTGCACTTGTACGCATCTAAAAGCAATCCAAAGGCTGAGAGACTTGGTGTCCAACACCATAGTGCCTTATTTCAGCGTCTTATATATAAATAAAAAATTGTAAACAAGTTACGAGAGAGAGAAACTGAGATTACCTTGATGAATTAAATGCTATATATTCCATTAATCAACCAGGTAAGATAGTATTTTCTAGTTGGTACTTTTGGCAGCATGCATAAGATTTCCTTGTACAACTGCAATGCATTAGATTTCCTTGTATCTCAGATTTCTAATGGTATTACCATCAATGCTTGGCTAGTAATAAAAAAAATGAAAATTAAAAAGTTTAAATGATATACCACTTGGTTGTAAGAAGATATCTAGTAACAATTCCTGATTGCGGTTGCAAGACATCTTTTAATCAATAGTTTGACCTGGCCAAACAAAAGTATGATCTCATATCAGTTGAATTCACTATCATTAGTGAACAACAAAATAACATATCTTGAAATTGACCACAGATTTATTCACACCTCAGTACCTCACAACCATTATACTTAAGAGGAAAATACAACAACTTGTCAAGTATGTTTCAAATCTAGATCAACAGCCCCGCTCGTTTCGGCTTTTTTTCGGCTTCTGCTTCTAGCTTCTGCTTTTTTTTTCACTATTCAATATTTCGTCTTTTTCTAATTTTTTTTTGATATTTTAGGCTTTTTTGTATTTTCTTTTTTCCCCATGTTCCTTTGTATTGTCCCTAATGGGTTAACATGTTTTTATCTATTTTTATATTTTTTAAAATTAATTATGCTCAAAAAGCCAAATCAGCTACAGTAAAAAAAGCCAGTTACAGTGAAATTTCAACCAAAAGTCAGAAGCCATCGCTAAAACGAGCGTCCCCTTAACATTCTTACAAACTCTCATGATTTCTTGTTTTCAAATCTAGATGAACCAATTAATACAACATGGCTAATGCATTATAACAAGGCCAAATGAACTATTGGTCTACTACTAAGAAGTACCTCTGTTAAACGGCGAAGCGGCAGCGAGAGGGGACCTCTCGGCGGCGGCAAGGTTACCTCTAGGCGGCTGGAGCGGCGGTGTCGAGGTGACCTCCAGGTGGTGCGAGCAGTGGGAAGGACCTCTGGCCGGGGACAGCTCTAGGCGGCGAGAAACGGAAGACCTCCAGGCCAGGGGAAACGGAAGACCTCTAGGTGGTTGGCGCGGCGAGCCGCTGCCTTCGAGCGAGGAGAGGTTCTAAGCTACTGGTTGGGGGGGGGGGGGACGGGATAAAGCGGGACATGGGCCAGCTTGGGCCTGTTGGGCTAGGTGGGCTGAAACGTATCGCCGAAGTATCATCACGTATCGCTAACGTATCGTTTTTTTTATTTTTTTGGGGGCTGAAATTCACCGATAATCCGCTGATACCATATCTCCGTATATCAGTATGTATCGCCATATCGGATATGTATCGGACACAGGTACGACAGTTCAGCGGAGTATCGGTGCTTCCTAGGTTGTCATCATCTCGAACTCCTGACATGAAGTCATATAGAGTAACGCAGTAAGAAATAGGGAGCTACTCTGGGCAAAAGCATACTTTGGCAATTAAGTGTTTTTGCTCTTAAGTAGAAATATATCCTCTCACACTAGAATGCCATGTGTTTCTAGCATTTGAAGATAAATTTTGTTCATGCGCTAATTATCTTGTCTGGGCAACAGACATGCAGTAGGAAAGCAAGGTCCGATTACGCTTGATCTCAAGTCATCAGCATTTGACCCGAAGGAGAAAGTATGGACAAGGTTCCCACCAGAAGGCTCAAAATATACCCCTCCACACAATTCTTGCGATTTCAAATGGAAGGATTACTGCCCGCAAGTGTTCCGGTTGGTCATCACTCCAGTGTCTAATTTATATGTAGGCCTGCATTACGATTTACGCATGCTCATCAACAGTTCAACACACAATTTGTCCTGAGCTGAATCGCAGGACACTGCGCAAGTTGTTCAAGGTTGATGCAGCAGACTATATGTTATCCCTTTGTGGAGATCAGGCTCTCAGGGAGCTCTCATCCCCTGGTAAGAGTGGAAGCTTCTTTTATCTCACGAGCAATGATCAGTACATGATAAAGACGATGAAGAAATCTGAAGTAAAGGTTCGTGCCTTGTAGTTCTCTCTGTCCAAATGTTTTCTGATCTTCAGAGACAACCAGCTGTTTTATACTGAATGTACGGAGCACCATTTTTTTCCCTGTGAACGGAATGGAACACTTGTTATCATGTAGATATTTCTGAAGATGCTTCGAGCTTACTACAATCATGTCCGGGCGTTCGAGAACACTCTGGTCACCAAGTTTTTTGGTCTGCATTGTGTCAAGTTAGCCGGAGCTAACCAAAAGAAGGTCAGAACCGAGTATATATTTGGTTACCATGCCACAGCTACTTTACTAATAAATATTTTCTTCCTAAGCTTATATATTATGCCTGATCGTCAATTTGCTATATTAATCAGGTTCGTTTTGTCATCATGGGAAATCTGTTCTGTTCTGATTTCTCTATACATAGGCGATTTGATCTGAAAGGCTCATCCCTTGGACGTACAACTGACAAGCCACAGACAGAAATCGATGAGTACACTACTTTGAAAGACCTCGATCTTAACTTTATCTTTCGATTGCAGAAACACTGGTACCAAGAGTTCCAAAGGTAAGTGTGGTTAGTGCCGATGAGAAAACATCACATTTTTTACTCCGTGTGTTAATTTAAAAGTTATTTGTTGAAGCAGACAAGTTGACAGGGACTGCGAGTTTCTCGAGCAGGAAAACATTATGGATTACAGTCTCTTGGTGGGTGTACATTTTAGAGATAAGAGAGATAAGCTGGCAACTGGAGGTTGGTTGAAAAATTAAAACAATTTTAACAATTTTGACATGGCTATTGTATACCTTACAAAGTGTGTTGGTTGAAGGTTCCTTTGATAGTGACAGCAGCAGAGCATCATCACCTCACCTCTCTAGAGGAGGCACTGATCCAAACTGGTAAAATAAGATACTTCACTATCCTTCACTTAGTCAAAGCCCATTACTTTTTCTGTTGTTCCCGATACATTTCAAGCATGAACACGCTATTATAATCTGACTCACCATATTGAGACGGCTCATGCTTCCATGATGTTGGTTTTGATCCTAATGTAATGTTCAATGGGCTTCCATCTGTAACCTCTGGTTCACCTGTGCCTTATTATAATTCCTGGATGTGTCTCACTGGTATGTCCCCATAGATCCCACTAAAAGTTACATGGAGACCATATTTGTATGAACCCTACCATTTGTCCATTCCCTTCATATTTGCTGGCTGAGTTGGATCTAATTGTATATGCTCTTGAATAGTGTAACAGTATACATAACCATTCATGAAAGACGGATATAGGGCTGTAGATATATGATTCTTGTCAATAACATTGATTAGTACCCATGTGATGCCGTTTTACCCCCTTTTCCCTTGAATTTGCGTATGATAGAAATGATTTGGCTGTGTTCATGCCTTCTAAGTTCTAACGTTAACATAATTAAGACTCTTTGGGTGGACAGGTTATCCAAGATAAAACTGGGGTCAAACATGCCAACAAAAGCTGAACTAACAGTACGAAAGAGTGACTGTGAATCGCAGCTTATTGGAGAGCCTACTGGGGAGTTCTACGATGTTATATTGTATTTTGGGATTATAGACATACTTCAAGATTACGATATCAGCAAAAAGCTTGAGCATGCATACAAGTCTTTCCAGTATGACCCAACATCTATTTCAGCAGTAGATCCAAAACAGTATTCCAGACGCTTCAAAGATTTTGTACACAAAGCGTTCCAAGAAGACAAGGTAGAGAGCTGAAATCACATTGAGACTCGAGAGCTACCATAAACTCTGACATGGATTTCAATGTTGAACTGTCGAAACATCGTGCTGCTCACATTGCAGCAGGGTTTGGTTTCTCTACTTGTACATCATCAGTCACAAGACTGCGAGAAACAACTTCAGCAGAAACCATCAGGATGATCAATTCCCTGCTTGCAGACTGAGGAATTCAGCTGGCTCTCATGTAGAAATAAGCCTCCATTTGAGACAGCGGTGCATTTCAATAATCAGGTTGAACGTCTTTTTTCCCCCCATAAAACAGACACAGCCGCCTTCTACAGCTACTTTGTTACATCGGCCAAGCTATGCCTAAATAGCTATATACATGCATATAGAATTCACTAATGGTAGTGTAGATGCTGACTTGAAGATCCACTCGTTTTTTTTCGTGTGCACTTTCGGCACGCCTGAAGATTCACTTACGGAGAAATTTGTAATGACAAGTTCAGAGATGTAAATGTTTTACCTGAAGTAACATGTCATCATTCTTTTGTTGATCTGGTATTAAAAAGCTACTATCTTATTGAACTGACTTGAAGCCTTCCGAACTCGAAAGTCCAACAGAACTCTAGGGTTCTTTGTGTTCCTCGTCATGGTACAGGAAAACCTGAGACCGAGAACTAGGTTTCGTTGCTCCCCGAAATAGTCTCATGTGTTCCTCGTCAGAGTATTTTCTTTGTATCTGGATTGCTGGTGTCAAGAGCAAGATGATGTTTTTGGGAAATCTTGCGCAACATAGTTGGGAGTTGGGACTATGGATGCAAATAACCTTTTTTCTTTGAAATGCCAATCATAAAACACAGAATTAGCTAAACCCCTAGTTTGTGATTTTAACTGATCATGTAACACTAATTCATATGATTTTAACTGATCATGTAATACAAGTTACAACTGATGAATGGAAGCGGGCTCATAAAATCCCACAAGCAGAGCCTATCAGAACATTTGCTCCGGTTGATGTGGATACCAAGATACAACATGGAATCTGAAGGACCATCTGAGAAGGTCTAGAATTATATTGGGATGAATCATTGCTATTTTGGAGACTTAAAATTTAAATTTGCAAATTTATCGGATTTTTTGGATTGCTTGTAGTCTAGGCGGTCGGACCGGCCAGAGATAGCGGTTAGACTGCTCCTTACCAGTGGTTAGACCGGCCTCCCCTGGCGATCTGACCTCCCACCGTCAGCGGTCAGACTGGCCAGGGTTGGCGATCTGATCGGTTGTGTTGTGCTGTCTTCGACTGAAATGAGAAATTTTGGAGAATTGGTCATGGGATGATTTTGTTTGATATAAGTCAGTGCATATATATTGTATGAGGAATGTATAGCTAACATTGGTCAAGTTACGAAGAACTTATATCTAAAAATAATTTTCTTATCTTTGAATGTATAGGCCGCTTAGAGTCAACTATGGTCCATGATGATGATCAGAGTTACGCTCATAAAGGAGCTGAGGCTCAGAATAATCAAAGATACCGGATGAAATAGTTGGGTTTAAGCATGGCACGAGAAAGGTGAAAAATGTTGAAGAGAAGTTCAAGTGATGGGTTGCACATGTGGTTTGGTCAGTCCAAGTGAGGCGTGGTCTGATGAAATCGGAATGAGAGAGACTTGCCGATGTGTGACAAGCTAGTAGTATACTTACACATAACAAGTATGGCCATTGCTTGCAATGGAAGATAAAGACCGAGCCAAGAAAAGGTATTTGGTAAGTTGACCAAAATACTAAAAACTATTTTAGATCAAAACCGTGGCGCTTAAGTAGTGATTAGGAGAGCAGTTGAAGTTAAGAAAAAGCTGAGGAGATTAACTTGGACCAAAGGCCAATAACTTAGTGGATTCAGGTTTATGTGATTTGAAAAGTGTGCATAAGTGTTATGTGTGAGTAAAATCCGTATTGTGTAAGATTAATAGAATTTCCCTATATATACTAAGTGGATAGTATCTATTAGGGTTAGATAGATAATGGTTGCTCTATCTTTTTAATGAGTTAGGATAAAGACTTGCTAGTTAACCATCCAACCACCCAACATTAGCTTTGAAGCCAAGTGTTCTACGGTTAGGGTTTGAGAAGTTGAGTGTTATGATGTGTTCTCTTGTTCTCCAAATGAAGTGGCTATAAAACCTTTATCCTCAAGTAAGAATATATCAACTTTGTTCATTTCTTATGTATCCTTTTTGTTTTTGTTAATTTTCTCTTGATTTGGTTGGTTTTGATATTCTCTCTATCCTTCTTGATCTTGTTAAATTCTAAGGATGAGTTAGTGATGAAGATATATCTTGAAAATCAATTCTCATCTATCTAGACATCAGGTTTGGTAAGTTCTTGAAACTGCCTGATTTTTGCTTAATTTGGCATCCGCGAGTGATTCCTTAATCCAGTTATTTTGCCTTGATTTTTTTTGTTCTAACTTTCTGTAACATGCAAAAATACGTCTAGAGCTATTTTGGCCATCTCCCCTCCACGAGCAAGTCATATTTACCTTTTTGTCTTTACCCGGGTTTGGTGCAACCTTCCTTCAAATTAAAAAGGTCATAATTTTGACAATAATTCTCTCGATCGTTAGTTAGAATAGGTTCATGACATCCTAGTGAAGGTGCATGCCAAATTTAAAGTCATTTAGATTTACGAATCAAAAATTTTATGTATTTTTATTTTAAAATAGTGTTGTTTTTTACTATTCTCATATTGATTTCACTGTAGCGGTCTGATCGGCTACTGTTCACTGGTCTGACTAGGTATTGTTCATTCGATCTGACCTCAAGGCATGTCGAGGGTCATTTTGCTCAATTTTTGTTTAGATTTTTTTGTGTGGTGATTTATCTCTGATCTTCATATTTTCTCATAGCTATTGTAGTGAAGATTAACAAATACTTGGGGAAAATTCAATGGCACCATTCACCCATCTCTGTTGCTATACCAGACCTACAAGTGAAATCAGAGCCTAGTTAGCTCTTCTTATAGATCTTAACCGGTCTTAAAAGCGAAAGCATTAGACAAGTGTTTGACCAAATTCTTATGCAATCCTACATTGAGGGTCAAGGACACGCAATTTGGATTTAAGTCAAGAATCCTTATGTCATGTTGGGCAATGACCAGGTGAATACATCGAACGTAGAGGCAAACGACAAGGCTCATAATTTTCTAATTCATGGGTTTAGTCAATTCGAGTTTGAGAATATTACTCACTTAAGGTATGCTCATGAGATCTGGAAGACACATTGATTATCATGAGGGCTTTACCGCAATCAAGGAAATAAGACAAAACTAATTGAATAAAGAATACTCAAAGATTGAGCGAAAGCCTGGTGAATCTTTGGATAAGTTATGGGAAGGTTTTTCAAGATCATTCATGATTTACGTGTTGTCGGCCTTGTGTTTTTTGAATCTGATAATGTACACCAGCTATTAGGTACACTTGATGTGAGATATTGGGGGAATGAAGAACACTTCCATCAATCACGACACTGTCTTAAGTGAGCATACCATGAATAAGCTCTACTTGATGTTGAAGACATATGAGATTATCTTGTGTCTCCCCAAGCAAGCTTGTTACGATGTTGCCTAGGCATCATGATTGTGTTGGGTGGATGCCATGGTCATTCGCCGTGACTTGGGAGGGGGAGGCGACGGCGAGGGGAGGAGGCGGGAAGGGGAGGCGGCTACGGGGAGAGGAGGTGGCATGGAGGGAAGGTGAGGCGGCGGGGGTGGAGGAGGTGAGGCGCCGGGGAGAGGAGGCGCCGGGGAGAGGAGAGAAGGCAAAACAGCGAGGGGATGACCGGAGAAGGCAAGACAGCGGGGGAAGGACCGGAGAAGGCAGTGGGGAGAGAGAGGAGTGAGTGCAGGAGATGCGGCCTGTGGGAGAGGGAGATGCTGGAGAGAGAGACCGAGAGAGGAGGAGAGAGGAATCGGCAGATATATGTTGGGCGATGCAGAGTATGAGTTACTGAGTATACATACGCACGTATGCATCTACAGCGCAGCAACTCACCTAGGTGTCGCCATGGTGTCCAGACATTGCTCACTCGCCATGGTCGCTGACTCCGTCGTGACAACCATGTCCCCAAGACAGAGTCAATAGCACTTGTGATTGACCCTTCTCAGAACAGTTTTTTGAGTTCTTTGGATTTTGGCTCTTTTAGATTTTCATTGCCAACTTTGTATTCTTTGAGCGATAAGTAGCTAGAGAAGCTGTCTAAGGATAACTTAGTCCTCCTATACACAAAATTCATAAGAGCATACAAAATTTTGAGGAATAAGAGAAGGGCTGTCCCTGTCACTTGCCTTGAATGTTGTGAGCTGAATCACATTTGGGCCAAGTACCTCAAATTGAAGGACAAGGAGAAGGACTTCTAAAGGCATCCTCAAGCTCATGCGTGAAGTCCAAGAAACCCAACAATCATAAGTTCGTCAACTGGGTCCTTATCGCTCTTCAGAACACTGACATGAGCAATGTGGACTCAGGAACAGAGAACGACGAGGACGACTCCCACAACAAGAAGACCTAAAACTTCATCGGTATGTGCTTTATGGCCAAGATCAGCACAGACATCGACTCCTTCTCCGATGCGCCCTATGGTTATCCCGATGAAATATGCCCCTCCTCCAAAGAGATGAAACATGCTATGGTTGCTACTGAACAAAAACTAAAGAAACAAGCTAAAATAATTAAGAATTAGGATATTATGATTGATAACTTGAATCTATAAGTTGTTATGCTCGAATTCATGAATCCTAATGATAATTATGAATCTTACTTATGCTTGCATGAGCAAATGGAAAATCTAAAAATTGCTCATTCTTCTGTTACTAGTCAGCTTAAAAATGCTCTAGAGGAACTAGATTCTCTCAAGTTTAGCAATGATCATGATTGCTTGAATGTTATACCTTAGATGTAATTCCTTTATATATTATTCCTTCATCTTACTCAAATTGTGCCCTGTTGAATTAAAATTGGATAGTGTAATATGGAATTGCTGAAATTTAATTTTGATCATACTTGCTCACATCGTAAGGATAGTAAAATTAAAATAAAAGAAACGACTGAAATGCTTCTTCATTCAAGGATTGAATCTTGTGAAAATTGTCATATGATGACAATTAAGATTGATGCTCTTATTAAGACACTTGAGAAGAAATGTAAAATTAAAAAAATCCATGTTCATGACTGTAACTAAGAAAGTTATTGATTATATCTCTTGTGCATTTTATGTTGAAATTGTGATTGATTTAGTTGAGATGCATAAGACTTTTAGAGTCAAATATAAGGAGCAGATGAGGAGGGATAGAAATTCCTCATATATGTCTTGTGAGGCATTGAAACTAGAGGTAGCTGCCTGTAAAGAGAGCTAAGGCAACCAAAATAAATCTATGTGCCACATGTGAGAAACTAGCCTGTGAAAATGACTACCTTAAAAATACTATTGAGAGATTTTCTAGTGGCAGGAACTATCTCAACATGATTCTTGAACAATCTAAGATGAGTGTGAAAAAAAGAAGTCTAGAATTTAATTCTCTAGAGTATTCTAAAAACCATCCATCTAAGATTATGAGAGTAGTTGAGAGTGAGAAGTTTGAGGTAAAACCTTCTGAACCATTCAAGACTGCTTCTATGTTAGCATGTTTTGCCCAAACCCCTTCTAGAAAGATAGGTGCTTCTAGTTTAGTAAGTATAGACCCCTCAAATGGTTAAGTACCATTGCACCTTGTATAAGAAAGATGACTATATTACTGAGTTCTGCTTCCATAGAGTCAAGTTTGATAGAAAAGAGATGATGAGTACTTTAATGTTCAGTAGAGGAGTTCCTTCACCTGTGAGTGTCTCTAGATCTAGGCAGCTTATCTTTCCTTCTAGACATAGGCCTAGATTTGTAGATGACTTCTTTGACTCCTTTGGTGACTCTAGTAGCGCTTTGAGTTAGGATATCATGAGGGTAGACCACATTTAATGTCTACACAAGGGGAGTACCAACCTTTTGGTAGGCCGATTCAGAGAGATCTTGGTGGTTCTGAGGTGCATCATCATGATTTTCATGCTAACAATTTTATTCCTACTTCTATTCCTAGACATCATGTGGCCCAGTATTGGATTTCCAAGACTTTCATTACTATCCAGTACTGAGGTACAAATATTTTCTGCTTATGCCATGTAGGTCCATCAAGCGAGGATTGAGAATGTATGGCTTGTTGATTCTAGGTGTTTACGACACATAACTGGAGATTCTCGATAGTTCTCCTCCCTGACTTGTGCATCCAGCGATGAGTTGATCATGTTTAGAGATGCTTCTACCAGAACCGTAACAACAAAGGATAGAATGCATGTTAACAACAATTTTATGCTCAAGGACGTTGCTTTGGTAAGTAAACTGAGGTATAATATGCTATCTATTTACTAGCTTCTTGACGAGGGTCTAAAAATGAGATTCAAGAGTGAAGAGTGTAGAGTTCTGGATTCTTCGGGTGAGTTTATCTTTGGGATATCTAGATTTGAGAGTACCTTTAATGCTGATTTCAATATCTTTTCTATCTCTGGCCCTAAGTGTCTTGTGGTTTCTAATTCTCATGATCTAGTATTGTGGCATCGTAGGTTTGGACATATAGATGTCGATCATTTGACTAGAGTCAGTAGCAAGAACCTTATTAGAGGATTACCAATGCTTAAGAGTTGCAATGACGTAGTTTTCACACTCTATAGACATGGTAAGATGGTTTTTGCTTCTCATCATCCTCTTACCTTAGTGATGACTGAGGGCCTTAAATAGCTCTTACACTTGGACATAGTTGGCTCTTCTAGAATCCAATCTGTAGGAGAAAAGTGGTATGTGATTATCATTGTAGATTATTTCTCTAGGGATTCTTGGGTGTATTTTCTAGTTTTTAAGGATGAGGCCTTTAACTACTTCAGAGAGTTAGCACTTAAATTAGCAGTTGACCTCCTAGGAGCCTTGAGAACCATTAAAAGTGACAATGGCATGGAATTTAAGAACTCATTTTCTGCCACTTTCTACATTGAGAGAGGTTTGGGGCACCAGTTCTTCTAAGCTAGAGTCCCCCAGCAGAATGGAGATGTATAGAGAAAAATAAAACCCTTGTAGATATTGCTAGGACTATGCTAGCTAAGCATAGTACCCATAGGAGGTTTTGGGTTGAGATGATTTCTACTGTTTGTTATATGTCCAATAGAATTTTCTTGAGATCATCCAAAGACAAGACTTCTTTTGAGTTTATATTTGATCATAGTCCTAACGTATCTCATTTTAATATATTTGGTTGCAAGTGATTTATTCTTAAATATGTCAACTTGAATAAATTTGAATTTAGATGTTGTGATGATAGTTTCTTTGGATATCCTGCTCATTCTCATGGCTTTCATGTATTTAGTTTGGTACTAACAAAATCATTGAGACTTATAAAGTCACTTTCGATGAGGTTAGTCTTAGTATTAGACTCGACAGTGAAGGTATACAGGTACACAGTGATCAAGCGAGTATCTTCATCGACGACAACCCTGACTCAGAGTATTGAAGACTCAATCCCTCATTTAGTCATTCCTGAGTTGGTTAGAGAGCCTACTTTCACTACTCTAGCTTCAACAGAGCAGCTTCCTCCCATATTCATCAGCGCTTCGAGTGGCTCTGCTCCTACCTCCACAACTCAAGGTAAAGGCCACATCTACATCAAGACCTCCTCTTCATATTCAGCGACGTCCTCTCAGGAGAAGATGATTGTGGATCTCCATTAGCGAGTTACTCACTCCAAGTTTATTTCTCTAGATTCTCATGTATATTTTACTTTTATTGCATCTTTTGAACCCCGAGATGTCACCTATGCTTTATTTGATTCCTCTTGAATCAATGTCATGCATAAAGAGCTTGAGAACTTTAAAGGAAACCAAGTCAGTACTTTAGTTGAACCTTATCCTAATTATAATGTAATTGGAACAAAATAGATTTTCAAAAATATGCAAAGTGAGGATGGGTTGGTAGTTTGCAACAAGGCTAGACTTGTAGCTCAATGTTTTTCCTGGGTAGAATACTTAGACTTTGAAAAGATCTTTGCATTTGTAGCTAGATTAGAAGTCATTGGCATATTGCTAACATTAAAGGCGTCTAAGGGCTTTAAACGTTTTCAAATAGATGTCAATAGTGCTTTTCTAAATGGTTTCATAGAACAAGCGGTCTATGTCAAATAGCCTACTAGTTTTAAAAATTCTAAGTTCCCAAACTATGTTTGTAAGCTATCCAAAGTCTTGTATGGATTAATGCAAGCCCCTAGAGTCTAGTATGATTAGCTTAAGAGTTTTCTACTTAAAAATAATTTAAAATGAAAATGAAAAATAAAACCTTGCTCACTCTGAGACATGGCAGTGACTTCTTACTTTGGTGTATGTGGATGACATACATGGCTGTTACTTACATTGTTCAGATTTATGTGAATAACATTATATTCGATGGTTCTTCTTATACTTTGGTGTCTAGATTTTCAAATTCTATGAACAGAGAATTCAAAATAGGTATGATGAGCGAGTTGACTTTCTTCCTTGGTCTTGAACTTTCATTCATCAAATCAAGTACACAAAAGATCTTCTTCAGCGCTTTGATATGGGAAGCAACATGCTTGTGTCTACTCCAATTGCCACTTCTAATGTGCTGGATCTTGATAGGATGGAGATCCCGTGGACCAGAAGGAGTACCATAGCATGATCGACTCGCTCCTCTACCTCACGGCATCGACGCCGGACATACAGTTCGTTATGTGTCTGTGTACTCGATTTTAGGCTTAGGCTTGCCCTCATGCCTCACATCGTCAAACAGTGCATCGCATCTTTAGGTACCTTCAGAACACTCTTGACTTTGGACTATGATATTCTTTTAATTCTGTACTCTTTATTCACACTTTTTCTGATACTAATTTTGCAGGGTATAGAATAGATACGAAGAATACTTCTAACACTTACCACTTCTTAGGTACAACTCTTATCTCTTAGTAGTCTAGGACGCAGTAATCTGTTGCACAGTTCATTATTGAGGTAGTGTATGTAGCTGATGCTACTAGTTACTTTTAGGTTTTCTGAATCTTATCTACTTTACGAGACATGGTTTGCCTTAGAACTTGCTTTACTAATATAAGACCAAAATATATTTTAAAAATTACTAATCATGTTAATCATGCTCAACTTCCAAATGTTTGAACAAAATAATTCAACATTGAATTTGTAGTACTCTAAATTGACTCAATTGTAGCTTCTTAGTTCCATTTTATTTATTGCATTGGCTTGACTCATTTTTTGATACTTTTGTCAAAACTATGATCTTGAGCAACTTGACATATTGCAAATCCATTTAATTTCATATTATTGATTATTTGGCTTTAGTTTTGCTATATATAATTTGATATAATTTAGAATAGCTACTTCTCATAATATAGCTTTGTGCAATACTTATAGAGTTATTTTGGATAACTTTCATGACTCCTTATGCTAAAAAATGAATAAATTGTAGGCACTTTATTTCTTTCATACTCTATCTTCTTCTATATATTTTGATGACTCTATTGTCAAAAGGGGATAAAGATTGATAAAAATGCATATCTAGAGTATGATTTAGAGTTTTGATCTTTTCTCATCATGACCAATGTAAAATAGAACAATTAATTTTTTATATAGATCTAGAGTGAGATTTTCTATTTCATTTAGTGGATTTGAAGCTTTTTGTGGAAAAGTAGCCATTTTTAGTAGCTTTAATTCATTTGTAGTTTAGATGGTCATTTTCAATCTTTACAATCCTTGTTTGACCATTTTGAGTCTTTATTTGCAAAATTCCCCCTCTAAATTCTAAAACCACCTACTTGCATTTTTTTTGAGAAATAGCCAATATGTTCATCAAGGAGGTGATTGAAGAACTATATGAGAATGTCCAAAATTATGTTGTGATAAACCATTGCCATTTTGAAGCAAAAATTTAAATTTGTAAATTTGTCAGATTTTTTGGATTACCTGTAGTCTAGGCAGTCTGATTGGTCAAAGGTGACTGGCTATCCGACCACCCCTTACCAGTGGTCAGACCGCCCTCCCTTGGCGGCCTGACCGGCCATCGTCAGCATCAAACCGGTAGGGGTTGGCAATCTAACCGGCTGTGATGTGTTGTCTTTGGCTGAAATGAGGAATTTAGGGGAAATGGTCATGGGATGATTTTGTTTCACCTAGGTTAGTGTATATGTATTGCATGAGGCATGTTACAGCTAACTTGGGTTAAGTTGTGATGAACTTATGCTCAAAAACTATTTTTTGTCTTTAGATGTGCAAGGTCGCTTGGAGTCAATCATGCTCAATAGTAAGTATCAGAGCTCCGCTTATGGATGAGCTGAGGCCTAGAATGATCAAGGATGCGTGATGAGATGACTAAACTCAAGCATGGCACAAGAAAAGCAAAAAATATTGAAGAAAAATTCGAGCAGTGGGTTACATCATGTGACTTGCTTGGTCTAAGTGAGACGTAATTTGGTGGAACCAAAACGGGAGAGATTTGCCGATGAGTGACAAGCCATTGGTATATCTATACTTGGCAAGCATAAGGATTGATTGTAATGAAAGATGAAGATCGGATCGAGAAAGGGTATTTTGGTAAGTTGACTAAAATACCAAAAATTAGTTTAGATCAAAACCGCGGCGCTTGAATGATACTTGGGAAAGCGGTTTAGGTCAAGAAAAAACTGAGAAGATCAGGTTGGACTAAAGGCCAAGGACTTGCAAATTCAATTTATGTGCTTTGAAAAGCGCGCATAAGTGTAGTGTGAGTAAAATTCATGTTGTGTGAGGTTAACGGATTCCCCGATATATGTTAAGTAGATATTAAGGTTAGATAGATATTGATTGCTCTATCTATTTAACGAATTAGAATGAAGACTTGCTAGTTAACCATCCAACCACCTAACATTTGCCTTTGAAGCCAAGTGTTTTAGGGTTATATTTTGAGAAGTTAAGTGTTGTGGTGTACTCTCTTATTCTTAGGTGAAGTGACTATAAAACCTTCATTCTGAAATAGAAAATATATTAACTTTGCTCATTTCTTATGGATCTTTTTTGTTTTGGTTAATTTGCTTTTGATTTGGATGATTTTATTATTCTCTTTATCCTTTTTGATTGTGTTAGATGCCAAGTACGAGCTAGTGATGGAAATATACCTTAGGAACTAATTTTCATCTATTTAGACATCTAGCAAGTTTTGGATGTTACCCGATTTTTGCTTAATTTGACTTCTTCGAGTGATTTCTCGATCCAGTTATTTTGTCTCGATTCTATTGTTATTTTGTCTCGATTCTATTGGTGTTCTAATTTACTGTGACATATAAGAATATATCTGGACCATCTTGACCATATCTCACCCACAAACAAGTCATATTTATCAATTTTTTTTGTTTTTACACGATTTTGCTACAACCTTCCTTAAAATTAAAATGTTGATTGAGATAGGCTTATAATATCCAAGTGAAGGTACATGCTGATAGGCTTATAATATCCAAGTGAAGGTACATGCTAATTTTAATTTATTTATTTCTACGGACCAAAAAATCCATACATTTTTAACGTTGAAATAGTATTTTTGTACTATTTCTATGCGGATTTCACTGCAACCTAACCGACTACTGTTCATTGATCTAACCAGGTATTGTTCATCTGGTCTAACCTCATGAGTCAATTTGCTCAGTTTTCACTTCGATTTTTTCGTGTGGTGATTAGCCTTTGATCTTTATAGTTTTTTATAGCTATTATAACGAAGATTAATGAATACTTAAAGAAAAAAAATTAAAATCACCATTTACCTTTCTGTGTTACCATACTGATCCTATAGAACCATGTAGCAGGTACTGGAAATTACTTGCAAGGATCAAAACACAGCTTGAATCCTTCAACAGATTATTTCTACACTCAAGCTGGATTCTCATTTCACCCTGCTTTCCTCGACTTTTTGTAGTAGGCATGAATCAAACGGCCATACAAGGAGTCAGCCTATCCAGTCTCTATGAACAGCCACACAAAAATACATATACACTGCGACAACACCGGACGCTAGTTTAAATGGCACACCCCCTTGACACATTACATACATGAGACACCATCACACTCGATTTAAGAGTAGCTACCTCATGCAGCAACAAAACGATGGACCCATATTAAGGACAAAAATAAATTTACACTCTCACCAGCGGTTTCTACAAATTATGAAGACGGAGGGTAAAGAATCTCTACCAAGAATATACAATCGTCATGGCATTGAATGAACATCCTACCTTGGACCGTTCCAAGGAGAAGGTGGCTTGTATTGAAAACCCTGTGAAGCAGATCCATGTCCTAAATCGAGACTATGGAGTTGTTCCATTAGTTGTGACCTCCGCTCTTTGAAGAAATCTAGCCTAGTTGTTAGTTCTACCAAAGTGGAGGATGCCACCATTGGTTTCCTCCCGTATTCACCCTGTCATACAACAAATATGAATAATCTTCTTTTTGATGGTGTATATAACTATAAAGCACTGTGATTTCCCCAACCTCAGCTAGCTTTGGGACATTGATGGCCGTAGAAGTGTTCTCTGTTGACACGCTTGTTGATGCATCCATGCCTCTTGAATCACTTGAAGACGCATCCAAGGAAAGCTTGCGGGTGTGTGGCCTTGAAGAACCATAAGGTAGCACATGCTGCTTGATGTTCCTCCATTGTGATGCATCCACAGAGCTCTCCTGCCAAAATGACACATGTCGGTATTGGTGGATGCAGTGCCAACTTTACATCAGATTTCAATGGGGAAGCCACTCATAACACAAATGGGTTCATTTTCTTCTTGTCCTTGTGACGTCAACTATTAAAAATGTTATAATGTAAAATAGCAATTGTTTGCAAGCCACCAGTCAAAACAAGGTAGTATATATGGTGGATAACTAAAGTAACAGAAGTTGGTTAAAATTTTGCCCAGGAGCAAACTCAGAGCTTAAATACATGGAAACTGGAAAGTCCACCATTGTAAGTTGTAACTGCCTCCAGACCATGGTTACAAAAAACCAGATTTCAAAATTTTACTGGACCCCAGGCAGTTACCAGTCGGATTCTGGTCCCCTCTCAATTTTATCTAAAATTTCTTGAATTTCCAACACCAAACATGTAAGAATGGCCCAAAACAACATGTCACCAACGGAAGCTGCGGTGCTACCAGTAGTCCAGTACCCACTAGTAAAACTAAAACCAATAACCAGCCGCCAGTTTTTGTACCCTGCTCCAGACTAACAGTTGGCCCACTTTTACCAAGATACTGCAAGCTTGTGGCAGTTCAGTTTAAAATAATAACAAGCATAAAATTTCAATGCTCAGGCAAATTTTGGATAGAAACTGGGCTGAGTTTTAATATCATTCCTAATGATAGAATCTAGAACCAGTGATACAAAACTTAGACAAACACCATCAACCTGAATAACTATACTGAGAAAGCAAGACAGGTTCCTTAGAATTCTCGTTTTTCATTGCTTAGTTTTTGCTTACCACCTGGTCCACTATATAACCAGACATGAGTACATGAGCAATGCCAGTATTGTTTCAAACTGAAAATTAGTAATTTATTTATAGAGCACTACAAGAGTGCATTGAATTATGCATGTGCACAAGCCAAGTTGTTAAGATTGGAATTTCAACAAGTTTCAGTGTCCTCGTGTTGTGGTAAGAGGTTGGGTACGGGCCCGAGGACCGAGGGTAGGAAGTTCGCCCTCATCTAGCCACCGGCATGACTCTTCCCGGATGTGGTAAAAAGGCTATGAGGCCTGACTTTAGAAGAAGGGGGAGACTTCATGATAATAGGTACAATATTATCCTTTTTATAGCGATGGCTAAACTTACCCTAAGAAACCTATCCCTATATTAAGAAAACTAATACCTGATACATAGAAATAATCTAAAAGGAAATAAACCCAAATAATAAGGGCACAATGATGTCGTTGCACGGCGTGGAAAATGATAAGCGAAGCCCCAATGCATAATAGTGAGAACCCTCTAGTGTTGGTTGACATTGCATGAGTCACCGGCGGTAAGGGCAACCGGTGCAGGGAAGCAGCATCCTTCTCACCTCGGAATATAACGGTTGTGGGAGAGATGTGACGACGTCGTTGACCCCCACATGACAACCCACATGACAGGCGTTGCGCTCCGCATCTTCAAAGGCACGGTGTCGACTAGTTGCGTAGCGAAGACCGCCACTGGACAGCGGCAACCTTCCTCCTCGGTGAAGGCACTAGAGGTGCAGCCAAGGACAACGTTGCATGCTGAAGCATTAGCGGCGATGGCAGGAGTGGCATTGGTGGCGGCACTGGTTCTGGATATGATGGAAGTGGCAACAATGGCGTGGCCACGCTGGTCACGACAAACACCTCCTACTACTCCATCATAGCCTCCTCCGGAACACCAAGCATCTCAATCATACGACTGAGCATGTCGCTTTGTCATAGAATCGAAACCCTTGGTGCCTAGCATGATGGAAGGGGCAACGATTGGTTTTGATACCAAATGTTGTGACAGGAGGTTGGGTATGGGTTTGAGGACCAAGAGTAAGACGCTCACCCTCATTTATCCACCAGCAGGGCTCTTCCCTGACATGGTAGAGAGGCTTTGAAGTCTGACTTTAGAAGCAGGGGGAAACTAAAGACTTGTTTGACTGTTCATTGCTTCATGATAATAGGTATAGTGATGTTCCTTTTATAGGGATTGCTAGACTCATCCTTTAATAAATCTATCTCTATATTAAGGAAACTAATCCTTAATAATAGGAAACTTATCCCTAAAACATGGAAATAATCTAAAAAACAAACCCAAATAATAAAACTACCTAAATAGATAACACTACCACAACACCCACGTGTATATATTAACGTGATGCTACAGTACCACATACGGTACTGTTCATGTGTTGCTGCAGTACCCATGGTACTGTTCACACGCTTGGTAATCTTGGACCGTAACACATCATTAAGATCAGGAAGTGTGGAGGGGAAAATGCCTCACAAACCTCATTTCTCTGCTTCTCTTGATTGCAAAAGGCAAGGTTCATGTCAAATCCTGGTTGAACAAAGTTTCTGGTACCAATAAAATAGTGTCAAAATATGATAAGTAAATTAGGGGAATATAACATATCCAACGCATTGAAATATTAATTATGACTGCACAAACATTCTTTCCAGTGAAATAATGCCTACAATAAAATCCGAGGTACAACCAGCTGCAGCATAATTCTGCACTGCTTAAAGAAATGACTACTTGGATTAAATAGAACTATTAACATGTCACCAAATTCCAACAGATGAAGAAAATCAAAAGATGCCATAACCACAGATCTAGAAATATCATAAATAGAGACCAAAAACGGAAATAAGTGGTAAATGATTGATATCTTACTGCTGTGAAAAATGACCAGGAACACGGTGATAACGATCATTTGCATCTCCCAAAGGGCCATATTGGTGTTGGCGCTGTTGATTGAGTTGGAGATGGAGCTCCGCAACCTTCTGTTTTAACCTTGCAACATCAGCTTCAGCGAGAGCAATCTCCTCAAGCTCTGCCTTTGTCTTAAGGAAAACAAGGACAATGAGACTCCATAAAATAAGTCCAGCAAGTAGAGCAATCATTGTAAGTACCTTCGAGTCCATAGCACGTGAACTTGAAAACTGTCCGGAAGACATGCTCAACCCAACCTCCAATGCAGCTCGAAGATCCCTCTCAGCTTGTAGCTGCTCTTGCAACCTGGACACCTATAGATATAGACAATTGTGGAAACTATTGTCAAAACAATCAGCCACCACCTAGTATATCCAATCCACCTAGTATATCCGATCCTGTTCAACAATAACTGCACCAAAACAATTATAAGGAAATTACAATTTTGGCCCGTCAACTTTGGATTATGTTTATGCCCTGAATTTGTGCAGGCACTATCTTATTATGATTCCTCTATTAGATGTGTACTATTAGCTGTGTATTTTTCAAGTTGCATAAGAGGTTTCCTGTATAGATAATTAGATATCATACATGTACTTATATATATATATTGGCTCATTGGCCTCATGATGAATATAAGTGCTATTCATAACATGGTATCAAAGCAAATCTTGGATTTTTTGTCAAGCCACTGTCGGCAAGGTTCACTAAGGCGCTAGTCGGATAGCAGACCGGCGCCTAGTGCCTAATTGCCACCTAGGCGGGAGGCTAGCGCCTAGGCGGGCTAGGCGGCCGCCTTGGGGAACTATGACCGCTGGTTCATCTTCACCTGCCGCCGCTTCGCTTTGCTGTCTCCACCGCGCTCGCCGTCATCAAGCTGCGCCGCCGCTGGTTCTCCAGCCGTAGCCACAACATCTCGTTCGCTACCTCGATCCACTTCGGATCAAGGCCACCTCCCGTCGGTGGCCACCTCGATCTGGAGTCGCTGTATTCCACCAGTCACCGCCTGACGTCGCCTCAATCTAGAGTTGACATCGCCCCAATCTGGAGTCGACGTCTCCTGCCTATCACCGCCCAGTGCCACCTTGACCCGGAGTCACCGTCTTCCACCCATGAGGACACCTCCCCCATGGCCACCTCAATCCAGAGTCGTCGTCCGCCCATGAGGAGTCGACGTCTCCCACATGTGGTCGCCTTCTGGTTGTGACGCTCTCGCGTCGTTTCGTTCAAACCGAGTAAAAGAAAAAAAGAAACAATGTCATCTTCGGGCATCGTTTCCATTCCTTTTTACCCAGTGATCTTCGATGATCTTAATTATCGGGACTGATTTCAGCACATGCACCTTTATATGCGTGGTCAGTGCCTTTGAGAGTTTCTTACAGGCAAGTTGCCTTGTCCGCCTCGATCTGTTCCACCTGTTGCACCCGTGCTACCAAACGATACTTCCGAAGACGCTCGTAAGGAGGCATCTGATGCTTTTGAGGATGAAATGGGGCCTTTTTAGACTCAGTATGCCACCTACAAAACATAGACTGATGAGGATGCCCATGCCTCTGCTATTCAGGTTGCTAGCATGGAGATGAATCTCTGGGGATGTGGTTGGTTTAGCTTCAGCATAGGTGAATAGGTGATGTGGGTGCATCTGCACAACTGCTAAAAGCCATTTGGTGATTCCTTGGATCTTGCTATTATGCCTCTGCTATTGTCCAAAACCCGGCCAGCGGACGATAATGATAACCACCTTCCCGGGAAAAAACCGGTTGAAATTCACGAATCACATTTTGAATTTGGGCGGCTTGAAGGTTACTAGAAAAACCGCTAAAAACTAGGAAAAGCCTGAGAAATCCAAGCACAAAATGTTGTGGACTAGTATATTTATGCATATTTAGTTCATATAATAGGTAATCAGACACAAAAAAGGCTTAAAACAACCTAGGAAGTGCATGTGTAACCACCGGGATTTCGACTGGTTTTTCCCTCCCAGCACCCACTAGGATTTCTAGTAACCGACAGTTACCGGCTGGTAACCGCCAATTTTTTTATCCTTGGTCGCTGCAGCAAGGAGATGACATTGTGGACGACTTCTATGCCTAACTATTCGCGGTGTGGCATCAGATTGGCTCTTTGGGACTGGATGTTTGCCACACTTGTTAGTGCTATCAGTGTCCGTCAACAGTCACCTGAAGCTTCATCGCATCTACAAATTTTTGACATGTCTCTGGGCTGAGTATGAGCAGACTTGTGCTCGGTTGTTGGCTCACCATCCTCGTGTGATTGTTGGAGGCCCTTGCAGCTGTTCATACTGAGATTCGCCTTCATGGTGCGGTCTGCTGCCATCACCATCGTTTCTTTCGGTTTTAGCAGCTTCTCCAGCTTCTACACCCACTACGCCTCCAGCTACACCAGTGGTGCCTCCACTAGTGATAACTGCTGTTGGTAAGGGAGTCCACTGCATCTATTACAGTTCTGCTAAAAGAAGAAAGATTTACGTCGCGATGGACGTCCTCTGAAAGGCGCTAGAGGTTCCTCTTAGAGGAGCTCTGGTGCTTCTAACACTTAGGAGATTCTCACATTGCTGTGTCGCGCGGCTGCTTTTGCACCGTCTGGTTTTACTGCATAGTCTTCTAATGATACCACCTTCTACTTCTCCTTTCTCAGGTATCACCTTAGATTCTTGACTCTAGTGCTTCATTTTATATGACATTTGATTTATTTCATCAGTCTCACTTCCATTAGTTCTCTAGATGCTCTTATCACACTGTTCAAATAGCACATAGTACCTCTTTTTTTTGTCATAGAACGAGACACTCTTTCCAATCTCTTTTCCTGTTCTTGTTGTTTCTCATGTTCCAAAACTAACCATGCAACTAATATATGCCAATCAACTCACTGATCATGGTTATCGTGTTATTCTCAATTCTGATTCTTATTGTATTCAGGATTATCGCATGGAGATTTTGGTTGGTACTGGCCCTTGTCTCTGTGACTCACAGCGTCTCTAGGAGCTTGACTGGCTTTCATCTTTTTTCCGCGGTCCTGCTAGTCTCACCGTTTCCACCACCGCCTCTGCATCTGCTGCATTCTCCACTGCGTCTTTTGCTTAGTGGTATCATCGTTTGAAACATCTTTGTGGGTCGTGTATATCTTCATTAGTTCGTCGTGATCTTTTATGGTCTGTGTCTGGCGATGCTTCAACTTTGGAAGTGTTTCTAACTCAAGTCTTCCATCAGTAAATTAACCAAGCCTATCTAGCCTCTGCGTTACTGACAAGCAAGACCACCTATCAGGTAGTCTGTCTGTAGGGAGGGGTTCCAACTCCCAGATGGAACCTGATTCTCCTGGTTGCTGGAAATCCTGGTGAGGACTGGGATTTCTAAAATCTCAGGGGGTGTTTGCATGCTATTTTGAAGGAATATAAGCATTGGTGATGATTCACTATGTAGAAAACATACAAACTTAAAAAACAAGAAAAGGCAAAATAAAATAAATTCAGCTGGAAAACAAAAAGAAAAGCAGCCATTTTCTAGCAAACGGGAGTGGATTTTAAAAAATTCTGAGATTTGGAACCCTGCCTGTAGGTAACCTCTCCCAGAGAGGGACCAAAATAGTGACCTAGAAAATTGAAGGTAAACTGGACCTGACCCTGGTCTTGGAGACCACAATGGTACTTTTTCCCTAAAATAAAATATAATGGCACATATGATGAACAAGCAAATTTGACAAGGCAGGGGAATACATACATCCTGTTCCAGAGCCAAACGGCGTTCATGTAGTGCTTGCTTTCTTCTTTCCAAACTCGCTTGTAGAATTGCATTACCCCTAGCCTGAGAGACACTTTCCATTAGATTACAGCAAGATGACAGACAAAAATTAGTGAGTATATGTGCAGTTTTTGCCCCAACCTCTTTGGCAATTCTGTTCTGCAGATCATTCTTTGCAATCTCAAGCCTTTGAATAGCTAGCCTGAAAGGTTTATTTGCATAGCAAAATTAAAAACAATTGATCTCTGGTTATGTGCATCTAAGAAAAGAACAGCAAGCTATGAAACAAGTGTGCTTGTTCATAAATTAACCAGACAGTAGTGGCAGTCAATTAGTCAGCAAGCTAACAAAAGTTATAATTTCTACAGAGGTCTAATCTGCAATGATCATCGTTGAGTACTGAATTTCCAATACAATGATACTTCTAAACAAGCAGGAACTATAGATAAATGCTACAGGAATCAGGACAATCATAGATGATGCATAATACAATGACGTAAATGCAACACATCTGCTCACAATCACAACTTTCAACAGCCACACACAACGAAACAGTACGGTAAACACATAATATTGGTGCTTTAGTGCAAAGACCAACAAACTTACTCTTCTTCACCAGATGAGTCAACTGATTCTGAATGTTCGCTTTTTCTTGCCTACATGAACCATGTGTATAAATCAGAATGCTGAATGATACTTCTGATAATTATGAAAGCAACTTCAAGAACAATACGGAGGAAACCATAATTCAATGGGCCAAAAAAGGTCACTCGGCAGTGCATTATGCGTACTCATTGGCTCCATGAAAGGCAAAAGAAGTAAAACATAACTAGAATTCTTGCTTACATTATTCCTCCCCCAAAAGTTACTGCGCTTCACATGCAGGTGAGATCCATTTATTTTAGTTGAGTGTCTGTCTGCAGAATATTCAGCACCCTGATTAGGTAAGGAAATTCCAGGATCCAAAGAAGAAAGGATCTCTCCCATAGACAATGGAGTCCCGTGACCAGATGTTGGGTTAGAAGGGTTCTTTTCACTCAGTGATGTTTCCACATCTGCAGAACCATTTTCCGTTGATCGATTTTTTGGACCTTTGCTTAAATCCGTCTTTGCTCCTAATGCCTTATCATCTACAGAGCGCTCAGCATCTGAATCATCAGCATGAACGACCTGTCATTCAATCAGGAGAGGTACAATAAGTAATAAAGCAAATACAACATGAAGATTAGGATACTGAAAAATACAGCATTAAGATTAAGGAATTGCCGCTCAGCATAGGTAAAACTTGAACCAGAAAGGGAACCACACAAATGAGCATGCTATAACAAAACTTAGAATTCCAACTATCAAAACTTCAAGATAGTTCTTACATGAAATTATGAAAACAATGCTATCTATAGCAAACTGCAACAACATATTAGTAATTTTCAAACCATAATGGATCATATTCATATCTTACATGGAACAGGAAATTTACTAGTATATCCTTGAAGTTGAACTGGTATGATTAAATTGCATACATACTAGATACTGATAGGTAACAACAAAAACCAACCAGTATTTCGCCCAAGTCATTTGTATCTGTATTGATCAATACTAGTAGGGCCCATAATAGGCCACCCAATATCCATCATCTTTTGTCCTCCAGTAAACGTTCACAGTTTGCAGCTACAAAAGTGCCATCAGGTCACTAAAAGACCCACTACTCATGCAGATTGTCAAACCAGAACTGCTATTTATTGTTCCATTGGAATTAGTCTTAAAACCAAATAAAGCATATGTATATGTTTAGTAATAACAGGATAATACCAGGCACAAATACAGATGAGAAACTTAAAAGGCAGGAAGCATATCAAAACCTTGTAGTCATAGAGGTCACTGCCAGCATCTCCACTGCTCTCACTCAATTTTCCACTAAGTATACGTTCTGCACCATTGTCATCACCCATTTCTTGATCTACATCATTTTCTGCATCATGAAATCCATTACCCTTGGCATCCATATTTACATCATCTGTTGATGCTTCGCTACCACTATCTTCAATTTGAGACTCAGGTGACAGGGAACATCTGAGAAGGTGTTCATCCTGTAAAAATGATAAATATAATCAATAGAAAGACATGTGCAAAGAAATAAAACACAACATCCAGGAGACAGATCAAGTGACAAAGAGGCAATATACTGTAGATCACGAAGTGTTTCAGACTTTCATTAGCTGCCTCACATAGTTTATTATTGCACATAAAGGTAGAAATAACTAATATGTGCAGCATGGTCCATTAGCATTCCAATAGGGAGTGATAAAATCAACAGATTATTCACAGAAAACTAATGCCTACAATAACTCTCAGAAAAGAGCAAAGCCACCTAAAGATATGCAGGCAAAAGAACTTGCAGCACCAATGAATCTTACATCAAATATACTCTCATATTCCTCTAAGAGAGTTGTGACAATGCCTTGAGCGCTGTTAGCGGCATTTGCAGCAGCAAGAAGCTGAGCAGAATCGTCACCATCCATATCAAATAACTCGTCCATCTCACATTCACCAGCCAGAAGCGGCCGCAACAAGAGAGGGGCCATACAGGCAGCAACTGCTGATGCGGTCATTCGATTCTCAGCAGTATGAGAAGCAACAGTGTACATCATTTTCAAAATTCTGCAAACAAAAATCTCCATGAGGAAAGAGTATTTTGCAATGATTAGTGTTTTTACTATAATTGATCAAACAACAGACCTGATAAAGATCACTTAGACCAAGAACAAAATAACCAAGTTAGTATATGTTTTATTCGGGAGGGGTTTTGAACAATGACCTTTTTTTTTAATAATTTCCCAGTTGGGGAAATGCAATTCAGGAAGGTGAAGGAATAAAAAGTGAGCTGTTAGTAAGCAGCGTAAAATAATCCATATTATTAGTTAGGAATATTATTATTGTGCGTGCAAGTAGCATCTGCAAGCCAATGATAACATGCTCAGGTTGAATCAGCAGCAAACATGATTTCACAGATAACTAATACAAAGCATTTAGCTTAAACTGGCATACCAAGAGAAGTCAAATGAGGGCAATAGAACTTCCAAGAAAAAGCATTTAGATGTTATTCAATATTCAAAGCATATACAGTGCTACAAGGACACTGCGAAACTTACCTCTGTAGCAACCGCCGATTAGGCTCAGGAAATGTCTCAGATATAGCTGAACGCATAGCATTTATCCGAGCTTCCTTAGTTTCCAGCCCTAGGCAAGTAAAACAGAATAGAGACAATTAGCCAAATAAAAAGCAGCAAAGGTATATGGGAAAGCATGTAGAATCCTAGCTAGGTTTATAGCCACTGTTTTGATTTCTGCAAAAGTTCTGTAAAATAATAATATTTAATGAGAGATGCATGTCAACTATCTGTTAGAACTTAGGATGTATCAACAGATAATCACAGGCCATGCAGGGGAACATGCCAGGCACCAGATAAAAGCCTACAAAATCTTGGGAGTAAAATAACTACATAATTCACAAGCCTATTGTCCCCCGCCTCCTCATTATCCACAAGCTATCCCAAATGGAGCGAGACAGAATCATAATTGTAAGCATGTGTTTTTATATGAATAGATACACAAAAGGGATTTAGTTTTGTATCCTATGCATTTGTCATTGGCTACAGGTTGTAGCGATAAACTCTTGGCAATATTTGTATATCATGTTGAATAAAATTACTAATTATATACAGGAGTGAATACGGTGTTAGAGTAGGCATATTCCTTTTGTAATTGCATATACAAGTAGGGTTGTATTTGCATATAATATCTTATACTCTCTATATATATTGCTCATTAGACCTCATGAATACATGCACAATATTCATAATATAGTATCAGAGCTAGAGCACTAACCTAGTTTTTCCGCTGCCATCCCACCGCCACCGCACGGTTGAGCCGCCGTCGCCGCCCTTCCTGGGCTGCTGCTGCCCTCGGGTCACCGCCGCTCTCCCTCGGCCGCCCCTTGATATCTCGGACGTCGCCGCTGTTTAGCCCAAGGGCTGCCCAGATACGCTCACCCAAATCAGATCTAACCTGAGCCCCATCGGAGCCCGGGCCGCTGCCAAGCCCTGGACGACGTCGCCGGGGCAGTGGCCAGAGCCCGCGCTGCCGCTCGATTGCCTAGACGCCGCCACCGCCATGAAGCCCAAGGCCGCCTGGATCCGCTGTCCAAGCCCACGACCGCCAGTTTGGGACGCCGCCTCAACCGTCGCCGGTCGTCGCCCTCAGGAGTCTCCTTACCGACTCCAACTCGTATAGTTTAGAAACTATATAGTTTCTATTGAAACCAATAGTTTCTATACAAATTGGTAGCTTCCCAAAAAAATATCAAAAAATCGGTAACTGCCAAGCCGTCCAGCACCGCCTGTTAGACTTCGTTGCCTTGGTCACCGCACCGTCTACCAATCGCCTCTATTCCATCAGCTGCGATTCCATTCTCAGGAACAAAGCTCCATGGGACGAACTACAAGTTATAGTCTTCACTTATGGAGATCACAATCGATGGTCTCCGCCTCTGGCGATATATCACTGATGCACGACCTTGTCCACCACCGCCAGATTAGCCTCTTCCCAGGCAGCCTACTTCTACAACTTCTGCATAAGATGAGGCTGCCAAGAAGAAGGCAGAGGTTGTCACTGCTACTACTGACGCCGCTAAGTCCTTTCAATATGCCATTGATGCTTTCAAGCGCTAGTGCGCTGATTAGGCCCGTGTTCGAGCAATCTTGGTGGTCAGTGTCGATGACTCCATCCAACCAGACATTATTAGTCTGCATTCCACTTGTCAGATCTGGGAGTACTTACGCGAGGGATACCAGCACTGAGTTGGAGACGCTTTGCCAATACTCCAGCGTCGACTTCTTCTAAGCCATGGCCAGTTTTTGGCGCTAGCAGGATAAGCTGGAATCTCCGCTATGCCAAGAGTGTCATAAAGTGCGGAAAGCAGATCATAATCGCCTTCGCCTTTATGACTTCGTCTGCCGTCTTCACCCAGAGTTTTGAGCTTGTCAGGACTCAACTGCTGAGCCGCTCGCCTCAACCGACTGTCACCGAGGCTCTTTCAACACTTCGTCCGAGGAGCTTCGCCGAGGGTTAACAGCACAGTCTGTTCCAACTGTGCTTGCTGCCCATCTTCTTCGACTACACCGATGGCTTCTGCTTCGACTACAGTCCCTCATGTGTCTGTTTCCGCTCCTGTTTTCACACCAACTGGGGTTTAGTGCTATTATTGCAAGAACTTCGAACATGACTACTAGAGCTATGCGGTACAAAAAAAAACAGAACAAGGCACGTGGGAGTGGACGATCCAAGGGGAGGCAAGGAGGCCCTTCCTCGATGGGAGGACAGAATAGCACGTCAGGTCCTCAGTGAGGTGACTCTGTTCAACAGCTTTGCTAGGCTCTACTTCAGCAGCTCTCTCACAACTCAACAGGTTCTGCCAGTCTAGCTCAGACGTATCCTCTAGGTACCTCTTGGGTTCTAGATTCTGGTGCCTCTTTCTATATGACATCAGATTCCACATCTCACTTCGGTAGAACCTTCTGTTTTCCTATCTCTGTTTAGACAATTGACAGTACTCCTCTGTTAGCTATCATGGCACTCTTTTATTCACTGACTTTTCTATTTCAGTTGTTTTCCATGTTCCCTAGTTTACCATGCAACTTCTCTGGGTGGGTCAGCTCACCGATCTTGGCTATAGTGTTGGTTTTGACTCACATCTGTTTCGTCCAGGATCAACAATGACTGTTCTTGGGACTAACTGGTGTCGTAGGGATAGTCAGGGTCTCTACATCCTTGATCGCATGTTCTTGGAACTAATCGGCGCCGTAGGGATAGTCAGGGTCTCTACATCCTTGACTGCATCCACCTTCCGTCCACTTCAGTTTCTCCTATCACATCTACGTCTACCTCCACCGCCACTGTTGCCACCACCCTTGGAGCTTGTGCAGTGGTATCACTATTTAGGTCACTTTGTGTGGGTCCCACCTTTCTTCATTAGTTCATTAGGGTGTCCTTGCACGTGTTGCTATTGACACGACCATGTTTTGTCAGGGTTGTAAGTTGGTGTTCACTATTCCAAACGTCCTCGTCCTTTACCAACTCTCTCTTGGTATCTTGCCGACTCCGACGTTTGATTCTTCTGATGATACTCCTCGTTACGACCTTCGTGACCGAACATCCCTTCGGCATCCTAATCATCTTGATTTTGCTTCAACAACACATGCTCTCTATTATTGAGTCTAGTTCTTATCATGAGGCTGCTTCTCATTTTGAGTGGCAGCACGCTATGGTAAAGGAGCTTGATGCTCTTCAACGTACAGAGACTTGAGATATTATCCGACACCTATGCATGCTCGCCCTATCACGTGCAAGTGGGTACACAAGATTAAGATCTGGTCTGATGGTACTATCGAGCCCTACAAGGCTCGTTTTGTGGCTCACGGCTTTCAGCAGGAGTACAATAGTAAGTACGATGAGACTTTTGTCCCTGTTGTCCATATGAACACTGTTCGCACTCTTGTTGCGGTTGCTTCTATTCGCCAGTGGTCTATCTCTCAGCTGGATGTTAAGAATGTTTTTCTTAATTGTGTTTTGCATGAGGTATACATCTAGCCACCACCTAGGTATTATGTTCCAGATGGGCACGTCTATCGTCTTCATTATGCTCTTTATAGCCTCAAACAGGCTCTTCGTGCTTGGTTTGCGTATTTTACCTTAGTGATTATCGCTGTTGGTTTCACTGTTAGTTCCCATGTTCTGCTCTTTTTGTCCATATCTCACTTCGAGGTAGGACACTGCTTCTTCTATATTTGGACTGTTAAGGGTATTAGAGATAGAATAGGAACTATATTCCTTTCCTTATATGCCTAGGTTTCCTTATCCATATATAGTATATTCGTCTGTAATATCCCTTTATATTCCTTATATATATTACTCATTAGGTCTCTTCAATATGCATACAATATTTATAACATTGTATTAGAGTTTTAGGTTAAAACC
Source organism: Melocanna baccifera (assembly GCA_036346265.1). NCBI lineage: Eukaryota > Viridiplantae > Streptophyta > Magnoliopsida > Poales > Poaceae > Melocanna > Melocanna baccifera. Next base: position 16,554,825 of record CM070693.1, read on the forward strand.
CTAATCTCGATCTACTTCCGCTGCTACTGCCCTAGGAGAATGATCTCTCCTCCCGGGGCAACCATCTCGTTGGATTGCGCCGACCTGTCGCCGCCTCATCTCCGAAGCTCGACGACGACGACGTCGCCACCACCGTCTCCCCGGCCTCCTCCGGCGCCTCCCCGTCCTCCTCACCTGTGCCAGATCTCGTCGAATCTGGTGGTCCGTCGCCGACCCGCGCTGGACTCCAAGCCGCCGGATCTGGGCTCCCCATGCCGGATTCAGGCTCCCCACACCGGATCCCACCACCGTCAAGTCTAGATCCAACGAGATCTGTCTGACGCCCGCCCTCCATCAGTCTCGCCGATCTCAAGCCGCTGCCGCCGTCCTCTTGGACTGCCGCCACCGCTCTCGGGATCTCGCCAGCGCCGCCCCAACCCGGCAGATCCATGGCTCTCGCCGATCGGGTTCTCGCACCGAATCCGCCGCCGGCTTAGTCCTCTCGTGCCGTCTTGCCGCTCGCGTCCACATCAAGCCACCCCACTTAGCTTCTACCGCCGAAGCTATACGAGTCTACAAATTTATTATCAATCATAGAAGTGTAGGAATTTTGTTTTGCATGACAGCAGCCACTGCTCCTCTCTGAGCTGTGAGCAGATCTTAAAAGTTGTTATGATGCTACCGCTTTTTTAGCCGTCGTCCCAAGCTTCTAAGGCCGCCGCGCTTCTCCTGCACTTTACACACTGCGCCGCCGTCGTCTTGGGTATCGATTTACGCCGCCATGCTTTACATTTCTCTTCGGTTTGATTTGATAGTTTTTCCAAGAGCTACACGCTACGACAACATTATCAAGACTTGTCTTTGGATTTTTACCATTTCAGTGACAATCCTTTTCAAATGCAATACTATTGCATATGCTTTGCATTTGAGGGGGGTGTTAAGGGTATTATAGATAGAATAAGAATTGTATTCCTTTCCTTATATGCCCAAATTTTCTTATCCATATATGGCATATTACTCTATAATATCCTCTTGTACTCGCTATATATATTGCCTATTGGGTCTCTTCAATATACACAATATTCATAACATGGATGACATGCTCATCACTAGTGATGACTCCTCGTTCATCACATATGTGAAGAAGCATCTCAGTGAGCAGTTTCTGATAACTAATCTTGGTTTTCTTATGTACTTCCTTGGATTGATGTCACTTCCATGCCTAAAAGCTACTCTCTCCCAGCAGAAGTATGTGTAGAATCATCTTGATCATTCTGGTCTGACTGACACTCGCTCTACTGAGATTCCCATGAGGTTATCTCTTTAGCTTTGGGCCACCGATGGTGATCTTCTTCAGTATCCTACTCGATATCATCATCTTGTTGGGAGTCAGTGTATCTTATAAACACTCGTCATGATATTGCTCATGTTGTTCATATCTACAGTTAGTTCATGGGTCATCCAACCCACATTCATTAGTCACCTTCTTGGGTTCTTTGCTACTTATGTAGGACTATCTCTCATCGTTTGTTTTTCCCTAACTCTAGCTCACTACAGCTTCAGGCCAACTCCAATGCGACTTGGGCTATTGATCCATCTGATCATTGTTCTATTTCTACTTACTGTATTTTTCTTGGCTCCTCCTTGATTGCTTGTAAGACAAAAAAGCAGATTGCAGTTCCCTGTTCGAATGCAGAGGATGAGTTTAGAGCCATGGCAGCATTGACAGCACAAAGGATGAGTTTAGAGCCATGGCAGCATTGACAGCAGAGGTTACTTGATTGAGGTGGTTACTTGTAGATTTTGGAGCGCCTATGATGGAATCTACGACTCTTTTGTCCAACAGTACATGTGCTATCAGTATTGCCCTCGACCCAATGAAGCATGAGCTCACTAAGCACATTAGTGTGGACTCGCTCACACGTGCAGGAGGAAGTACATGCTCTACAGTTTGTACCCTTAGACTTACAGATTGTTGACTTCTTTATCAAGCCACCAACTAAGGTGCAACATTTGTATTTTCTATCCAAACTCATTGTGTGTGATCCACCGTGAGTTTAAAAGGAGTATTAGAGTAGGCATATTCCTTTTGTAATTGCATATATGTGTAGAGTTGTCTTTGTATGTAGTCCCTTGTACTCTATATATATTACTCACATCTAAGTTAGTTTTTGGCATTTACCCACCCGAAAGAAAACAAAAACAATTTTGATCAACCTAATGAATCTATACTGAGGTTTAGCCTTCAAGATAACGAATATGCTGCCCACAAGAAATTCCTTTCCTGATGATGGTCTTTACAAACTAAGAGCATTTCATTTAACATCAAATGTGTAATCTTGAGTCAAATCAAATAGATAGAAACTGTTTGGCATGTTGGTGGCGGCAGAGAGGGTGGTGCCAACTGCCAAGCACACATGTCAATGGCACAATGACTACTATTCTTTTAATATCGGTTGTGGTTTGCTGTTATATTTGGGTAGAAAGATTGGTAGGGGGTATTTCAAATTGGAGAAAAATTGTCGTAATAAACTTAATCATTTTTTCTCAAAAAAAATAAACCTATCATCCTTAACTAAACACGACAGGGGATGGGAAGGCAATCCCCAACAAAATTGATGGCCAACAAAATTTACTTGACATACCACATAACAGAGCAAGAGCATTTAGTTTAAAGCCTTAAACAGAACATAACACTTACGATAAGCTTCCAATAATGCTGTACAGCAAGAAGCAGGCACTGGAGAAGATGGTAGCTCTCGGAGAACATGCTGCAGAGATGATTCCATGAATACAGTTGAGAAAAGGAACTATTAGTATTCATGCACTGTGACGGACCAAAAGTTTTCTGATAACTACAATGACTGAGGTACCTTTACACAGTCACCGATAATGTGAGCATCCTCATCTGGTGCAAACTCAGTCCTTCCTGGTATGGAATAGAAACTAGTACAGCATTTAAATTGCACACAAGATGATCAATACAAAGACACCAACACAAGAGAGCTGCCAATACCACCGATGAAACATACAAATCAAAAAATAAATTAAGAAATGACATAAACCTTGTTCATATTCCTGCAGCCTCCGGTCAACCTCCTCTACATCGGCAGCCTGACGCAAAATTCCTTCCACTATTATCCCTGCAAGAAAAGTTTTATGTAACCAATTAAAATGAATGTTATAAAGATATCTAACTAGCAACAGCCAAAGTCTCTAGGTCTAAAATTGGTGCTAGTTAACATTATTTTTGCCCCCACCATGTTTCTCAAGAAAGCGCAGAGCTTTTTCCAGAAAAGATGGGCTGCCATCAATATCCTCAAGTGCAAGCAGAATTGGCCTCCCAACAACTAATGACTTGATTGGCCTCCTCTCCCTCCCTGCAAACAATTGGGGAATGTATGATTGAATGACAAAGAGGGTTCCAAACTTGAGAAGGAAAAAAATGCAACAGCATAAGGAGACCAACAGTTTGGAATAGCTCCTTCATATGTGTCAGTCGTGTCATTACGAAATATTCCATTATGTCCCATCACAAGAGCAGCATTTGGAGCCTGTGCAAGAGCTTCTTCTAATGCTGTTTTCCACTCAAATAAATCTTCAGAGGTTTCTGCCTGTGTTAAGCAAAGGTAAAATTTCAAAAGATAAAAAGGAACATGAACATATGTTGTATTATATAACCTCTCAAGAACATGAACATATATTCTATTATATAACCTCTCATTTTTGCTTAGAAGGTGTAATTATTAATTGGATAAGGAAAATCCATCATACCTTAAGGGTGAAAGCACGACCATCACGACCATCTGGGAAAAGGACAGTCAGCAATTTTTTGTCTTCTCTGACTACCACGCTGCAAATGAAAAGTGCTTTTAATGCAGTATTATTGATGTACAACATCCCAAAAAGGAAAGAAAGAAAACAAAATCACTAGAATGAGATAAATACCTTCCAGAATTATTCAAGTCGATCCCACCCAGAGTAACATTCACTTCACCACCTCTCTGGGGCAAGGTATTCTACAATCCCAGCAAAAGGTACTTGTCAAGAAGTGAGAAATAAGTGGTGCTAACACAAGATATAAATTGGACAAGTGAAATAAAAAGAGAAAGGAAATGGACATCAAATAGATCAACCAAACACCCTAATTGAGTAGAAAGAATAAGTTGCTTGACATAGCTGAGAATCACGTATTACCATTCTTGAATGATTGGATTTTTTTTATGCAATGAATGTACAGAACTATTGGATCCGAAATAACATAAGAGAAATCTTTTTCGACGGAAGCATATAGTGTAATCAGTCTGCTATTATCACTAAACCTGAATGTTGAATACTAATACATGATCATAGTTTCAGTATGCATGCAAAAGATGCAATGAAAACTGAAACCAAATGGAGCTATTGAAATTAGTTGTGCACAGGAAGGAAGCAATGCAGAAGAAACATAACCAAGTAGGAAATGTTTTAAACTATTAGATCAACAAGAAGAATCATATCTAGCAGTTTCAGGAGTCAATGTCATTTAACTTCACATTCTATTACAGTTGTACTTTTGCAGGAAACAGTTCAAACGTTATGAGTCATCATAATAATAGCAATCATGCAATAAGTTATATACAGGTTTCCAATCAGCTAAGTATTGCACTTCCCAAATAAAGGAAACAAATAAGGATAGAGACACTAACAGGATCACTCTTGAAGAAAACTAATGATGTTCGTGTGAGGATGAACCAGCGTTTTTTCCATGATTTCCATCCAATTCCTGGAAAGTACATATAGAAGAATTATATTTCACAACAAAAAATAAGGGGTGTTACAAGAAGTACAAATTATAATAGAGCATTATGGCCCTGCTCATATTGCCTTTTAAAAGTTGCTTTTCTACAGTAAATAGCTTTTCTACAATACCTAGTTTTCAAACGGGGTGTCTTTTTAAAGTAGGATTTACTAGTCGATTATAGTACACACTATATCGACTTCATTTATATTGACCAAAATCGCACACGAGTGTCTCTCTCTACAAGCTTCTCTATTAGATGTTATTATTCATAAGCCAAAGTCAAAACCAAAAACCTATATGAACGGGTAACTAGCATTTGGGACATCACTGAAATGAAATCCAAACATCAGACTCTCACAACATGTAATTCAATTCAAATAAAAAAGGCTATTTTGCTTGTAAACCTGAATCATGATTCCTGGGAATCGATTTGATCGAATCATGATTCAGATGTACAAAGGAGTAAATGGTTAGCTGATTAGGCGGTTGACTTGCAGCTCTGCACACAAGGCAATCTAACACACCAACGTTTGATTTGGAGCTCATTCGTGATAACAGATTTCTATTTCCCACATAAGTTGGTGACAAGGCACATAGAACCAATCATGTTGATTACTCATATCTGAAGAATCAAAGCTAATTTTTCTTGATATAAGCATCAATGATTCCTTCACTTTTCACATGCATGAAACTGGCATATCTTACTGATATTTGAGAAAAGATTTTTTTCTAGATAATTCTAGAAATTTTAAAGTTCCTGCATGCATATGTGATGTAATTATCAGTAAAATACTTCAATTTTATTTTCCTACTTAGGAAACTACAGAACATTCTGGCCCTCCCACTTAGCTATAGAATCTGAGTGGCCAAGCAACAGCACTAAAGCAAATGGAAAAGGTTTAACTTCTTGACCTTGCAGGTTTGCATCACATAAACTGGGTGAAACAACATTGATGGAGAGAGAGAGAGAACCTTTGGATGATATGAAGAGAGGTCCACTCTTGAAAACCTGGTTAGCATGCTATTATGACATCAGAAATGTAGACGAACAGTAAATAATAAATAGACTAAAACACTGCATTATATAGTTTTCAATCAAGCACTTCTATAGACCAACATCCAGAATCCATGAATGATCAGAGCAAAAATGGAATGGAAAACCTGCATATCTGATGCATCATCACATTTTTTCAAATAATTATTGTGATTTCAACTCTAGTGCTAACTGAAAGCATATTGCTCTATGCTAAATGTGGTGAGTATAAACAGGTGCAAGATTTTCCAAATTAATATTTTGATCAAATCATTGTGCTTACCGCTTAGACCTCAGATAATTAATGCAGTAGGTTTTGGTTACTAGGGTTACATTGCGCAACGGTTAGATGTGTGCTGATGATCATGCCATGGTAATATTGAATTTCAAACTTCCAGATACAAATGAGGTGAGTGAGTCAGCAGCAATCTAGAGTGACACTACGCCATTTTCTTTCCTCTTGTTTTGTTAAGTGTTAGGGTAATTGAAGCTGTTCGATTTAACTTATCCAAGGTTATTCGCATATTTGGTATTTAGTACTGTTATGGAAGGTTGGCAGCAGTAGTGTAATGCAAATGGCATTTGGCACTTCCATGGAATGCACATGCTTTGTGGTCCTGAACTCAGCAAACCATGCAGAATTCCCTCATTCTGGGCTCTTGCAACAATACGTGTATTTGCATGTATCCACCTCCTACACTCTCCGCCCCCCTCACGCAGCCCCTGCTTCCAACCACAACATTCCTTCTTCCTCCCTTAACCGTCCACCTTACCATATGATCTAACCTTTTTTGCTACACCTTACTATACTGCAAATCTTGCACCCCCAACTCCTTTATTCACTCTGCCCCAATCAACCTACATCACTTTGTCCCACCATAACATCTCTAACACCACTTAAACAAAACCGAAATTCATCTCAAGGCAGAATCAGACTGACAAATGCCCCCATCATATTGAGCAAGCAACAAAACCTCCATAAATGCAGGTCCATGTCCAATCCATGCCACGCCCCAATGGTAAACCAACCTCCTCCGAATGCAGATCTAAGCTGCATTGCCAGAAACCCACCAGTATCGCCATCAATCCGGAAAGTCGAAGCTCCTGGGAGCCCAAAAAGGTATAGACTCTGCACTGCGCCTCCAATGCGATCAATCCAAGCGAACCTATTAATAGCATTACCAGCGAAGAAGCAAACCCTGCAAGCAATACGACTCTCTAGAGCATCGCACCATCGCAGCTCAGACCCTCGGAATTCTAGAGCCCACATGTGCACGAAACTGAGATACCCATCAGCATCTGATACCAAAACCGCACCAAATCTCAAACCTAGCCCAGCCATTACCCCCCACCGCGCGCGCAAGGAAGCCAGCCACGCAACGCACCGTGTTGCCGCTTGCCGCCGCCGCGCCGCCGCGCCGGTACCGGTCGAACGCCGCCCCCGCCGCCGGCGCGGACGACATCCCCTCCTCCTCCCCCCTCGCTGTCGCCTCAGATCGGCCGCATCTGAGCACCGCCCAGCGCTACGGCAACCGCCGCATTGGATCCGGCACCGGCGGCAGCCGCGGGCGCCGATCTGGCGCGCGTGGCACGGGACGGAAGTGTAGGTCGGGAGGGTGGGGGCGGTGGTTGGGGTTTGGGTTTTGGCGGTGGTTGCTAGCTCGCTTCGCTTTTTGGGGAGGAGGTGGAGGCCGGGAGGAGGACGGGGGGTGGTGGTACGGTACGTCTACAGGGAGGAAAGCGACGGCGACGCGGACGGTATGACAGCGCAGCAGCGCCGGATGCCGTTGCGATTGCTACGGCGCTGCGCTGTGCTGTCTCTCTCCTCTCGCGGCTACTACGGCTGGCTCGCTGGCTGCTTTGGAGCCTTTCGGGCTTGGTACGCTACGCTCGGCTACCGCCTTCCGGCCTTGGAGCCTTTCCTTTGCTCTCTCAGGGATGTTCTTGTAGCTACGGCTGAGACCCTTCAGCAGTCGATGATTTTTGTCTTTTGTTTTTTATATGGTAGTAATCAGTGAAAACATCACGTAGATAACATAAATAATTTTAAATTTAAAAAGCTGTTCAGTAAATTCACTCTAAAAGACCATCTTATTTTAACGTCAAGCTTTTTTAACTTTTAAATAAAATAAAAACCGAAAAACACAAAGAAAATAGCCCTAGAAGCTTTCTCACACTCCGGTACTCATACAGCCAGTAGGAAGTAGGCGACGTGCTGTTCATTTGGGTTGCCCTCGTGACTGGAGGTACTAGTATCTTGTTTCTTCTTGAGTTTTTTTTTTTTTTTGTCGTCTAGGTAGCTCTCAAATTCACGACGCACTCCGTGTGTTTTATTGGGTTCGCACGCTTGGATTCGTGGTGCTAATGACATCACAACGACCATTCAAAACCTGGAGAATTAGAATGGAATCCGAGGCGATGACAAGGATGACGAGCGATACGCAAACAAGCAAAGCAAGTAGAAGATCTAATCCCAACCAAGGGCAAAGGGCAGATGGAAGATAACATCTTCTACATAAGATTATATATAGGTTAGGGTTTGCCTAGACACTGGGCTGAAATTTCATTGTAGCTAGCTTCTTTTTTACTGTAGATGATTTGATTTTTTAGGTATAATTAAATTTAAAAAAAATAGAAAAATAGAAAAAAAAATATGTTAGCCCATCACGAAAATGTAAAGGAACACGGAAAAATACAAAAAAATCCTAAAAAATCTAGAAAAATTTAGAAAAAGATGAATTACTGAATAGTAAAAAAAAGCTGAATCTGAAAAAAGCTGAAACGAGCGGGTTTGGAAACGAATTAATAGCCAAGGCATTGAAAAGGAGAGATGTGAGGTGATGGAGGGCACAAGCATTCGAGCGGCACAAGAGTTTTAAAGCAATTGAATAGTGCAAAAGAGCACACGATAAAGCTATTATGTACTTTTAATATTCTCTTTTGTCGATCTCTACCGATACAGTTCGTTGTAACCAAACAGTAGACACACGCCTCTCAATTCGACTTCTTCACTTGTAATAATATCGACAAAATGGGATCGATGGTATAAAAAACCGGCAACTGCGTAATTGTGTTCTGGCAGTGCCTTACTGTGTGTTTAAAAGGATGAGGATGCATTAGTGTTTTTTAGGGGAATGAGGCTTCAGGTTTGTATTGGTTGATCTCATAGTGGGGGTGGTGGGCGAGCTGGGCCGTTGGATTGTGGGGCTACACCACCACTTTTACCTTTGTTTGCTTCCTTTAATTTGTTCCTTTGCTTACCTGCTACAGTGGCGAGGTGCGGCAAGGCAACGGACGCATGGATCCGTTCAGATTCGGCCATGGGAGCGCCGGACCACACGCTCGCGGACGCCGCTTTGGACGTTTGGTATCACCATGATTTGCCACGGCACGGCACCACGCCGATCGCTTCGAAAAAAAAACTTCCTTTTTGCCGAGCTGTTGCGAATCTACATGTTGAACATACTTTTGTTCGGGCGTGTATATATACGTCTCCTGGAGGTAACTTGGACCATTACTTCTAATGAGAAATGGTGGATGAAGCGTCCTTGATAATCACTTGGATGGTTCGAATCATAATTAAGTTCGCGTTCTTCTGTTTTGAAAATTGGTTTGGACCATGTACCCCTGCGTCTTGCTAATCTAAGCATTTGCTTTGATCAAAACAACCTTTGTAACACATTGGCTCAAAAACCACTCAAAGCCCAACTCATGGTAGGGAGCGGATCCTCGCACACGTAGTACTATGCTTGCACTTTCGTCTTCACTTTGTGTAAAAAGGCTAATTTAGAGGTGCTATGTTTGGACCCAAACCTATCTCAACTCTCCATATGAGATTAATCCCACCACATTACAACACCTAGGCCACATGTGCCGCCACACTAACAGCCAGAGTATTACACTCTTCATGTCATGGCAAGGTTAGGTGTGAAGGGCATGTTCATATTAGCTTTTGTTTCTGGATTCTGCTTTTATAAGCCATTTCTATCAACCACTACCTTTTATTTTCTTATATTGTAACATATTTTGTATTTTATTATATTACAATTCTGTAGGTTGCAAGCGGTCCAAATGTTGGACTATCTTTCTTACATAATACACTACTATTTATTAGTCACCACTATTTATCAGCCATTATTATTCATTAGCTGTAACCAAAAGCCATCAGCAAAAGATAATATAAACAGACCCGAAAGTAGGAACCAATGCTTCGAGTTGGCAGGTGTTTGGAGATAGTTTTCTTACCAATTATATAGAGAATGTGTTAAACATTGATGCATAATCAGATATTGATGCTTAATGAGCAGAGGTGAAAATAGATTGGATAGTTTTCGACCGATTCAGACAATTTTCGAATACGGAATGTTTCGGCTCAGATTTTTTTCAGATAGTCTCTGATCAGAAACGAATACAGATTTTTTTCGGAAACGAATACGGTAGCGCACTATCCGTCAAATACGAATACGGACTCGGATTATCCGAAGATTAGGAAATTCGGATATCCGGCCCACTGGCCATAATTAAGCCCATAGCCATAGCCCACTACTAGTCACTTAGTCAGGAGTTAATAGTGATGGTGTAGGGATACGTACCAAGATGTCGGCGGTGGAGGGGCTGAGCCTGGGGGCGAGGCTGCTGATGGTAGGTGACGACGTGGTGGCGGCGGGGGGGGGGGCGCAGTGGGGGACAAGTGCTTCTTCCTTGGCTTCTTGCTGGGCACAGGAGCCGGGCGGCCGTGGTCGGCGCGAGAGCGACGAGGACGGCTGAGATAAAATCTTTTGTGAAATTTCTATAGCTCTTTATATACATTAATACATATAGATGTATTTGTCTTATTTCTTTTTAATAGTCGATTAAATTTGTGGGAAGGGATTTCCATTTGGTTGTGTGTCAAGATTCGAATATATAAATTCGGACTCTCTATGTATACCGCACAAGTCCAAGATCACGCTAGTGTACACTATATAAACATAGATGAAATATCAACCATATACACAATAAAATACAGGAAAAGACTCAAATATTAATAATTATCATAGTACGACCTTATAACCAAGCTTACAATTAATAATCTAAAGGGCTTAAGAAACTAGCAGCGAAAAACAGAAATAAACATGGTAGCCATTCGACATGCCCACAGGCAATCGACTAGGAAGCGAAATCCTAATCTGTGAAGTCGTCAAAGTATTCTCCTTTTGGTACCTCCTACTGATATAGTTCCTCCTCTTCAACTAAGTAACAGTAGGCATAAAGACGTAAACATTGATATTCAGCAAGTCGTTTGTAACAAAAGTATAATATAATATGCAAGGCTTACCAATGGATGGCTGAGAGGTTATTTTACAGAAAGTAATAATTTAAAGTAAATATAATAAATAGATTGAAAGCGAACTTTAAGAAAAAAATAATAAATAAATAATCAAAAGAATTAAATAGACCATAAGTGAACTAACCATCTACTTAATAAACCACTAGTGAACTACATGTCTACTTTCCAAAGTTATCCAACCAAATTTTTTGAAATAACTACGCCTCGTGTGAAATCACCTAGTATTGTCTATAACCGGAGACACGACTATTTGAATAGTTTTACAGTCTGCAAAGGTTGCATAACTATATCCACACAATGTGATCATCCCCGCGCTAAAGAAAATCGCAATAAAGCCTTTACAATGTTCAATCTCAACCCAATTCCGCCCGCTACGGTTTTGCCGTTGAGTAAGTTAATCACCTAGTCAATAATTGCTCCCTCTTACGCCTCATAAAAATCTGCAACCATGTTCAACCCAATGGCAAAATTGGAATTGAAATATCACAAATTAATCAGATATATCTATCATATACTAGACATGTGGTTTGTAATGTAAAGCTCATATCAATAGCGCACAAAATTAAGACCTTAAACATTACCCAAGGCGGGACTTCCACATCTTTTGAAGTGCTAACCACACTTCCCCTTTACTGCATGATCACTCGCTCAAGTGAAAACCTATTTTGTATAACCAACACCAATGACACACCAATGTCATGGTATACTAATTTTATAATTGTGGCACCAACCACGATTCTATATCTCATTAAGTCTAAATTAATTTATTGATCACATGTGATGATGAACCTATGAGACTATAAGTATGGCTAATCAAATTAATCATACAACCCTTATAACAACTGGTATTGCATTATTAAATAAATTTCCCATCCTAAGGTGACATTAGTATCATGACATTTAAATTATTAAGATGGAAATAATCAAATTGGATAATAACTACCTCATACGAAGGTTTATAATAAAATAGCGATGCATAATAATTAAAAATAAAATAAGTAAATAATAGATTAAAAGTTAGGTTCAACATGATCAAAGAACACGACTTGCCTTGGTCTTACTCAGTTATAAATTCTTGATCTTCTGGTTGTGCTTCCACTCCTTCGAATATGTGATCTAATGAGAGAAAACAAACGAAGAATAAAAATAAAATTCAAATGAACTCTAAAAATTTTAAAATAAGTACCAAAAGATAGAGCTTGATTTTAGACTGGTCGAGTGGCGGCACTTGGCGAAGATGATGACGGCAGCCGCTGGCCGAAGACAAAGATGACGGCAGCGGTTGTGAAGGAGGTGGCGCACGAGCGATCTTGACTGCGGGGTGCAAAGGACGAGGGTGGTGGAATATCTTTATACCCGGACGCCGAGTATGACCGGGTCATGTACGACATGGAGGCCGGGTCGGAGATGGCAAGCGGCGGGTCATGTAATATTATCTCTTTGCAAATGGTTTTTAGCATTGGCAGCAATACAGACGGTCTCTAAATCTAAACCATTTGTGATTGCATTTAACAGTGACGGTTTTAGCGAACCGTCTGCGATGAGGCATCTAATATAAACCTTTTATAGTAGTGTGAAGAGCAATTCAAGAAAGTTCAAACCCATGGAGGGGGTAGAGAAAGATAAAGCTCACCAGGAAGGTGGTGAATATGCTGATGTTGAAGAAGATGAGGTCCATCCATGTTTTCGGACAGCTGTAAAAAGAATGCAATCAGCGACTTCTTTTCTAGTGGTTGGGCCGCCATAGAAGTATACCAAATCAGTTGCTTCTATGCTTTGGAAGACACCAGAGGAGGTTGTTTCTGAGAGGCATAGCACGATCACTTCTCAACCCACACCTGACCACATCACCAAAAATAGGAAGGAAGAAAAATAAATAGTTGATAATCATGCTGCTGACTTCTTCTACGAGAATGGCATACCATTCAATGCTATTGATTCAAGAAGTTGGGAGATTTTCCTCGAGTCTATTAGCTAGTATGGTCCCGGATATAGATCGCCTAGTTTCCATGACATAAGGAAACCGTTGCTTGAAAGAGCCAAAAAAAGACTAATAAATTAAGGGAGAATCATGAGTTAGCATGGCAAGAATATGGTACTCTCTCATGTTAGATGGGTGGATGGATATGACTGTGTGTCATCTCATTAATTTTCTTGTCAATAGTCCATAAGGCACCTTCTTTTTGGAGTCAGTTGATGCTTCAAGTGAATCAGCTGACGCATGCTTGTTAGCAAAGTTGTTGGAGGCAAAAATTAATGCCATTGGGAGAGAATATGTGGTCCAAGTCTTCATAGACAATGGATCTAACTACAAGTCAGCTGGTATAATTCTAATGGAGAGGATTCCTTCTTTATTTTGTACCCTTTGTGCTGCCCACTGCGTAGACCTTATGCTAGAGGACATTGGGAAGCTTGAAGAGTTCAGCAATTGAATTGCTAAAGCAAAGAGGGTGTGCAGATTTATTTATAGACATGAAATGATTCTTGATACAATGCGGAATAAGACAGGTGGTAGAGACTTTGTGAGGCCCGCAACAACTCGTTTTGCTACATCATTCCTCACCTTGGCCAGCATATACAAGCATAGGCAAGGTTTGAAGAGTCTCTTTGTTAATGAAAAATGGAATGGGAACAAGTTGTCTACCACAGGACCAAGGAAGTTGGCTGTAGGAATTGTGCTTTCTATGTCATTTTGGCATTCAGTTGAAAATTGCATAAGAGCTTCGCAACCACTTCCTATTGCTTTGAGAATTACCAACGGTGATGAGAAGCTGGCAATGCCCAAGATTATGGGAGCCATGAATGTTGCGAAGATGAGCATCAAGAAGGCTTTGCAACACAAGCAAGATTTACTCAATGAAGTGCTAGGAATTGTTGACAAGCGGTGGGATAACTAGATGGAGCAAAAGTTATATGGGGCAGCATTGTTCTTGTATCCGAATAAATTTTTTGGCATTAGAGAAGCAAATAAAAGACTTGCTACAAGGCTTAGGTGATGGTCACCGATAATGATAAACATAGCAAGATAAGTAGGCAAGCTGATGATTATGAGAGGACGGAAGGTGATTGCTTCACAAAGGTTATGACGATCATAGATCGAGATAGAAAGAGTTCTCATAAGTATATCTTTTGTAATTCTTAATTTCTTCTTTCTAGGCTCTCCGTGTTTGAACTTTGAAGTGAATTATTTGTTTATCTTTTGTAGTTCTTTGGTGGGGTGCATATGGTGGCCTTGCTTATGAGCTCCAATCTTTAGCAAAGCGAATTATTAGTCTTTGTTGTTCGGCATCCGGATGTGAGCGCAATTGGAGTACGTTTTCATTTGTAAGTTGCTACTTACTACCATACAAATCAATGAGTCTTTAACTCTTTATATTGATTGCTGCATCCTTTGACCTCCTTCATGTATGTTGTGTTTGCAGATCCATACCAAAAAGAGAAACCGTTTGGAGCACAAGAGATTGAACAACTTAGTGTACATTTGATACAACCGAAAGATGTCAACTAGGTTCCAAAAGCTGTGTGAGTAAGGCTCTAAGGAAAGAAATCCAACCCATTGATTCTAGAAGAATTTCAATGGGATAATGAATAAGTTGACATCAATGCTGGACTGGTTCACCAAGGTGGTGATCATCTAACTCCGTGTGCTCAACGAGGTCACAATCATTCTAGGAGAGCTCATAGTGATGTTAATGATATCAAGTCTAGTGACCAGCCAATAGGCCCTGACATCACTTATGCTCGACGTTCAAAGCTTCCTGCTAGTGTTGATGAGGTGGGGCATGAGAGTGAAGATGATGCTACAAAAGATGATGATTTCACGATTGATGATGATGCAGAAATGGATGATGATGAGAGTGAGAGTGAGACTCCATCATCTACTCATGCAGGTGGAGCAAGTCATGAAGAGGATGAATTTGAATTGAATGATAACTTGGATGGTTGATTTCAAGATGAATGCATTTGCTACTTTTGGAGTTAGAACTTATCTATAATATTCTATATTATATGATTATCGCTGTCATTCAGAACATATTTCATATTAAGTTATGCACTTATAATGCTTAATGACATGTTTCTTATTAAGTTCTCCATGTCGCTGTCAAATGTGAACTGTGAAGTCTCAATGTTGCTACAATACTGCTAATCTGTTATAGCATGTTCAATATTTAACCCTGGTTTAACTCCAATTCTTCTAGTTTATTATTCTTATATCCCTGTCCAAACTATTTGCACATATTATCTCTGTTCGAGAGTATCTCTCTATTGAAGAACTATTCAGTGATGTCATTCAAGTATCTTACAAATCAAATCTGAACAGATCAACTAGATTAAAAAAAATGTTTATCCTTTTCCTTCTTTTAGTGCGCAACCCCTATGATGAGTTGATGACTACCCCAAGATTGTTGATTTCAACTGTCGGTTTGCCCTTTGCAGTCCATCACATCCATCAATGTGAACTTCTCTTGCAAAAAGGTACTCTTGATGTCTTTGTGAGCTCATCAGTTTGAACTTTGAACTCTGATTTGAAGACGGTGACTTCTACATCATACCTCACAACATGTAGCCAACAGAGTACCTATTAAACAAGTCATTACTTCATTAGATTTTGGTAGCAAGCAGTACTACAATTCCAAGGTATATACATCCTTAGAGCTCTTAAGCAGCACTAGGATATCATGTAGACTTGCAGTGCGGACTGCAGAGTAGCAATAACTAGTAGTACAACTAGTAGCAAGCAGTAGACATGACTAGTCGAGACTAGTCGGTCGACTAGTCGCCTAACTCGCCCCCTAAGTGACTCAACTTGACTTTACAACTTAATAACATTGCTAACTAACACTCCCATTTCAAAAAAAATGTACATCAAAGTTCACATGCTCAAGATTATAAGAAGCCAATATGATAAGGTACAATATGACAAAATAATTTACATACATGCTGACGAGGTTCATTTCACTCATGTCTCTACAAAAGCAATAATCAACTATAGTGACCATGATCTATGCATTAGTGTAGAGAATCTCCTTTTTTATCTTTTCATCACTATTTTACAATGAGATTATTGAATATCAAGGTATACTTTATACTATAAAGACAATATATGCAGTGCCTAGATGGCACATCATGCCACTTGAAAATGTTACATCAACGAGTTTTCACAACATGACAATTGTACATTACCTCCCCCATTTGAACTACTGCACCAAGTTTGGCGTCACCAATCTAATGGCACTTCTCTGTACTATAAAGATTTAGATGAACACTAATCTTATACATAATGAAGCATGCAATGAAAATGGATAACAATTAAGGGCATCTTATCAGTCCAATGTCCAAGTATCAACCAAGCACACATATGAAGTGCATGTGCTAAAAATCAACATATTTCTTCATGGGAAAAAATATATGAAAATTGTTACCTAAATGCTCTGAAATAGGAAATGGAAATAACTGTAGGTGAAATTTTTTGCCCAAGAAACCAAGGGGGCTTCAATCATTATAGGTCAATTCATATATCTCACCTTACTAAAGCATGATGATCAAATGTGAATGATCACGAAGTGAACAAATCATTATAATTGTTTAAAAAACAAGTGACGTGGAAATACTTACCACATGCTCAAGCTTGTGCTTTGAAACATCCCCTGCAAAAGTAAACAGAAGATATTATGTCACATTGTGCAGAGAAATAGAAGGGCACACTTACAGCACTAATTCTCCAGTGTTTCTAGTGACATCTTGTATTACATAGTTCTAGCTGCTGGTAGATAGCAACAACCTTGGCCCAAAGTTAACTAAAACCAATGTTTTGAACAAATGCCAATTTTGCCCAAATTTATTCTCCTGTGTGCTTGTGAAATCTTGCACTGTTGCATTGGCCCAGAGTTAGTGAAATTTATGTCTCGAACCAGAGCTAATTTGTCTATATCAAGTGAACCTTGGTTAACGAAAATTGGAATGGCATTTCAGAGTCAGTGAATGAAGTGTGTCCGCTATATATATGCAAGCTACATAGTTTGTGCACAAATCCACATGTATCTATCCCTGGTATCCCATGGCTGATTGGTAATATATACTACCTTCACTGTTAATTTAACATATACTACCTTCAGATCTAATATAATTGTGTCCTAGAAAGATAAGGGAATCAATTCTGGAAAATAACTAATCTTCTAAGATTTTATTGAAATATTATAAGAAATTAGATGCACCACACCATGACAAATAGAAGCAAAGTGATATTAAAGTTGCTTGAGTTAACATAGAATCAATCATCATGGTAGCCACTACATGTTTTAAATGTGTAACACCAAGACACCATAAAAGATGCCAATACAGTGGGAAGAGTTTACATAATGAATAAGAGAATGCTAACATTTGAAGGACTATATATTTGGCAACCAAAATAATGAGGTATATAATACATCCATGTATTCCATTATAACTTCAAATTTTATACTTGTAGTCGATGAAAATAACATAAAATAGCATTGTAACAAGTAGAAGTTAAAAGAAAATACAATGTCCTATGACTGCCACTTCAATCCTTCTAGAAAGCGGCATAATGGACAGGGAGAAAAGTGCGACTTCATAAAAACATGACCATAATCAAATATGCATTGTCATAGTCATAATCCTTTAGACATCAATTGCGGCAGGATTAGTATAGATTACTTAGCCAACAAAGTCATGTGTTGATTGTTGAATACTTTTAAGTTGTAAAAAAGTGATTGGGTAGCTAAGGAAAGTGCATCATTTTTTGGGTAGCAGAGATGCAATTATCATTCTATTAGGTTTCAATTTGTCTAACAGTAATCTAGGTACAATAGAAACTAAAATTTAAGACCAAGTGGATCCAACTACCAAAAGACCTCTTGATTGACATACCTAGTTTGCGAGCTTCCTCCAAAGAAATCTCCAAAACATGTTTTGCATGTGGTGTGAATGGTATTTCGACAGCAAGAAAACCATTGCCCCTCCAAATGATCTTTTCAACTTCCACATGTGCATCCTTGAGATTTATACATGGACTTGAGCACCTTTGCAGCAATGCCAGTGCCTTCTCCAATCAAACACAAGAGAATTTGCTTGGTTCCAACAAAGTTGTGGCCTAGGCGCCTCACTTCTTCTTGTGCAAGCATTATGACATTTATAACTTTCTTGGTGAACCTCTCGAACATTGATCTAGTTACAAAACAAGCACGCCTTCCCCGTCTAGACGATATGTAAGATGCAACTGTCGATCTGAAGTTGGACGCAGGCGCGACTGTGAAGCTATGTATTGATCTCAGACCAACAAATGCTGCCATCCTAACAAGGCAGCTCAATGACATTGCCAACACTAAGGGAGGCCCCTAGGTGCCATGAGACCTCCAGCGTTGGCTGCTTACATGACATGCAAAAGTCGTCCAAAGAGCAACCGGCTGGAGTAAGGTCCCTACCATGGTCAGAAGTAGCTTCCCCAAACCTATGCATGATTTTAGTTCAGAAATATTTAGAACTCAATCTAGATACTTGATCCTCTAAGAGAGTAATCTAAAACAACAGTACAAATCATCAATCTTAACATGTTGTGCTTCACCATACCTACTTTCACTAAATTATAAAATCATCAATGGTCACTTCTCCATAGTTTCCTATTCTTAGAAGGCTGGCGTCCTTTGAAGGATATCTCTGCCTCTCCTTTTCTAGGATTAATTTATATTTACAGATGTGGAGTTGCACAAGGAAATTGCACTGTTGCAAAACTTCCAGTAAGAGGAAAGAACACTTCCATGAGTTCACCCATTTATTAATTCAATTTTTGGTGTGCATCGAACGTGGCATCAATTGAAGATGGTGAATTTGAGAGGGATCGACCATACCATGCCTATACAGAAACTCAACAAAAACATCTTAATTTTCCAAAAAAAAACAATCTAGGGATCTCAATACCAAGAACCACACTCAACCAAGAACAGACGACTGCCAATTCCTCTAAGAACATGAAATCATGATACAAAAATCAAGCTCTTAGCAGAGAAACAAGCAATTACAGGCCCAAGAACGAGGAATTTCAACCACAATCTCCACAAGTTCTAGATCCTGAACAACACAAAGTGCCACCTCCACCACCACATTCCGTGCTCCCCTTCTCCCACCACCCAGGAACATACCCAAGTGCAACATCAAACTCAAATGTCGTCAGCATGGGCTTCTTGAATCCCTTCCCCCAATTGATGGACAACCGTGGGCGTGCAATATGCACCCACACATCCACTGAATCTTCGAACAGCTCCATCACCAGGGATAGCTCTGACATGAGCACTACAAACCACGGCACCACGATGTCATCAGACTTCCCCCGTGTGAGCACCTTGCGCGCGGCGTGCACCGCAAAGATGAATTGCTTGGTGCCAGCTCATATAATTAGGGACGAGCGAGTGGAGCAGGCGTGTCAGCGGCAGTAGGTGTTGGGAATAGAGCGACAGAGGTGAGGATTTGGGGAGGAATCGAAAGAAGCGATGGGTTGGGGAAGGAGCAACGCGAGCTAGCGAGGGAGGATGTGGGGAGAGAGGGAGGAGTGGCAGCAGCGTCGGTGTGGATACATGGGGAGGAGCAGTAGTGGCGTGCCATTGGTGGCGAGCGCGAGGAGGAGCGGTTGGGGACTTGGGGGGATCTTGCATGACGGACGGCTATGGAGGCGGTGCGTTGTGGGGAGGCGGCGGCGGCACGGGGTGGGGAGGGAAGGGCGGCGCGGGGGGGAGGTGCGAGAGTGAGATGGAGGCAGTGGCGGTGGGGTCTGCACAATGCAGGGAAGGAGGAGAGTCGTGCGAGAGCAACATCTGATCCAACGGGTGTGCGGATTGAATAGTTTTCTTAAGGATGGGAGCGAAAGAATGATTAACATACCTACCACCAACTCCTCTTTTTAAGTAGTAGAGATTATGTCCAATTTTATATTATGTATTCCTTCTAATCTTTTTTGTTCTTCTAGGATCTATGATCCTTTATATTTCTTGTATTTGTAATATATAACCTTTATTAGTAATATATTTTTCAGTAGGGAACTCCCCTACTGTTCTCATAAAGATGGGAACAATGCATCACATCTGTGGCGGATCCATTCCTAGGGCTGTCAGGGCTTCAGCTTTGGAACTAAGATCAAAAGCCCATTACAAAATTTAGAAAAATATCACATATGTAGTGAATGCTACCCATGATGCTTTAGCCTAGCCCGGGGCGTTGCTCCCTCCTGGCTCCGTCCCTGCATCACATGCTGCAATGCTGATGGGCTCAACCCTGCTGCTGTCAATCTCAACCTATTCAGGAAGCAGCCACATCAGTTTTTGCAGAGGAGGTCATAGCGGTGGTTACTTTTAACCATTTTCATGGCACAGTAAGGTAGGAACTAATTGCCTCTGATCAATGATACATTGCCAATGCGTCAAGGGTAGAAATGTTAGAACCATAAGCCTCTACAAAAAAAAGGTAGGCCCAGCAAAAGCATGCCATGAATGAGCTGCTGCGTGAAATGTTTACCTATCTCTGGTCCATACCTTTGGATTGGTGTGTAGCCTGGGACTACATGCCCATGCCAAGACATATACGGCTCAGAGCTAATGAGTGGAGTAATATGTACTCCTTAATTTGAAGATGTGGTCTCGTGTTTATCACATGGGAAATAGAATTTATCGCTAATATATCAGATCTGGATTGTGCGAAGTAGTAAACCAACTTTACGTCTGATTAATGCAAATTTGGAATTAGCTTTTAGATTTATGAATTTTCACTGGTGAACAATCTTGGTGAATCAAAAAAAAAAAAATCAAAACCCTCTTAAGGTTTTTTTTACAAATAAACAATTGTGTACAATTTACTGTTTTACTTAAACATAGAAGCAATAACGGCTGAGAAATCTGCTCTGGAGAACTGACATCTGATTCATCTGAAAAGCTGAACAAAAGTTGACTGCTTTGGTAGCATCTCTCAAAGGTATTTCAGTATAATGGACCATTGCACTTAATTTACAGTAATATGGGGAGTCCAGATCATTAGTTTTAGTTTGGCTCGATAAACTAGCTCTCAATGTTCCTTCTTCATTTTCACTCCAGAAACAATCCTTTATGTTTCATGATCAACTGAGAAGAGAAGCTTCCCGGAATGTTCGAATGTTTACGATGATCTACATGATCTCAATGACCTCACATGGTTGGTAATGAGAGTCCCCAGTCATAGGTCTAAAAGAAGCTCAATTTATTGAAGACTAGTCCCACTATGCCAGGCAGTCATGATACTAGTAAAGAAGAACAATGACTGCAACTATCATGAAAGGAAGGTCTCCAGCTTTCTAGAGAAAAGAGAAACTTAACAGTTGGATAGATCGAAATCAAATAAGAGAATTCAGTGCTTGGTACCCAAGATAGTTGAAGATTGACAGTTGCAACAATAGTGTAAGAAGAAGATAATAAATTTCAAGAATATTGTAAAGCAATGTTCAAATAAATTAGCAAAGATGCATATGTTATGGTATATGATCCCGACGAGCATGGTAGTAGGCGCGTAATAGTGCCACATGGTACTGTAGCAGTTGTTTAGGGATAGAATTTTATACGTATCTTTATATTAGGAATAGTTGTATGCATATCTTTATATTAGCAATAATTAGATACATATCTTCATATTAGAAATAAATAGATGCATATTTTTATATTTTAGATAGTGCGGATTGTTGGATTTTGCAAGGGCTTTTCAGTAATTTCTCAATTGAGGGGAAAAAAAGAGAGAGAAATGGAACCCACCTGTCGCTGGGCCAACCGGAGGAGATAAGGGGAGGAGACTCCTCCCGTGTGGCATGTAGCACTTGGTTCGGATATGGACTTGGCCTTGGCCGGCTCTTTGGCTGGCGATTTGGGCAGCGAGTGGGGAGACGACGACTAGAGAGGCGGTGGCGGAGGTGCGAGCTAGCCTGGGCTCCTCAGAGTCGGCCGTTCACAGTGACCACACCGTAGCCCCCTGCCTTCCTATTTAAAGCCGCCATCTCTTCCTCCATGAGCATATCTCTTCTGATTTAGAATATGCTCCTCTTGGTTTTCTTCCTCTCTGCTCTTCGAGTTTTGGGGAGATTTTTAGTGCTTTTGCACCGTCTCCTCTTGGAGCTTTTGCCTTTGGATTCTCGTATTAGCCCTGTCATTTGGTGCGGTGTGAGGGAAAATCTAAAGGTGAAAGATTGACCCAAGGAAGGAAGAAGGCCTTGACAGTCCTCTGTTGCTCTTGAGTGCACTTGGCCAATGCACTTTGGTTGTTTAGTGTGGCATCTACCCCAACCTTCAATTCCTATGCCGACGACCCGAGGTGGGAGTGTGGCATTGTATCTTCGTTTGCCATCGTTTTCTTGCGCGGCAAAGCAAGGCGCTTGGTTTTCTTGGACAACACCTTGAGGCATGCCTTGTGTAGATTACTTCTCGATGGTTTTGAGTACCACTAGCGACGTGAGTATATCGGCTATTTATTCTCTTTGCTTAATCAATATCAGATATTTGTGATTTATCTCTGATTGAAAATTGCAAAGAGGAACTATGGGCTAGATTACTCAGTGATGAAATGACATATTGCTGAAATTATATATGAATGTGATGGTAGATGGACCTTGAGCTTTCAGCTTGCTTGCTGTTTTTATATGGTCTGACCATTGATATTGTTGTATATTTCTTGATACTCATTGAGTTATCTCAGTTCTGATATTAAGCTTGGTGTAGTCCAGTTGATATTTGAACCATGTTGTCCTATTTTTATAATATGGTTCATGCTAATTGAATGGAGGTTAATTAAAATGTCATTTACTATGTACAGCAACAATACTCTCATGATCTAATCATTTCCTTTAGTTTATTTTAAAACTCAAGGTCTAATCTACAATTATCACATATAATAATGATTAGTTTTTTATGGTGGAGATGGTTAAGAGTAAATCTTATGCAACTAACCTTCTGAGAATAATATGTCATACAAAATCTTATTAACATGTCAAATTTGGTCATACATATTATATTCATATTGATATCAGCATTCGGTTAGTATGACTTAATTTGTTTACATGTGCATATGCTGATTTTAGACTCTTACATGATATATATGTTGGACATATGTTACTATTTCAATGGCTTAAAGAGTTCATATGATTATATGTTGATGAAGTCATTTAAATGCTCTTTATATCATGCTTGCGTCTTTATTAAATATATTGCAGTTAAAACTAAATATATGCTTATACCGCATTACTTACAACATGGATATGATCTTATCAATAGTTGATTGGTTATATTAGATCACATTTGTTTTTATATTGTTAGGAGCTAACATCGTGTATATAAAGAGAGGAGTTACAACATTTATAAATAAGTAATGAATAAATAAAGTTCCTAGTCTCTCTCCCTCTTCTTCAACTAAACCTCAGAGCCTTCGTGACGGCCTTGGCAGCTATTTAAGGGCGAGTACCCTACCCTCGGTCCTCAGACCCATACCCAACCACAACATTTAGTATCAAAACCACTCACCATGGCTTCTATTGCCGATGAGATCAAAGCCATGAGGGTTGACTATGTTGTTATCTGTGAGGCACTTGCGGACATCAAAAGGCTTGTATAAGAGTACAAGGCGGAGACCATGGTGAAGGAGAAGTAGCGTATCATTATGTTGTCTACGGCACCACTAGTGCCACTCCAAGCTATGGCAGTGACACCTCAGCAATCCACGCTACCCCTTGGGCTGCGCTGCTATCGATCAGGTCACCTTGGGCTTCACCATTGGTGTTTGCACCAAGGAAGAAAGCAACTGCTGTTTGGCAGCTGCTTTCTCCTTGATGTCGGGCACTGTAGCAGCAGGCCTATGAGGAGGATTAGTTATTGTGCTCATCGTGTACTCTTCTTCCCTACCAAGTTATCTATTTTCTAAATAGTTTGATTAGTTTTCTAAGATAAGAATTAGTTGTTTGACATCGTAAATGTTATTTAGATTAATAGTATACATAATTGTTAGGAGAGCTCTCTATATAAGAAGGCCTATTGTAATAATTATTCTCAAGTAAGAAGATGAATTAGTCTCAAGTCTCAAATACCTCTCCCTAGTCTAGTTTCTCTCTACCCCAATAGGTGCCCTCTCCTCTAAGCATCGTTATTCCTTCAAACCATCATCGTCGATCTTTTCCATGGGGTTTATCCCTTGTTATGTACTAGGTACACAATATTTGGTATGAGAGCCATCGATCCTCCATGGCTTCTATTGCCAATGATATCAAGTTTGTAAGGGCTACATGTGACCAGATCATCGCAAGGTTGTAAGAGATAAGTGAAGTAATCGAGGAGTCACGTGTTGCTATGGTGGTAGTGGCGTCGCTGCCATCACTCTTAGTGCCAGACATGCGATCACCACCCTCGTTGTGACATGCCATCACCATCCTCGTTGTTTGTAGCTACACCTCGGGTGCCTTCGCTGAGGAGGAAGGTCGCCGTTGTACTGTTGTAAGGTCACAGAGGCCGACTAGGGGGGGTGAATAAGCAGTTTTAAATTTTCTCTGGCCAAAACCGAGGTTTATATGCGAAGCATAAATCAAAATGGCTTTTCTCAATTAAGGCCTAAATCAACTAATCTTGCTAAATGCACCGACAAGATAAGTTTATGTTAAAGGTTTATAATCTTAGGATGACAAGCAATCAATTTAATTCTATAAATATAAATTACTTTAATGTAGATTGAGCACAAAAGAACAAATCGCAATGACACATTTTCTTTTTACATTGGTATTCAGAGACTTATCGGTCTCTCTTAGTCCACATTGAGATAAGCTCAAATGAATAGGACTGGCTCCACGAATTAAGTCAAACACATCAATTCCACTAGTGGTAGCTTTTTCCTGCTCCGGGTAGGTGAGCGCTAACCTTCATAACACGCCGAGCCTTCTCACAAGCTTCTTTGAGAAGTGTAACATCCTGATTTTCATTGTTATTTGAAACCTTTTTAAATAAAAGTCACCATTTGAATTTTTTTCAAAATTAATACAAGCTTAAAATAATTTTTATTAATTAAAAAGATTTAATATGAATCAAATAAACATTAACGTATACTTCAAATATTTTATTCGGGTTCCTTGTGTTTTAAGAAATTTTCTATGAATTTTTTGATTTTATTTGCTATTTTCTAAAACTCATTTTATGTGAATTGAACTCTTGATCCCTGATGTGTTTTTGACTAGGCTGTCAGTAGTAATCTAGCTCATATCCTACCTTGTGCACGAGCCGCACCCATTGCACCCTCGTCGCCGTCTGCCCTAGCGATATCCGTGCACACGTTATGATGTCGAATTGACCCAGCCCACCCAGCATGGCGTGAAACAAGTCCGCATCTTTCTCCTTGGAGCATGTCACTTTCTCCCCAACTCCCTATCCTAATACGATGTCTTCTTGTAATATGTTATGTTTACGTCGTAAGCAATAACTATATGTAGTACTGGTGCGATATGTCATCTATTTTTTGGGTGTACCAGAAGGCTAGCTTGGCCGCTAGTGTTGGCATTGGTGAGCATGCCGCCAATGATGAGGAGGAGATAGTTTGTCCATGATCGTGACGTGAGGCCATGCGCCACGGTGGCGTGCGGCACGTCCACCACAGCTGATCGCCGCCGACATCGATGTACTGTCCGTCCACCGGGACAGCCGCTTGGCGCCCAAGCGACCGCATGCCGGCGATGACACCACCAGGCGCGGACACCTGGCCCCTTGCCGAGACATGGAACAGAGACGCGGACGTTTGCGAGGACAGCAGCTCAGCAATGTCTGTTGGGAGCGACGGGTGGAAGACGGCCACGGGGTGCGCGACCGCAGAGGGGATGAGTTTAGCGTATGCGTTTAAAATATTGCATGTCTCAGCACAGGTAAAGCACAATATACACACCGCGAAATGATTTCTCAACACAAAGAAAGCAAAAGTGTACCTGCCGCAAAATAATTTCTCAACATACGGAAAACATAAGTATAAAATTATTTTGTACTTTCACAAAAATTAGATAATCTGAAATTATTTTGCCGGTATGATTTTTTTCTCGGCACCCACCGTAATGACCAAAATTTTCACGAAAATTAGATAAATCTGAAATTATTTGCCCCAATCAGCGTGACGCAATAGTGGTGGCGTCGGGTCTGTACGAATTAGCGTGGAGGAAGAGGAAGGCGGGGAATTTTGGACGTTTCTAGTACTGTGGATCTCCAAAATTTTAAAAATAACATCTAAATCATAGAAATTCCAAAACTAACCCCTCCTCACATGTGGTGCGGTCCCCGACCGCACCATACTGCCACGTGTCACCTCCACAGTGAGTAGTACGGTTCCCGACCGCACCACAAGCGGGGAGGAGGCTAGATTTAGAATTTTCGTATTCTAAAAGCTATTTTCGAAATTTTGAAGACCACATATGCTAGATATGTCTAATATTCGAAGGCTGGAGCAAGGAGGATGTCGAGAAGTCAGAGAAGAGTTGCTTTGGGTGACCGCAGAGGTGACCAGTTTTGTGTGTGCGGCTAAATATTGCACGTCTCAACACAACGAAAGCATAAGTATGCATACCGCAAAAATAATCTCAGCACAAGGAAAACAAAAATGTGCACACCGCAAATGTGCCTTTTGGTCTCTGCTCTTAATTTAGCCGCACTTCTGCTTCTAACTAATAAGACAGGTGAAACGAGAAGGTTCAGCTCCATATTGGAGACAAACGTGCTTTGCAAAAACGCATAGCTGCAGATTAGCATGCTTTCATGCACAGACAATCATATTTACAAACAGAACTTACCATGTTCAAAAGTCGATTCACAAAAGGATACTCAAGTTCACAACTTACATGACCAAAAAAAAGGAGGAAAAATGGCAACAGTGGTACTACACTTTTAACAGGAAACCAAATGGATCATAAAACAGTTGTTATTTTATTTCTTGTAATTCTGCATCCTGCCTGTATTAGAGGGCTTAAATTGCAGAACCTAGATCCATCAGAGAGCTAGTGGCAAAAACCATTGCAACATAAAGATGCCTAGTAGGCAGAAACTGAAGAAAATGAACAAATACAAACCAGTCTTGATAGAAATGCAACTTCATTACATTTGTAAGGGAAAGGTGGACAGTTTACGTGGCGGAATTTGAATTATTACAATACGATTGCAGGGATCGATGTACAATACCCAACGCAAATGGTATTTACAGTTGAACCTTATTTGGGACTACTTGCGGAATCAAAAGTGAAACTACCGATTTGTAAATTCAGGTCCATTTGTCATGCCTATTTTGACACCTCAAAGTTTTGGACACAGCTAGCTGAAGTATTTTCGAAAGAGTGACCTGGAAATTGCCAAAGCATCACCCGTGGCTTTTACAGCATACAGCTCCTTCCCGGACTGCCATTCATTAGAATATGAAATCCAATCTTTTCTCCATTCATCTAGCTGAAAACTCCGGTTCTCTTGCAGGCTTCTTGACAATCGAGTGAAGTATTTTGATGCCCTTGGAAGATAGTAACTCTTCAGCAGCCCACTCCAAAATTTATTGGCTGGTAACAAGATGTTCAAAAGAAAGTGCAGAGTTAGTAACGCAGGGGTGGACTATCATATAGATAGCCAGCATCTACGCCAAGAGTAAAGCACTATATTTTACCATAGTCATGTAATTTACTCTGCTCGGTCTTTGTGTTGTCATACCACATTGTCACCTGTGTTCTAGCATTCCACTCGTACTGATAAAAAAGTTCAATTCAGTCCAAAATAACAAAAAAGGTTGATCCAGGATCCAAATACTAGATGAAGAGTATGAAACTCACCTGCTTTCGTTCATCTTCAGTCATAGCAAGGCTTTTTGCACTCTCCAACCAAGGGCCCAGAAGAAAATTATCATCAGAAGCTAGTAGCGTATCAATATCCAAAATGACTTCGAGAAATTTCTTTGTGTGAAAATTTAAACCATTTGAATCTTTCTTTTGGTAAGAATTCATAGCATCAAGGTACACTTCATTTGCTAATTTTGACAATGACTGCCTTGTTAGGTCAACAAGGTCGTACCTGTGATAACACTTACCATTAATACTCAGTCAAAGCAAAATCATGGCTATGCAGAAGAAGTTGTTTTGATGTAGTATGTAATTGAGCATCATAATTGAAAATTCTAACATATAGCTTGCTTTTGTGTTCAACACTATTGTACTCTGCCTATCTGCCACCCTTGACTCTTTTTACCATGGGTACTCCACATACAAACTTACAGTGGCACATGAGCATTTCACCCAGAAGGCCAGAAGAGAGCCCGAAGTTTCAGACTTTTTTTATTCCAAACCAAGCATATGTGGAATGACCCCACTTATGCCTTAATTCTTTGACATGGCAAAAACAAACTAAGATACAGATGCAAGCACGCTGTGGAAAAGGTGTAGAAGATCAACTAGGCATGAAACTAAGGTAAACTGACACATTTTATTTGCTTTTTCTGAGATTGGGAGACAGGGGTTTGGAACTTTGGATCCCACACCTTGTTACATATATGGATGAATAGATGAATCGTTGATCTATTATACAGCCCAAAGAGGCAATATATAGTACAAGACTTAATGGACACAAGAGTAAACTCTAAAAATTAGAAAATACCACAAATATCTTTATATCTTTAACACTCCCTCAAATGCAAGGTGTATACAACAACATTGCATTTGAAAGGATTAACATTAAAATAGGGAAAATCCACAATATCCAAGTCTTAAAGATGTCGTCGTAGCGTGTAGCTCTTAAAAATTGTGTTGAGACTAGAAGATATCCATTCGGGGTCGTGCGGCAGCTCATAAATCATGATGATAGACCATAAAGCAGATTGAAATCCGAGACAGTAGCGGCGCAAAAGAAAAGCGCGACGACCTTAAAAACTCGAGGCGGCGGCTCAGAGAAGTGGTGGCAATATAACTTCTACGATCTTTGGTAGCTCAAAGAGAAGAACGGTGGCTACAATCATGTGAAAAGGAAAAGACCACACTTGATCTAAGAGGATGGATCATTGCTAGTAAAACAATCGGTTGGCTGACAAAAAAATTGTGGACTCACACGGTTTTGACGAACTGAAAAATAGATGATACAAACTTGGATAAATGCAACGGAAAACTCAAAGAAAAAACTCAAAATACTAAGCAGAAACTGGCAGCAGCAACACCAACACCTAATTTCAAAGCCTAGAAAGACAGAAGCAATGACCGCTATGATAATCTCCTTTTCAGGCCAAAAAGAGCATAGTGCAGTAGGCTGGCATAGTGAGACCAGCTTCAAGACTGTAGCCCCTGAGACAGCCAAGAGACGACCATGTAAGAGCACCATGGCCCCCGTAGCCCCGTGCCCCCGACTCTTGCATCGTTAGCACCTACCAAGAACCCCAACGCCATTCAAGAACTGAAGAGGAAGCGGCCCGGGCGAGGAGAGGAAGCGGCGGATGCGAGGCCGAAGAGGAAGTCGTCGAGATGGATGCTTGGTGGTGAAGAGCCGCGCCAGCACCGAGCAGATCCGGATGAGTGACGGTGTCTGGAGGTCGACAAGCCCAGATCCTTGTGGATCCGGGGGAGGAGACAACGGTGGCATCCTTGGCAAACCACGACAGATCTGCACGGCGATGAAGACGTCCACGGCTGCAATGTCCCAGTATGCTACTATGGCCCGGGCGGTCACGTGTTGGAGGGTCACCGGAGACAACCGGATCTGGTGCTGAGGAAGCCGAATCCGAGCAGGATGATGACGACGGATCCGATTGGATCTGGGCTTGCCCCGCTGGATCTAAGGACGAGAGCGGCGGCGAAGAGGCCAACGATGGAGAGGGCTGACACGAAGATGGAGCCCAGCACGGGGGCCGATGCGATGCGGCTCAAGAAGAGCATTGGACGGTGCGACTTCAGATCTAATCGGCGGCGGCTTCCTCCTTCAAAGCGACAGGGCGCGGGCGCACGAGCGCGGCAGCGTCGTCGCGAGAGGGAGAGGCGGCCAAGAGCACCGAGTGGCGACGGCGGTCCGTGAAGAGGACGGCGGCGACGGCGGCTCGTGCTGTGGAAGATCGATGGCGGGATCCAGCGCCGGTGGCCACCCTCAAGAGCGTAGATCACTTCTCCCAGGGGCAGCAAATGCGGAAGAGCAGAAGCTAGGGCTAGAACCTTTGCTCTGATGCCATATTAGATCTATAGATGAATAAACGAATCGTTGATCTATTGCACAACCCAAATGGGCAATATATAGGATAAGACTCAAGAGATACAAGACTAAACTCTAAAAGCTAGGAAATACCACAAGTACCCTTATATCCTTAACTCACCTAAACTAGTTTGTAGAGGTCATATCATTCCAGACTTCCTGTTACTCCTAGTAACCATCTGTTACCGGGTGGAACACCATTCAGGTGCCACTTGCCAGTGACACCCCTAGGAACTGGCTAGGTTTTGCCTGTTTCCAGCAAAACTTTTTTAAAAATCGAAATTTTTATGTTTCTTTTGTGTATGTAGTTGATATGAATGGCATATATCAGCATAACAAGGGGAAAACAGCAACAATATTTAATTTTCAAAACAGCTGGTTGTCTAGAAACAGTCAGTTCAGAATTTTGTTTGTTGCTACTAGAATTTTGTTTGGGGCTTGAGGAATGGAACATACCATTATTTCAGGAACAGAGTTGACAATAGCTGAACAAAAATCAAAACTGATATCAAAAGTTTAATTGGGATGCATGCCATCAGAATACTTGTAGAACCAAGGCATAAATATGAAGCATACCTATATGTGAGACTTTTTGAAAGATCATTTCCTGCATTAAGAAATAGTTCAAGGGCTTTGATGGCCTCATTTGTGGAATACCATAGATGTGGATGTGGTAGGCTTGCAGAGATCTGACTTAAGAAGAACCTCCTACGTTTCCTCACAACTGATATACCCCTTTGTTTGGAAAGCTGAGAGCTGAATGAATTTGGACTTATGTCTGGAAATTCAACTATGTAGTCCTTATTATGATCCTGCAATCAACATATGAATGAAGATATGAGTCTGTCAACAAGCACTGCACAGTTCCAACAAAGGAGCATCTGTATGAAATCAAACCGCAATTCCATCTGTGCAATTGTATATTGTATGATGCAGGATTGCCCAAGCTTTCCCTATTTCAACATTTGATTGACCATATCGCCTATAGGAGTATGTTTTTAACCAATCCTGGAAGATTAAGAGCAAAGATTAGATAATCAACCTATCAAAGTAAAAGAGGTGGTCAACAACTTCAATAAATGTAAAACATAAACATATTTAAAGCAGTAATACTGAGCAAACCATGGCAAGCTGGTCACAAAAGAAAAGAAATATACACATTCACACTGATATGTACAACAGCATGTACAAGATTCACCTCGTGTTAACATGACCATGTAAATGATTTCTACCAAGAAACAATTAAAAATTCAAACTACAAAGTTGATATGCTTTGTGAACTTTTTTTGATACTGCAGCTGTCAACATTTGACTCTAGAGATATAGAAAATATCAATTATTCCCATGATCTTACTGAAAGTCTGAAACTACAAGAGGAAAACAATAATAATTTTAGCAGAAGCTACCTATTCAGCAGATTAATTATCATTTAACCTTTCAAGTGAAAAACCTTATGAAGTAACAGATTAATTCTCATTTGCCAGAAATGAAGAAATAGAATGACATAAGAGGAATAAACTATAATTCATAACATGCCAGGCATATATTTGTGATATTTACCTCAACTTCAACTTTTTGACTACGGAATGCCATTTCAGACATAAGCTCATAAACAACAGGATTATGCTCTATTCCCTCCATGCACATGCCAAGGCCAACCTAAAGAAGAGGAAGGGTCAGATGTAAGTCCTGAACGACATTATATAAATCTGCAATGTCAAATCAATGGTAAAGAACCCTGAATTCCAGCAACCAAGTAAATTAACAGATAGATTTGTTATGAACACCGCTTGTATTCATCATAAGGCCAATAGGCTAGTATATATATATATGTACAAGTGTAATATATATGCAGATAACCCTTTATACAACATGAAAAATACACAAGTATAATACACAGTTAACACCCTCTCAAACTTATGATGAATCAACAATATAAAGTTTAGAGAGATAGAAACTGTGTTATATTCTGATTTGTGCCTTTGTGAAGAAGTCTGCTAATTGAAACTCGTAACACATGTACTGAAGAGCAACAACCTAGTTCTGCCCCTGTGACCGCATGTAGAAAACATCAACACAAATATACTTTGTAAGTTCATGCTTCACCAGAACTTTAGTAATGCTAATATCATATGTGCTGTTAGACAAAAGAGGAGCTAGTGCAGAAATAGAAACACCAAAACCCTTAAGTAACCACTGTAGCTAAGTAACCTCCGCAGTTAACAAAGTCATAGCTCGCAACTCAGCCTTAGTACTCAAACAAGAAACTGTTGTCTGCTTATTAGTTTTTCAAGTAATGAGAGAACCACTAA
Organism: Melocanna baccifera; assembly: GCA_036346265.1. NCBI lineage: Eukaryota > Viridiplantae > Streptophyta > Magnoliopsida > Poales > Poaceae > Melocanna > Melocanna baccifera. The sequence continues at coordinate 16,587,490 of CM070693.1, forward strand.
GAAAAACGCAACAAGCAGAGAGAGATCGGCGATCAGAAGGAGTGCTCAAGAGAACCATCAAAGCCGGTCTTAACCTTATAGACCCACTTGCACGTGATAGAAGTAACACGCGCAGGAAGAGGAACAAGATCCCACGCGCCAGTACGCTTAAGGGCAGCAATCTCCTCTGTCATCGCATGCTGCCACTCCTAATGAACAACAGTATCATAGTAAGAAGTCGGTTCAGCAAGAACAGCAGCAGCAAAACCAAACCGCTCAGGAGGCCGAATAAACTAGTGATCGCAAAGAGCGTAGCGAGGAGAGGCCAAAGAGGATGACCCATCAGAAGGAGAGCACAAATCAGAAGAATCCCTAACTCGCGAACGACGAGTATAGTAGAGAGGATAAGGAACAAGGTCAGGAGTAACTTTTGGAGAAGGTGCCGACTGGGAACGAGGCACCGTAGACACCAAAGGCCGTGGTGGAGTGGCAACTATTGGAGTGGAAGAAAAAGTCAAAAAAGAAAGTGGCTCAACAAGAGATGCTGAAGTGGAGGAAGGAGAAGGGCAAGGGTAGAAAAAACAAGGCTCATCAAAAGTAACATCTCGAGAAATTTAGCACTATAGCTCTGAAAAACGCACTCAACAGGCTGAGCGGTCAGCTTGGTGCGCTCACGAGGTACAAGAAGAACATAGCACGCACACCCCAAAAGTCGAAGACTGAAATAATCAAGAGTCTTGCCACAGAGACGCTCAACTGTAATCTCACCCCGAAGAGCAAAGGAGGGCTGAATGTTGATCAGAAAAGTGGCAGTAGAAACAGCCTCAGCCTAGAAGTGTGGTGGAACAGCAAAAGCAAGTATAAGAACACGGGCTGTCTAAAGAAGATAACGATGCTTGTGTTCAGCCACACCATTCTAAGCATGAGCACCGGGAAATGAAAACCGAGAGTGTCTTGCTCAGCAAAAAAACACGAAGTCCCAACAAGTACTCCCCAGCGAAATCAGCGCGAAAAATACGAATAGAAGAGTCAAACTAAGTACAGACCATGGTAGCAAAAGTCTTATAGATGGATAGAATCTTACTACGAGATGGCATAAAGTATATCCACGTATGCCGAGAAAAATCATCAATAAAAATTGTATAATATCAATGACCTTTCGAAACAAAAGGAGCTTATCCCCATACATCAGAATGAACAAGAGTAAAAGAACGCTGAGATACTAACTCACTAGAAGGATAAGAGTTGAAGCTGTTTACCAAACTTACAACCCTGACAATTGAGAGAAGTATCACCAGACACAGACCCTAAAAGACCACGACGAATGAAGACATACGTGACCCACAAAGATATCCTAAATGATAGCACTAAGTAAAAGATGCGGTAGAGGCTATAGTAGATGCGGAGGCAGTGGTGGAGGCGACAAGACTGAAAGGGGCAGCGGAAGGAAGATGAAGCCAGTCAAACTCCTAGAGCCGTTGGGAGTCACGGCGGCGAAGGCCAGTCCCCGTTCGGCGATCTTGAACACAACAAGAATCAGGATCGAGAATAACACGATAATCATGATCAGTGAGCTGGCCGGCAGATATGAGCTGCATGGTTAGTTTTAGAACATGATAAACAACAAGAACATAAAATGATGAATTTGAAAGAGTGCCTCGTTCTATGATAGAAAGAGAGGTACCATCTGCTGTTTAAATAGTAATAGGAGCAACTAAAGGACTAATAGAAGTGAGACTGGTAGAATCAAATGTCACATGAAAGGAAATACCAGAATCAAGAATTCAATGTGATATACCTGAGAAAAGAGAAGTAGAAGGTAGTCTCTCACTGGAAGATTGAGTAGCAGAACCAGCAGAACCGGATGATGCAGAAGCAACCATGCAACCTAGCAGTGTAAGAAACTCCTGAGTGTTAGAGGCACCAGAACTCCGCTGAAAGGAGGAACCTCCAGTGCCCTTCGGGGAGGACAAGCGCCACAACAAAAATCCTTTTTCCTGCAGCAAAACTGCACCACATGTCCATTCTTATTACAATAGGTGCAGTGGACTCCCCTACCAACAGCAGCTGTCACTAGTAGAGACACAACTGGTGAAGTAACCAGTGGCGCAACAAGTGTAGAAGCTGAGGGAGCCGCCAAAACCGAAGGAAAAGATAATGACAACAGACCGGCAGCAAGAAGGTGAATATTCTCAGTACGAACAACTGCAAGAGCCTCCAACAAAGTCACTTGAGAGTGGCGAGCCAGCAACTGAGCACGAGTCTGCTCAAACTCAGACCGAAGACGTGTCAAAAAGTTATAAATGCGGCGAAGCTCTAAATGAGACTGCTGACGCTGACAACATTGACAAGTGCAACAAACATATGGCCTCAAAGAGTCAATCTAACTTCATACCGTAGACAGCTGAGCATAGAACTCATCCACAATGGCATCTCCCTGCTACAACAACTGCTCCTGACGCACAATAGCAAGGTACAAAGAATCATCGGATGGCTTGTAACGGCTACGCAGATGCGCTCACATCGCTTATGCAGAAGCCAAACCAACATCACTAGTGAAATGCACCTCCATGCTAGTAACCAGAATAGCAGAAGCACGAGCATCCTCATCGATCCAAGTCTTGTAAGCAGCATACTGGGTCTGAAAAGTCTCCATGACATCCTCAAAAGCCTCAGATGCCTTTGTACGAGCGTCTTCGGAAGCATCTTTTGGGAGTACAGGCTCAGCAGGTGGAGTAGGGTGAGACGGACAAGACAACTTGTCGGTAAGAAACTCCCAAAGATGCTAACCACACGTGGAGGCGCATGTGTTAAAACCAATCTCGATATTTGAGACCACCGAAGATCACCGGACAACGAGGAACAAAAATGTGCCTCCAAAAAAAGATACTTTTCTCTTTTTTTTCTTTTCCTTTCTTTTTCTCTTTTTTATTTTTTATTTTTTTGTGTTGTTTGCGATCAGTTAACAAAGCCAACCAACATCTGACCGAATCACACCTGACTTGACCAAAGAAGAAAGGGCAACGGCTCTGGTAGCTTTAGCGGCGGCGGATACGGCAACCGGCGGCCAGTGGCTCCGGCGAGATCGACGCAACGAGAAGACTCGGCAGCGGCTCACAAGTTGAAACAGCGGCGGACAGCCGAGGCAGCGCCAAATTGGTGGCGCCAGATCGGATCGGAGCAGCGCCAGAGTCAGCCCACGAGCGGGAGTCAGCGGCAGCCAAGCGAGAATAGCGGCGGCCCACTGGGACTCCTACAGGAAGACGGTGACCAGTGACACTGGAGCGAGACAGCTCCAGATCGGTTGGAAGGCGAAAGAGGAGGTTCCGGGCAACGGCACGGTGAAGAAGAGATCCGGGTGCCAGCGGCGCGATGAAGAGAATCCAGACGGCTGCGCAGTGGAGAGGATTCGAGCGACGACAGCGCGAAGAGGATCCGACGATTGCTGGAGGAAAGAAACTAGCGGCGGCAGGGGGCTTTGCAAAACCCTAGGTAAGGCTCTGATACCATGTTGTGAACACTGCTTATATTCATCATGAAGCCAATGGGGCAGTATATATAGACGCACAGGTGTAGCATATATATAGATAACTCCTTATACAACGGGAAAAATACACAGGTATAATACACATCTAACAAGATTCACCTCAACTTTGATGCAACAGATACTAGATAATTTTTGCTCACATGTTGAACTGTAAAATCTATGAAGATTCCATAAGAAAAGAAAGGTACCATTGTTGAATTGTAGCTTGTACGCGCATCGATAGGGCCAGATGAAATTGAATCAAGTATGCCATACATTTCAATATTGCCACCAAAGTTGTGTAACATGCACCTAGTTTAAGCAATTAATATATTACTATATTAGTTAACTTGGCTGGTGCAAGGAGAACTTTCGTGCATATGTTTAATACTAATATTGATATCTAAGAAACACAAAAAGGTTTGGAACTTTAGGAAAAAGAAAAACAAAAAATAAATGAAAACATACCAGATATATGGTATGCCATAGAAATGAGAGGACATTTTCCATATGGGCTTGACATCAGCAAATAAATCAAGGACTATCATCTTACCAATTGGAACAGAATGAAGTAGTGCCTGAAAGTCAAACGGAACAATGTTTATCTACATGTAAAGGACAGGCAGCAACTTTACTTACCAAAAACAAGGTGTTTTTGTTACCCATGTGGACCACAATACTTTGCTTTAATTAGAACTTAAAATGTATGCATAAACTTTACTTTTGTTACAAGTCTACTTTACAACCTTCAACTAGGTCTTGGTCCGATTTTCAACCTCCAACTTTAAAACCGTTTACTTCACTCTTAAACTATTAAAATCATTTATTTTTCAACCCTAGGTTGGTTTCATAAAGGAACAAGTCCACTTTATGACCCTCAACTTTGATTTTGGTCCGATTTTTAACCTCCAACTTCAAAACGGTTCAATTTTCACCCTTAAACTATTAAAACCATTCATTTTTCAATCTAGTTTGGTTTCATAAGTGGTTTACAACAGAGGAAGACATGGATGTAGAGTTTCGGGAGGTGGCTGGCTGGGCATGGCGGTGATGGGGTGGTAGAGAGGCATGGGTGAGGGCAAAACGGAATGCTCTCGATATAAGGAACCTTACATTGATAGTGGTTTGGGTAGAGATGCGTTGTGTTGGACGCTATGGTGGAAGAGAGGCAAAAATGAACACATCAAATGATATATGAGGAATAGATGATGCTCGTGTATGAAGGAATCAGATGGATTCTCATCAGTCACTACGAACCACGGCAGAGAAGCTTGACAGCACTGGAGAAGAACTTCGATTATTAGTTGTCAACATGAAACTCAAATTAATTTGGGGATGTGAGGGAGGAGGTTGTGGCACACGATGTGATGCGGACGGTTTTGAGAAGAGGAAATAGGAGAAAGAGGATGACTAGTGGGCCCTCCCTTTTTTATTTTATTTTTTCCTGGTCTGATAAAAGTATTGCTGAGAGGTGAAACCACATCAACTTACGTTATGTATTAGGATGCCACGTTAGCATGCATTATCCATTAGGATGCTATTGAAGCTAAAACCACCGCCAAGTTGGAATCAAATTAGAGCGGTTTCGTGTGAAGGCTGTGTTTTGCATCAGTTTTAATAGTTACAGGGTGAAAAGTGAATGTTCTCAAAGTTAAAGGTTGGAGCGATTTTGTGTGAAGGTTGTGTTATGAATGGTTTTAATAGTTCAAGGGTGAAAAGTAAACATTTTTGAAGTTGGAGGATGAAAATTGTTACAAGAATAGAAGGTATATAAATATGAAATGTTGAATATATTGCAATAGTAGCCTATGGGGCTATATAGAGTACAAGGACTCACTAAACCCCAAACTATAAGGATAATAAGAAAAGACACATATACCCTTAACAAAAATCAAATCAATGCCATAGTCGAGAATTGTAAAGTGGGCTTGTTTAAAAAAGGTATGCAATATGCATTAACCATTATTCTACAAGTTACCTCATTTCTATGAGTGCTCACAATATTTTTTTTAAATCATGATAAGAGCTTACCATCATTTGAGGCTCCTTCCAGAAAGCCGCATCTGAGTAGAATAACCAACCCTGAATCAAGTAAAGAAGGTTTAGAGATTATAGTAATGTTTCAGAATCGCAAATTGTGTGTGTCACGGAACATATCTGCTAAAAACTGTGGCTTAGAGCAAATGACTTTCCACAGATATAGGACATGGTAAAACAGCCAAAAAAAGCCTACAAACTGGGACAGGAGTCACTATGAATATGAACACTCCAAATACTTCAACTATACTCTGTGAACATTGTTTGACTGCATAGTATATTTGTTTATGTTTTTCATCTTTACTTATTTATTTTGCCAAATGAATCTCCTCCCCTTCCCCATTGACACAAATTACTACCATCTCAAGGATTATTGCTGTTACGACAGGATCATTAAATACATAATCTTTCACGCTTCAAAGGTCAAAGAAGAGTGCACGCACACCTGCATTAACCACACTGCATCCTTGTTACCTCTTGACATTGCTTCATAGATTGCAGAACCAAGTGATGAAATATATGCTGGTTCATTTGTGGGTGGAGTATTCTCATTGAATGTGTCACTGAAACCAACAATCCCGATTGTAAAGTACGCAAAATGCATGCTGTATAAACTATAAGGTAAAAGCAGCGGAGTGAGCAAGGAACAAAAATAAACAGAATGCCAAACAAGTGAACACTGCATTAACCAGTGACACTTGAACAGAATGACATATGCACCAACAATAAAAATATAGAATTGTGCTCTATCCACGATCAGTACCTTAGTGGGAATTATCTGGATATTATTTCTGAACCCTGAACAGGATCAAGAACAAATCTTACCCTGGATAGCAAGGAACAAGCCAGAAGAAAGGAAAGTGCTGGTTATGGAACTCACGGTCATACAAATGGAACAAGACACACCCAAGACAAACAAAAAGTAACCTACTTGTGATAGTATTTAATCCAATAAACAAATAACAAGCCCACAAAACTTTCTTATAGTTTTATTGGCACTTTGGGTGTGAAGCTATCTTGTTAAATCAGCATTAAGATCAATTTGAATTGGAAAATCCATCTAAACTACAGGCATTGGGACGACATACCCCTCAGAATGCAGCTTCCCCACAGCCGCACGCCGACGTCCACCCCAAACTCGGCGGCCACCTCCTCGGTCGCGCCACCTCAAGTGCTGGCCACTTACCCCAATCCCCAGGCGCCGACCTCCCCCACGGTTGGGCGCTCGAAGCTGGAGCGTTGGAGGGAGGTCTCTCCTCCCGCCTCCCCTGTTGTCTCCAGGCGTGTTTCGCTCCCTTCCTACCGCGACGTGGTACTGGCTTCTCTCAGGTCGGCCAGCGAGGTGTCGGCGGATTCTCAGCGACAGCATGTGGTCCGCCAGTGTGCATGTCCAGACCGCACCCCGGCTGACCGCGCCGAGCGTCTTCTCTGCCGGGTGTTGCCCTGAGGGCCGATCGAGGAAGGTTGGCAAGAGGTGGTTGGCCGCCGCCGTGCTCGGAGAAGACCTCATCACCCACCTTGCGGCTATCAACGTCCGGTTCCGGCAGACTTTCGCGGAAAGTGTTTCAACTGCTTCTCTGCATCGCATCGTGCGACGGAGTGTCGTAGACAGGTACGTTGCTTCCGTTGCATGGGCCTTGGCCACCGTTCTTGGGCCTGCCCAGGAGCTCCTCCGTCGCGGGGACGCATCTCGGTCTGGCGGCGTATATCCCCGATTGCAGAGGCCTCATCACCTTCATCTCCGGCGGCAGGACTGACTTCTTTGTCTGGGCCGGCGGATGGTGGTGCCGGCCTGGGCGGGCGGCTTCAGCGGCGTCGCAAGCGCCAGAGTCACTCCCCTGGGCGTCGGGGTCTTGCATCTGGGTTGGCGGTCGTCGAAGCGGTGGAGTCCCTTCGTCGTGCACTCTCCGTCACCTCCTTCGGCCAGGCGGCGACCATCATCGGTGAAGTTGCGGCCGTCATCGGCCAGGCGGCGGGCAGACTTCGACAGCTGTGGCCCTCCGCCTCGGCCTCCTCTCCGCCCGCCTTGGCCTCTTCTCCGCCGCGTTCCCGGAGCGGACCGCCGATGTGGAGGAGCTCCGGAGATCTCCAGACAGGGCGCATCCCAGTCAAGCTCCGCCTTGGGCCCTCCAAGTCGCATGCTGGCCACGTGGCGTCCATCGCTGGCCGCGTGGCGTCCTCCCAGCCCGATGGTGCCTTCCCGAGCTCGATCCGCCATGATGGAGAAGATCTCCAGCCGATACAGCAAGCAGCGCCAGGGTCTCCAGCTCTTCCCGAGGTGACCCCAACTACGTTGGGAGTTGGCGCCTCCGCTGAGTCTGCTTTGCATGCTGCTGTCGGCATCTTGCGCCTGGGTCCTGGCATCCCGTGCTCCAACGCGGTCGAGCCGGACTCAGTGAGCGATGGCGCCTCAGTTTTGGCTGCTGGGCGCGTGTGTTCGGGCCAGCTTGAGAACGGCTGCGGGCCAACTTCTGTTGGGCTGGCCGTGGGATCGGGCTCTTGGCCCATCTCGTCAGGTTCTAGAGCTGTGCCTGAGGCGAGCACCAGGACTATTTCCCATGTCTACTCCAGCGCGCTGCCATCTCCATGGCAGCAGATCCGATCCGCGTTTTCAAAGACCAAAGAAAATCCTTCTTGGCCAAGGTGACCCAGGCCACCGATGGCCTGCTTCCTGTGCCGGCGATTCAGAAACGGCGGGCCTTTCAGCTCCCGTCAGACTTTGTTTTACGCCGGAGCAGTAGGCTGAATAAGGGTGAGGTGACGCCGACGACAGCCACTCAAATTCAAGCAACTTTGATGAGTCGTCTGGGTGTGGTGGCAGATCATGAAGTCATAGGCGAGCACGAGTTAGAAAGATACAGCCGGGTCTTTCACAAGCCTCTAACTCAAGCTCATCTCGCGGCACTAGCGGCGCTCTTTGGCTGGCAGCCTCCTTCACCAGGTGAAGCGCCACGTGAGATTGCTATTTCTCCAAGTGTGGCCATGGGGGAGTGGTGAGCAGTGGGATTGCTTTGAAAGGTCGTGGGTGTTTTTTTTCTGAATCAATGGTGTCCACTTTTCTCATTTGGAATGTAAGAAGTCTCAACTGCAAGGCAAAGCGGGACAACATCAGAAGCTTGGTTAACTCTACTCGGCCTGATATAGTATGTCTTCAGGAAACAAAGATGGAGTCTATTTCTGGTCGTTTGGTCATGTCTTTGCTGGGAAGTGAGTTTGATCAGTTTGTGATATTGTCAGCATGCAGAACTAGGGGGGTGTGTTGCTGGCATGGAAAAGAAGTGTGTGCAGGGCATTAACATCTCGAGTTGACACTTATTCAGTTTCAGTGTAGTTTGTTTCTCATGAGGGGCTACCTTGGTGGTTCACAGGAGTCTATGGCCCTCAAGCTGATGATCAAAAGATGCAGTTTCTGCAGGAGCTACGTGACACTCGACAAGCCTGCCAAGGTCCGTGGGGAATTGGAGGGGATTTCAATCTCATATACTTGACGGAGGACAAGAATAACACTAATGTGAATAGAGCAATGATGGGTCGTTTTCGCCGGTTCTTGGATGACTTGGATCTGAAAGAAATTTCTCTTCTTGGCAGTAAGTTTACTTGGTCAAATGAGAGGGAAGTTCCCACTTTGGTTCGGTTGGATCGGGTCTTCATGACTTCTGATTGGGAACAATTGTTTCCTGACTGCATCCTTCAGAGTTCGGCTTCTTTGATCGCAGACCACTGCCCTTTAATCCTTGGTCTGAAGGCTAATGTTCAGGGAAAGCGGCGTTTTCACTTTGAAAGCTATTGGCCCAAGCTTGAGGGGTTCTTGCAGGAGGTGCAAAGCTCTTGGTGCAAACCAGTTGTAGCTTCTTGCCCACTGCAAATCCTTTCCCTGAAGCTGAGAAGACTTGCACGGGACTTGCAATCTTGGAGCCAAAAAAGAATAGGAAATGTTAAGTTGCAGCTTAGGCTTGCCACGTAAATCTTACACCGACTTGAAATTGGTCAAGATGCTCGAGTGCTGTCTAGTGAGGAGGTTTGGCTGCGGCGGCGTCTGAAACGGCATGTACTCGGTCTAGCATCTCTGGAGCGCACAATTGCTCGCTTACGCTCCAAGTTGGTCTGGTTGAAGGAGGGTGATGCAAATACCTCTTTTTTTCATCAGGAAGCCAGGTACAGAAAGAGAAAGAACTTCTTGGCAAAAATCAAAGTGGGAGATAAAACTGTTACCGGGCATGAAGACAAACAGTAGGCTGCTTATGAGTTCTACTCAACCTTACTTGGCACCGTGGCTCAAAGACAATGCTCTTTGAACCTGCAGTTCTTCTACCAAGAAGCTCAGGATCTGTCAGCTCTTGATCAGTTTTTCTCGGAGGAAGAGGTGTGGGCAGCAATTAAATCACTTCCTTCAGATAAGGCACCGGGTCCGGATGGATACACTGGACGTTTCTTCAAAACTCGTTGGAGTGTAGTGAAGGTTGATCTTATGGCTGCACTAAATAGGCTGCTACAGGGTGATGTCAGTAATCTGTTCCTTCTTAACTCGGCGTACATCATTTTGCTTCCAAAGACACCAAAAGCGTTGGAAATAAAGGATTACAGACCTGTAAGCTTTGTCCACAGTTTTGCAAAGTTTGTCACCAAAATCCTAGCCAATAGGTTGGCTCCAAAACTCAAGGACATGGTATCACCAAATCAGAGCGCTTTTGTCCAAGGGCGATGTATCCATGATAATTTTATTCTGGTCCAACAAACAACTAGAGCGCTGCATAGACAAAGGGATCCAAGAGTTCTTCTCAAGCTGGATATTTCAAAAACCTTCGATTCAGTGTCATGGTCTTTCTTGCTGCAAGTGTTGAGCCATTTGGGATTTGGTCCAACATGGTGTAACTTGCTTTCCAAGCTCCTGAGGTCCTCAACAACTCGGGTGTTGGTAAATGGTGTGCCGGGAGAGCAAATTCAACATCAGCGGGGGTTTCGGCAGGGCGACCCTTTATCTCCAATGCTCTTCATCTTGATCATGGATGTGCTTAACTCACTAATTGCTAAGGCGAGTGAGAATGGTCTTTTGCAGCCCTTTCTTTCTAGAGGTTCTAGTCAGCGGGTCTCTCTTTATACTGATGATGTGGTTCTTTTTTTGAGGCCCTGCTTGGAATAGTTCGAGTTGATCAAAGAGATTCTTCGGGTTTTTGGAGAAGCGTCGGGGCTGATCACCAACTTAAGCAAGTGCTCGGTGACCCCAATCCGTTGTCACCAACAGGACATGGAAATAGTGCAAGGATCCATTCCTTGCAAAGTTCAAGAATTCCCTTACAAATATCTTGGGCTCCCATTGTCAATTAAGAAACTCCCCAAATCTGGCTTTTACTTGATAATTGACAAGATTGCGGACAAGCTGCCTGGTTGGAAAGCTGCCATAATGCACCCAGCTGGCCGAGCCACACTTATTCAAGCTGTGCTCTCAGCAATTCCTATTTATCCACTCTTTGCACTGGATTTTCCTAAATGGGCAATTAAAGCAATTGAGAAGATACATAGAGCTTTTCTATGGAAGGGTCGCAAGAATGTAAATGGAGGACATTGCCTTGTCTCTTAGGACCGGGTCAAGAGAACAATTGAGCTTGGCGGATTGGGGATTCTTGATTTGGAAATCCTCGGTTGGGCGCTGCGCATGAGGTGGTTGTGGCTCAAAAAGACCCAACCAGATCGTCCTTGGGCTGGTTTAGACATTCAAGTACACCCCAATTCAGCAGTTATGTTCTCCATATCGATCGCCTCTATTGTGGGAGATGGCAGCACGACCCTCTTTTGGAGTGATAAATGGCTACATGGCAAATCTTTAATGGACCTTGCGCTCTCTCTTTGTGTGCTGTGCCAAAGAGAACTAGCAGTCGAAGGACGGTCCAAGAAGCTCTAACAGATAATAATTGGGTTCATGATATTATGGGCAGTTTTCCTACTGCAGTCCTGGAGGAGTTCCTCGGCCTTTGGGACATTCTAGCCCGGGTGAGGCTCACTCCTGGCGTGGATGATCAGCATGTGTGGACGCCATCTTCCTCGGGCAACTTCTCAACTAAATTAACTTACCGTCGTTTTCTTGTGGGGGTTGTGGACTTTGAACCATAGAGGAGATTTGGAGAACCTGGGTCCCTTCTCGTTGCAAATTCTTTTTGTGGTTAGCCTCGCTTAATCGCTGCTGGACCGCTGATCGTTTGGCCCATCGTGGTCTTCCTCACCCTGAGTGTTGCCCACTGTGTGATCAAGTTGATGAAAATATTCAGCACTTACTCACTTCTTGCGTGTTCACAAGAAGTGTTTAGTTTTCAGTGCTTTCACTGGTGGGTTTGCAGCGGCTAACTCCAGGTCTAGATGATTTGGTCTTTACCTTGTGGTGGTGTTAAGCTTTGCACCAAGTCCCTAATCTGCAGCGCAAGGGCTTCAATTCTTTGATCGTGTTGGTGGCTTGGTGGGTTTGGGAGCACAGGAATGGCTGCATTTTTTACAGCCTCGCCCAATGTCAGCATTATCTTGCAAGACATTAGAGATGACGCCAAATTGTGGTGTTTGGCGGGGGCCAAAGGCCTTAGTACCTTATGGCCATAAGTGTTGGGTATATGTTTTTTGGTTAGTGGGTGTTTCTCTAGTTTTGTTTGTTGAGTCCCTATGTATTTAACCTCGCCAAATTGGTTTGGTGAGGGTTTGTTCGAGTCTTCTTCGACTCCTTTCTTCTTCTTAATATAATGATGTGCAGTTTTTCTGCACGTTCGAGAAAAAAAAAGAAAATCCATCTAAAATTAAATTTCATACTGTTTATCTCATCTACAGTATGAGAGGAAACACAGATTATTTCAGTTGAATCCATCAGAATACTGTGAATCGTCTCCTTTTACATCTTTCAAGGAAAAGACACTGCTTCATTGTTTACAATTTAGGAGCTACTCCTGGCGTTGGATTGTTGCCATCAATTTTTTTCCCTTCATATTTTTTTTTCTCGAACGCGCAGGAGAACTGCGCATCATTATATTAAGAAGGAAATAAGGAGTCTAGGAAGACTCGTACAACCCTCACCACATAGGCGAGGCTAACAACCAAATAGCAACACTAGAGAAACGCCCCCCGAACACCAACAACAAACATAGCACCTATGGCCAAATGGTACAAAGGCCTTTGGCCCCCGCCAAACACCACAACTTAGCCTCATCTCTAATGTCTTGCAAAACAATACTGACATTGGGTGAGGTACCGTCAAAAATACAACTGTTCCTATGCTTCCACACCTGCCAAACCACCAACACGACCAAAGAATTAAAACCCTTGCGCTGCTGTTTGGAGACTTGGTACAAGGCTTGACGCCACCACAAGGTGAAGACCATATCCTCTGGACTTGGAGTTAGGCGCTCCAGACCCACCAGAGTAAGCACTGAGAACCAAACACTTCTTGTGAATACGCAAGAAGTGAGTAAGTGCTGAATATTTTCATCAACCTAATCACACATTGGGCAACTCTCAGGGTGAACCAGGCCACGACGGGCCAAACGATCAGCAGTCTAGCAACGATTAAGTGAGGCTAGCCATACAAAGTATTTGCAACGAGGGGGGGCCCAAGTTCTCTAAATCTCCCTCCACGGTTCGAAATCCACCGCACCTACAAAAAAACGGCGGTACGCTGATTTAGTTGAGAACCGGCCTGAGGCAGATGGCTTCCACACATGCCGATCCTCCACGCCAGGTGTGAGCCTCACTTGTGCGAGAACCTCCCAGAGGACAAGAAACTCCTCTAAGAGTGAAGTAGGTAAACTGCCTCTAATATCCTGAACCTAAGTATGACCTGTTAGAGCTTCTTGGACCGTCCTTCGACTGACACTTCTCTTAGGCACGCGCGCACAAAGAGAGGGGGCAAGCTCCGTTAGGGATTTGCCATGTAGCCATTTATCCTTCCAAAAGAGGGTCGTGCAGCCATCTCCCACAATAGAGCTAATCGAAATAGAGAACATAGCTACTGAATTAGGGTGCACCTGAATATCCAAACCATCCCATGGGCGATCAGGTTGGGTTTTTTTTGAGCCACAACCACCTCATGCGCAGTGCCCATCCGAGAATTTCCAAATCAAGAATTCCCAATCCGCCAAGATCAAAAGGTCTCTTGACCCGGCCCCAAGAGACAAGGCAATGACCTCCCTTCACACTCTTTCGACCTTTCCATAGGAAAGCTCGACGAATCTTGTCAATTGCTTTAAGTGCCCACTTAGGAAAGTCCAGCGCAAAGAGTGGATAAATAGGAATTGCCGAGAGCACCGCTCGAATAAGTGTGGCTCTTCCAGCTGGGTGCAACATGGCAGCTTTCCATCCGGGCAGCTTGTCAGCTATCTTCTCAATCATCATGTGAAAAACAGATTTGGGGAGTTTCTTGGTTGACAATGGGAGCCCAAGATACTTGCAAGGAAATTCTTGGACCTTGCAAGTAATGGATCCTTGCGTTATTTCCATTTCCTGTTGGTGGCATCGAATTGGGGTCACCGAGCACTTGCTTAAATTGGTGATCAGCCCCGACGCTTCTCCAAAAACCCGAAGAATCTCTTTTATCACCTCGAACTCCTCCAAACAGGGCCGCAAGAAAAGAACCACATCATCAGCATATAGAAAGACCCGCTGACTAGGTCCTCTCAAAATAAGGGGCTGCAATAGACCATTCTCACTTGCCGCCATAATTAGTGAGTTAAGCACATCCATGACTAAGATGAAAAGCATCGGGGATAAGGGATCACCTTGCCGAAGCCCCCGCTGATGTTGAATTAACTCTTCACATTTTTAACATTCAGGTTTTATCCCTTGCCATGAAACTAACTTCATATTAAGTATCTTACATGTTCAATTATTCTGCATTCAACATTTCCTGCGCCAAGGTTCATAATAATCTTGTGTATTATTATTATTATTATTATTATTATTATTATTATTATTATTATAAAAATAAACCATTTCCACTAAACTGTAGTGTATGGTACTTGAGCATAGTAATCCAACATGCAAGAACATAAAGCATTCATGCAACACTCCAATGAAATATTTCAAAGAAGCAGATTAGTAAGAGTTACCAATTATAGATGTTGGTGACGTCACCATATTCTGCATATATCCAAAAAGATGAAAAAGATAAAAACTCCATATACAGGTTATGAAAACATACATCAAAAGTGCATGTTATTAATTCATTCAGTAACTTTGTGAAGCTATCCGGGGAGAAACAGCTGCATTGAATTGGAAGGAATGAAGTTCAATATCTTTGCATGGAAAGAAATGCAGACCTTTTATTTGTTGCCTGATAAAAGCCTGCCCCACATCAATAAACAATGCATCGGAAGGATCAAGAAGATAAGTGCAGCACCACCTAGGATCACCATCAACAGTGTTCCTGAAGCAGAGGAATGTGTAAACACAAGCATTCATGGGCTGAAGCAGAGAAATCATCATTCAGATAATCAATATAGGCACCTGTTAGGCAGAAGTTTGCTTACTGAAATGCTAATCAACTGATATTTTATTGTTGAAAATCATACACCAGTACTGACAGCACATGATTATGGTTTGGTAATTTTAGACCTTCAGACTGTAGTGTGAAGAAGTTGAATCTGAATTTCCCCTTTCTTCCCAACAATAAGGATATAAGAACCGTATAACTCCAAGCTATCATGTATGCATTGTTGCCCCTTAACAAAGCATCATAGACAAATGTGTCCATAGCCCCGCATTATGCTAACTAAGTCAATTAAAAAAACAAGTTCATAGCTATTACAAGTTAACAAAACTGAAAATCCGAAACTTCTTTATCTGTTTCAGATGCTCTAAAACTACCTGTTAACACTTAAGTTACTTTGCAAGAGACAACATGAATACTGTTGGAATGAACACTTGATTCTATTCTATGGGCCAAGAGGCTAAGATATGGTCATGTACGAGGCATGGCAAATAAATAGAAAACACTCTATACAGTGATCTAATATATACAAGGTACATAAACTCCTAACAAATACATCAGCACTAAATTTGAACTTCAGGTTCCATACTAAACATAGTTACAAAATAGATATTTTGATGTGATGACGAAAAGTAGCTATAAGCCTATAAGGATGAAAAAAAAACAGTAACTTCAACTACAACAATGCAAAGGGAAACAATAAAAAATTTGGTAGTGCCTAAACTAGCATAAAATGCCAGCAATATCAACAGGATGGCACAGGCCAGTACATTACCAATCACCAAGTCTGGTTATGTTGGCAGATGGAAACAATTTTTTAAACACAGCTGGCACATTTCCTGAGAATGATGGTAGAACTGAAAAATGGTAATGTATTGTATGTTAAATATATAACCTGAAGCAAATACTGTGTACATTATACTAAATTACTAACAGCATATCACTAGTATAAGGTACATTGATATGTCAACTGAAGCTCAAGAATGCATGACGTAAAAGTAAATGGAGAGAACAAGAAATGTGAGAAAACTTGAAAGATAACAAGAAAAGCAGGAAAGGTCTGATGGCATATGTCCTAAGTTTCTCTAGCATTAAAAAAATGACTACAGAACTGCAATGCTGGACTGTCGAATAAAATTATACCTGGGACCATTCCAAGCTCAATCATACGGGGGAGTATTTTCTTCTGCAGTGCCAACTGTTGATCCAGCCAATTTTGTGAAAGTGGTCCACCCCATCTAAATTTTTTTAAAAATATATATAAATGCACTGCTTTCTTATGTCATGCCAACAAATAGTCAAATATACATCGCCAACCAAGTGATCCTATGTCCAAATAATCATATTTAGCATACAAAGTGTTACTACAGAAATACTAATTCAATGTTCCGGGCGGTGCTATAATGTGGTCAAAATGAATTTTTAAGAAAAAAAGAAGCCAGAAAGAAGAATTCTCTGTCATTCGAGGACACTTAAACAGAAAAGATTCAAGCTGAAAGAAGAATTCTCTGTCATTCGAGGACACTTATTCAAACAGAAAAGATTCAAGCAGGAAGAAAAAGCTTTGCTGGTATGTTTCTATCCAATTTAGCAAAATGAAGAGAATTTCCTAGAACCAAAGGTCAAAACTATGAACACCTCAACAGGATATTGATACCATATTGAGTTACATGCACCAAACAGTTCACCCAAAAACTTAAATTGATGAGGAAAAACAGGCAATTCATTTATACTTCAACACTTTCCTTCACGTGTAGGCTCTTTCAGTCTTAAGACATAGAATAGAAGTGGACTGCAATTATTTTTTTTAATTACGCTAACCGGGTCTTGAACTCAAGACCTCTTGACTCTGGAAACCAATACATATAAGAAAAGGAATAATATAATTCATATTCTATCTCTAATACTCTTAACAATATGGACACATTGAAACATAATTTTGTGAAGCCCTCTTTTGTTACACATAAGGCAAATAACCATCCTCTATGAACTAATAACCAAAAAACTATAGCAGAGAAAACATATCCTTATTTATTTATAATTATTGTGTTATTTGTGTCACAACTATTTGCCAATTAAGTAATCTCTAATAAATTTATTATTAACTTACCCATGCAAGTTCCCCATTCTAGCCCAAGCAAGGAAAGCTGGTCCACCGAAAAAATCATCTAAATCCGTATTGGTGACATTATAACTCTGGAAAAGAATTCAATAATCAACAATTGTTTGAAGGCAACAAAAGAATAACAATAAACTGCAAACTACAATGTAATTCCTAAATGACATGAACGGGAAAAAGAAAAACAGTGGCGATATCTAACAGATAACTTTTGGGTCTGTGATGCTTGAAGAAGGTTCCAAACTGGCCAGCAATAATAAAAGTTGAGTAATTGCAATACATGAAAAAATTTTATCGTCTGGGACAATAGTAGATGTAAGATTATATAAGGCAGGCAAAAAAACATTTGCTCTCATCAAGCTACTATAACAATTCCCAAATGGAGTGACAGATACAGAACTAAATCAGGATAAATTATTAAATTATTTCATATCCTATTAATTATTCTACAGTATGAGCATTATGATTCTAGCCCTCTGGAATGTAAATAGTATCTGTAGTGTAGAATTAATTCCTGCTAATAAGCAAAAAAGATGCACTACATCTTATTGGACTGAGCTGGGCCCGGACCAGGAAGCCTGAATGAAACTGGGCTTTTCACTGGTCCAGCTTTTGCTCAGGTCTAATCATATGGCCCAATATCAAAATTATCCTGAATTATTTGCAGTTGCAGTACTAAACAATAATTGAAATATTTTAACAAAACTAGGTTCCAAAATTTGACAAAACATTTCAGAGTTGTAGGTGTGTCTGTCATAGTACCTTGAAAACCTTTTGCCAAATGGCTTCCTGCCCAGTAAATGCTAAAGGCAAGTTAATTCCTTGGAGTGCCATCCAGTCAATTTCTTTCTCCCATCTTTTCCAATCCCACCAGACATAGGAGTCTATAGACATGCCACATTAATTTTATCAGAGAGAAAAGGTTGGAATCCACACAAAGAATAATGGCAGCTGGCAATATTTCAGAGATATTTCTTTCAAAATTAAGAAATATGTTTAAATATTCAATATAATATCTATGAAATGGGCAGAATCAATAAATCAGAAATTCTTAGGAAAAAATTTAGTAGGATTGAAATGTAGTAGATAAAATAATAAAATTTCAATTTGACATGTGTGGTAGCAATAGTAGATTTATACTGCATCAACACAAAGACACAATCATGATAGTATTTTAAAAATTGCAACATGCATTTGTTTTGCAGTACACCTAGATGACCAAGGAATCCACAAGTCAACAAAAGGGGGAAACTATTTTCGAGAGTTCGAGAGCGCAATAGGTGATAGAAAGATATCAGCAAATCAACATATGAGGTCTGAGTATAATTAAGGATTTCGAGCTGGAAGTTGAAGAGTGAGCAACTACGGAGCAGAATAAGGTTATGAGAACAGCAAAAGAAATCTAAACCAGACAAAACTCACAGCTGGAGGTGACAACATTCTGATAGTAATTCCATGGAACAGGGCGCTCAATCTTCACTCCTGTCCCCTTAACTCGTGGCAGAGACCCAGGCGAAGGAATTGATACCAGTTGTGCACCACCAGTCTTATCCCAAGAAATGTGTGCGCCGCACCAGTACTTAAGATACCAATGCAGACCAGTTGCAAGCTCAACAGCTGTGGTACCCTGGATCCTGTACACCGCGAAGAGGTTATTGCATTCGCCTTTGCAACTAAACCATATTAAGTTTTCAATTTGGTAGAATCATGTTAATAAAATTTCACTCCATGCACAATGTTTTGATTTTTGAACAAAGCATCATGCCTAAAGAAAGCCAGACAACGAATGATCATAGTGTTAAGGATATAGAGTTTGTATTAGGATATAAAATTTGTATTCTATTCCCGATATGCCTTCTTTATCTGTAATACCCTCTTGTACTCCCTATATATATTGCCCATTAGGCCTCTTCAATATATACACATAATATTCATAACATGGTATCAGAGCGCAGATTCATACCTCTCAAACCCTAATCTCTTCGCGCGTCTTCCGCTGTTGCTGCCCCCGGGAGAATTGATCTCCGCTACTGGAGGCAGCCATCTCATTTCGGGTCGCCGCCGCCCTCGGGTCCGGATCCGGATGCACTCGAGCCGCTGTGCTCTTCCCTGGCCGTCGGGCTCCTCTTCACCGCAGCGGGTGACGGATCGCCGACGGAACTGTCTCCAATCTAGGCACCCTCCCCGCCGATCCTCCCGGGAGTGCAACAGCTTATCCACCTGCTCGAATCGAATCCCCCCAACATGTCCCTGTCCAATCTCTCCTAGAACCGAAGCATCTCCATCCTTGCGTCGGTGAACTGGTGGTGGTGGTGTAGTTTGTGGTGGAATTTATTGGTTGGCGGAGATGATCCGGCTGCAGACTTACGCGGCGTTCAGCCTGCTGGCGACGGTGACGGCGATGTACTACGCATTCAGCAGCTGGGAGCAATTCTACCAACCGATGGTCTACCTCTCCACGTTCAAGATCTGCTTCATGCTGCTCCTCAACACGGGCCTCGTCGCCATGTGCGTCGCCTGGCATCTTGTCAAGCGCCTCTTCCTGGGCACGCTCCGTGAGGCTGAGGTCGAGCGCCTCAACGAGCAGTCGTGGCGGGAGGTCGGGGAGATCCTCTTCGCGGTCACCATCTTCTGCCAAGACTTCTCCATCGCTTTCCTCGCCATGGTCGTCGCGCGGTTTCGATCTGATCCGGGCCGGCGTGATCCCGTTGGTTTCTTGGGGCGGTGGATTTGTGAGAGTCCATGTCGGGGTTGTTCGGATCCGTGTATCAAGAGGATCCCTTGGTCGGAACCTACTAGGACTGGTGCTTGGTCGGGAGAGATCGTGCCTTACTCGATTTCGCAAGAAAGCTTGGATTTTGCGGCGGTTCGACTGTAATTATGGGTGAGAGTCTTTGCTTCCCGTGGATGCTAGTATCCATAGTCTTTTGAGTCTTTAGAATTTTGATGTTGCTGTTGTTACTATGTACAGCTTTGAGTCTTTTTCTTCGAGTCTTCCGTTGCGTCCATTTAAATCCGTAGTCTTCATCTTCTAGTTCGTCTAAGCCGTGTGAGTCCACAAATTTCTGTATCAGTCAGTCGATTGCTTTGCTAGTCTCAGTCCATCCTTTAGGATTTTATGTGGTCTTTTGCATGGCAGCAACCACCGCTCTTCTCTCTGAGCCGCGTGCAGGTCGTAGAAATTGTTATGATGCCGCCACTTCTCTTTGAGTCGCCGCCCTAAGCTTTTAAGGCCGCCGCGTTTTTTCTGCACTGCATTTCTATTGCACTTCTTGTGCACTGCGCCGCCACCGTCTTGAGCTTCGATCTATTTTATAGGCTGCCACTAATTTTATGGGCTACTACATGATCTCGAATGGAGATCTTCTATTTTCAATACAATTTTCAAGAGCCGCATACTATGACGATGTTTATAAGACTTAGATTTTGAATTTTTCTTATTTTAAATGTCAATTCTTTCAAATGCAATGCTATTGTATACGCTTTACATTTGAGGGGTGTTAAGAATATAGAATTTGTATTCTATTCCTGATATGCCTTCATTATCTGTAATACTCTCTTATACTCCCCATATATATTGCCTATTGGGCCTCTTCAATATATACACACAATATTCATAACACATAGCGATAAATACTTAGAGCAAATCAATCAGGCACAAGGAGGTACTTGATAAAGCATAGTTCACTACCTCAAGCTCATCGACGCATCAAATTAAATGGTAAAGCACGCACTATGGCGTCAAGGTGGAGATCATCTCAAGACTACTACATTTTTTTGAAAGGTGATCTCAAAACTAATCCTAACCCGAGCCTACAGTATCATTGCAAGTAACTAACTAGACTCCTCACAAAAAAAACAAAACTAGACATCTCTCTAAATGTACACCGCAAAGCAAGCTAGTACAATATTGCTAAGAAAACACAAGTGGGGAAAAGAGAAGCGTACAGAATCTCTGCTCCGCCTTTGCTCGAGCCATCGACATTACTTATCTTGAAGCATCTCGATACGCCACAGACGCCGCCCTGGAGCGATCAAAGCAAAACAGTCACTAATTTTATCCAAGTAATACTAAATGCGAGGTTTCGTCTCCCAAGTTGGAATTGACGTGCTCCGACTTTGGCGTCGATCAGGAGGCGGAAGCTGCGGGCGTGGGAGGGGAGGAGCCTGCGGAGCACCCCGGCGGCCGCCCCCTCCTGCTCCGCCGGCGACGCCGCCCTGCGGCCGGCCGACGCGCGGAGCGACTCCCACGCGGCAGGGCCCGGCCGCGGCGACACCACCGCGGCCGCCGGCGACGGGAGGAGAACGAGGAGCAGGAGGAAGGGAAGGAGGAGAGGAAGAAGCGGCCGCGGTCCCATGGCGAATTCGGCAGGTGGCTTCGCAGCGCTCCGGCTCGGTCCCTCGCACTGTCACGCACGCAGCCTTGGCCTTGCCGCGGGCAGCAGTTTGGCGTGAGGAATCTCCAAGACTCCAATGATGATGATTGCGTCAGAACGATGGTGTTTGGACTTTGGACAATGGAGTGGGGTGGCGATTTGGACCGACTGCCGAACGCAATCGAGCTGTTGAGTGTTGATTTTTAGATCGAGTTGGAATTTTCCATCTGGACGGAGCAAAATTCTTGGAGTTATCGAATTATTTAAATTCATCTTCTGTTGATTCCGTTTGACTCGGGATGATTTTCTAGGTACAGTGGACACAAGCACAAGCCGACAAGCGTAAGCGTTCCACACGTGCACACCACTACCTCCACTTGCACCACGCTTGAATCTTCGAGTCTGTTCTTCTTAGCTGTAGTTTATAATTTTTAATTAAAATTTTTAAATTTTAGTTGTTTGCGATAGAGATTCTTATTTGTAATTTTGGATAGTATTATAATTAACTTGTAGACTCCATTTAAAAATACTTTATTTAAAAGTTGTGTACTGTAGTAAAAATTAAAAATTATTTTGAAAAGCTAAAAAAACAGACCTGTAGAGGCGAGAAGAGATCCGTGATTTTCACAGAGCGTGGGCTTGTGCTTCCCACTTAAAACACACTTCCGTGATTTGTACGTGTACATTCTCTGAAACCTGGGTTTGAGCCTCGGCAATTTGGTGCAAAAGTCACATCCCTCTCTTGTCCGCTTATTTTGTAAGATTAAAGGGATGTTTTTTTTTTGCTGTGATTTATAATTTTTAGATTTTGTGCAAACGTTCATACGAATGAACACGAAAGCCGATAAATTATTTCTAAAAGGCAAGTCGTTTCAAAACGATGATAGAGAAATTATTTTGTTTATTTATTTAAGAGAAATCATAAATCATAAAGCTAAAATAAACTGAAAAGAATAGTCCTTAAGTTTGATGGTAAGTTTTTAAGGGCCTTGGCAATTTCACATAAAAGTTCTATTGTAGACAAAATAGTTTGTCCAAGCTCCTGAGAAAATTCTCTCTTTTTTTTTATTAAGGACCAGTTTGGATGAGAAGAATTTGGCTGGAATTTAGGTCAACTAAAAATGCAAGTGCGAACAAACGCCGGTGTTAATTGAGAATCAATGGCGTAAGGGGTGCTTTTGGTCCAGATCCATGCTGAGCCCATTTCCCATCCCATGCAACTTCAATCGCTTAAATGGGCCGTTTGAATTTTGACGGCATCAGTGGAAAACCACATGTTCGAAAAGTGGTCATAGTCCTGGATTATTTCAGTTCAATCATGGGCCGCGTAAGGTAACTCTTGCTTGATACGGTGGTGGGAAACTATGTAGCGGACCTTCTTCGAGTCTGGACACGAGCATGAGCAGCTGCGTTCTCACTCTTCAGCCTGTTCTTTTCGGTCTAATAAATTTTACCCTTAGAACTAGTATTTATATGAATAAATTAAATACTAATAAATTATTTTAAAAAGTCTGTACAGATAAGTTGCTTCAAAAAATAGTAAAAAAAAAGTATCTTATTTATTTATTTAAAAGGAACTATAAGTAAAAAATGAGGCCTTGGACTTCACCGGCGGCGTGGATGTAGGCATAGCCGTATAGGTAAGGGCCTTCGTTGTTCGCGTGTCTTCACCGGCGTGGATCTTTTCCAATGATTCAAGCAAGGCCAATAGGAAAATTTTTACTATGTAAGGGTGGTATAGGTTTAGTTGTGTAACGAGTCAACCAGGCGATCGATGGTACGTGGCATGGAAACACTAAAGCACTATAGTAAATACTGTAGCACGGTAGAAAAAGCATTTTCCCGCCGTAGCACTGCAGCACATTTTTGGGGGTTTTTTTTCTGTGCTAAAATGTTTTTTCGTATCAAAACCTGATTGGATAGTTACAAAACCAAGATATACCTCCGTTACACAATAAAATTTCTGGTAGTATGCAGTCTGCCCGGCACTGGGCGAGAAGCGCTCGCGCGGCTGGTGATTGGTGAACACTAGCGTAGCACGCTCGGACTGAAGTTAACACGGCGTGCCTCTATAGGATGTATGTGTTATGAAATTTAAGTTTTCAGTTATAGATAAATACCTAAACTACTTTTACTTTTTTTTTCTATAAATACGAAGGTTTTGTGCCATGTAAATGAAGAGATTACAAGATCAATAAAGCATATACTTTGGTATTCTATTCCCTGGTATCTTGTATGGTTACTGGATTACTCATAAAAATTATATTGTAAATTGTATTGCCATTCATCCATCTACACCGATTTTCAACAGCATGCAGGCGCGCGTCCGGCAGCGGTAGATGGCAAGAGATCCCAATTGTCCACCTGGACCTTGCATAATAATATGCTTCTTTCGGTGTGAACGCCTGTACAGGGCAAGCAAGCATGCGCCTGCAGCGCAAGTCCTGACGCAGACTAACTCATTTGATTTGATAGGCGGCATCAAAGCTGGATAAAACGATCTATACGATAGTATACTTTTTAATTGGTGAATTGGTGGACCTATGGTGTAGGCAAAAAAAATGAGATTTCATTCAGGGTTAGTTTGAAACGTGAAAAAAGCTAGAAAACCGCTATAGCATTTCGACATCATAGCAATCCGACTTCGCCGGGATCCATCATCTCCAACCTCTGTACCATCAGACCCGTCATCTACAGCAATAGCGCCGCCGCATCTTGCCATCTCCGACTGCGATGCTGCTGGATCCGATCGTCCCCCGACGGAACCGGTCACCGGTGGAGAAGAAGAGCAGGGAGGGCCACCGGATCTAGAGAATAAGAGCGGCAGTTGGAGGTGCTGAGACGTTGCTGCCATCGCCGAGTTTCACCATGTCCCTCGGATGTAGGAGGTGTTGAACAACCACTACTGCGTCTACCACATCGAGTCATCCGGGTAACAGCAGCAGCCGACTCCTGTGGATCGGCGCTCATCGTGACCGGTTCCTGCACATGCAGTTGCATGACCAACGGCCGATGCCTTGTACTCCCTTGTATTCTCCTGTACGTGTATATATACACACATTGATGAATGAACGAAACATATTGTAAGAATTACTCATTCTGTCTTTATCAGAGCTCCCTCCTTTCCTAATCCTTCCACCATGAGCGACGATCTGAGCTCAGGTTCCACTGCCCCTGCTGTGCACTCTGCCACCATGCCTGCCATGGCAGCTACCACTCTCCCTGCTACCGGCGACACCACATGCAGTGCTGCCACATGCTCCTCCCTCATTTCTTCTACGGTGGCTGCCATGCAACTCGTCAATATCAAGAGCCTAGCTCATCCCATTCAATCTTAATACTCAAGAGAACAATTACACGAAGTGGAGAAACTTCATGTATAATGTTCTCGGGACATCCGTCACCACGTCGATGGTGATGAACCAGAGCACGGCAACTTTGACTGGGCTCGCGCCGATCTCATCATCATGATGTGGATCTATGCTACCATCTTAGACGAGCTCCTCGACGTCGTGATGTCATCGAATATTACTGCCTATGGAGTGTAGCTCCTCCTCAAGCAGAAATTTTGTGACAATAAGCGCGGCTGTGCCATCCATCTAGTGTCAGAGTTTCGATCCATGATGCAAGGGGTTCTCACTATTACTACCTACTCCCACAAGCTCAACTCTCTCGCCGACGCCCTAGCAAATGTCGACCAACCCATCTCCAACGAGATGCTAACTCTACAAATGATCAAGGGGCTTAGTCGTAGGTTTGCTGTTATAGCCTCTATTCTTCCCATGCAGCAACCTTTTTCGAGCTTTGTTCAGGCTCGATCGCATCTTCTCCTGGAGGAAATTGACGTAAACAACCACAACCGCAACGAAGCCGCCTCAACACTCGTCATCACCGACAATAACTCATCTTCCTTGATTGGTGATCCACAATCCCTATGTCTAGGGCGGTCAGTTTGGCAAATATCAAGGAGCGCAGCAGAACCGCAGCACCAACTCGGGCCATGGGCATCGTGGCCGTGGACGCGACGCTAGGCACAACGGCAACGGGAACGGGAGGCGTGGTGGCGTGTCTCAGCAACCATGGATGGGCTTCTTTGCGCCATGGGGTGCGCCCTGGCCGAACCAATCCCCCTGGTTGAACTAGTGGTGCAGCCTATGTAATGCGCTCATAGCTCCAGGTGTTCTTGGGCCTCATCCCGGCGTGCCCACTTAGGCCTTCCCTATCTGTAATGTCTTGTATTATCACAAACGATTTGTATGAATAACCATCTGTGAAAATATCACAAACGATTATTTGTATGAACTGTTTGTGATAGTTGCGTATCACTGATAGTACACGGTCACGCTTGTAAAAATATCTGTGATAATTACATCATAGATAGTTCATGAGAATCGTATGTGATTTAGACGTCCAGTATAATCTCTTTTGTAGTAGTGCACCTACATTCTTTCTCCAGGATTCCTTGCATCCAAGTCTAGTTCTTCTTTATTTATTTATCACCATGGTCACACCACAACATATTTACTTCTTTACGTAGATGATATTGTCCTCACCACGAACACTCCTAGTCTTCTACAATCCATTATCTCTTCTTTGCAACGTGAGTTTTTCATGAGTGACCTAGGTACTCAATCATTTTCTAGGTATTTCTGTTCACCACACCACAACCGGACTCTTTCTCTCACAACAACAATATGCCATGGACATTTTAGAACGTGCCCACATGCTAAATTGCAAACCTATCTCTACACCCATTGACATGCATTCCAAGTTGTCCTCTCAAAGTGGCCTTCCTGTCCCGGACACCACTCTCTATCGCAGCTTGACCGATGCTCTCCAATATCTTACTCTCACACACCCAGATATCTTATTTGCAGTGCAACAAATTTGTCTCTTCATACATGATCCTAGAGACCAACATTTCCAGCTCATTAAACGCATTCTACAGTACATCAAAGGGACTTCTCACTTTGGTCTACAATTGTACAAGTCTTCATCTCATGATCTTGTTGCTTCCTCTGATGTGAACTGGGTGGGTTGTTCTGATACTCGTCGGTCCACCTCCGGGTTCTGCGTCTTTTTGGGTGACAATTTGATTTTCTAGTCTTCTAAGCAGCAACATACTATCTCTAGGTCTAGTGCTGAAGCTGAATATCGCATTGTGGCCAACTCTGCTGCTAAGCTTGTTGGCTATGCCAACTTCTCACTGAGCTGCATCATCTGCCCAATCGTGCCACCATTGTGTACTATGACAATGTTAGCACCATGTATTTTGTCGAGTAACCCTGTGCACACCAAAGAACAAAACACATAGAGATTGATCTACACTTCGTCCACGACAAGATGGCTCTTGGCGAAGTCCGTGTTCTACACATCCCGATGATGACCAACGGCTGATGCCTTGTACTCCCTTGTATTCTCCTCTACGTGTATACACACACACACTGATGAATGAATGAATGAAACATACTGTAAGAGTTACTCATTCTATCTGGAGGCTGGGGAGCTAGCGGAGAATTATTTGCTTGTGGAACTAGACGGGTTGATCCTACCATAAAATTATTCCTTATGTTTTTTTTTGCTTGAGAAATTAAAAAAGAATAGTTGTTCTGTACGAAGGGCACGTGCAACACTATTATAATAAGTTGTTCTGTACGAAGGGCACGTGCAACACTATTATATATGCCTGTTGCGTACAATAATTTTCATGTTATTTATAGATAGAATTCTTAGTTGTCTATATAGTACTTATAATTTATACAGATGATATGTATACAATAGTAAAAATATCATCTATAAAGATTTTATAGACCGTGTATTGCATATCGGACAACTTATTTCTCTCTCTGCTCGTTCTCTCCTATGCACATCATCAAAGACTATACATGGTAATTAAGGAATATAGGCGTGTGATGTCACCTACTGCACATGCACTAACAAGATCCGAGATCCATGGGAATATAACAACACGCCGACTTCCACGTACAGTTTGGCTTGCTGCGTCAGTTCCACAGCAATCTGAGGCGGCGCTGCGTGCGTACTCCGACAGGAGTACCACGGTGCAACTCACCCATGAGCTCGACGTTTCTGAAAACTATCGCATCACAATATTAAAGAGATTTAGGTTGCGTTAAAACTGACCTTGTTTAATTTAGTGTCTACATAAATATACTGTGTAATTTAGTCATGTACTGTTGTAGTCTAATTTTGGTTGGCAAAATGGTCGTCCGCGTTAGTATTGAAATTAGCAAATCTACTATAGACAATAAACCAAAATATCCTCCCTGACCAGAGGGTACTAATGGAGGTTGTTTGACTAAGTCTTATTTTGAAAGCTACTATATGGCCTTGCTCAGTGACAGCTCTTTTCAGCGATGGGCGATAGCGTTCGGCTTCTCAGGTACTGTAGCTTTTTTGTTTTTATCATTTTTTTGTTTTTTTGGTATTTTTGTATTTTATTTTTTTTTCGTATTCCTTTGTATTGTCCGTGATGAACTAATATGTCGCTTCTATTTTTAATTTTTTAAATTTAATTATGTCCAATAAGTCAACTCAGTTACAGTAAAAAAAATCAACTAATTACAGTAAAATTTCAGTCAAAAATCATAAGATATCACTATTCCGAATGTTACCATAGACAACTAATCATTAAATATGCATTACCTAATCATTGTCGGTACCCTTCAATATCAGATCCGTCATCTTGTGTAAGGCTCCTAACAGCATTTTTCCAAGGGCAAATTTGTGAACATGAGCAAGTTCATCAGGTAATTCCTCATATGTATAAGTAGCCCCTAAGGACGATCCATAAAATACGAATCCATCCAGCCACATACTGAGAAAAGTAACACATGTTCTTCATCAGATACAGGCCCCTCTTTATGGTTGAATCTTTTCATGTAGCTCATCCAGCCTTCGTTCTTTTTGGCGAATTGATACCTAAATTTGGGAGATAATTCAAAGGCTGATAATACTACTCCAGTAGGATGAAAGCAGCACATCTGAGCAATGTCTAAGAGAGTTTGGCCGATGAGGCCAATCGAAAAGAGAGAAGCATTCAAAGAGCTAAACCAGAACTGACAAGCGGCAACAGGCATATATATATTCATTGATAACGGGAGGAACGAGGGAAAGATCAAGGGCTTCGGATATACCAGCTTGGATCCATGCTGCCCTTTTTGAGAAGCTACTCAACCAAACCAATCTCTCTTGGATACATATGCGCATGCGTGCGTGCAGCTAGCTTGACCTAGCTAAGACGATCTGCTGCACAATTGGACGAACGATTTGAGACTTGCATGTCTAAATAATTTACTGTCCTCTGTAACCATCTGTCTTGCTGTAAAGTGAACGAGTAGTGTAGTGCGATTGTAGAATCGATCGCTAGCTATAGAGCATGGTTTCCGCGTACATACAAACAGTGCGGACTTTCTACGAGCACCGGTATCTACAGCTACTATATCTCAGCCGTCCATCCTTTCTCCGATATGCATGCTCCCTTTCGTATCTCTTCCTCTTCTTCCTTCTCTCTCTCTCTGCTCCGGCGCACAGGCAAAGCCACCGGCTCCCTCCCTCCCCGAGCCGCGCCGCCACCAAAAACCCTGTTGCCGGAGGTCGTCGCCACCGTGGTTCGTTGCCCACCACCGGAGCCAAGACAGGGAGAGAGATGACCAGGCGCACACATCTCGAGGGGAAATGCACGGTTAGGCTAGTGCTTGTACGTAGCATTTCCCTACAGACAAATGCATCTCCGACCTGGCCACAACCATTGTGCAAAGGTGCCCCCGAGACCACGAAGGAGGTAGGAACCACGTTTTGGTAGGATAATGGAGTTATAAGTGTGTAATTTTATTCACCAAAATCTAAGGGTATGTTCTTTGCGGTTTCTAAAAGCTGCTTTTAGCTTTTGCTACAGTAACTAACTTTTAAACGGAGTATTTTTTTAAGATGGGGTTTACAAGTTAATTGTAGTGTACGTTAAAAAACTAATATCTGTACCATCAAAAATTGCAAACGAGTATCTCTCTTTCCACAATCTCTGTCGCAAACAGCCAAAAAGCCATCAGCCGCAGCCAAAAACCATCAGCCGTAGCCAAAAAGAACATACCTTAAATAATCTTGTTACTTTATCTTTACACACACGCTAGCTAGTGTATATATCAATAAAGACTTTGTAAGATCGTAAATGTATAGTGGTCTTCTATATTCTAGCCATGTGCTTAATTAGGGGCGTTTACCTTTCGCAAAAATCCATCCATGCACGGGGCCTTTTTTTTCTTCAGCGCAATACAATCATATATATATATATATATATATATATATATATATATATATATATATATATATATATATATTAGCACTCCATAAGAGACGATGGCATCGATGGATCTAGCTAGCACGCATTTGCCGGACCAGATACATATATAATATTACGCATCGCATGTCGTGTCACTTGCCTCGCCTTGCATTTGCGGCCGGTCCAGGCCTCCAAGAGCACGTGCGCGCATGTCTAAATCATGCATTTGGCTATTCACAACAGCAATTTAGATAAGCATAAAAACATAATACAAATATCAACAATATACAGTTCATAGAGTACATATGGTAATAATTTGAACAAATATAAGAATATAACATAAGTACCGGCCAATAAGTCAACAACATATAGTTTATGGGGTACACATAATAGCAAGCTAAACAAGAATAACATCATAGCATAAATATCCATCATAGATTCGAAGGCCTCACAACTTGTCATTCCTCCATGCATGTCCTCCAACACGTCCTCCTCCAAATCATCCATATCCACTTGCTCCGGCAACTGCAAGTTATAAATGAAGGAATATTAATGATGGAATTGTATGACTATGTGAGCTGACTATGTAACATATTATTCTACAGGATACTAGACTCACAGTTTTATTTATAGGGGCGCTCGTTTTAGCGATGACTTCTGACTTTTGGCTGAAATTTTACTGCAGCTAGCTTTTTTTACTGTAGCTGATTTGGCTTTTTGGGCATAATTAATTTTTTAAAAAATATAAAAATAGAAAAAACATGTTAACCCATTAGGGACAATACAAAGGAATACAGGGAAAAAAGAAAATATAAAAAAGCCTAAAATATCTAAAAAATTCAAAAAAAAGACGAAATACTGAATAGTGAAAAAAAAAGCAGAAGTTAGAAGCTGAAACCGAAAAAAGGCCGAAACGAGCGAGGCAGACTTAAGACTGCAATAGGTATATTGTTTCTTATTGGCTTGATACTATGTATGTATACATCTTAGCAAATTTTATATCAACATTAGGTAGTGACTAGATGTACCCATATTATCAACATTACAGGTAGCTTCATATGGGCTGCCTTTTCTTAGCAATTCAAATGATTCCTAAGGTAAACTCGACAGCAGACAAACCAAAATGGTAAAAAAGCTATAGTAGTACTATACATACAAGCAACTAGTAGCGGTAGCGTGGCGTCACGTCGCACTAGTTACTATGTGGACCAAAGTAAAAAAGTTGACAATTCATGGGAAGAGTTTTCTATGTAATTTTGGAGAAATTATGGGGCTTTATCAAAGCAAAAGGAGGGCTTTCCTGAAAAATTTAAAGGTCCATATGTAATTTCTAAAAATAGAGGACCTTTTTGTGAAATTACTGACATGATAGAGATCTTTTTGTAAAAATCAAGAACACTTACACTATTTCAAAAATCTAGGAGACTTTTTTGTAAAACCCAAGATGTGGCAGGGGAAGCCAGAGTTCCCCCAGCTCTAATATACGAAGTATGCTAGCTAAGTAGTTCTGAGTTCTGACAAAACACAATTATGGTTCAAGTAAAATGAAAAAGAAGCAATAGAAGTAACTTAAATTGTGTCTTCAAAATTCTTGTGCCACAGCTGCATCAGCCACTGCACCTAGCAAGTTTGAAGGAGGATAAGAAGCATAAAGAAGTATAGTCCTTCCAGCGTCCTTCATTTTGTAGGTGCAGGTGCAAATGCAGCCATATCACAACATTCTTGCCATATACAATATCGATCCAAGCTAGCTGTCTACTCGCAAAATTAATGAGACTTTCTGGAGTAACCAAAAATACGAAGTGGAAGGAGAATTAATGAATCGACAGTGCTGCATCAAAAGAAGGAGGTGTAATTAGGATTTGTGTGAGCATAATAGATCAATCAGCAATTGCCCCCTCATCCGCTGTGTTGGATCTTGGTGATGGATTTGCGTCGATTTGGGGGAGGAGGGGGAAAAGAGGAAGGGAGGGAGGGAGAGGGGGTGGTGGTGCTTAAAACTTCAGAAGTCAGAACTACTCAGATCCAATTCAATACACAGGACATAAGACATGCCGACGAGACCAGGACGACGCCATGGAAAAACGCGCCACCCGAATTTTCTAATATTTTATTTCTAAATTATGTTTATGACTATAAAGTATCTTCTTGGCACCACTAAAACCATAGCATAAAATTAGTACATCAAAAAAACCTACTTTTGACTAGGGTCTTACCCCTATTTATATACTAGGACCTAAACCAAAATCTTGTTCCTAACATCACGAGTTCTTATTCAATTCTAACAATTTTAACCTTTTCACGCTATTTAATTTTGGACACTCAAAAATTATCATGTGTCGTAGCCTCTAGACCGCATTCTGTAGCTTCAACACACATCATCCATCATGTGTCATATCTCTGGATCATAACTCTGTAGCTTCAACACGCATCATCCATATCTGATCACCATGTGCTCCAAGTATGAGCCCGGCCATCTCATGACATCTTTGACTGTATGAACCTTGGATCTTCCATCCTAATCTCGGTCCACCTCATCATTGAACATAATCGCCTTCATGCACGATCTGCACATGCAAAGACCAAAGAGTGCTTTTCTGGCACAAGTTCATCTTAACTTGACCAACATCAGTCCACATACACGCCACACACCTCAAGTAATAATAAGCAACGTTATCAATTATTTATCATAAATTAACCATTGTCAATTATTCATCACTAAAATATCTTAGACGTAGCCACTTGGTCTAACACTAACGGAATGAAAAGAAAGGTCATGTTCTTTTGGGTTCTAGGGAAAGCCAAAACATACATGATAACTTCTTTAAACAGTGCAATGTTCATTATCATCTTGAAAACGCAACCAAAAGTTAACAGTCGTAGCCCAAAAAAGAAGCTTGTATTGACTAGCATATGTAAGAAAGCTCATCTCGAGGCGTGCATGTGCAGGGAGCGCAAGGCTCGCGAGAGGGAGTGTGAGAAAAAGAAGGAAATAGCGACCAAGGCCAAAGAGGCCGTCGAGGAGTTCAACACCGAGCTCACAAGGAAGAAAAAATGGCCCAAGTCCACGCAGTAGGTCGGGCTGTTCCGCACTACTCCCCTCAAACTCGAATTTATTTCCATTCCAAAAAGGCGCATATGTATCGTAGTAGTAGTTCGGTTTGTTGTATCGTGCATGATGCTCTTTTTTTATGCATGTAATCAAACCCTGTGTGTCGTGTTATTACCAGCTTTATTACGAAGTCTATTTTATTTTGCAAAAGCATATCTCCTCATCTTTTCGTATTCAATTTTTTGTGTAGCAATGCATCCAACAACATAAAAAAAATAAGTTCTCCTCCATGTCCCTCTATGTATGAATTTTCGGTTGCATCACAATGTCACTTACCGTCGTACTTACCAATCATTGCTATCTCAATAATCCTCAAAAATAATTTTTACGAAATTTCTTGCACTATAACAACATACAACGATTATAAAATGTTATTACGAATCTAACAAATTTTGTACCATTTATAATCGACCAAAATCATAAATGGATCAACCGGTATTGTCTCCTGTTATTTTTTCCCCAAAAAATACAACTCATATATAAAATTTGATACATGTTACTTACCTACAACAATTGTCATTTACCCTCATGCATAAGTCGGAAGGATAGTTACGTAAAAATAGGCTAAAATTGCAGTCACCGAACGGTCAGCAATTGGACCTTCAATTGCCCAACGGTTCAACGACAGGTCTCAGTCGCCTCACCGTTGGACGACTGCAACCTATCGCCTAACCGATTGGGTGATAGGTTATAGCTGCCCAATGGTTGAATAACTAGAGATCATTCTTGTAAATTTTTTTTTGCATAGATATATTTCTATTATTTTAAATAAAAATATATTATTTAAAAAATTCCTTGCCGGTTCGCCACTTCCGCTCCCCCCACCCGCTCGATCGCCCGCTCCGTCTCAGCCGCGCGCTACAGAGCCCGCCGTATAAATAGGGCCTTTCGTAGAACATGCAAGCCCTGCTACCGTGCCTCGTATCAGATCTATCCATTGACGTTTTGATCCGTCCCGTCCCCAAGACAGAGGGGCAGCCGGGCAGAGGAGGGAGCAATCATAGCGCCCCGCTTCCTTTATTAAGGACCGTCGCCTCCGCTTTTCCCTGCCCTTCCTGCCACCTCCATCCCATCCATCGCCTCCAGCTCCACTCGCTCCCGCCCCGCTTCCACATCCACCCATCCATTGTTCGTGCCCACCGCCTGATCGGATCCTTCGCAGGTATCTACTCGCCGTCTCTCCCGCTGATCGGTGCTCCCAAAGTTTTTTTCCGTCGATTTCCGCGGCTCTAAGGTTCAATGAATGCCTTCGATTTGATCCGTGCTAGCGTCGTTCTGGCGTGAGATGCGATCGGATCGTGGCGGATTTTGGGTGTGGATTCTAGTGCCTGCCATTGTGTGTTTGTGTGAAATGTGGCGTTTGTTTGCACGAGTTACGGTTGGTTCGTGGGTGGCGCCAGGAATGGGGTGAAATGCGAGTGATCAGCGGATTTATTCTGAATCCACCATGTGATTGTTTTTTTGGGGGTATAATCAGTGAGGTTACGGTAGGTTGCTGTCGATCCGTTTGGCCGATTGGATCAGTGGCTGCAGTGAGCGCGGGCTCGTCAGGCAATTTAATGGAGCATTGGATAAGTAATATATCTGATCCAAATTGGGCGTCGTGGGAGGCTGGTGATGGTGTGCAGTCAAGAGGCATCAGATGTACTACGATAGGTGATATTGATGATCTCACAATGGTTGCTGTTTTCTCCCTTTGAGATTATATGGCCGATCGCTATATGTGGCAGACACATGGTTCGTTTTGCATATATGCCTGGGTACATGCGGAGCATTTGTAGTGTGGATGCTGATCTGCTGTCGCCCCTGTTACAGTTGTTATGTGGATCAAGCAATTTTGGCTGATGGTGTATAAATTGCCATTTGGCATAATATGATGGCTTGAGGCAGGAAACTCAATATGTTCTGCGAATTGTTAGAGTCTAGATTGAAGGTTATCATGCTAGTTTAGTGTTTTATTAAAGTTGTATGATGCCAGCCAGGTTGTATCTAGTCAGATTTTTTGGTTTGCTTGTATGATGGATGTGGTCGAATACCCGATTCACATTTGATGCTGTGATTGTTGTTAATTCCTTTGTCCCATCAGCTAACTTCTGCAGTTGTTTGACTTGTTGTCTCACTTCTAGTTGATTGTTGTTTGAACTTCATTGCTTTTTAACATCAGGTCTTTCAATCCATGTCTAGAGTTCTAGATTACCTAGACTAGCATTTTTTCAATGTTATTGATGGGTACTTAATTGGTTTTCTAGTTGCTTTTTCTGTATACTAGTTCCCAGTGTTCTTGTGGCATTGTTTTGTGGTGCAGCCATCTGCCTCTCTCTTGTGTTCAACTAAACCTTTGAAGGTTGCTGCTCAATGTCAAGTGCAAAATTGGTGCTTGATCCTGCATTTCAAGGAGCTGGCCAAAAACCGTATCCTCCTTTAGATGTCTTGAAGCAGGCTGTTGGTTTGTTATGTCTGATTTTTTTTAAAAAATCTTTCCGTGAAAGACTTTCCTTGGCTCTTTACGCTGTATGCCCCTTAACATCAATACAGTGGGACAGAAATATGGCGGATTGAAGATTTTAAGCCAGTTCCTTTGCCAAAATTAGATTATGGTAAATTCTACTGTGGAGATTCATATATAGTTCTGCAGGTGATTTCCTAATCTATTGGCCTTTTAGAGGTCTCTTTCTATTTCTTCCCACATATAATACTTTCTAATGTTCTGTTCATCTTTTTTTCTAGACGACTTGTAACAAAGGTGGTGCTTATCTTTTTGACATCCACTTCTGGATTGGGAAAGATTCTAGTCAAGTACATTTTCTATAGCACCTCAATCTATACTGAGAAATGGCATTTCCTGCCCACTTCTTTACTTCATGTGTTGTCATGCAGGATGAATCTGGGACAGCGGCAATCAAGGCAGTTGAACTTGACACCATGCTTGGAGGTCGTGCGGTCCAGCACAGGGAACTCCAAGGCTATGAATCTGATAAGTTCCTATCATACTTTAAGCCATGCATTATACCCTTGGAGGGAGGTTTTGCCTCTGGGTTTAAAAAGCCTGAAGAAGAAAGGTTTGAAACACGGCTATATATTTGCAAAGGGAAGAGAGCTATTAGAGTTAAAGAGGTGCATAACATCTCATCTCCTTGATTTTTATATTTTTTTCAGTTCTTTTAACTCTATCCTCCTGTGTTATATAAACTGTATGCCTTCTTTATTCAGGTTCCCTTTGCTCGTTCATCATTGAACCATGATGATGTCTTTATCTTAGACACTGAAAAGAGAATATATCAATTCAATGGTGCAAACTCTAATATTCAAGAAAGAGCCAAAGCTTTGGAAATGATTCAACATTTAAAGGAAAAGTATCATGAAGGAATGTGTGATGTTGCAATTGTCGGTGAGATGAGCAACAACCAAACCTCATACTTGTAACTTCCTTCAGCGAGTCCACACATTTACTTGTAGTGTTTTTATAATAGACGATGGAAAATTGCAAGCGGAATCAGATTCAGGTGAATTCTGGGCCCTTTTTGGAGGTTTTGCACCAATAGGGAAAAAAGCTGTAAGCGACGATGATGCTGTTCTTGAAACTACAGCCCCAAAGCTTTACAGGTATGTTCTTGTTAGTGCACAGGAAACCGTGAATTTTGTTAACTTCGATCTATTGCCTTTAAGTAGGAGTCTCTATATATACACCATCCTTTTTCTTTTTTTAAAACAGTTGCTCCAAAGGACTGCAGCGACTTTCCTTCCTATGATACATAGTTATTTTAGCGTTATTCATTCCTCGAGGAATGTTAATTAATTTTTTATGTTAAAATTTTGTAACACCTCGATTCTTCATAGTGCCCAGTATGCTATCAATGTTGGCATTTAATTATAAATCGCACTCATCAGTATATGCCTAACTCCTAATCATGTATCTCAACTTATAAACACTGTAAATCATGGCATAGAAACATAAGTAACAATCATTAACCACACTATACTATTTACCATGCACTTACTTGTTAACCTGGTGGACAATGTATGAACGGTACCAGACTTGAACCGCCACCTGAACAAGCATTAATCATTTCAATTCATTGCTAACGTAATACATACACATGCGAGCAAATGATGTCGCTTTAATGCATAACCCAATATAGTCAAATCTTGTCACCGAACACTTTCTCGCTGTCCTGATATTTAATCGACATATTAATTTATGTGAAGAATTAAAAAATAACAGAAGAGGGTTTTTGAACTGTTACCCTAACCCTAACGACTGGATCAAGGTATGATCTATCACTCCTTGATCAGATCTAACAGATCTAACGTCGGATCAGACTTTTTCCCGTTTCTTTTTTCCCCTCTTTCCTCTTTCTTTTCTTTTCTTTCCCTCTCTTTTTCTTTTTTTTCTTCCCACTTTCCTCTTTTCTCACGCACGACCGCTTCCTCCTTTTCCTTCTCTTTCTTCCCTCATTCTTTTTTCTTCCCGTTCTCTCCTCTCCTTTCTCTACGCCTGCCCCTCTCCTTTTCCCCTCACTCGACCGGTCGACCCCCTCCTGTTCTGCTCCCACGGCCGGCTTCCCCACTTCTTCTTCCCTCTCTTCCTCCCCTCCCCTCCCGCCTCGGCTTTACTCTCGGCCGCCTCCCCTTCTTTCCTCAGGCGGCGGCGCAGGGTCAGCACAGGGAGAAGCGGCGAGCGGCAGCGACGCTAGGCGATGCCGGCAGCGCGCACGGGCGGCCGGCCAGGAGCACGGCAGGGCAATGGCGGCAGCCCACGAGGGGGTTGCATCGCTATTGTAGCAGCAAGGGGAGGCGAGGTTCGACCGGAGGGCGGCAGCGGTGCTTGGCAAGGACGGCTGGGCGGCGGCGACGAGGACGGCGAGGTGCGGCCGGAGCGGCAGTGCCGGTGACGGGTCAGCGACGGCGGCAAGCGTGGGGACAAGGGGCGACAGCAAGGCGCGCGAGGAGGCGCAGCAGCTGGCAGCGACTGAAGCAACGAGAGCTCGGGGGGAGGGGGAGAGCAAATCGACTTTTGCCTCCTCCCTCCTCCCGCCCCTCTTATATGGGCAAAGCATGGGCCGGACCGAGCCCAGGTATTACAAATTTGCCTACCGCATAAAGCATGAGCCACCAGTGAATAGTTAACAGCCACATTTCATTGGACACAATGTGCGCTAGGCTGGAATGCTGGATGGTTAATGAATGGAAATTATGTAAACTACCTAATTTCTACATGACCACACAGTCTAGCTTATAAGAACTTCTAAAAATTGGAAAATCAAAAACTTTATGAAATATTTTCCTCAATTTTTTTTTCTGAAAATTATATTTGTTTAGTATTCTTTTAAGAAACTGAATTTGTTGTGCAGTATGTAGAAGTTGATCATATATGTTATGAATATTCTGTATGTATTGAAGAGGCCCAATGGACTACATATATATATATATATATAGGGTACAAAGGGACACAAGACTAGACCCTAGTCGTATGCAATAGCAATGCATTTGAAAAGGGTTGATACTAAAATAGGAAATTTCCGAAGTCCGAGTCTTGATAATGTCGTCGTAGCATGCAGCCATTGGAAAAACTATCAAATCAAGCTGAAGAGGTATAGATAGAAATATGGTAGCGCAGATCGAAACCCAAGACGGCGGCGGCGTATGCACAAGGTGCAGAAACTTCAGAATATAAAAAGCCAATACTGGACTATGGAAAAAGATCATTATTGTTAATAGGTCAAAGTTTAAAATAATTTTCTTTTGAAAAGAGCACACTTGAATTTCTTGCAAAAATAAGTTCTCTTCCTTTTCTAGCTGAAGTAAGGATAAAGACATTTTCAGAAGCTTCTTTACTCATAGGATCAATAGGTTTTTTTGGTATTGTTATAGTGTTGTAACATGGACTGGATGGCCAGCACACTTTTAGTTGGTCCATAAAACCTATTACTAAATTTTTAGGCCCGACTGCCCCTATGTATGCTATATTGCTATGTTTGTTTTACAGTTTTTCAGTGGCTTAACTTCAGTTTTATATCTCGAA
Organism: Melocanna baccifera; assembly: GCA_036346265.1. NCBI lineage: Eukaryota > Viridiplantae > Streptophyta > Magnoliopsida > Poales > Poaceae > Melocanna > Melocanna baccifera. The sequence continues at coordinate 16,626,414 of CM070693.1, forward strand.
TTGTTTTGCCCATACCGTCAATTGTTATGCTTGCAGTATCAATAATGGTCAATTAAAGTTAGAAGACACTGTTCTGACAAAATCAATTCTGGAGAACAGCAAGTGCTTTTTACTTGACTGTGGGGCTGAATTATTTGTATGGGTTGGTCGAGTAACACAAGTGGAGGATAGGAAAGCTGCAAGTGCGGCAGTTGAGGTAAGCCCACAAACAATCGTCCTCATTTTGTTGCCTTGTTCAAAGATGTAATCCTATCTGAATTTTTCCCTTGTAGGAATTCATTATTAATCAAAATAGGCCAAAGACAACAAGAATAACTCGAGTCATTCAAGGCTATGAGAATCTTACATTCAGGTCTAACTTTGAATCGTGGCCAGTAAGTAATGCAGCCGGAAATGCCAGTGTGGAGGAAGGCCGTGGAAAAGTTGCAGGTATTATATTTGTTCTTGTTCATTGGGTAACAAAATTTACCCCTTTGATCATTCTTGATAAGATTGGGTTTTTCTCTAGCGCTGTTGAAGCAAAAAGGTGTTGATGTCAAGGGAGCCTCAAAAGGCAGCACTCCAGTAAATGAGGATGTTCCTCCTTTGCAAGAAGGCGGTGGAAAGCTTGAGGTTTTGTTGATCTTACATCAAGCTTTATAAGTTGCATTTTTAAATAATTACAATGTAAAATATGAAAATGCAATAATGGAAATATAGTCATAAGAACAATATGTGCATATTTCAGGTTTGGTGTGTTAATGGCAGTGCTAAGACTGCTCTTCCAAAGGAGGAGCTTGGAAAATTTTACAGTGGAGATTGCTATATTGTTCTCTGTACATATCATTCTGGTGACAAGAGAGAAGAATTCTATCTAACCTATTGGATTGGGAAGAACAGCGTACCGGTAATTGTCCTTTCAATGTTCCCAAGCTTCAAATATAGTTCACCATACTATATTGAAACTTCTCCCATGTTTAATGCCTTTTTGTCACTTTTGTGGGTGACCATCACATCACCCTGTTGATGCAATGTTTTGTGTGCTCTCACTAATATCTGCTTCTTAACCTTTATGTCAAATTTTTTTCCTTGCCCTTTCCCCCCTGAATTTCATACGTACAACATAAGGATTTATGGGAACTCAATACAACTGTGCTGGGATCTGTGAATTTACTCTTTGGTTTATTTTACACAGGAAGATCGAGAGATGGCTTTGCAAATTGCTAATACAATTTGGAACTCACTGAAAGGAAAACCTGTTCTGGTACTGTATTTCTATTGTGACAATGTTAAATATTTCTAGGAAGGAGTTTGATGTCTTATATTTGGTATTGTAGGGTCGTATTTATCAAGGGAAAGAGCCACCGCAATTTATTGCTCTTTTCCAGCCCATGTTTATTCTAAAGGTATGATCCTCACCATCTTCATGTTATGTATAATGTGTTAATGACTAATGAGTGCTGCTCTGTAAGAAACTAAGTATGCATCAGTCTACGTGGCTGAATAGCAATTTATAATGTCAATTCGAAAAGTACCAGCTAAGCATATTTGGCAAATCATGTAGGGTGGAATCAGCTCTGGATACAAGAAATTTGTAGAAGAAAAGGGCATGAGGGATGAAACATATTCTGGCGATGGCATTGCTCTTGTTCGGGTTTCTGGAACATCAATTCATAACAATAAAACACTTCAAGTTGATTCGGTATATCTGCCTTTACCTGCACTTATGAAGATCTAAAGTGATAATGAAATTTTTTTTGTTAAAGTATGGAAGTGTATCTGATGGTTATTTTTTATGTTGTCAAGATGGTTCTACAAATAACAACTAAGAATATGCCTCCTGCTGAGATTCTATGTACTCAAAATTAGAGTCATGACTAATTACATATTCATAGCGTAAATGGATGGTCTTAGTGTGAGATTGTAGAGTATCATAATATGGTAGTTTACAGTGCACTTAGGATGCAACTGGTATGAAGTGCAATCTAAAGGTCAGTGAAATAAGGAAAGTCTAGGCTGTGATGGTATCCATTGAGTGATGGTAATTTGTCTGGTTCATTAACTTGTTCCTGCCACCGCCAGTACAGGAAAAACAAATGAAAAGTTGCTGTCTCCATTTTTGTTGGTATTTTTTTATATATATAGATACATAGAAGGGCTAGGTTGGCATAAGTATATGCATTTCTTCTGAGTTACTGCATTCAACATATCGAGTACTAGTCCCTGATCCCTATTTTTATGTAAACTGAGTTGATTTATCTGATACTACAATTTCATGGCACCCACATTTTTCTTGTTCTTTGCAATGACCTTTTTTTTGCTGAGTCAACTCATTTAAAAATTCACACATGGCCAGTGTCATTCTGGTTTGTATAGCTTCCACAAACCTGAACTATAAAGAACTTAACTAATTCAAATGGCTGCTCCCTTTATCTTATCAGTAATATTTTTTAGGTGTCAACATCCTTGAGTTCCACGGATTGTTTCGTCTTGCAATCTGGAAATTCAATGTTCATATGGATTGGCAATGCAAGTTCTTATGAACAACAACAGTGGGCTGCAAAAGTTGCTGAGTTCTTGAAGGTATGAAATAATGAAACCACCTTTGACATTCGTCTTCATCTAGTTAGTGCATACTTCTCTGTTCAACAAGGAAAAAATGTGCTAGTCTTGAGCACTTGTGAATTTATTGAATTTGAAGCTCAAGAATATTTATGAACATTATTTCAAATTGTTTTGTAGTTTTGGATTTCCTTCTCATGTAATATCACTTTCTGTTGCTAATTATGAGCACCAAGATATAATGTCCAATGGAAAATTTCTGGGCCTTAAAACAAATGTAATGGCCTCTGTTAATTGGAAACTTTTACTAAACTTGGAGGTGAACCTGTAAGGAACAAAACAAGCCTACGTTTCACTTTGAATGAAAGCTGATAGCAGAATGATCATTAAGATAAAAAGCAACCATGCTGGCTGTATGTACAATTGCCAGTCTTATTTTCACCACCAGTTGATTTAACATTTGTTCAGATTAACAAACTTTACAATATTTTGAACATTGCTAGCTGAACATGATTTTTCAATTGTGTATGTGTAATACCCTATCCCGTTAGTGTGGTGACCTATATGGAGTTGTGATGGGATTAGTCCTACATTGTTTATTTAAAGTGAGCTGTAATAGCATATAATGCTTGTTGGTTCTAAATATAGTGTCTCTAGGTTAACCTTTTTACACGAAGTGAGGACAAAAGTATAAACAGGGTGCTATGTGTGCGTGGGTCTGCCCACGATGGGCTAGGCATTGAGAAAATTTTAATCCAGGGTGTTACAGATGGTATCAGAGTACCAATCTTCGCTGCATGGGCGTGTGCGGGACAAGGGCAAGGGCATATGGTGCATGGCACGTATGGGTCTGAAGTGGACACACTATATGACATGTGCTAGCACTGGACACATGGACGTATACCGAAGAGTGGTTTTGAGCATTTGCCGTGTATACGATATGCTGTCGTGGGCGTTAGTTCTTAAGGGGGGTGAATATAATACCCTAGCCTGTTAGTGTGGTGGCCCGTATGGAGTTGTGAAGGGATTAGTCCCACATTGTTTGGCTAAAGTGAGTTGTACTAGCATATAATACTTGTTAGGTCCAAACTATTAAGGGTATTTAGGTCATTTCCTATTATCTAGGGTTTGAGCCTTTGTATATCTCATATACTATATATAGCTCTATGGGTTACTATTGCAATATACACTATATTTTCACATTTCCATTTTTCCTCATCTTGTAACGTGTTATCAGAGCTCTAGTGCTCGATCCGAACCTAGCTCCGGCCGCTCTTCTACTGCGCTGCCCCCGGGAGGAGCATCTCCACTGCCAGGGGTGGCCATCTCCTAGTCGTCGGCTGTCTCGCATGTGGTCGTCGTTGCCCACGCCAGATCTGCGCCTACCTCCGGCACCGATCTCCGCGCCGCTGGCCCATGCCCGCCTCTGCGCCCCGCGCCACCGGCCCACGCATGAACGCGCTTCTGCGCCCCGCCGCCAGCAAGCTGATTCGGGCGCACTGACCTTGCCCCGCCCGGATCTGAGAGCCTCCGCACCGGATCCGGCCGAGCTCGCTCGCGCCGCCGCTCCCCCCCAGCCGGCGTCGGCTCCCCTTCTGCTGCTGCCAGCGCGCTCACCACCATTGGATCCTGCCGCCTCCCATGGCCGTTTGCTCGGATCCGACAATCTTCGCCGTTGACACGGCCGTCTCCGGCCGGATCCGGCCCTCTCTGCCCGGGTCCGGCTATCTCTGCCGCCCTTGATGCGTTGGGCCGCCACCCTTGGATCCGACCACAGTGCCGTGCAACATGCGCGCCGGCCCCTCCTGGTCGCCCGAGCCACTCCACGGCGCCTCTCGCCTGAATCCACACGCTATCGCCTCAGATCCGGCCGCTCTCGCCTCAAATCCGGTCGCCGCCGTCCACCGTTCCACCTCGTGCGGATTCAGGACTCCATGCTTGTCTTCGGCCAGATCTAGGTGGATTCGGCCGCGCCCACCTTGTCCGCCGTCGCCCCGGCCGACAACGTCTTCGGTCTTCTCCACCGGGCTTTCCTTTCCTTTCAGTCGATACTGTTGGATCCCATCGCCACCGCTCCCCTGGCCGCCGCTGTCGGATCCTGCCACGCCTGGCCCTTGGGAGCCACCTCCTGTGCCGCCCCGTCCCCCGCTGTCTCTTCCCTGGTCAAGATGACCACCCTTGCACCGCGCTTCGCCAGCACCCACGCCATCTCCGCCCCGATCCCCGACGTCGCACTGGTGATGATGGCTATGATGGAGCAGAGGTCAGGGCATGCGACGGTGACATCCTCGGTGGTGGACTTGGAGCCGAAGCCGCTATTGCCGGGGGAACCCAGCAGGTACTTCACCGCCTGCAGCATGTCCGCTCCACCATCGCGCGCACGTCGGCAAGCAAGAAATGTGCGTGCGCGCGTGTCCGTCTATGTGACTCAACTTACTGTGTGGGTAGCTGCTAGTGAGCCGGAAGTGGTGCTGGATGGGGAGAACATGGGAGAGGAAGAACGATGGGAGGCAATGAATGGCTTCTTGGCTTTGGAGGAGTTTTAGGTGGACTTAAGGCCCTTGGATTGCAGATCCGAGGGTCGTGGTATCTCTTTTGAGTCTTTTTATTCTCTAGTCTTTTGTTGCATCGATCCAAGTCCGTTGCCATCTCTCTTTCAATTCGTCAAAATCATGCGAGTCCACAAAATCTGTCAGTCAGCCGATTGCTTTGCTAGCCACGGTCTATTCTCTTGGATGGGTGTGGCCTTGTCCGTCCTTTTGCATAGCGCACCGCGGCTCTTCTTCTTGAGTCGCTATAGATCGTATAAGTCTTTATGATGCCGCCGCTTTTTTGTGAGCAGCCGCCCTGAGCTTTTAATGCCGCCACGCTTCTTCTGCACTGCGCCTCTGTTGCGCTTTTTGTGCACTGCGCCACCGCCATCTTGAGCTTCAATCTGTGCCACTATGCTTCTCTCCCTCTTTGGCTTGATTTGACAGCTCTCTCTACTTGTGTCTCCTTCTATTTCCTCTTCGTCCTCCTATTTTCTCTTCGTCGTGTTACCGCGGTCGACTTTACTCCCGCTTAAACCGTTTCCAGCCCTGCACTTTGTTCTTTATGAGCTCTTACACAGTTCCGGATGGTTGGTACTCGACATAATTTTCCAAGAGCCGCACACTACGACATCTTCAAGACACGGACTTTGGTGTTAAGGGTATTTATGTCATTTCCTATTTTAGTGTCAACCCTTTTCAAATGTAATGCTATTGCATACGCTTTACATTTGAGAGATGGTGTTAAGGGTATTTAGGTCATTTCCTATTATCTAGGGTTTGGGTCCTTGTATGTCTCATGGACTATATATAGACTTATGGGCTGCTATTATAATATACTCTATATTTTCACATTTCATTCAAGTTAACTTTTTTATACGAAGCGAGGATGGAAGTGTAATCATGGTGCTATGTGTGCACGAATCCACCCTGCGGTGAGTTGGGCATTGAGCAGATTTTGGGCCAGGGTGTTACAGTATGCAAACCATACTTTGTTACATCTTTATTGATTTGATTGTGAAGTACCTTTTCACACAATTGGCCAATAGTAATGGAAAGCAATATGCACAAACACACCAATTGTGTGTGAAGTTGCATAAATTTCTAAAAATTATTTTTTTTTGGGGATAGGACTTATATTTACATAACAAATATGTATGAAAGTAATGAGATGGTTGAACTAAGATTGTTGTGTACAGTTGCTGTCATGGGCATCCGTTATTTGTCGTTATACTTTTCAAAAACACTGACCTCAGCGGGTAAAATATTGGAGCATATGCAACGATCTCAACATGATTGCTATCACAGAACTAACTTGTTTGTTAAATCCTCCAGAATACTTTGCTCTGACTAAACTGAAAACATTTGATATTTCCTTTAATTCCCAACTATCTATTGCTCATTATGATTATCTGATGTTTTCCATCCTTACAGCCTGGTGTTGCTGTCAAACATTGCAAGGAGGGAACTGAAAGCTCTGCTTTCTGGTTTGCTCTTGGTGGAAAGCAGAATTACACGAACAGAAATGTCACACAGGATATTGTTGTTAGAGAGCCTCATTTGTACACTTTCTCATTTAGGAATGGTCAGTTGTAGTCAAAACAGAATTTCACATTTTTTTATATTCTACAAGTGTCTAATTATATTTCTATTGTTTTGGTTTCATCTGTGATAACATGATCTCCATTTATCAGGGAAGCTGGAGGTTTGTCGTCTTACCCTTTGGACCCTAAATTCGTCATGCTCCACTGCTCCAGTAATTTAGGATTCTAAAAAGCTTATTTATTTGCAGGTTACTGAAATTTTCAATTTTTCACAAGATGATTTGTTGACTGAAGACATGATGATACTTGATACACACGCGGAAGTTTTTGTTTGGATGGGTCAGTGTGTGGACACAAAAGAGAAACAGAAGGCATTTGAAATTGGGCAGGTATGCCATGAAGTTTTAACCATGCTGCTTTCTTTTATATCATTATTTTTCAACTCATAGCAATAACTGCTCCCCCCCTCCCCAAGAAATTCGTAGAGTATGCAGTGACTTTTGAAGGTCTTTCTCCTGATGTGCCTCTGTATAAAGTCATTGAAGGGAATGAACCTTGCTTCTTTAGGACATACTTCTCCTGGGATAATGCAAGATCTGCGGTATGCTATCCGATATTTACCACTGTACCTTACTATTTTTCCTTGTACTTCTAGTTTTGTTCTATTTATTATCCATTTGTATGGGGTAGCAGATATTTTAGGTTTTAACCTAAGGGTAAACAGTGCAACACTGACTTCGTATAAGAAAGCTTTCCTATGCTTATTTCTGTTTCTTTCTGCTCAGCCCAATTTTGTTCCGTTCCATCATTGAGAGCTTCTTCAGTGTTGTTGCTGTCTGTTGCACTCTCCCAGTTTTTTGGGCTAGACTAACTACTATATAACGCAGATATTTCTCATTAGAAGAGCTAGTATTGAGGCGTTCATGCTTCTATTATTGCCATTCGTTGAATATATAGTGCTGGTGATGGGTGTCCTGCCTGATGCTAGTTCCTTATTCAAAGTGAAGGACATGCTCAAACCAGAAATTGAATCCATACTTCCACAGGAACTCAAAACTCCTCGGAACTAACTGCAGTTGGTTTTCACCTTTTCTCTTGACTAATTTAGGTTGGTAGTGCCCAATAGAAGTTATTTAAGGGACCTGAGGAGTCTGGACAGGATCCTGTTGAGAATAGATTTCAAAATTTAAAATAATAGAAAGGACTGGAGAACAAGGATGTCTTCGTCCCTCAGAAGGAAATTGTGTGCACAGTTGCTAAGATATGATACTTAGTGCAAGGATGTTATCATGGTTCCTTGGAATATTTGTTCCTCTAATCTTTGCATGACATTCCTGTTATGGACATTTTAAGCCACCTGTTTTCTAAAGCATCAAGGAAAGGTTTCCTGTAGCCCCTTTCTACTTGAGCTTTGCAACACCGGATCTCCCTTTATGCCGATGATGTGATTATCTTTCTTAGGCCAAACACCATAGATTTGGAGGTCACTATGGGCATTCTCCTTTTGTTTGGTGAAGCTTCCGCCCTAAAAACCAATATGCAAAAGAGTAATATATTCCTCATCCATTGCTCTGAGACAGAGATTGCTATAATCCATGAGCATCTCCCCTGCGAAGTGATGAATTTTCCTTACAAATATCTTGGTGTGCCCCTCCCTACGGAAGCTAACAAGGGCTGAAGTTCAGCCTATTATTGATAGGATTGCCGATCGTCTTCCGAGTTGGAAAGCAGAGTTGCTAACAAGGGCGGTTAGGAAAACATTGGTACAATTTGTGTTAACCTCTATGGTGGTCTACTTGGCCATGGCAGTTGACCTCTCCCAGTGGGCTATTAAAGCAATAGACAAAATCCATAGAAGTTTTTTGTGGAGAAGCAGAAAAGACACTAAGGGCGGCCATTGTCTTGTGGCGTGGGGCAAAACTTGTCGACCTTTTGAACTCGGTGGTCTTGGTATTTCTAATCTCGAGCGGATGGGATGAGCCCTTAGAATGAGATGGCTTTTGCTTCAGAAGACTGAACCTGACAAGTCTTGGGCCCCCTTTTCGATCCAGGTTCACCACTGTGTTCGGTCCTTCTTCTCTATAGCAACATGCACTGAGGTCGGTAATGGCGCTCGCACCCTCTTCTGGACAGATAGGTGGATTCATGGGAAAAGGATCGCTGATCTGGCATCCCGTCTTTTTGCTTTGGTTTCTAAGAGACATGCCAATAAGCGCACGGTGAGGGAGGCACTCACGGGTCACAATTGGATTGCGGATTTGATAGGAGCGATGACGGTTGGGGCCATTGCTGATTTTTTGGATCTCTGGGATCTCCTCTCACAGGTGGTGCTGCAGCCTGATTTAGAAGATAAACACATTTGGTACTTCACTGCCAATGAAAACTATTCAGCAAAATCAGCATATGAAGGTTTCTTTTAGAGATGCATTGAGTTTAGTCTCTGGAAGCGAATTTGGAGAACTTGGGCCCCAAATAAATGTCGTTTCTTTATGTGGTTGGCTGCACATGATAAGTGCTGGATTGCAGATTGTCTGACACGTCGAGGACTGCAATATCCTCCCCGCTGCTTGTTTTGTGATCAAGCGGAGGAAACCATTAACCACCTCTTGATCTCATGTGTGTTTGCTCGCCAATTTTGGTTTGACTTGCTTCAAAAGGTGAGATTACAGAACTTTCTCCCTCAACCGAGTGAGCCCTCCTTAGAAGAACGGTGGTCCAGATCACACAATGCAGTTGATGGCCAGGTCCGGCAAGGCCTTAACTCTATCGTCATTTTGGGAGTATGGTCTCTTTGGAATCTCCGCAATCGCTGCGTCTTTGATGGGGTTGCACCGGATGTTAGGGCTCTCTTGTCTTCTGTCAGTGAGGAGATGAGGATTTAGGGTCTGGTCGGAGCAAAAGGTATTTCATACTTAACTTCTTCGCCACAGGTTTTGGTCTAGATCCTCTCTGGTCGAGGTCGATCTTGTTTCTGTACCATAGGCAAGTTTGTAAAGTAGGTGTGTGTTTGGGTGTGTTTGGGTCTGTAAGGTTTTTCTAACTCCTGCTTTTCCCCCTTCTTAATACAAAGATACGCTGCCCTCCTGCGTGTTCGAGAAAAAAATGACATTCCTGTTTTATTAACTGACATTGTGCAAATATTTATCTCTGGGAGCTGGGTCATTCAAATTTGGGGTGATTACATTCGTGCCTTCATAAATATCCTAATTTCAGAGCTGGACCTTTTAAAAGTCCAAGTTCAACATCAGATTTACCCCTTGCGAACTCAACAAGGAGTCTTAAAATGACAAAACTGCCACTCCTCTTTTCATTTTTAATGATCCTTTTCATTTCTTCTATCTTACCTCCATCATTCACTGCGAGAGCTGCCAGTTGGTATTGCCGCTGTCACTGCCACCATTGCTATTTCTGCCACATGGACTGGCCGCAGCCAATGAGGGGAAAAGAAAAGAAAAAGGGGCCATTTTTCCTTCAGGATATTTAAATTCCTTTTAATTGAGTTGTCATAGGATAAATATGAAATTGCACTCAACATGGATACCTGCGCAATATCTATATCTATACTTATAAAAGCACCACTTTAGCAGATCCGGAGGATCAGAATCATCCATCACGCAAATCCAATGGCTACAATGAAAGTTGCTCCCCTCGCTAAAACAATGCTATCACATTAATCTATTGATTACTGCTTAATTGGTTTTGAAGGATTAGTTGCCTAAATTATTGTAAGTACTCATCACAATCCCCTAATACTCATCAATTACTTGATCTGAATTAGTGTGTTTGTGATTTCATATTGCTACAACGTGGGTTCCGTGTACCAAGCGACTAGTGAACTTTAGGACAATAGAAATGCACATGTCCTTAAATTCTATATATACCATAAATGAAATGATTGTAATGTTAATAAGATATGCACCTTGTCTATTGCATTATTATAGAAACGCCAGTTGTCAAACTGGTCAATTTTTTTATTTTGAAAGGAATTTATGTACTTTTTAGATATATTTCTCCATGATTTCTTACATTTGCCTATGCTATTGTATTTGGTTGTATCATTCTTTTTGCTCGCACGTGTTTTTGAATGCATTGTAATAATTTTCACCCTTGAAACAGATTCATGGAAATTCATTTCAGAAGAAACTTTCACTTCTTTTTGGAATGCGCTCAGAGGTAAGTTACATTTTTGCTCTTAAAAGTTACAAAGTTCTACGAATTAGTGTTTCTTCACATCAAAAACAGATATCTGGAAACGTAAAATCTATGGATTCATCTTTTTTGTAACCTACAGCTTTATTTGCTTGCAGAGTGGATCTAAGAGCTCAGGCGATGGTGGACCAACTCAAAGGGCATCGGCACTGGCAGCTCTTTCATCTGCGTTCAATCCATCTTCCCCAGGGAAAGAGGTATTGTTAAACATTTTTAGCAAATATTATGAATAAAAAATGCTGATCTGACAACTCAATCAATGCTGTCTCTTTTTAGTCTAATGATAGGCCTAGAAGCTCAGGTGATGGTGGACCTACTCAGCGCGCTTCGGCAATGGCTGCATTATCCTCTGCATTCAATCCATCATCAAAACCTAAAAGCCCACAGCCACCATCTCGTTCAGATCAAGGTTCTCAAAGAGCAGCTGCTGTTGCAGCACTGTCCAATGTTTTGACTGCTGAGGGATCTTCTCAAAGTCCTCGCATCAATATGTCATCCCCAGCTGCAGGTGAGACTGGTTGACCTACAATTTCCTTCTGCACTTGCGAACCTTTTTGAGGACAACAATAGCAGTTGAAATGTGTAGTTATCCAAATTTCATTCATGTGGTGCTATTAAGTAATATTAGATATTTTAGGTTTGCTGCATATTTTCTTTTACTAGACATATTTCAGTAGGATATTGTTCCTTTTTCTCTGCAAGAAGCAAAGAACATCCCCAAGACTCAGGACATTGTAGTGTGTTAACTGTGTTTCCTCTTTCCTGTTACTGTTTTGTAAATTATGGAGGAGTGATACTATGTTCTAGCAATGACTAACTGGAAGAATAGTAGATGACTATAACTCACAGAAATTTGTGGTTACATTCTTCTTCCCTTAGCTTGATGCCAAATCTCAACAACTTCAGTTGATGCAGATGCTGAAAAGACTGAATTAGCTCCATCGGATGCTTCTCCTCAGTCTGAAATAGCAGGGTCCTCAGAATTGTATACAGATAAAGATGCTCCAGGAGATGGAGTGTCATCTGAGGGGGACCGAACAGAGCCTGATGCATCACAGGAACAAACTGCTAATGAAAATGGAGGTGAAACAACCTTTAGCTATGACCGTTTGATATCAAAGTCTACCAACCCTGTTCGTGGGATAGATTACAAACGCAGAGAGGTTTGTTACTTTTGTTGCTTCCTTGCAAACAAAGTTAATACTATATGTTGTCTCTTTTGCCTTTCAAAAGGGTTAAACACTTCTCTTAATCATAAAGAAAATATTGAGGCATTTTATTAAAAGTTATTTTTATTAGATAATGTTTCTTCATCCCAGAAGACATGTTAATTAGAAGTCCTTTGCTTGTGCATTTTATATTTCTACAAGGTAACTGAGTATAATTTGAAAAAACTCTTGACAGATCCCCAAATAATACACACATATAGTTAAATCTGATCTCTTTAACTAATTCTTTAGATACATTCCAATCCCTCAGGTCTCTTTAACTACTTTCTTCCACGTTAGTTTTGGTCGACCTCTGCTTCTTTTTACATTTTCAGTGCATTTTAAAATTTCACTACGTACCGATACCTCAGGAGGCCTCCGTTGGAGATGTTCAAACCATCTCAAGCGATGTTGGACCAATTTATCTTCAATTGGTGCTACCCCTACCCTATCACGTATATCATCATTGCGGATGCGATCCCGCTTTCGTGTATTAGTCTCAGTAAATTCCTGGAGCAAACTGCCCACTCAATTGAGCATCAGCCATTTTGCTTTAAGATCATTTACACCAAATTCAAATATTAGGCACCCAACCTCGTTTGATCTGGTCATGGGCAGGGTTATTAGGCAGGTCCAGTATTGATGGAACTTTGGAAAATGGAAGCCTGTTTTGATTTAGTGATTTAGTATATGCAGATTTGTCGTGGCTTTCCTAAATCATGACGCTTTAACTGATGAATTTATAAGGGATTTCTTAGTTCCTTGTCATATACCTTGAAATATGTGAGTTAATTGCCTGTGCATCATTACCAAAAAAAAGTTTGGAAACAGCCATAGGAAAAGGAGGAAGATATGGATCGTGGGGGCCAAATGAACTGAAAGATTCATGTTTGGTTCAAGAAGTTGTAAACTTATAGCAAGATAATCTCCTTTCATCAAAAGATTCATTAGATAATCTGAAACAGAGGATCTTGAGTGCCGAAATTAGATAATCTACTCTCATTAAAAGAATTGTGTACTCATAATTTCATAATGAACATTTCTATGGATGTTGGATAGTAATTCATACAGATAACAGAAGTCGGTAAAGTTATTGTTTGTCTCGATCAAGGACAATTAATGATCAATCCTTTAAAAAAGTGCAATGATTAAGCTTAGTTTCAAATAAATTGCAGATAAACCATTGGTTCTTTTGTAGTTTTGTGGCTATTATATTTAATCACAACCTCTGTTCTTCCTTTGTTACTACTACCTGACAACTTTTGCTGTTTCATTATGGTTGATTTTGCTAATTACCCATCATGTTTAAATCAACCGCTTGGTGTGTGTGCGGAGGTGTGCTCAATTGCTCATCAAATGAGTTTGAAAGCTTAACTTTTATGTTGCTTGTGCAGACATATTTATCGAACAGCGAATTCCAGACTGCGTTTGGTATGACTAAAGAGGAATTCTACCAGCAGCCAAGGTGGAAGCAAGAATTGCAGAAAAGGAAAGTCGATCTTTTCTAAAGCGCCCTTTCTGACATTCCTAGTTTTCTCTTCCATGACTGGTGTCATGGAACATCAGAGTCCATGTTGTCCAGCAATCTTGGTCACGTTCGAGAGACTATTACTGGCGGCTGTCTGCTGTTTTCCCAAGCTTTATAGGGTATTATTTATTTGTACGCGGTCTGCGTTATGCAGCTCCAATGGTCGTCCCTACATTATTCTGAGTTTGTTCTGGTTATTGTCCGTCCATGTGTATATTATTTCCCTCTCAATTTGGTACAAGTGAGCATTCCTAGCGAGGTTTTGGAAGGCCATCCTGTATTGGCACTAGGATGCATGATGCATATTAATGCTCATACTTCAGACTTCTTTTATTAGTCTTGGTGCTATTCTACTGTTATAGCCATGTTAACTGCTCTCTGATAGCCTGTGCATGTAGGTTTTTAGTGTAATACCTGGGCCAGCTTAAGCCCAACCTAGCCCACACTGATCCCTTATAAAGGAAAGTCGGGAGGAGAAGTCGATTCACTCCCCCACCCCCCCATATTGACTCCATGCTGCCACCGCCTTGCTTCTGTGCTTGCCGCCCCCCATGCGCGTGCGCTGCCGTCGCCTCTGCCATCCGGCCAAACCATAGCCGAGCGTCGCCTCCGCATGCGGCCCCGTCGTTGCCAGCCTGCGTCGTTGCCCCACCCTAGTGAGTGCCACCTGGCCAACCATCGTCATCACCACCTTGCTCCGCCCTACGCCTCGCTGACCTGCACTATGTCTCCCTAGGCCCTCGTCATCCCTAAGTCGGTGCCGCTTCATCAGCCACAGGCTATCACAGCCCTGCTATTGCGCTGTGCAGGAGAGGGTGAAGGGGATAGTCATCGGCAGAGAGGAAGGAAAGGGGACGGGGAGGGAGAAGAAAAGCGGAAGGAGGGGGAGAAAGATGGCTACCGTGAGAAGAAGAGCAGGCCGGCTAACTGAGTGAAGAAAAGGAGGTGCTGGTTGAGGGAGAAAGAAGGGGAAGAGAAGAAAAGAAGAAAAGAAGGAAAGAAAGGTAGGGTCCTGATTCAAACATTCAGGGCTAGGGTAACGCTTTGATTCCTTTCTTCTAGCTTTGTTTACAAATTCGTGTAGAAGTTAAAAATGTCAATTTGTTAATATGGATGTCTAGATGATGAGTTTGGTGCTGTTGTTGTTGATCTTGTTAATCCATGGAGGAGAGGGAAGTAGTGCTACTTGTGAGAAGTAGATATTAGTTAGTAGATATTAAATTAATGTAATATTAATTAGTATGACTACTTGAAGAGAAAAAGATATTAGCGAAAAGAGAGATTAAAGAAAAGAAACATTAGATGTGAAGTAAGAGCATAAGCTCCATTCAGCCGAATAGAGGAAAGATTGAGGGGAGAGAGAAGAACCTAGGAGATGGTTTGTCTATTCGATCTGATAGTGCGCAAAGATGGAATTTAAGCATGTAGAATTCGATCCACGAGTAAAGATAATGAATTCCTTAGATTTACAGTCAGTTTTATCGATGCCGTCCATATGAGTACATATATTGCTATAATGTATTGAGGCTAGGTGATGCTTGTACATGTGTCGGTTCAGGTTTGGTGCTATCCACACACCATCCGCTAGGTTAACAAACAGGTGCATGGTAGAAAAGTAAATTGTGACGAACGTTTGCTACTCGTGTTTCCATGTCATGATCTATAGTATTTATGAGATGACGTACATAACTGCATGCTAATCATACCCTGATGAGTACTGTTTATGATTAAATGCTAATATTGAAATCATGTTACATCCTACATTACATTCAGACACAAGGATAGGGCGAAAAGATAAAGATATATTTCGGTAGGTACTTCACGGGAGTGGAGTTTAAGACTCCTTATGAAAGAGGATAGGGCGATTGAGTGGTTCATCGACAGGTGAATACTCTGTTATACCAGCATAAGCTATAGTTACAGACGCATCACACTGCATGAAAGCGACAGAGAAAAAGATACAGTTGCAGAGATTATGATTTTATAGTTTACAGACGTAGAATATATTGAATTGCTAAACTGATGTTACTGTTTTATCGTGTGCTTGCTGAGTCTTTAGATTCATACTTATTTGTTGCCTTTTCTTCTAGATGATCCAGATTGATGGCATGTATGGAATAGGAGTAGTCCTTTTGCACCGCACTTGTTAAATAACAACTTAGTTGCTCACTGAGCATTTATGTTTAATTTCTTGTTAAGTTATTTTAGTTAATTCCTAGTTAACATATACTTTGGAAATGTTAAGGTTGCATGGATGCGGTCAGTCCCCCTTTGCTTGAAGTGGAGAATGAGTTTCTCTTGTCAGTACTAATTTCGTATGATAAATCTTATGTGGTTTTAGCATATTTGTGAGCCCTTGATGGTGAACCTCCATGGCCATGGAGCCCAAAGTTTTGTTTATATTATGTTTATTTGCAATATGAAATCAGTTGCCTTATTACAATTATATATGTGTGTGTGTGCACATGCGTGTGTGTGTGTGTTAATTGCTCCCTGTTAGTAGTCGTATAAACAAGAGATATGCTGCCAAAATTTTTATTAACAGTATAAAGATTGAGTTGGTAAGTATGTAGTGGTAGTATTCCGGACTTTAGGAGGGTCAGGGTGTTACATTTAGAGTTCAGAGAGTTCACATTGAAAAGGTGTCAGTACTATTCATGTCAGTCCAGCTCATTAATTACATACAATGTGCCATCGAACATGACATGATATTCCGTTTGTGCACTTGCGAAGTACCAGAACATTACGGTGACGATGTACTTCTGGCTTACGAGATAACATAGTTAAAATAGTTCTTTGTGTGGTTGACTTATGCAAAAGAAAGGGAGAAGCGAGCATGCCATACAAGAATTGTCTCCATAATGCAGGCTGAACCAAGCTCCGGGGTTTACCCTAAGCTATCGAAGATCACTCTTCAGCTTCAATGCACGTTGTCTGTAGTCTCAACTTCGCCGTTCATCTTCACATTCTGAATGTATCATGATTAGACCCACCTAGCAGCAGAAATTTCCGAGTGAAAGCTACAATTGAAATC
The DNA here is from genome assembly GCA_036346265.1 of Melocanna baccifera. Taxonomy (NCBI): domain Eukaryota; kingdom Viridiplantae; phylum Streptophyta; class Magnoliopsida; order Poales; family Poaceae; genus Melocanna; species Melocanna baccifera. The sequence continues at coordinate 16,643,009 of CM070693.1, forward strand.
TACTGGCACGAAATGCGTCATATGATGGACTTTAACAAATCTGGTGCACAACTGAAATCAGTACATAACTAATCTTGGTTATGCAGGTAGATTTATATACCCACAAGAAATATAAGTTGGACGATGACACAGAGAGCGTGAAACCCAAATCAGACAAGTAGATTAGTCTACAAGCGCTCAAGAACGTGCAACATTTCTGAAACCCCCCATAATCCAGAATGCTGCAATGCATATAGTAACTCCGCAACTAACTGTACTGAGGAAGGCAACGTTTCCGGTGTCAAAACTTCTCGAACTTTCTGTAGCACATGGCACAGAGGGCAGCGAATACCGTGATGCCGCTGACGATGCAGAGCGTGTCGAACCGGCATTCGCTGCGCATCTTCTCCTCCTTGAGCTCGCCCTGTGCCCTCGAGTACAAATGGCATGACTCCAGCACCTCGTCGTAGTTCCTGCTTCGGTGGCAGCTCAGCGCCTCCTTCAGGACGAGGAGGCTGCAGCACCCATTGAGGTGGACACCGCCCATATCTTCGATCTGCATGCTCAATTCTGTCAGCGCAAGCGTCGACGGTTCCCCTGTCTCTTCGCTCCCCATACTTGTCACGCGGAGCTTCAGTAGCAGAATGCATTCTGCTACCTGGCATGGCAGGACCTCCTTCGCTGGAAGGACAGACCCAAACCGCAGGACAAAATCAGTATCAGTCGGCCAGTGCCTCTGCCCGCCAAGTGGGTGCCAACTTGCCAGGTTCACGGCACGCTTCATCTTTCGGTTGACGATGATCCAGCTCAACTTTATGCCATCATACAGCTCTCTCCAAAGTTTCCCATCTTTCCTTTCTTGCTCCATTGAGGGCACCGATGGTAAGTCATCGACGGTTGTCAGGAATACCTCTCCATCATTGTTCTCATTATTTTCAGGTGAGTGATGACACAAGTCTATCCGGAATGGGCAGTTGTAGAACCAGCCATTTGCGCCATCTGAGTTGGGAATTCCCCATATGACCTTTGAGTAGAGTGCACGGCCTTTGTACCGTACGTCGATTAGAGATACAAAATCTGAAGGCAAGGCATTTTCAAGCTCATCCATATCATCATAGTAGTAGTCAGACTCAGCCCATTCTTCAGCAAAGAGGTTAGTTTCATTGGTCTGAACTGCAGGAACATCCTTGTTCAGTATAAGGGTGAAACAATCTGCATAGAACTTCCTGAATCCACCAACAGAAATAATTAAGCTCCTAACGCCATCGCAATTTGTTGATGGCCACACAGATCGGCATGCATTTTCCCATAACTCTTCCTCCCTTGATATGGCCCGGAAGTCGGCACAGGCACATCCTGCTCTTGCCAGTGCTGCACCATCGAGACGCTTCAGTATGTCATGTAAAATGTCAGCACTAAGCGATGCCATGCTGACGAATTCTTTTTGTTACAATTGAAAGAGGTGATACATATTCAACTGCAGCATAAGAAAAAGGATGATAATTAGTTTTAGCATAGCATGCCAAGTGATATGCATCGAGAGAGATTCTAATTTCATTTTTATGGTGTCGATATCCGATTTTTTTAAAATGCATATATCTGATTTTACTAGCTTTGAACACATTACTTATATTCCTAGGAGTTCCATAACAATAAGGAATTTCATTCTGACATTAATGAAACCGTAGCTGGTGCTGGTGATAAATAGTAGGCCAAAAAGATTGAACTTCCATAGTGTAAATACAGAGATTTCCAATTCTGAGTCCACTCAACAGAAGGTGCCTGACGGCATTACCCCTAGCACATGTATCATGAAAGTTTCAAAATAATAATAATAAATTAGAAGGTACATTTTTACCTCTTATTTTTTTGGGTATAATGATCAATTAAACTGACAATATCAATTCAACTGAAAAACAGTGGTTTAGTTGCTTCATTGCTCAATTAACTTCTTTTTTGTTTAAATAACTAACTTCCTTTTTCTTTAGAGAAGTGCTCAATGAACTAAAGGGATCCTGTTGGAATGTGGAAACAGTCTACAAATCTACATACACTAAGCACTCATGTTACTCCATGTACATAGTGATTGCATTCAACATCGACAAAGCTGCTTCGCTTGATTTTATCGATATATGATTCAGCACTAGGAGCAAACACAGAACAGGCTATATGATTAGTACAACTTTTAAAAGAACAAATCAAGGGTGGCGGAAACCATGTAAGAACTTAATCCTAGGATAGGAAACTACATATAATTTCATCAACTAGACTACACATCAGAACTCAGAGCAAATTATCCTACAGATCTACAATTAGAAAGAAGGGCAAAGGTGGCCAACCATAATTAATATCATTCAGGAAAATTTTACAAGAGAACCATCATCAATACAAAGAATTAATACTGATCTCATTAATCAGCTATGCCCAAACTTAACAGGAGTACAAGAACCATTGAACAAAATGAGCTAAAAAAAGGTAACCATTTCACCAAGAAGGAAGAAGAGCGCCTCACCTCACCATTTCACCAAGATTCATCAGATGGCCGGATAGGGGGATGGACATCCGGGACAAGGCAGCAGGACTGCGGAGTATTAAAAATGGTCCAGGCCGGTCGCATTGTAACTAACGTCACTGGATAAGCGAGGCCTTGGTCTACGCAGGCATCTCGATTCTCGATTCAAGCGAGGGCCTGTCTAGTGCCTACAGCATAGAGATTTTTTTTAAAAATAATTTATTTTTATTTAAAATTACAGAAATATACTATACAAAAATTTTTACAGGAATATTCTCCCACCGCTCAACCGTTGGGCCACTAAACCTTATCGACCAACGACCGAGCGATAGGTATATAATCGGTGGACCATTGGACAATATAATTACAGTCGCCTAACGGTGATGCGACTAGGATCTATCATCCAACCGTTGTGCTACTAGAGATCCAGTCGTCCAACCGTTGTGCTACTAGAGATCCAGTCGTCCAACCGTTGAGCGACTAAGCCTGGTATATAGTAGGCCACATGGCCGAGCCCTCGGCTACACAGCGCATTCGAGCCGCCGACGTTGAATAGAGAAAGAAGTGGAAAGAAAGAAGAGAGGAGAGGGAATGAAAGGAGAGGGAGAGGGAGAGAAGGAAGGAGAGATTCCGCTATTTTTGCGAAGTAAAATATTTTGTTTATTTTAATTAATATTTTTGTATGAAGTAAATAGTTTGTCTAGTGTAAAATTAGGATCTGTAGAAAATTTACTATGAAGTAAATAGTCGTAGAAAATGTAGTCAATATACTTATAGAAAATTAGCATTTTTTAAAAAAATTTAGTGGTATAAAATTTAGTCAATATTATAGTTATAGAAAATTTATATCTGTAGAAAATTATAGTCGTAGAAAATTAGCGTACGTAGAAAATCGTAGTTGTAGAAAAATTAGTTAATATTATGTATAAAATTAGCAACCATATAAAATTATAGTTGCAAAAAATTTAGTAAATATTTGTATATATAGTAAATAGTTTGCTTTGTGCATGACATTATTAGATAACATTTATGATTAATTATGAATGAATTTAATATCGTTAGTACATTGAAAATACACGTATGCCATTATAATTGGTATATTGGCATTTAAATCAGAATGTCACGTAAAATGTCGAAACCAATTAGCAATAATTTACAGTAAGACAGAGCTCAAGCAGCGTGAGATGAGTGTCGTCAATGTGCGTGGTAGCAGATAGGGAGTTGATGCGTATTAGGGCGGAGAAAAGGGAGCAGTGTCGGTGCGAATGAGGAAGGGTCACGCTATGAGAATAGTGTAGTAGTTTATGATAGGCGAACGGTCTTAAAAATGTAAATTATAGTACAACAGTAATTCCATATTGTGCGATGAGATTTGACTAGTTGTAATATTGAAAATATTTATAGACAGACATTGCAATGCTGGTACCTACTACATTAAAAGTGCATTACGGTGTTGACACCGTTCGTAAAAATCCAAATGGTGTTGACTTGAGCAGTTTTGCGTAAGCCACTCTGGTACACCCAGATCGTGAGAATGCTCGAATCGCAGATGTCATGTACTGGGTCACCCGCAACTTCTCCTTAGACCATGAGGTGTGTAGCATTGTCATATAAGGACTTTGGAGCTGGTCTTCCATGCACATTAGATGGGAATTCAGAACATTGATGTGCATTGTTGTGTGGAAGACTGCTGGTGCCGTGGATACGAGTGCGTGCTATTTGTGCAATTATGCCTAATAGAAGCTGTACAAGGCCGTGCGGACGGCTATCACCCGGGTGGTGGGAGCAACTCGAGCGCGCAGCATGTTGGTCAAGAGGAGGAACCAAAGGCCGGTGTCACAGAGGTTGCGGAGGAAGTTGGTCATGATGAGGCCGATGCGGTAGATAGAGGAGAGGAAGACGGGTTACGACATGGTGTGCCTATAGGACAGGCTGATGAAGGGAGAGCATCTAGAGTACATAGTGCAACAAATGGAGAGCGATGATCGGATGATCTGGGCTCAAGAGGAAGCTGTTTAGGAGGATGACGAGGACAGTTCCAATGACGACGAAGCTCCCATCCTGTAGGAATGAAATAGGTTTTATTGCTGAGGGTTTCCTACGCATGACGAGCACGAATCACCGTGGGAGTATCATGGCACAAAGGTTCAGTTGCACTTAATATTTACTGATAAGGTATCGTTGCAGGATGTCGTCAAGCTGTGGGCCACGTTCACTCAACGGACGTATCGGGTTGTGAAATCTAACCAAGAGTAGTACACTGTGAAGTGTGAATAGGCCAGTTGTCCTTGGAGGATGCACACACGTAGATCGAAGTATGACACTCATTGGATTGTCTTGAAGATGGAGCCACACTCCTACATTCTCAGTAGTGTTTTGCCAAAGTAAAGTAACCTAATATCTATCTTTATAGCCAATTTAATGTATGGAGAGATAGTGGAGAAGAAGAACATGGAGGCTACACACATCATGGTGGCTATTGAGAAGAAATTCAAGTATAAACTTAACTACGCCAAGGTGTGGCATATGAAGCAGAAGGCTTCGAAAAAATGGTTTGGGTCTTTCGAGGTGGCATATGACAACCTTCCTCATATGCTTTTGGTGCTGCAGGACAAGAATCCGGGCATGTACACTATTGTGAAGGACGAGCCATCTACAAGGCTGGCAAGTTTTGTGGTGTTACAGAGGTCCTTCTTAGCCTTCGGTGTGTACATCGAGGTATTCAGGCATATACTTCCTATGATCTTAGTTGACGGGAACTTTTTGACCTGCAAATACAAGTGCCAGATCCTTATAGCTATTGGTGTTGACGGCAACAATCAAATTCTACCCCTGGCCATCGCATTCGTGAAAAGTGAAAATTACAACAGTTGGTTGTGGTTCTTCAACATGTGAGGGATGGAGTTGTTAGTGCTCGTTCTGGTGTGTGTGTGTGTATATAATCCATGATTGTCACACTAGGATAGTGAAAGCCATAAGAAAACTTCAGGAAGACCCAGAGGAGCCCATCTCTTGGCCAAATATGAGAAACAGATAGTGCATTTGTCACCTTGGGGTCAACTTCTTCAAGTAGTTCCTGAAGCAACCATTAAAGAAGCTTTTCAAGAGGCTGGCTATGCAGAACCAGAAGCAAAAAATTGACACTTTATAGGCGCTATTGGATGAGCACAACAGAGAGCACATCGACGAGAGGAAAAAGGGATCGACCATGCCTGGGGTGGCATAACCCGAATGCCTCATAGCACTAGCTGAGCCTGACATAGCTAGTTCGAGGAGGAGGAGATCATGGAACATCAATTACTTCTCGCAGTACATCGAGGCTGAACTATTAGAGAAGTGATCCCTGCTGTACAACACGAATGGCGCGAGGTACGACATAATAATGACTAACTTTGCCGAGGTGTGTAACTGGGTTCTCAAGGGCCTTCATTCTCAGCCCCTCGTTGCCATCGTGGAAGGTGGCTATTTTAAGGAGAGACGTGCAAATGCCGCACTTCATGCAGCTAACCCACAAACATCGTACCGCTCGAAGGTTATGGCATACATGGAGGTGAAAACAAAGAAGGGCCAATTGCACATGGTGCACATAATGGGTAATAAGGAGCACCATTTTGACATGCTCCTTTGGGATAGAGCCGAATTTGGGATGGTTCATTCTCTTGTCACCCATGAGGTATGCCTTGAAGATCATGTAAACAAATCTAGCTGATTGTGCAACAAGCCAAAGTTGTTACACAAACCATGCTCTCATGTCCTCGTAGCATGCAGGACTATAGGCATGGATCCTTCGAACTTTATGTCCGAATACTTCCTTCAAGGAGAGGGGTAATGCAGATGTGGTGTGGTAAGTTTAGGGGGTTCAGAGTTGTGGGTAACTTCGCCATCTTGGATATTATAGGGAGGACCTGGATTCCAGATGTTGACATGCTTAAGAGTGGGAAGGGTCAGCGGCAGAGCCTTCATATTACCAGTGATATGGATGAAGCGTAAGTCGGAACGCCAGGTAGACACTCCAGACGTTGTGGTCAGGAGGGCCACACAGCTAAACGATGCAAGGCACCTACTGATGAGTAGGCACATCAACATGGTTTCCACTACCAGTTGTTAGAGTGTGTAAAGTGTGTTCAAGATTACAAATCATTGTACACTATAATATATATTTTGTTAGTTGACACATTTGATATACGTAGTGTCGTGGTAACTGTACCGTACGTTGCATGTACCATTTGTACAACTATTGTGGTATTTCCCCTTTCAGTTATATTTACAAGTTATATTTACTATTGCATTACATTCGATGTTTTTTTTGTTCCGTGTAAATGCTAACTTGAATTCATTTTGCAGGTATGGCTCGTGAACATTGCATATCAAACTGGCCTTACGACCTTCTAGACGAGCATATCGATCGGCTACATCACGTGTCGCACTGTGTCCTACCTCCTGGGAGCACAGAGGAGGCAACGGACTTGGGGGTGGTCCGCACGCGCACACCTCGAGTGGCCTAGAGGGTAGATCCACGTTGGACAGCCAGGTTTGCACTTCGGCGGCGTTGTCTTCTCGCCATACGTAGGTTGCGTACTGACCTTTTTTTTCTTTGCAAGCTGAGCGATGTTAGACTACTACCTCTAGCCCGGATGGTGCAGACCATTGACGAGGACGGTTTGGCACCAGTTGCGGGTGGGGACGATGATGTGGAGCGATCGCGACGCTTCTCGTTCGACCGCTCCATATTGATAGCGTTGGTGGATCGGTGGCAGCGTTACTAGGGTTGAGCAAATTACTCCTGCGACTAGCCCGACTGCCGTCAGGACATGAGCAGCTATCGACAACCGATAAGAATCAGTTATAGTGTGTTTTCCCCTACTATTTCTGTTTTAAGGTATGCACTAACAACCTTTCCTGTCTATCCGCAGTCCCTAGAATCACTATGTGGCTACCGCAAGTGGATAAATCTAGGGATCCATCAACATGACCAGTGGGTTCTCAACTTCGAGGAGTGGGAGGTCAAAAGGGCCTGCGAGATCCGGGAGGAGGAGCACCGTAATGACGAGCAAACCTTGCGTATATGTCAGGAGACGAAATCTCATCTCGAGGCGTGCGCGCGAGGCACGCAAGAGGGAGTGTGAGAAAAAGAGAAAAATGGAAGCCAAGACGAAAGTTTTCTCTAAGGAGTTCAACATCGAGCTCGCAAGGAAGGAAAAATGACCCCAATCCACGTAGTATGTCGGGTCGTTCCGCACTAGTTACACGAAGGTCGAATTTATTTCTATTCTCAAAAGGCACATATGTATTGTAGGAGTACTTCAGTTTGTTACATTATGCATGATGCTCTATCTTATGCATGTATTCAAATCCTGTGCGCCGTGTTATTGCTACCTTCATTATGATGTCTATTTTAATTCAAAAAAGCACATCTCCTCGTCTTTTCGCATTCAATTCTTCGCGTACTAAGGTATCCAACAACATGAAAAAAATAAATTCTCCTCCATGTATGAATTTTTGGTTGTATCACAATATCATTTATCTTTGTACTTACCAATCGTTACTATCTCAATCGCCCTCAAAAAATTTACAAAATTTTTTACACTACAATAACATACAATGATCACAAAATGTTATTGCAAATCTAACATATTTTATATCATTCATAATATACGAAAATCACAAATAGATCAATTAACATTGTCTCCTGTTTTTTTTTTAAAAAAATACAACTCATAGACAAATTTTGGTAAATGTTACCTACCTACAACAACTGTTATTTACCCCCATGCGCGGTCGGGGGGCCAATTGCGCAAAAAATAGACTAAGTTGCAGTCATCTAATAGTCGGATGACTGAATCTCCAGTCGTCCAACGGTTCGGCGACAGGTCCCAGTCACACCACTGTTGGGCGACTAGACCCTGTCGCCTAGCAGCCCACCAATTGCATGCCTGCTATGCGGCCGTTGGGCGATAGGATCTAATCACCCAACGGTTGGGCGACTGGAGGTTATACCTGTAAAAAAAAATTTGTGTGAGTATATTTCTGTAATTTTAAATAAAAAATAAATTATTTTAAAAAAATTCCACAGCATGGTGGAGAGCTTGTCTAGGGGGGGTACTGTGTCTGGTAAAGGCTGCTCGATGGTCTCTACTAAAACGTCTCGTCATAGTTTTCTCTCGTATCAAATAGTGTAACCGTTTCCATTAAATTATTCCTTGTTTATGTAACCTCATATTAAGCAAGGATTAACTCCTTAATTGCCATTAGATTTTTCTGAAATCCCTTATCGTCTACGGTAACAAAGTGGATCCAGATCCATATGTCAATGAGACAATAAGTGGTATAGAATGAATGAGGCAAACTTTCGATGATATATAAGTAAATTCTCATTAATGAAACATTTCAAAATATCCAAAACATGAGTAAAGTCAGGCTATTTTAAAAACAAACCAAGCGTGTGCTAACGGCCGAGAAAATATCCTATGCAACACTTGTACACACATGGTCTTGTGTCTCGCTCTTGTAGGCGCACGAGTTGGCAGTGACATGACCTTTATGAACGGCAATGTGACCATAGCGAGGAGTGTAGTTAGGGCAGTTCTAATGTTTGAAATTATGATTAGTTTCTAGTCTTTTAAAATACTATGATACAAACTACAGCTCTAATCCATAGTTTCTTCGTGTGTGACCAAATCGAATCGTGACCAATCCTTTTCATTCCCTTCCTGCACATGCATTGGTTGTTTCTTCTAAGACACTATGATAAGAAACCAGGTTTGCTGCAGCGCATGTTTTGCTGGTTTCCTCAGCTTTGAACCTCGTGAAAAAATAGTTTCCTCATGAAGAAACCATTTCCTTATCTCTCCTCTTTAATTACTATGCCATATCACCAAATGTTTACGTGATAAGTCTAATTAATGTAAGAAATTATAGCATTAGGATTGCCCTTAAAAAGGAACACGGAAGGTGGTGTCCAAGGACAGGCAGGACCACCATGTCAGAATCCCCGTGGCTACTCTATCCCCGCGTACAACTTTCCCTCTATTTTTCTTTCTAGGCATTCTTCCATGCTTTTCGTCATGTCCGTCAGTGTGTCGGAGCAAGTGTCTGATTTACGTCCCATCTAAAATTGTTGTGATCTATATTACGGATTTAACAAAATAAAATTCATATTAAATATATTCTGTATACATTTTGATAAAATTATTTTTTAACTGACAACTCTAGGTATCCTCTACTAGCAACTGTAAATACTAGCAACTAGCAATTCCCTACTGCTAGTAATTATAGGTTTCACCATCTAGATGCTCGCAACTGGTTCTATAGTTAAGAGTGTGTTTATGTCTATGATCTATGGGAATACACTAATGTCTACAGCAGTAGATATAAATGAGAAACTCAAATAGTCAAATTCAAACTATCATGTTTTAGAGCTTTAGCCACAGTAAACTCTTTTTCATAGCAAGCTGCAAACAAATACAGCCTACGTATAGTTTACTACGTCTCTGAAAGAGAACAAAGATAACTACTTATACTGGCACTATCAAATACATGAAGTTTATTATAGTCAAAATGGAAGAAGTTGTATTATTTGTTAGCAACTCTACATTAGTTGCTTGCTCTATATATTACTTGCTAAATTAGTTGCTAGCTTTACATGTTACTTGTTACATTAGCTGCTAGCAACTCTACATATTACTTGCTACATTAGTTGCTAGTTCTACATGTTACTTGCTAACAACTTTACTTGTTGTTATATATTAACTCTATATATTACTTGCTATATCAATTATTGTAAGATTGAGGAGGTTGACTAGAGGGGTGAATAGGCAGTTTTAAATTTTTTTTTTTTGGCCAAAATCGAGTTTTAGGCTGAATTGTAAATCAAATTGGTTTTACACAATTTAAAGTCTAAATCAACTAGTCTCAACTATGTGCACCAACAACCTAAATCTATGTCAAAATTTGTTATTCTAGGGTAACAAACAAACAATTTAATTCTAAAAATGTAAATTGCAAGAATATGAATAAACAGAAGAGAGCAAAGCATAATGACACATGATTTTTTACTGTGGTGTTTGAAGACTTATTAGTCTCTTATAATCCATATTGAGGTAATTTCAAATAAATTAGACTGGTTCCAAAAATTAAACCAACAACTCAAATCTACTAGGGTTGCTCTTTCTTCACTATGAAGATAGTGAGCACCAAACTACTCACAAATAACCGGGCCTTCTCACAAGCTCCTTTGACAAGGTCACAAACATAACTTCTCTAAGCCATCTAGAAGATGGCAACCTCCAATAATAAGTCAAAGACGCTCCGAAACTCGATGGATACACAATCCACCACCAAGTGCAACACATGCACAAGGATTTTCCCCTCCAAGCTCACTTAGTGCAAAACATGCACACCATAGGCGCGCTCGTGGTTGGAGTCCAACCAAAGAGAAACCAACTAGTACATCAAGACCAAATCGACGCCTTTTTCAACTCTTTATCAAGGTTCTATGTCACTTTGGTTACAAATCAAGCAAGACTTCAAGTTGGACATGTTTTGGAATCCAATTCAGCCTTCGAAGACAATACTGACTTCAAACGTATATAGAATTCGCATACCGACTCTGTTTGAGGTTTCTGAGTATAGCATATAAAGCATGAAATTCCTTCAATATACTTTATCAAGTAAGTTACTTGTGAATCCTTCAGCTTTATCACAGATAAGGATCCCACTTCATCATGTTTCGGATATCTCTTTGTGCTCGATGAAAATTAACTTAGCATAAATAGAATAGCATTGTAGCCTTTTAAAAAATACGATGCTTCGACTAAAGTTTTCTAATGTGTGTTGTAGACTAACTGCTTTCGATAAGCAGATTGATCTAAGATGCCAAAACTGTGGACACCTAAACATGGAGGAGGCTTTTGGCCTAGAACCGCATAATTGTATACTTGTACTGCTGGTCATCTTCAGGCATCATTTTAGAAAATTTGTGCGATTGCATAGGAAGACTTGTGGCATTTTTAAGATGTTGCACTTTCAGTCATCAATTCACGAATGCAAACTTCACTATCCTAGGATTTGTGTTTTTCACAAGACAAGAATTCATGGGCATGCCGTTGGATGGATCTATAGGTAAGGGTTTGCTCCAAAACATGTTCAGCATTATGATGATTCAACATATTGGCTTTCCGTATTGCATCATACATTATTCAATATTCATATATATTGATATATTTATCTCTGGTATGCATTGGACCACTTATCATCCCATGTAAGAGATATTCCTGATCAAATGTGATTTGTGACTGGTTACATTCCTTTCTTTGTTCATGCTCTATATTTTGGGTGATCCAAAATCTTTACATTTGTTTACTTTATGCTCTTTCTATACTTCCATAGACAGGATAGCATGTTTTGCTTAGCTCTACCCCAACGGAGACAACAGCACTAGACTATTGGATACTAAACTGTGAGTTTCATTGGGTTAGTTGCTCATGCTAATTATTGATGTGTTTGTGTGCTTAGTTGAAAACATTCTAAGAGGATATGCCTAGCTAAAAATATTATGCTTTTATTGTTAGTGATATGCCCTAGAGACAATCATGGAGATGATTATATCACTTCTATATTTATGATCTTTTGAATAATATGTTATTTTATCTCTTGAATAAATATCTTTTATATTGATCAATAAGTGTGTGATTTGTTCGTGGAACTCTTTATTTATGTTTTGATGTTATTCTAAATTATCTCTGATCTTATATCATTATGTGGGACAATTATGATTTACAGATTAGCACATGTATTGATTGATGATCATATTTTACGGATCATGGATATGTGATATTAAATCAATAATGTGGACACATATTAGAAAACATGACGATGTGGACACTTCAGAAATTGTCATATTTTAAAGTGTCATCAGTTGGTCTCATATATAGTATATATAGGATCCTTAAACCTGATATCGTTATTGTTTTCTACATGTGTAATAGTTTACTTAGGGGTAGAGGTGAAAACGGATCGGATAGTTTCCGACCGATCTGGACGAATACAAATACATATTGTGTCGGATCGGATTTTTTTCGGATAATTCTCGAATCGGATACGGATACGGATTTTTTTTATCGGATGCGGATACGAATACAGTAAACCTAGTATCCGTCGAATACGAATACAGATACGAATTATCCGGGTATTACGAAAATAGATATCCAAATATTAGCCCAAACGGCCCAATGGCCCATCACTACATCAGTCCCGAGCGCGATCTCTGCCGTCACTGGCCCAATGGCTGTTTCAACGGTTTGGCCGGACCCAGTACGATATTTGAGGTCCATGTATGGAGAAATCAGATACAGGTATTCGTGGACGGAGGAAACAATATTTTGTTTGCTGAATTTTCGTTCACCAACAAGAGACCTAGTCAACAATATTTTGTTTGCTGAATTTTCGTTCACCAACAAGAGACCTAGTCAGTGGCAACAACAATTTTTAATTTCGTTTTAATTGATCATAAACATTAGTTGTTACTGGCCGAGCGTGTGCAGTCTCACTGGTCAGAGAAAAAGACGGGAATAAGCCCAAAAAAGATTTTTCAGGGTGGTCCCCAGCATTAATGACGGTTGCTGGGATAACTAGAATGACAGTTATACTTTAATTTTGTATCCAGTAATATATTTTGCAGCAGAGCGGGTAATTTTAATCTCCTTGTTCGAATTTGCATTCATATGTTGGAAATCAATTAGCGTGTTGGCGATCGATCAGAATGCTTTTAGTTTTTATTTTTGAGGAAGAAAAGATTTTGGTCTTGTGTTAATTATCTATTAATTAACCACAATTTCCATCTACATCACTTGTTTAGATTTCATGAATGTTTTGACAAGATGAACTATTTACGTATTTTCGTTAATTTTAAATGTATAGTTTAAGGGGTTTTATGTTCCGATAAATATTCGTAACCGTATTTGTTTCGATTCATATTCGATCCGTATCTGTATTTGATATTATTCATATTTGTATTCGTATTCGAGTTATCCGTATTCGTATCCGTATCCGGAAAAAAAATGAAAACAAATATGGTAGAGGCATTATCCGTCCGTATCCGATCCGTTTTCACCCCTACTTAGGGGTTATCAAACACTACTTCGCAATTGGGTAGTTATAAAGGTAGCTTTCAGATTTACTATAAAACATGTGGAGGAATATGAGCAATCAAGGTAGAATTTGCCCTTCCTATATAACAGGAGAGATATCTTTGAGCATCTCGATATAGTTAGATTAATAAAGTGCATGACCATGCTGAGTGTGGTTAAAGAGTCAATCACAACTGATTAATCCACCACAGGTTCGAATGAAGGATTGAACTATCATAGGATGGCATGTTTCTCGCCTTGAGTTCGATCTGGTATCATGAGGCAAAGGGATCAGTATATAAGCACTATATAGGTTCATCCGATATAATCTTTATATATATATTTGGGGTCGTTATGTCCTGTTAAGGACCGCTACTGACTTATGAACCAGAAAGGAGTTTTCGGTCTATGGTCAAATGTACATGAACTTACAGGGTCACAACTTAATAGGCTAGAATGATAAGGGTCTAGATGATAATTTGAAGTATGATTTGATCTCTATTTGTATTGAATAAAGATCCGATTGGAAGCTATATAAGGAGAGGTGCGGGGGCTGAGAGAGGTATCCCGAAATACACCCATCGAAACCCTAACTGCCATCTCTCATAATCCCTGCTGTGCGTGCTAGTGCTAGTACGCCGATGCACGATGTTCCATCCCTGAACATATGGACCTCGGTAGAGGCGCTGCTACAACTGCGGTGCTGATCGAGACAATCGCGAGGAGGAGACGGTTGGCCGGAGGACGATCGACTGCTTTCACTATATTAACGCGCTCTTCGTTGAATCGGCTACTTCAACTCTACTTCCGCTACACTGCATATCTAGTGGTAATAATCTATGATCCCATACTCGCATGGATTTATAGTTTACGTGGTAGAAAATTTTAATCTATGTTAGCGTAACCTACTCATATTCCAATATTTATGTATTAGATATGGATGGCCTCTGAAAGAATCGAAGGACGTGGCCTTTGGGTTCCTTCTACGCTTACGTAGTCCATGTTCTGTGTTTATGCAAATGAGCTATAAGAAGGTGGCGATGAGCGCCAGTGAGTTATGCTCTTTCAGGTATGTGGAACTTGCTATTTTTTCTTTTCCCCCCATAAGTTGTTCCAGATAAACAATGGAAGTAGGAAAGACATGCATAAGTAACACTACTTTTTCTTAGATGTATTGCATATCTTCACCATGGATTTGTAGCGTCACATTATTACTAAGTTTGACAATGATTAGAATGGGATCATTAGACATATCTATCTAGAATTTATAGAAATTTTATTGGCATGTTGTCCTAGAGTTTTCTATATAATAAATTCTCATATAAATCAAAAGAAAATACGTATAATATTTGATTTTTTATTGCAATGAACAAACACTTTACTAGTATGTATAGTTAAGGAATATTGGTCCCCTGTTCATCCTTCGAGCTTCCCGACTGTTCTGAAAACTCCTTTAATTACTCGACTCACATACTCTGCAACAAAGGGCTAAAAAATGCAACAAAGTGATCCAGGCTCATTACCTAACTGCTAATCATATAGGTCTGGCTAATGACTTTTAGCTTTAGTACAAGTATTTGTGTGAATAAATCGAAGGCCGATAAGCCGCTTCGAAAAGACTGTCCCGATAAACCATTTCAAAAAAGTATTGAAGAAGTGGTCTCATTTGTTTGTTCGAGAAAAATCATAAACCATAAACAAAAAAAAACCCCACCGCATTGCTTGTCTAGCATAGACATGCAATGTCACAAACAATCAACGTAAGACATAATTTTCATTCGAAGATAATATATATTATATATAAATTAATCTACCCAAACGGAATTAACACAGAAAACTTTCAGGACATAATTAAAAAACTACTGGACCGCAATATTCCAACCACATATAAATCAAGCACCCGATCATGCTTACCAAATATCTAAGTGAACCAAATTACCAAACCTATATAGGAAACAGGGACGTGCAGTTAATCAAACATCGTTACTAGTCGCATGATCGCATGGATGCATGCGGCCGTACGAACGTCGGATGCCGAACGGCCGTAGGTGATCCGGCACGTCCTGCCGACCCTGACGACGTACGTGTGCTGCGGCTTCACGAGGAACGGCGGCAGCCGCAGAAGCTCCTCGCACACGCAGTCCTCCTGCACATCCTTCAGCCACCGGCAGCAGTCGCAGTACGCCCGGAGCTCCTCGTCGTGGGGCTCATGGTCGGCGTCGTCATTGTCCCCGCCATTGTGGCCGTCATCATGGCCGTGGTCGTGGTCAATACATGGTTTTATATTCAAGAGTAGTTTCCAGAGGTAGCTGAAGGTGACAAGCGAATATCAAAGCAGTAACTACCGAAAAATACTCACTTGAATGCTGTTTTCTGAGCAGTGCCGGTAGCAGCTTGGTACAAAAACTGCGGCAAAATGATTTTGTATTTTTTTTTTTGGGCTTATGTACGCTATAATCGAACAGTTTCAGTAAGTCATCTGAAGTAGCCGTTGTCAGAGGGCTGGAGGGATACATGAATGGACATAAACAATGAGGAGACTCAATGAAATTGAACAATGTTAGGCGAACAATACAATCTATTGGCTAGGATTGATACGACAGCCTATCCCTACAATACAGCTCTCGATGAGGTTGGTCTGCCTTCCGCTTCTGCGTTCGCAGAAACATGCTAAGATACATATGTACAAGGTGGCAGGTACCATCTCCCCCTTTTCTGGAGGGGTTTCGCATCAGGCACCCTTGAGACGAACTGTTCCAGCCTAAAACAGCCAAAAAGGGCAACCAAAAAAGGCATCGACCCCGGAAAACAGGCCAGAATGTCAGATGAATCAGAAAAGAAGAGAACTAGTCGACTAGCGATCAGAGGAATGGAACAAATATCGTACCATTCAAATATAGCAAAATGTTATCTTGGTCTCCAGCTACCATGCGCTGCAATAAAAGAGGTGCATTTAGTATGCTCAATTTTATAATTACCCGAGGGATGTGAAGCAAGTTTCTTGTTTTGAAACTTCTCCCTTCATACTTCAGCATGTTACACTACACGAAGCAATTTATATAGTACGACAAAAGTTTGTTATTAAGTGGGAGAAATTACTGATAAGGGTCGGCATAGCTGTTTTCAAACTATATAAAATGGAAGCAAAGATTTTGGCCACAGCATGAACAATATTATGTCTCTCTTTCATGTCTTTCCTTGCCTGATTTTTCACTGAAACTTCACATTTTAAGCTTGAAAAGGTTCTACCATAATGGCAAAATAATAGCAACTTCAGACAAGGAAAAAGTTATCAAACTGGATTCGCCAGACAAATTGAATTGTAATGGTAGAGGCAGATGGATGCAACTTACATTAGGAAACAAGAACAGAGCAATATGTAACATACCTCCTGCTACATGAGATACCGGAGGTTCCATAGAATGTCTGGAGGGAGAATAATTAGACATCCTACGGGGCATAGACCACCCGGCGCAGGGACCTGGTGGAGGATCTGATGGTCGTCCATAGTGCATTGGGACTGGTGATGCTTCAAAATGGTCTGGCATAGGTGGAGGTCCTGGAAATAATCAAGAGCAAACCAAATCAACTTGATATTGGGTGATCATATAGCAACAGTTCATTTCATGGTAAAAGTAAAACATCAGTTAACCCGGTGTAAGGGAACTGTATATCATGAAAAGCATGCTAAATAAGAAAGGTACACAATATGACCATGTTAAATAAGATAGTACCTGGCGGAAAAGGAGGAAATCTTCCCCTGTCAGTGACTTCATGGTGCATCGGTCCCCTAATAGCTCTCTCATCAAAGTGATGTCCTCTGTCTTCGAAATGATGCCCTCTATCATCGAAGTACTGTACTCTATCATCGTAGCGATATCCTCTATCATCAAAGTGATGTCCTCTGTCATCAAAGCGGCATTGTCTATCTCTATCATGCCCATGATGTCTTCTATCATGTCTGTGATGATCTCGATCATGTCCATTATACCGATCTCTCTCAGGATAGGATGAACAGTTATTACCCCACAGTTGTCTTTGTTGGGGTTCTGGTGGCAGATAAGGGAATTGATTTAGAGGAGGTGGAGGCGGTGCTGGTAGCAAATGATATCCCTCGTTAGGTATTGATGCAGGTGGGGGTTGATGATAGTTATTCAAGTGATATGGTGCTAGGGGTGCAGGGAAATTGCCATGGGGTCCAGAAGGATTAAGTGGTGCAATTGGTGGTGGAGGTGGTATCAGATTTGGATGCCCACCATATCCTGAATTACAGAATGGTGGAGGCTGCAATGGCGCTACAGAAGGATTCATGCTGCCTGGGTGCTCCACAATAGAATGTAGCTGTTGACTTTGAACATTCTGGAAAAAAAAAGGTACTCGTTAAGTTCGTAATATAACAACACATAAATGTCTTCTTGCACAGAAACAAAATGTGCATACATAGGAGATAGCTCTTGGAGGATGTGGCCCAACTGGATCAGATGTCATTTGTAATGTTGGCTGCAACTGCATACTCTGAGCAATAGGAACAGGTGGAGGTGGTGGCACAGGTGGAGATGATGGCAATGGCGGCGGTGATGGAGGTCTATCGTCAGGGAGGGGAGGACCGTATTCCGAAGAATGGTGATCTGATGTTGTAAACTTGGTATCACTTTGCTCCGGTCGACATGTGGTGCTACCTTCAACTTCAGATGGTGGAGCTAAATCCTCCATCTCAAGCTCGCCATCAACTTCTTCAAGGATGTGCCGATGATTATCCACAGGCATCTGAGATTCTTCCTTCTCATCACTACCTGGAGCATCCTGTTCAGGTGTAACAGCTTCGAAACTCCTATCCTCAGAGGAGCTTCCTTCCTCACCTTCAAGCACTTTTGCGCAGATTAAGTTTGGTAGATGAAAACCAGCATTGCTGTGGAAAATAATAAAACATATGAACATGGAGAAACTAGAGGAAACACCACATATAACTGTGATTTGCTAGATTAATGTAATGAGGTTAAATTCGAAGGCCCTCCTAGCACCAAATCATGAAATCAAGCAACAATGATGCCACAGCCACGATTCTACACTGCATGTAGTATACATGATCCTGAACGCATGCAATACATGTCTTATGTAATAGATTTGTCTCATAGATATTATCAAAAAAGACGTCCATTAAAAATTGTTCAGTCTTAAGCAACTTTACTGAGTCCTCCCCCTATATTCCGGTGATAATTCTTTCATATTTTTAGCAAATGTGCTACTCCACATAGCATAGCAAAGAAGGCAGGATTCAATTCAATCTTGGTGGGTTTTATCCAATATTTGCAAGTTGGATGTTGGCATCATTTATCCATCATAGCAAACTGTTTAACCGACCAACAAAAGCACCTGAACCATAAAAATGCTCTCAGAAAATTACTCAAAATTGCACAGTGAAGATTAGTTCAACTAATGCTGCAGCAATTTTGCCTGTGGCCAATATTTGGAGCACGGGGCTCAAACCACAAAAAGGCTCTTTCATATATGGACCATGGTTGTCACGGCGACCTCGGCGACCACGGCGCCTAAGGAGCGCCTGGACGCCTAGTCGTCCAGGCGGGCGCCTAGTCGTCCTCTAGGCGTTGCTAGGCGAGCTAAGAAATGCATATAAGAAGGACCATATTGTAATTTCAAAACTTGAGAGGGCTCACTCGCAAAAAGCCAAAATCACTCTAATTACCCCCCCCCCACTCGGCTGCTCGACTTTCTTCACCAGTTCGCCCGGTCGCCCCCCATCTCCTCCTCTCCCTCTCCCTTCCCCCATCTCGTCTCCCTCCGGCACCGGCGAGGCCAAGGCCGCTCGTCGGCGGCCGCTCTCTCTTCCGCGCCGCTCTCCATCGCTGCCTCAGCAGCGGCCGTGACCGAGGAGGCAGCGGAGAACCGGCCGGCGACGCAGAGGAGACCGCGGATCCGGCGGGATCCGGCGGAGGCGACGGCGGATCCGGCGGGGGAGACGACGGATCCGGCGGAGGAGACCGCGGATCCGACGGAGGAGACCGCGGATCCTGCGGAGGAGACGGCGGATCCGGCGGCGGCAACGGCGGATCCGGCAGCGGAAACGGCGGATCCGGCGGCGGCGGCGGCGGAGACCTCTCTTATGCTCAGTTGCTCACGCGACCACACGCCATGCGCCCGCCCATCCGACGCCGCGCCTCGCCTTGTCTCCGCCGTGGACGCCGTGTCTCCCTGGGCGCCCGCCTAGCTAGCCAAGGCGAAGCGAGCCTCCACGGCGTCCGCTCCGGGCCGACTGGACGCCTAGGCGTCGCCTAGGCGACGCCTTGACAACCATGATACGGACACAAGGATATAGGCATAAGGCATACCCTAACCTGGCGTACCAAAAGCTAATGAATGATGATCCCATTTTATGTATGAGGCTATGAGCAATTCATCTAGTCGTCACCTTTCGTCACCTTACTTATGTAAGAACATAAACATATGAACAATATAAACATGCCATGATAATACGTGCAACTTAAAACAAATTTCTGGTACATGAAAAAGGGAGACTGCTTAGGGCATTTTTGCAGTTTGACAAGCACACCTCCCATACTCATCAACGAGCATTCCTTCATTGTCACGCAACGGGTCATTTAAAGCTCTTTCTGTCCTTGAAAGACGACGAGAACTTCCAAATGATGCCTCATTGATAGCCTCAAGTTCTCTAATATGATGACGAATGATGTATTCTGGAAGTGTTTTCCTCTCAAGCCAAAGATTCAAAACCTAACAATCAAATCACAAACTTGTAAAGGGGAAAAGGAGCATCGCACATTGCATGTTCTAATGGACCATTGAAGGTGCTTGCCTTAAGACACTGCCTTCGATTCTCCCATGCTGAATTTCCAGGAGGTGCAGCAGCATAAAGTAATCGAGGTAGAACCGCCTGAATAAGAGAGGGATATACATCTCCAGCTACACCTGCAAAATTTCTTACAGTACTAAAAATACCATTGATACAAAAATACTGAAAAAAAATGGGAAGGTCATATAATTACCTTTCTGGTTGCGAGAGCATTGAGTTATTGAATCAACAAGAAAGAAAAGATCAACCCTCTTATATAAATTTGATTCCTTTTCCAGGCGTTCAACAATAATATCGATAGCCTAAACAATGAAACAAAAAAAACAGCATCAGAAAATTGCTAGATGGCAATTGGTTGCATGAAAGACCATGTTTGTCTTTTTCTTGGTAAGCTGAAGGCAGCATGCATGTTTATAAAGTGATGTCTGCCAGCATTATCACTGGTTCTTTCCAACTCCATGAGTTGACATTATAGGTTGTCATACAATGTCAAAAGCATAAAGAAACAAAAAAACTATTAGAGTTGGCTCTCTTCTACTGGTAGCCTGATAAACAAGCTCGATACTTGAGAAGCAAAATGTTTGTTCCTCATTGTACATAATAAAGAACAGCTGGTAATTGGCACAGAGAACATAGCATCATAACCAGGCTAAGCAAACCAAGATGAATCCAAATATTTGCCAATCCACCAACAAAACAAATAAAACAACAGTGTTAAATAAATCTACAAGAAAGAAAATGGTGATAATCCTAAATAAAAGCATAGCTACAGAATGCAAAAAGAACATCTAGAAGTCACAATAAAACAGTATTCCCTATGAAAAATAAAATAATAAAACAAAAGAGGGATATGCATGGTCTAACCTCCCCAGCAATGCCATGTTTAGCACAATCAATAGCTAGTCGTGTTGCACGTGCTATATTTTCTTTTGTTCTTGTCAGTGCTCCAAGGAAGGCTCCAAAAGCCCTTCGTGCTGCATTAGCCTCATTGTGCCCTGCTGATTTGTTCAAGCCCTTCTGTTGCAGACTATCAAAAGGACTCCCAGAATGAACACTGTCATTTGTAGAGGTGGACCTGATTATCCGATTTGAAGGTGACAACTGCCTCTGTGATCCTTCCTTGAGAGGAGGTGTGTTGACTAAAGTTGCAGGAATATACTTGGCATTCAGAAAGTTATCTGGAAAGGAAGTTGATCGAGAGAACCTTCTAGCTTGCGCAACAGCTATAAGTTCTTTCATAGGCATTGAATCTGGAGAAGTGCTCTTATCCTTTAGGTTTCTGTGGCTCAGTTCTTTCAATGCCAAAGCTGAGAAGGCATGCCTGCAAGACAAAATAAGTATCGTCACGCCTTTCCAAAAGACTTCCTTGTAAATATAACCACTAACTTGGAAGGTAGAACGAAAGAAAAGATCAGACAAAACAAGAGAAATTGTGCATTTGGGCACCGTATCTAAGATATATTGAACTCTCCATAAAAACTGTAGATCTTTGCATTCAGAATGTACAAAGGATTATTTCACTTATGCTTTACATTTTGGTTGAAGTGAAAAGTTCAATTATCACTTCAAGCCATGGTTATTAAGACGTCGCTTAAACGACGCTTAGGCACTGAGGACTGGCATGGCGTCGCCTTGCAAGGAAGCTGTATGGCGTCCGCCTCACGGCCATGGCATCGGTGAGGCGACGCAAGGCGACCGGACAGCCGAGGCGGAGGCCCGAGGCGGACGCCCCAAAAAATAGGAGAAAGAAAGGAGCATATAAAGAGATGGGATGAGAGGGGATGAGAGCGGGCCAGGCCTACGATGGAACCTGTCGCGTGAAGCCATGGAGCCAAACCCTTGTGCCGCCTCCATCCCTGAAGCGGCGCACCGACGGCCATCTGCTGCTGCCGCTGTGCTGCGCGCCTGCGCCACCGTCCCGCTTCCATCCCCGTCGCCATCTCTAGTCTCCACTCTAGGTTTGCCCCATCCCCTCCCTCCCGGCCTCCACCTCCTCCCTCTACCTCTCCGGCTCCCTCCTCCCTGTCGTCCTCCACCTCCCTTCTCCCCGCCTCCCTCCTCCCAGCCTCTACAGCCGACGGCTCCACCTCCCTCCCCGGCTCCCTCGCCCTCTTCCTTCGCCGCCGGGAGGGGGATGCCGGGAGAAGGGAGGGAGGTGGATCCCGGCCGGGAGGGGGAGGTCGAGAGGGGGAGGCTTTGGAGAGGGAGAGGGAGCTGGGGAGGGAGGTGGAGCCAGTGGCCAGGTCGCTGCCGGGAGGGGGATGCCAGGAGGGAGGGAGGTGGATCCCGGACGGAAGGGGGAGGTCGAGAGGGAGAGGGAGGTGGAGCCGTCGGCCGGGTCGCCAGGATGGAGGGGGAGGTGCTGGAGCCGTCGGCCACATCGCCATCTGCCGCATCGCCATGATGGAGGGGGAGGCGGAGCCATTGAGGATTCGGTGGGAGCGAGCGCGAGTGAGGGAGGCGATGTTGGCATGCTGCGCTGGCTGTTTATCATAGTGCGCTACTGTGCTTGGTACTGTACTGCGCTATTGTTTATCATAGTGCACTACTGCCCTTGGTACTGTGCTACGCTTGGTATTGTTTATCATAGTGCGCTACTGCGCTTGGTACTGTACTGTGCTGATGAACTTTTAACTCCTCATTCATTGTATTGCAGAAGCAGAAAAAATGACAAGTGCAAATGTTACATCCTCCGAAGCCGTATATGCTACTTTTGTGTTATGGACTACTATTATACCATTAGACTACTCTAAGCTGTGGACTTGTCAGCTATGTTATTTGTGTGGACTTATGTCGCTTATGTCATGCTTGTTAATTTGTTATATTGCTCATAGTTAATCTCAGATTCACTTAATTGTTATTATGGATTTATGTTGCTCATTATTCATGTGGCTTGTTTCTTAGGAAAAGAGGAGAGATTGTCAACACTCAACAAAGTATGTCACTCAATCTGTATTTACTCAAATAATTGAAATACAATTTGTATCTATTGCATTTATAATAATCTAATGAATCTATATGTTGAAACTTGCAAGGGGCCAAGGGGATAGATGCTACATGGGAAAAGAGCAATTAGAATGGGAAGATAGGTGCTACATGAGCTCAAGAATTGGCAACAACAAGGTACATATGTGCTGCTAAATGCTCATTTTATTTGCTACTCCTTAGCGCCTTAGGATGTGTAAGGCGTCGCCTCGCCTCACGCCTTACCGCTTAAAAGGTGTGAGGGGGGTGGGTCGCCTTATCTCGCTTTACCGCCTTAATAACCTTGCTTCAAGCGTCTAATCACTATCTGCTGTTCCAGGGCACTTTAGGTAAATAAATAGGACATCAATTCATCATACTCCTTTCTTTCTTCCAAAAATAAGCATTCCTGCTAACAAACCAGTGGATCTAGAGCTCAAGTAGTACAGGTTGTTCAGACTTGAGACATATCCGCATAACACTGACATTTCCATACGGCCCCAAAAATTGCTCTCCACCGACTTCTAAATGGCATGTTCCTACAACAGCCTCTATATGTGAAAACAAGAGAGAACAAACATATAGATTAAGGGATAGAACATTAGGGGCACATGGAGGTAGAAAACAGTCCCAACTAATTCCCACTCTTAAGAAAGGATTTTGCAGGATAAATGAAATATCCCATAAAACATATACTGGCATCCACATGTAATGGAAAGATTTGTAGGATATGACCATAGAAGCTACAATCAGCAGATTTTGAAAATCAAACACATAAAAGCATCAAATCTGTACAGGAAATTTCAAAAATCCAACTCAAATAATCAAATCTGCAAAGGAAATATTAAAGTACTAAGCTCCTAGTCAATGAGCAAATCAAGATGGTGCGCAAGTGATACTACCAGGGTTGTCATGGCGTCACCTAGACGTCCTGGCGGCCGGAGGCTGACACTGACACCATTCACGCAGGCCCTGGAACTTAGGCGAGCACCTAGGATCGCTGGGCCATGTTGCACATAGAATCAAAATAGCAGCTTTTGCTAACATTATTTGCTCATGCTAATATGCTATTAAGTATTCGAGTTGTGAAAGTTTTCAAAAAAAAATGTTGATTCTGCTGCTGAATTGTTGGATGGTTAGTAAAATAGCATGCCTAGTGACATTGATCTACCATGGTTGCGGTTTAGTGGTGTTCAATACTTCCATGTTACTTGCATTAATTTGTGAAGATAGAATGCTATTGTGCATCACTAACTTAGGATATTATTGAATTATTAAAACCTTGAGGATGTGTTGTGTGTACTAATGTTAGTCAACTTAGTTATTATTTGGAGAATTTGTGACATACTGACATGCTTATTTAATTCCCTGCTAGATGATGTATTATATGAGGTATATTTACTTAATTCTCAGCCATATAAGGTATTATTTGTTATTTTTATTATCACCGTCTACCTCTCGCTATGGCAGGCGCCTAGGCGTCCAGGCACCCCATGCTCGCCGCGACTTGCCGGAGCACCGTGACAACCTTGGATACCACTCATCCACAGTGCATTCGGTTTTTTTTCTATCAGGTGAAATAGCTTATGAAATTCTGCCAATATGTTTCACACATGTACATTAACCCAAGCTATTTAGTATCCAAAGGCAGTGCATATTGATGGATAAAAACATCAAATTGATATTACACTAAGGCCTTGTTTGGATGGGCCAAGATTTTAGTTCAAATTCCTAGCCCATCCACGTGGATCCCAGCCCATCCAAACAAGGCCTAAGGGTTCATATGGAACATAGGTACTTCGTAGGAAAGGAAACATCAACATTGTCAGTGATATCATTCATCCACAGTGCTTTTTTTCATTCAATTGTCTGGTGAAATAGATTATGAAGGTTTGCCAATATGTTTTGAGACATGTACATTAACCCAAGCTATTTAGTATCAAAGGCAATGCACATTGATGGATGAAAACATCAATTTGATATTACACTAAGGGTTCAGATAGAACATAGGAATTTTGTAGGAAGGTAACATCAAGTGAGGATGGATGCTTCCTTTCCACCAATTTTCCCATATTTCAAACAGGGCATACATCTGGAAGATTATATCAGCATACATTATCATCTGCAGGTTGGTGTAAGATGATTAATAAGCCTTTTTTAGGTACAACGCAAATACAATCTCTATATTACGCCATGGGATAGCTTGGAACACATGGATGGACAATTTTAATAACCCCAGGTAGACTGTTAAATTACATATGAGGGATCCCACCTAAATCTAATTCATCCAAGTCTTAGCCAACGGCCCACACTGAGGAGTTTGGATTAAGCTCAAATGAAACTGAGCACAATCTGTGCCTGCATTGTGTTATTATAGATATTCCTAATAACGACCAAGCACCCCTGCCATTTCTAGTCCCACCACCAAACGGCTCCCAACCCACCCAATGTGCAGCATACCTAGTTTTTGTAATCAATGTCCTATATTCGTACCAATGTAAACATACCGCATATAGGGTATTCTCCTAAGTCCTACCCCATCAAGTAAATCTAATTTGCAAGTACAACTGCAGAAGTAGACATCTTCAGGCAAAATAACTATCCATTACATCATTACATGGAAAGAAAAAGACATACTAACACAAATTTGGAAAAAGAAATATGACTAAAACAGAAATAACACATGCCTAAAATTGTTGCAGAAAGATGATTGACATAAGTTTTATGGAACATATCAAGGAAAACAAATAGACCATGCATACATAGCAAAGATTTACTTTGACATGATATTTAGAGCTTACACTTCAAATGTTCGGGTGTCTGCATCCAATTGAATACTGGAAGATTTAGTAGCCAATGAGGAGGTGCTTGCTGTATCACCCACATTGATTGCTGATTCAGCTAAAACAGTCTCACCATGTGGTATAGAATCACTTATCACATTATTATCAGAGAGATGAAACTTCGTTTGGTCAACTGGCTCGGCACATCTGACAACACTTCTGTCAACATCATAAGCAGGGCAGCCAATTGGTTTTGCATCCTCATTGCAGCTAATTGGTTTGGTGACTTCATTACCACTAGCTTTCCCCAAAGATGAAGATAAGCGGTCAGGTACAGCTATGGTCTGTGTAACATCAAGAGCAGTCTCATTCAACTTCATAGTAAGGGCTGAAACTTTCCCACAGACATTATTATCAAATTCATTACAAAACAACAAACAATCAATATTTTTGCTGTCCATGTAGGTTTCTTCACAAATATTACCTTTCACCAGGATATGATCATCATCATATTTTGCTTCTAAAGGAACTGAAACAGAAGTACGCACATTGTTATTTTGTAATTTTGATTCAGAGGAGTGCCTTTTGCCTGTTGGGCTATGCATAAATTGCGTGCTCAAAGATGGTCTAGGGCTTTTAACTATTGCAGATCTGTTGGGGGTTGTGACTACTGCATCTGCAGATTTATTAGAATGGCTGTTTTCTGAAGAAGGCACAAAACCATTTAGAACCAACTGCTTTGATGCTGTCTCTTCGGGCAGACTATTAATGGTTTCAGCAACATTAGCAGACATAGCTTCTAAAGCACGATGAAGGCGTTTTGATGGAGGCAAAGCAGCTTCCACATCCAATGTTAAAACCTTTGGTTGGTATTCTTTATTCTTCCAAACAGGCTGACCTTCCCCTGACAGGATAGGCATGTCTAATTTGGATAATTGATTTGAAACAGTATTTACCACTGATGACCGATCAGCTGAATAATCATCACCAGGCAGTGCGGGTGTACCATGCATATCACATTTGTCTGCAGGTGTTGCAAACTCTGGTTTGTTATTAGGAACATCAATCTCATCAACTGGTGAATCCTCCAATTGAGGCCTTCCCATTCGAACCCTTGCCCTTTTGACCAAAGGCAAGTGCTCATCTCCACTTGACTTATTCACTTCATTCTTTGAATTTGGAGAATCTGCAAGGCTTTCACTTAACTCAGCCTGCAATTCTTCATCCTTATTTGGTGTCATACAATCTGTAGAACGAGGAACCCGCTTTCTATTTGGCTTTCTTTTTCTCTTGAAAATTAGTGCTGTGTTCATGGGAAGACTTGATGTACCATTTGATTTAAACTCTGTCTCTGAAGCTCCATTTTGAGATGCTTCACTGTTACAGGTACTATCTACCTTAGTAGTAGAATTCATTGTTTTTTTGCTGTTACTGGCCCCAGGCGTTCCAGGTTGGTTGTAAGTACCTCCACTGGAATGCAACCAAACATCATCTGGTGTAGAAGGGGAACCAGAGTTAGTTTTGTCATCCTTTTTATGAAGAGTGGTATCTTCCTTATTGCCACCAGAAACCAAATCAACAGAAGCCAAACTGGTTTCAGCCGAAAGCTTACCAGAATTCCGAGCCTTTCTGGTTTCAACACTTAATGAACTTCTTGACCTCCGCAGAGATGGAACCCTACTCCGTGTGTAGCAATTTTGAGTCTGTGCATCCCTTAGCTTCTTTGAAAATGAACTAGTAGACAAAGGGGTATCCCTTATTTCATCAAGGATGGATACATTTTCAGTAGGCTCATCAGGAGTGGAATTTACGACGCATCGCTCGCTCCCCATTACAGTGACAGAAGGCTCATCAGAATTGACCATGTCATGACCTCTTGCAGTGACGGAATGGTCTTCTAGCTTTTTATCACTACCCATATTAGAGCTATTGACTAGACTTTCAGTATCCAAGCTGCTATTATTATCAGCAAAATTTTCAACACCTGGTTTCACTTCATTGGCATCCAAGTCAAGCCTATGGTTACTATCTTCCTTCAAAGAATCATAAGCATCAATTATCTCATCAACCGCTCTCACAAAATCAGCACCTTTACCCTGTCGCTTAGCAAGTAGAGACCTCTTTTTCTCTTCAGTAAATGCCTCGAGATCTGCATAGTTGCAGAAAGCACTACAATGGAAAGAACTAGAAGTCAGACATAAATATGCAGGCTTTATAGGTAAGGTAATCCAGTTTCATATAACATATTCTGTGCACAGCTAACTAAAAATAGATCCCTTTTTGTTTTTCTATAAGATCCCTCAGTATAGTTCTAAATAGTAAATTCTAAATAAAAGACTGGAATTCGACACTTTTCTAATTAAGCAAGCCTTCAATAGTGAATTTCAATTTCAGTTATTATGCTGCATTTTCCAAGCGGATCGGGTCAAATACAGTCCATAATCCATACACTGGGACTACATGGTGCAACCAATGAAAGCTATCTGTCTCCATCTCATATCTGTTATGAATATCGTGTGTGTATTGAAGAGGCCCAATGGACAATATATATAGGGAGTACAAGAGAAATATGCCATATAGAGATAAGGAAGGCATATAAAGAAT
Source organism: Melocanna baccifera (assembly GCA_036346265.1). Lineage (NCBI taxonomy): Eukaryota > Viridiplantae > Streptophyta > Magnoliopsida > Poales > Poaceae > Melocanna > Melocanna baccifera. The sequence goes on from CM070693.1 coordinate 16,671,806, forward strand.
AAAATACAAATTCTATATCCTCATACAAACTCTATATCCTTAACAACCCCTCAAATGCAAGGCGTATGCAATAGCATTGTATTTGAAAGAGTTGACATTAAAATAGGAAAAGTCCAAACTCCAAGTCTTGTAAATGTCGTCATAGTATACGGCTCTTGGCAATTGTGTCGAAAATAGAAGATCTCCATCTGAGATCGTGCGTTAGCCCGTAAAGTATGGTAGAAGCCCATAAAGCAGATCGAAACCCGAGACGGCAACGATACAATGCACAAGAAGCGCAATAGAAGCACATTACAGAAAAAGCGCGGCGGCCTTAAAACCTCGAGGCGACGGCTCAAAGAGAAGCGGCGGCATCATAACTTGGCGGTTGCTGCAATGCAAAAGACCACACAAAATCCTAAAAGATGGACTGAAGCTAGCAAAACAATTAACTAACTGACACAAAAATTTGTGGACTCGCGCAGCTTAGACGAACTGAAAGATAAAAGACTACAGATTTGAATGGACGCAACGGAAGACTCAAAGAAAAAGACGCAATCAGCAGACACTAATAGCAGACGCCTTGTCGGGCAATGGTCACGAAGACAAGCGGCACGCAAGTCGCAAAGAATGTAAGAGCGCACAAAGTGAGCAAAGACGCAAAAGAAGGTCAGAGGCCACCGGATTCGGGCGAAGAAGCTGTCGGCGGGTGAATCGGTGCAGGCGATGACAACGATGGCTCCAAGTGGCGGCTAGCCAGATCTGTCCCAGAGGATGCTGGATCCGGATGAGGCGAAAAGAATCCGGGCAAGAGGCAGCATGCTGGCGACTGACGTCACCGGATCCAGGAGAGGCGGCGGTGTGCGAAGAAGCCTGGGAAGAGCAGCAACTGCATCCAGGCAGGAAGAAGCTGGCGGCTGGATCGAGCTCGCACACGTCTAGCTCGGTAATCCAGATGGGCAGGTCCGTCGTGGCGAGCGCCAGCAGCAGCCCAAGGGCGACGGCGGCCCAGGAAGGTCCTCAGCAACCCGAGAAGGGCGGCAGTGAGCCGGAGATGGCCAGGAGAAGCAACTGTGGCCCAAAGAGGCTCAACGACAGCGGCCGAGGAAGAGGTCGGTGATGAAGAAGAGCACGACGACACAAGAGCATCTGGATCCGATGGCAGGTGCAGCGGAGGAACTCGAGGTCTCCAGCGTGAAGAGCCCGACAACGGCGAGCCGGATCCGGGTCCGGAGAAGGCCGTGACGGATCTGGGAATCGGTGCCGGCGACGATGGCCCGAAGAGGCGCAGCAGTGGCGGTGGCTGGCCTGGCGACGACCAGAGAGGTAGCCACCCCCAAGAGCGGAGATATCCTCCTGGGGGTAACAGATGCGAAAGATGAGCGAAGGCTAGGAAAAGTAAACCCTAACCCTACTTTAGTTCTGATACCATGTTATGAATATTATGTGTGTATTGAAGAGGCCTAGTGGACAATATATATAGGGAGTACAACAGGATTATGCCATATAGAGATAAGGAAGGCATATAAAAAATAAAATACAAATTCTATATCCTTAACAATATCATTTACCAACAACGAAGACACTTATGGAGTATTCTCTAACCTGCAAAAGGTACCTTGGGGACAAAGATGAGGATAAAGGTATTTTCTAACCCTTATTCTTACTTTGTTACTATTTTCTTCTAGTTCTGAGAAATCAACACTCCATCAACCTAGTTCTTACTTTGTTCTAAGAAATCAAAGAATAAGGCATTTTCTAACCCTTATTATTACTTTGTTACCATAGTTTTGAATGTAAAAAATCACTATTAAATTTATAATAGTATAGTATAATAGTATAGTAGCAGAAATTATTTTAAAATATATTATTATTACTTTTGATGACAAATCTACCATATTATTTCCATGTGGTCAATCTAAGTACTTTTGGACATATTAGCGGTATGTTCAAATGGTTTGACTAATTAATTTCAAATACCTCCATTCTGCGCAATTGGGCCTTCTGACTCCCAGAAGCTACCCTGAGAGGTGAGGCTTTCCCTTAAACATATAACAGAATTGCTCTCATAGCACTCTTTTTAGAATGGGTTTCCAAACATACCACCGAAAAATTCACGCTTGCTCTGATAGCACCGAATAGTTGCTCCGTTATTCCCCGTCTAGCACTCCGTCACCTTGGGCATTTACAAGGCTCCCAGGCAGCAATCTCCCACATTCTTCAACCCCCTTCCTCCAGCTCCTCACCATGGTGATCAGCGCTGCAATCACCTCCACCGAGTATGCCTACATCTACGCCCTCCTTGACCCCTCCGTGTCCTCCTCAACCCCTCTGTGTTTGCCTCCTCACGGCCACAGCAGCCTCCAACCGGCGAGGAACGTCATGGACGAGGCATACAGGGTGGCATGCGGGGCACACGGGACCATGCTGGCGGGCGCAGGTGGCCAAGCTGCAGCAACAGGGGTGGCAGAGCAGCAGCAGCAGACACAGGCGGCCAAGCAACAGCAGCAGGAACAAGGTTATTAAGTCGACAAGTCGACACTACCCTCCTAATGATCGACTAGTCGACTAGTCGGTTAGTCGGCCGACTAGTCGCTGACTAGTCGACAGGTACTGTTTATATGACAGTGATATGTATATACTATATTAGTATACCATATAGGCACATGTACTATGACAGTGACGGTAATATGTATACTATGACAATGACAGTAATATGTATACTATGACAGTGACGGTAATATGTATACTGCACGAAGGCTATCTAAGACTAATACTTAAGCTAACCCTAATAAGACTAATACTTAAGCTAACCCTAATGCTCCCCTTTAAAGGCCTAGGTGCCCTCATTTTCTTCCCAGGGAGCCGTCGCCACAGGTTTTCTTGAGCTCCCAAGTCATCTTTCTTCTCTCTCCCTCTCCCACTCTCTCTCTCTCCTTCCACCTCTCTCCTTCACCTGACTGGCCAAGGGCGCGCGGCCTAGGGGAGCGGTGGCGCAAGGCGCTCGGCCGGCGGTGACACGAGGCGCAAGAGCGGCGCGCGCGGCGGCGGCCTTGCACGCCTGCACCGCAAAGGCAGCGGCAATGCGGGCACACACGAGGCGCGGCGCAACGGCACGGCGAGGCACAAGACCGGTGGTGGCGCGCGGCGCGCAGGCGCGGCGGCGGCGGCAGCAGCGCAGCAGCACCGGCCGCGATGGCGCGGCGCAGCGGCGCTCGCGGCGCGCAGCAGCGCAGCACGCAGGCGGAGGGCTAACCTAGATTTGGATCGCGCGGCCGGCGGCGACAGAGGCCGGAATCGCCGGATCTGGCCGGAGCTTGAGCTCGCGCTCTCTGTCTCTTCGCCGCTTGCTCGGCTTCATCGCCGCTCGGCCGTGTTGCGACTACTTCGGTACACATCACTTCTTCACTGCCTGCTCACTCAGTGCTTCACTGCCCCAAGACGCCCGATTTGGCGTCGCCTGGTCGACTAGTCGACGGGCAAGTCGACGACTAGTCGACCAGGCGCCCGACTTGCCGCCGCAAGTCGAGTCGCCGGCGCAAGTCGGTCCTGGCTCACCGACTTGTCGACTAGTCGACGACAAGTCGTCGACTAGTCGACGACTTAATAACCATGAGCGAGAAGCGCGCAGCGAGAGCGAAGAACACAAGACGTGGGCGAGCAGAAACAGCGGCGCAACAGAGCAGAGCGTGATAGGAAAAAGCGCGACACTGACGCAGCAGAGCACAAGCAGCAAGCAATCCCAAATCTGGAGCTAAAACTTCTGAAATTTCAACAAAAGCCCATCAATTTTACTTCTAAACCATCAATTTCCCACCTCCTCCGAGTTCATCCTCAGGCGCAGCAATATCCAGTAGGTGCGATGGTATGTATTCCATCTGTTTTCCACCTGTTTTCGCCCACAGATCCGAAGAGGAAAACTAAGTCCCCATCGATTTTTTATCGAATCATTCCTAAATCCACACTATATCTTCCAGAATTGCATAATTTCACCAAGAAACTCTCTTCCAAGATCGGGTTCGCTTGGTGCTTGGTGTGGGGAATCAATGGTGTGAGGGGATGACAAGGAAGACACCGGCAGGGGGTTCCTCACAAGTGGTGCCCACCGACTTCACCGGAGATGCTCGCCAAGCTTGTCAGAGATGGGGAGGAATGAAGGATGGAGGGTATCATTGGGAGGAAGAAGAGAGAGAGAGAGAGAGAGAGAGAGAGAGAGAGAGACGAGATTTAACAGCAGCAGCTTATCCACATTCGTTCTGGACCGTTGGTGATCAATCTAATGGTCTAGTGCTAGATAGAGCAATGACGGGGAAGTTTTAGTGCTATGAAAGCAAGTTAGAAAAAACAAGTGGTATGTTTGCCGACTTTAGGGAGTGCTGTGAGAGCAATTTTCTCAACATATAAAGGGGCACCTAGCGCCTAACATAACCAATATGTGACAAAACCTTTTAGATCTATGGATGAATAGATAAATCACACATGTATTGCATAGCCCAATGCCCCAATGGATAATATATGGTACAAGACTCAAGAGACAACTAAATCCTAGAAACTAGAAAAAGACACAGATACCCTTATATTCTTAACACCCCCTTAAATGCAAAACACATGCAATAGCATTGCATTTGAAAGGGTTGACACTAAAATAGGGAAAATCCAAAATCTAAATATTTAAGACGTCGTCGTAGTGTGTAACTCTTGAAAATTGTGTCGAAACCAAAAGAACTCCATCTGAGATCGTCCGGCATCTCATAAAGTATGTTTGCAGCCCATAAAACAGATCGAAACCTAAGACGGCAACAACGCAGTACACAAGAAGTGCAACAGAAGCGCAGTATAGAAAAAGTGCGGCGGCCTTAGAAGCTCAGGGCAACGGCTCAGAGAAAAGCGGCGACATCATAACGACTTCTACATAATGCACGTGGCTCAGAGCGAAGAACGGCAGTCGCTATCATGTGAAAGGCCACACTAAATCCTAGAGGATAGACTAAGGCTAGCAAATCAATCAACTAACTGATATAGAAATTTGTGGACTTGCATGACTTAGACGAACTAGAAGATAGATGACTACGGATTTGAATGGATGCCACAGAAGACTTAGAAAAAGATGCACAACACTTGCTGACAGAAAAATTCTACTAGACCTATAACCAGCAGCCCCTTTCCTCCCATTTAAAGCATCAGCACCATAAAAGCCCCCAAAGTCCTCCTCTCACCCTTGCCGCAAAAGATCACCTCTTCTTGCAAAGTATTGTCAAGACACTCACTGGGAAAAACATCCAAGCCACCCACCACTCCCTCCCTTCTCTCTCCCTCTCTCCGGCGCCAAAGAAAAACAGGAGAAGAAACGGGAACGGCGGCCAGAGACACACCAACCTCCAGGTTGAGCAGCGTGTCACCACCGGCGGTGAAAACAAAGACACGGTGCAGCAGCGGCGGAGAGGCGGCGCCACGCGACGAGAGATGCGCCGACGGAGGCCGGAGATAGGCGGCTGCAGGGCGTCGAATCCGATAGAGATCGGCGTTGAGGTGGCCAAACCCGGGCGACGCGCTAAGGATCTGGCCTGGGGAGAGCCAGATGCAGGGCAGGGCGAGCCTGGATCCAAGCAGGACGACGGCCGAAAGCGACAGCGGCGAAGAGCCATTGCAGCGGTCGATGACAAGCCAACGGTGGAGGCCAGTGATAGGAGGCAGCGGCTAGATCCCGACGAAGATGAGCCGAAAGAGAGGCCGTCGGCAGCCGCAACCAAGAGAGGTGGTGGCAGCCCGCAGAGAGGCCTGGATCTGACCTCGGCAGCGGCTCCCACCAACAGCGGCGACAGTGACGGATCAGATCTGCAGACAACGACGGTGCATGACGACGACGGCGTTGCGCGAGCTGCTGGAGGCGGCGCACTAGAGCGCGGTCCATGCCAAAAGATGGCCGCCCTCGAGAGTGGAGACACTCCCCTTGGGGCAACTGCAACGGAAGATGAGCGACGAAACCTTAGGTATGATGAAATCCTAGTTTTAGCCAATGTTCCAAAAAGCGCTATAAAGCGGACGCTTCAGCGCGCTCAAGCGGTACGCGAAGGGGTCACGCGTAGCTTTGGGGCAAAAGCGCTCCCGAAGCGGCGCGACCGGCGGCGGCGGCGTCGTCCGGGTGGAGGTGGCGGCGTCGTAGGACCGGATCCGGTGCAGGGAGGCCGGATCCGGCGGCGGCGTCGTACGGGTGAGCGGGCGCGGCGGCCAGCGCAGACCGGATCCGGCGCGGAGGCCGGATCCGGCGTCGTCTGGCGGAGGCGGCGCGGCGTCCGGGTGGAGGGCGGCGCGCGACCGGATCCAGCCGAGGGAGGCTCGACTGGCCGGGCGCGCCGAGCCAGTGGAGGAGGCGCGGCCGATCCGGAGGAGGCGGCGCCGATCCGGAGGAAGCGCGGCCGATCCGGAGAAGCGCGCGCTTCGAGAGGCGCGTTCGGGAGGGCGACGGCCGCCGGGAGAAGCGCGCGGCCGCGCGCTGGAAATCGCCCGAGTGAGATCGATCGCATCGATCGAGTCAATCTGGGGTGAGGGACTGAGGGGTATAAAGGAATTGATATTTTAAACTTTAGTCCTTGGAGTTTTATAAAATTGCAATTAGGTCCTTCTGCTATTCTGCAAATAGAATTATTCCAGATTTTCACAATTATAGCATTCAGACTTGCTACAGTACAAAACGCTTAAGCACGCTTAGGAACGCTTAAGCTCTAGGCAGTGGGTCACCGCTCACTTAGCGCTTAACGCTTTTTGTAACCTTGGTTTTAGCTATAATACCATGTTAGATATATGAATGAATAGATAAATCGCATATGTATTGCACAGCCCAATGGGTAATATATAGTACAAGACTCAACGGACATAACTAAACCTTAGAAACTAGAAAAATACACAAATACCCTTATATCCTTAACAAAACCAACATATATTAAACCCTATTCACAGCCATATTCTCTACAGTCAATGAGCCTCACCACCTTGTATAAAAGCAATAGTGATACCTAAAATTGCAACTACATAATAACAATTATTACAGCCAAAAAAGGATCTCGCACCACATACACACCATATAACTAAGTCTACATTTCCTAGTCCCAAATAGCAACGCCTCTATATCACTATACTATCGTATACTAGTAAGGTCCATTGTGGGGACAATCTTTACAAACAAAGAACACGGTTACATCATTGTACTGGTAGTCCAAATGACAACTTCAACTGAACCTGTTGGTAGTAGGGCTTCCTCAGCCGCCAGAGGGGACTATGTGCAGGCAACTAATTATACTTTTCTCAATGCTCAATCATCTCTGGATCAACATGTTTTAAATAGCACAATTCAACTCTCTCAAACTCTCAAGAAATTTTTGCTACCCAATTCTTATTGTTAAGTATAACAAAAACATGCATGACGCTTTCAGGAGTTGTAGAGATGCCACCCACCAATGAGGAACTTCGAGCAAGACTACGTCCTATCTATCTACACCTCTCCAAACACAATATCTTGAGTACACGGAACAGCCAGAATTAATAATTCTTAAAAGCTAGTATCTTTACCTCTTTCTTTCCTCCGTCTAAGGCTTAGGATCGGTGACTTCAATTGTGGTAATGAAATTGCACTGTTCTTATGATTTAAAATGAAAGACCAACAAACACAGCTACTACTTGTAAATAAGACCAATATATAAACTTTTGTGAGCGAGTGGTGGGTGGATGGGTGGGAGGTAGGGTTGATAGTGTCCAGTAGACAAAACAATTCTAGTGAGTGAAATCAGTCTTCAAACCTTCCCTTAAGTTTATCCTATTTCTCATATTCCAAAAGTGCAGAGAGGTAAGAACATCACATAGCTAGCATGCAAATTGCAGAAAGAAAAACGAATTTTGACAGTCAAATGTTAATCCATGCTATATACATCCCAAGAAGTGTATCTACATGCTATGTAAATTATAGCTGTATAAACTACCTAATTCACTTGGAAAAGTAACTTGTATGCAAATAAAAAAGTTAGCATTGATATCATCGCCCAAGCGCATGAATTACAAATATGTACATCATGTTTGAACCCATTCACGTAACAAGTATATAATCCAATTATTAATGGAAAATTTTAAATAAAAAACCTCCAAAAAAACTCTAGGAATATAAGCTAATCAACAGTAACACACAAGGATGTTTCTAAACAGATGCTGTTTAGTAGATACAAAAACAGCTTATAAATTCAAATAAAATTTAACAGTTCAGTCAAAATAGCACTTACATCTGTTTAGTTCCATAGAAGTAGACCAGCAGCTTCTTTTTAACAGAAGACAGGCCCCACTGCTCTGGCTCACTTATCTGCATCAGCATGCACAGCCACAAATGAAATAATTTCTGAAGATGTAAAATCCATGTTCATCCATGCAAATATATCATGCACACATGAATATCTATCCCTAGTAAAGAAGCAAGACTTAAAAGCGAGGGGAAAATAGAAGGAACAAGCCTATAGAGCAGTTCCATGAGAGCTAACCCAGCAGAAGGTAAAGGTAAACCCCCCAAAAATGTGAGGGAAAATCATTTAACCAGGAACCCTACTCCCTTAAGTGAAATGTCTACATCAGCAAAAGAGAAGACGGCGCAGTTAACAGCATGCCTCCTTGGTGAATACAGGTACGAAGACTCGAAGAGAAATATGCATTGATGTCGATGTGACAGTTCAGAGTTCTAACTGACCATAACAGAGGTGAATGAATAGGAGAGAAGTACCTAAGCATCTTAGCAATCAAAAGGGCGCAAAGTGAAGAGAGAAAACAAAAAACTACTGAAATGGAGATCATCAGGTCATTCAGATCGAATTACCATAAAACTTATGAAGAACATTTCATTTGTCAGTGCCTGTGCTCTAAAATCATGCACAATACACACTCCAATATAAGAATGACCAACATATAGCAAGTACAGATGCTTAACCAAGCTTGAAACTGGAGACAAGTATGCAACATATAGCAAGTACATACACTCAATACAGCTTGTATCCGGAGGCAAGTATGGTGCTATGATTAGAAGGTTTGAGAATACTTGTGCAACGATATAACTATCTTAATCAATGTAAAGAGGCCAAATTTGCCGAGTCATGCTACTGACACAACGAAATAGACAAAAAAGTGCAAGGTTATCACAAGACAATAACCAACGAGATAAGCAGGAAAAAACAGTAGCAAAAAATAGAATACTCAATAGTGGGCTAGCAGAACAAATGAGATACTTGTCTATCACACAAGGGGCACAGACATCCAAAAAATTAGAGTTGTGTTATCCTAACAATTAGAGAAGTCAGTAAGCACAGTACAAAAGCATCCACATTGACATAATTCCTAAACAGATGCGTCTGATTCAAAACTTAGCAGAGAAAAGTGCCATCCTGTGCTGAGCAATGCCATTTTCCTCATTCCAACATTGTCTTTTTGCTCTCAAGTGAGGGCATCAAATGAGGAAAAAATTAAGAAGGAAGCTCCATTTCTTCATGAAAAGCTACAACTTGCATCCTCTACGATCTTACAAAATGTATTGATTACTGTTCACATTTACAGACCAAATCCAACAGCCAGTCACACAACCAATGAACCAAAAGAAGTTTTAGGGGCAATAATCACCCAAATCCGTAATTGCTGAAGAACTAAATCAAACATTCAAACTAAGGACCAGCGCCATTGTCAAGCATACTAAATCAGTGGTGCACCTTCCAACATAAGGAGGGGGCATCTTTTAGTTATTTATCCCTGTCTTTCAAGTTTCAAGATCCAAACATAAACAAATTCAACATGTAAGGAACCAGCTGAGGTGTACTTTGCTTACAGTTGACTATCTCATATGCGTATACCAAACAACAAAAGCAAACAGATAATATATCCCGCATATTGATATCCATTGTTGAGGCACCATATATCAAAAAAAACAAATTGATAGATGATAAATCCAAGATGGAAAAAAGAATTACGATGTTACGATAAAGTTGCGCTTAACCATAAAAACACCTCTCTTTCCTTTCCTATCAGGCAATCAGAAAATCCACATTGAAAGCGTACCAAAGGAAACTCGCAAGTCGTTGACAAATCATAGAGAACCTCACACCAGTACTTGTTAACAAGCAAGTTCTAAGAGCAAATCACTGAGAATAAAAAACACATCTGTAACAAATGAACTTCAAAGAGTAAATCACTAAAAATAAAAACCACATATGTAACTAGCAAACTTCAAACAGAGGCAAGATAACCACATATCACCCAAATCCTACCTGATCCCCAGACCCTTTACGCCCTAAATCACGAGCAACATTAAATCTCAACAAGAAACTAGCTAGGTCAAATTGCAGCAGAACTTTACACTTAATCTCGAAAACTAAGCAGAAAGTAACAAAAAAAAGGGCTTCTTTGACTCAAAGATCCAACCTTTCTTAAGCATATGGTATCCGAAACCCTACATAACACCAAAACTCGCTGATAAGCAGCAAGAAAACCACAAGACTAGCACAGATTAACAGCTAAAACCGCCAAATCGGGGTAGGAGGCCATCCAAGAACCTAAGACTGAGCCGAAATGACCACGCAGCGGCCCCAAAAGCCGAGCCTTCCACGCGCCCAACGAAACCCTAAGCAAGCTACCCAAAAAAATAAGCAAGCTAACCCCAGGCTACCCAAGCCACTACGAGGCCACAGATCAGAGAGAAGAGCAAGCCGCGAGTTCCTCCACTCACCATGGCCGGCCACGCCGGGAAGCCCTTCATCTTGGCGAGCACGAGGTCGCCCACCTTCCACTGCGCCGCGGCGGCCGCCGCCGCCGCAGCCGCAGCCGCCGCGCGCTTCTTCCTCGCAGGCGCCATCGCCCGCCCGCCCACGAGCCAACCGCCGCCGGCGCCACCACCCCCGCCCGCCCACGAGCGATCGGACCTCAGAAGGCTCCTCTACAACGGTTACCGCCTGAGGCCGTAAAGCGGCGGCACCGCAAGAGGCCGCGGCCGGTGCCGGAGGCGGCGGGGCACCCAGTTGTCCCCCTCTTCTCGTCTGCGGCGGCTGCGAGGGGAGCAGGCATGGGAGGCGGAGCTGTGGCTTGGACCTGGGAATATTTCTTTTCAATCTTTTCTTTTTATTTTCCTCTTTCAGTTTTATTTTTGCGTTTCTAGTTGTATACTTGAGAAGAGTATGCGAGCGGCGTCTCCTCCTCTCGCGTGTGACTCTGTGACTGACTGTTTTGTAGTTCGATGGGAGAGGGAGGGGGAGAAGCGTGGGAGGGGTGAAGTGGGAGTACCGGTCCGCGTGAGGAAGGGAGCGTGTTATATGTGGACGGAATGCATCCACTAGTAAAATTTATTTTAAAATATATTTTATTTAAAAATTATATATCATAGAAAAGTTATTTATTATAAAAACAATAATTTTTAGAAGCTAATATAAATAGGGCCTTAAGATTATGATGTAGTTATTTTTAAAGCTGCTATGAAAAGTAATTGCTATGGTCCATGAGCCCCATGGCAATGCTACAATGGCTCTTTTTGCTATGGGGATACACGAATAGAGCTAAATCCCAGCCGGATAGAATATCAGAGGTTCACAAGCTATTCAGGATATGCGCGAATTAAGGGGGTGATCGTTTCGGCTTTTTTCGGCTTCAGCTTCTAGCTTCAGCTTTTTTTTTACTATTCACTACACTATCCACTAACTCAGCTACAGTGTTTTTTCAGCCAACTACAGTGTTTTTTCAGCCAAAAACCAAAAACCATCGCTATTTCGATCACCCCCATGTGTTCCAAGTCAGACATAAGAACATCGATTCTTTTCGATTTAAATAACGCTTGCTTAAGCTCGACTCGTTTGCTCGAGCTACCCGTCTGAAGCAGCCAAAAGCAACGCCCAATAGAAAAAGTACCGTTCATCGCCTACTTGCAGTTGTTCATGGCCACAAAGTTAGTATGCTTGTCCATCGAAACAAATTCGAGACAACTCGTTGCATCAAGAAGAGTACAAACTTAATTACGGAAAGTCAAGAACAGGGGGGAAACATCTGAATCCTAGCTATACTGTAGATATGAACATTCAGAACAGAATGATTTTTATATACTCCCTCTATCTCTTTTTTTTTTTTGTGTGTACAATTGGAGCAATGATTCATCTTCTCCTTGCAGCCAAATCAGGGCCTCTGTACGTACGTACGCCTGCCTCAGACATTCTCGCCAAATCTTGCGCTGTTCGTGTCGTCCTTCCGGAGCAAACCGGCGGAGCCCTTCACCCTGTCGAACCTCTCTGACATGAAGAAGCTCCTGAGGGAGTTGAGGTTCCTCGGCGCGGCCACCTCGACCGTGAAGAGGGCTCGCACGGGGCGGTGGTCCGACAGCCTCGACTCGCACCGGTCGTACTGGCGCTGCTTCAGGCCCGTGCCGTGCCACACTATGCGGTCGCACCATGCCGGCGCGCGCCGCTTCTCGCCTTTCTTGCCCTGGACGCAGCCGTAGTACGTGTCGGAGTTCGGGTGGTACTTGTACGTCGGCGAGAACGTGATTGCCCCCTCGTTCCAGCCTTCGAACGCTCCACCTTCAGATACCTCGCCTCGCAGCTGTGAAGATCAGATCACCAGCAGGTTTTGCATCAGAATGTGGGCGGGGAGGAGGCGGCCGGGGGCTGGGGAGGGAGGCGGCGGCGGCGGGGAGCGGGGAGGGAGCTGGCGGCGCGCGGGCGGAGGCGAGAGCGGAGAGAGCGAGCACGAGCGAGCGAGCGAGCGAGTGAGGGGGCAAAATAGACATTTCGCGATCGCTGTGTGAGAGGTAACGATCCAAAACAAACGGAGTGCTAAATTCCGAAGCAACTTTAATCTTTCGGTGGTAATTTCCGAAACCCTATTTTTTTGATGGTATTTTCCGAAAGTGGTGATCTTTTAGTGCTACAAAACAAATTTTCCCTATTTTTAAAGCTGCTATGGAAAGTAATTGATGAAAAATAGTCTGTTTGTCAAACCAGTCTAAAAGTTAGATAAATTATGATATCTTCTGACCCATCTTCCTTCTTTAAGCCTGATTTATTTCGTTCTATCAGTATATCTCTATTTCTTTTCTTTCAACCCCAGCCCACCTTGCTTTCTCTCTCACCGCCATGTAGGCCCATCGCCAGTTCTATCCCACCATGTCCTATTCATCTTCTACCTTACGCCTACTCTAGCTCCTTCACGCGTCGCCGCTATTTCTGCATGGGACTCGGTTACTTTGGTGTGTGCACCACGGTCTCCCCGCCTATTTAAGCGCTGCCCCCTCTACCCCTGTCACCTTGAGCCGCCTCCGTCCTCACGAAACCTTAGCCGCGAAGATTTCGCTAAAGCCACTGTTGCCTCCCCAAACTCCAGTGAGCAATTAGCATCTCATCGGTGCACCTCCAACCTCACCAACCGATCCAGTAGCTTCGTCGTGCTAAGTGCTTCACCTCAGAGCCATCACCTTCGCCGAAACACCACCGGAGATCACTGTTGTTGTGGATTGCACTGCTCAACTGCCAAAACCCCACCACAGGTGAGCTCCATCGACCTTTGGCTCCTGTGCCAAGCCAAATCACATCGCAACCAAGCTAGAAAACAGTTGCACGCATTGCTAGCCACGTCAAGGCTCCTCTCGCCAGATTCACCATTGCCTGAGCCACCACCATCATGGACCTCGACGCCGACCACCGCATTAACAACAACTAACTAATCCAAGCTGCTAGATTAGTTTGCATCAACGTTAGGAAGCTTGCAGTGCCCTCGCCGATGTCCATATCACCGTCAATCGCCATCGTTGTCATCGAAAAACCACGACCGTTGGCACAGCCTCCTCATTGTTTCTCTCCCTGATCCTTTGCCTACAGAGCTCGTCGTTGTTAGTCCTCTTGGTCTAGAGCTCCTCATGTAACTCTTCTAGGTAGATGTGCAGTTTGTATATGTAAACCTGGGTGAGTATTGGATACGATGAATCCACCCACTTAGTGAACTTGCAATCCGCTATTTGCAAGCAAGATGAGGTTAGTACAAGTGTTTCATGTGTGCAAGTATACGTAGATAATGAACCACTTACCATAAACAGAGGATAGCAAAAGAATTGATATCTTAGGTGCATGTGGTAGTAATAAACCTGCACCATCACATCGAGGTTGTGCTTGCATTGTGGCCAAGGCTTGATGATGTGTGGGTAGTAGCAGAGGGGATTTTTAGGGGTGAATGACTCCCTGGTTTTGAGTGGTAGATCAAAACTTGGGGGATCAGGGTCCAGCGGACCGTAGATGCTCGTGTCTCGAGGTAAGATTCACAGCCTCAAAACCCAACCCATGCCTGTCGTTCCCTCCCACACCTTAAGCTTCCAGCCTTGTTCGCCATACTTCTTTTGGTGTAGTGCGATTCCCCGCAAGACAAAAAAAAGGATGTTTGAGTGTCCATGCTATCAATGTTCGTACAAAATTTACATTAAAAGTGATTGAAAAGAACAAGGCAACAATAGGATTGAACTTAATTTAAAACACACATACTTTGCGTTGCCAAATATTAATTCATTGAGGGTTACATTGCAGGAATGCTAGCCTTATATAGAATGAACGAGTACATAGGTGCTGGTACTATAAATTGCTAGGTCTACGAGGCAGCCGATGAAGTGAGCCTATTCGGACAATTCCTTATGGAGTGGTCTACTGTCTTACATAGCCTGCACTTGTGTGGCCTTTGCCATTGGCCGCGTTGATTGTCATCCATGTCATTGTGGATGTGGTGAGACTGACGTCTTCCATGCTATGGCTGCCTCAATGTGTCATTCAGCACCCACTTTATTTTCCCTAGCCAAAGGTCCTTATAATGAATGTCGACTCTGTAAGAGTTGAACTCGGCGCTCTAAGTACCACACAAATTGTGGATGTCATAGTAGTATGAAATATACTACGCGGAGGACTATCGCTATCTAGAGCACATGACATAGACATGGGAGCAAGGCTTGTAAAAGAAGCATTGCACGTGCAAGTCATGACTTCATCGATGGTCCATGCATGCTTGCGATCGCCTCTGGCATGGCCCATGATGTACTTCTGACTCAAACGGACCTTAAACTTCTTCCTTACACCGTTCATGGTCTGAGTGATGTGCGAATGAACCTTCGCCATTTTCTACTCCATGTACGTCTACATGACTTCTAAGAGTTGTCTCTCTTCATCTAGGTGCTCTTTGCAATCATGGCTCTGTTAACAAAAAAGATGATGGTGTGGTTCCAACCCTTGTCCATAATTGCAGTGATCGGGAGGGAGCTCACACCCTTCTGCACACCGTTGTACATCTTCGATATGTTGGTCATCATAAATCCATGCATTGCACCGTTGGTATTGTGAAGTAGGGATCATTTCTCCATGTCTGAGACATGCAAGTTAATCCATTAGATGAACTCGCATGTTGATATAAGAGCGGCCCGGTCGGTTCTGTTCTCTGTGACTCCCTCACATACCTGGAGATCTCCTTGTTAAACTCTCGCCATATTACGTTAAACTTATGCCTCTGGTTCTGCATGCACAACTATTTGAACTTCTTCATCACCTCCTTGTTGAAAAACGGGTGTGAAACTTCACCGCAAGATGCATCATGCACTAGCGGGTTCTCATGTTGTTTCACTGAAAGGGTGGTTGAGTCCCATGCTGCATAGTGCTCAGCGTCGATAGCAACCCAGTGTTACAGTCCATGATAAGGCAGACACTGGGCCAGTCTTGAACTACTTCATGCTTCATAGTGGCCAGAAACCACTACCAGCTATTAGTGTTATCATTCTTTACAATTGCATAGGCTACTGAAAGTAGCTGGTTGTTTACGTCGACAGCCATCACCATCAAATCGTGCCCCTGTACCTGCTGGAGAGGAACTTGCCATCCATCGTGAGCACTAGATCATAGTTCTTGAAACCCTCGATCACCCGCCGAAATAACCAGAACACTTGGTCAAGGATGAAACAATTGGGGCCCTTCATAGGGTGCGCCCTATCTATCTTGTATATATATGTCATGTGATTGGTTTAGGCAAATGCAGCATTCTTGGCACAAAGTTATAGGCCTCCTCGTACGTGTCATATATCTTATGTATGACCTTCTTCCTCGTCCGCCACACCTTACCGTAGCTCACCGATTGAAGAACCATGTGAGAAGGTCCTAGTTCATGTTGTGATGAACCATTGCAATTGAGGAGGTCAAAAAATTATTTGCATGCATTAGATGGCAGTGTTGCTGGACGGTCAAGAGGAAGGCCAGTCAGACTGGCATTGTGCCACCGGTCTGATCTCTTGGGTTGATCGGTCACACTGATCTGTGTCTCAGCGTTCTGACCGCTTGGCTCTATCAGTTAGACTAGCCCATGTTAGCAATCTGACCACCATAGATTTGGCAGTCTGACCATCCTAGGTTTGGCGTTCTGGCCGGCTGAGAAATGTCCAATTCGAGTGGTTTCTAGAATTTGTGGATTTTGAGTTGAGGAATAGCTTTTGGTGAGTATGGTCGGTGGTTCTATGTTGCATGAGCTATGTTATAGCTAACGTGGGTCAAGTTGTAAAGAATTTCTATCTAAAAATAATTTCTTTGTCTTTGGATATGTAGAGTCACTTAGAGTCAACCGTGGTTAATGATGAGGATCGGAGCTATACTCATGCAGGACCTAAGGCCCAGAATGATCAAGAATATCGGGTGAGACAATAAGCTTATGTATGGCATGAGAAAGGTGAAAAATATTGAAAGCGAGTTCGAATGACTAGAATGCAACATGTGGCTTGGACGTGCCAAGTGAGTCGTAGTATAGTGGAACCGGGACTAAAGACTTGGCGATGCGGGGCAAACTAGTGGTGCACCTACACGTGGTAAGTATGATGATTGCTTGCAATAGATGGTGATGATCAGGTCAACGAAGGATATTTTGGTAGTATCCACTAAGAAGTGGATGTGGCTGGCTAGCCTATCTATAAAAGGAGTTAGGATGGAGACATGTGGTTAACCATCCAACCCACCTCTCATGTACTCTCTTGTTTTAGGGTTAGGGTTTTGAGTGTTTGGTGTGTTTTTTATCCTTCAAGGTAGAGTGGTTATAAAACTTTTCTTCTCAAGCAGCACTAGAATCAATCCTCAAGTAGCACTAGAATCAATCTTTGATATTCCCATGGCTATCTCTTTATTTGATTGATTTGCTCTTATTTTAATTGATTTTTCCCTCTCCCTTCACCCTTTCTTAATCTTGTTGTGCCAAGAACGTATAACAGATAGAGGGAACCTCTGAGAATCCTCTTCGATCCATTTAGGCATTTTGGTAGCAAATTTATCAAGAAACTTAGTTTTTACATTTTTTTAATCTTTCAAGTGATTTCTTGATCTGAAAGTTTTTGGATAATTTCTTTAGTATTCTTGCTTGCTGTGACATATGAAAATATAACCAAAGCCATCTTGGCTATTCTTTACCCATGAGCAACTATTGATCATCAAATTTGATTTTAGGTCGTTCTTGGAGCATCCTTGCTTAAATCTCGAAAAGGTCTGAACTTTGACATTAGTTTTGTGATTCATGGATGGAATAGGTTCCTAAGACCTTAAGCAAGATGTGTATAAAGTTTCACAACTTTTGGATCATCCAATCAAAACTTACATACTTTTGGATCATCCAATCAAAACTTACATGCATTTAAAATCTCGTAACCGTGCTAATTTTACTGTTCATTTGCCTGAAATCACTATTTATAGTGGTCAGACTGCCTCTAAGAGGTTAGACCATAGTTAGTGGTCAGACTGCCAGGGAGAGGTCAGAGCACCCCTGGTAAGCAGTCGGACCTTGAGGGACTAAGTTCTTCAAGATTTCGTGTTCTTGAGTATTTTACTTTATACTTTTGGTCTTGGATTTGATTCTTAGTATCTCTGTAGTTATTTGAGAAAAGGATCTAGAATACTTAGAGAAAAATTTTAAATCACACCATTCACCCCCACTTTGTTACCTTTACGGTCCTACACCAGTAAAACAACCAGGTTCATGACATTGGTCGTTAACAACTTCTGCGAAACTGTGATGTTCACAACTACGAGGTGATTTATTAGGCTAGTGATGAGTGATGAGGTCACATTGCGGTGCCCGTGTAGTGGATCCTCAAGCTCACAAGTGTTGTCCTTCACCATCGTTATCTAGAAGGCAGTTGCACCACCTCTAAATCTCCGCACATGGACCTTCCTAGGACAAGAGCTGTCAACACACTTCAACACATACGTATCAATGTTCGATCTATGCACCACATAACGGATGCCATATCTTGCGATGGCTTGCTATGCGACACCCTTGATGGGGAAAGTGTTGCCCTTCAACGAGAGTGTCTTCGTCGAAGTACCATTCCAACTCATCTTTGGACGATAGAACTAGAGAGGCTAACATAACAACATCCAATCTTAAGAAAACATACTCAACATTCATGTATACAATGTTGCCAGATGCACCGCCCCTACCAGTACATATACCAACCTCGTCTCTACTGCTGGTTGTGTCGACGTCCCCCTCACCGGAATGGTTTTTATCCGATAGGCCATCCAAATATTCATGGTAGTCAATATACACTATCCACCATCTCCTTGCACCTTCTATTGGCTCAAGTTATGCGCCAACCTCGATAGCTATCCATCATCCTGACTGAAAAGCATCTTCCGCCGCACCACCGACACCAACAACTTCCACTTCACCACCACCATCCCCACCAATACTATGCTCCACACCGCCACAAACCAACTACGGCACTTCCACACCGCCACTCCTATGACCCTCGCCCCTGCTTGACGCCTCCGTCCTATCCACAAACTGCACATACACTATTAACCTTCCATATATCGTTGCAATAACATTGCTGGTAATCTCCATGTACTACTGCCAAGAGATGTCGCCAACCACCTTCTTCAGCTCCCAGAAACGCTCCCTCGAGTCTCCAACCACCGTGGCTATCACTGCCTCGATGATGAGCTTCTTTCTGCCAACCTCCCTGTCAAATGCTCTCTGCACGCACTTCCTGAGCTCAGGGAGACCCATCTCCTTAAGCTTCGGAGCCTAGATTATTGTTCTTTCATAATTTTAAAGGTGCACCTCGTATGGCCTGTCCTGTATGACTCCCTCCCCACAGAACACGAACAATTGTTCCATATCCAACAACAGGTGCCCATCACAAATGCAGATAAAATGCACTTATTTTAGATGATGTTACGTATAACTAAACATAATACAAAATAATCATTCATATGTATATAGATGAGCTACCAACTATACCTACATCCATGTGCTAAAAATATAGGTACATAGATATTTTCTATATTACTGGCAATAGTACTAGAGCAATACATACATATATATATATATATATATATATATATATATATATACATACATACATATACATATACATATATATATTATATACATATATATATATATATATATATATATATATATATATATATATATATATACATATATATATATATATATACATACATACATATATATATACATACATACATATATATATACATACATACATATATATATATATATATAACCCCCTAATTTGCAAACGGTGACGATAGGTGTACAAAAAATAGTGTGATATTTTTTATCGTTATTATCACAAAAGTTATAAATAATAACACTGTAAAATAATATATAACTGACATTACAAATAAAGTAAAAAAAGGTACAAGTAATAACATTGTACACATAATAACAATGCACACATAATACTATAAAAAAGGTCAAATGTTAACAAAGAATCATTATTACACCACTAATACATCACTAACATAGGTAATTATAAAATATCATCCGCACGAACTAAATACATATATCATCTAAACATGGTTACAAAGTGCATTCTATATCACCTAACGAAATGTTAATGACATATTAAGCGCATTTCTCGTAGGCAAATGAAACATACCTCTTTGTGAAGATATTCACTGGAACCGCAGTAAGTCCAACAGCAAAATCCCCTAGATTGCAACAAAACCACCTCAAAAAACTAATTCAAACTCTCTTTTGCTCTGTCTTTCTTTCTTCTCCGTCAGCTCTCTCTTGCTCGACAAGGAAGATACTCGACTGCACATGGGCACACGGGGCAACACCATGCCGAACCAAAAACAATGAGAATCACTATTGAGCACGTCACATCATGTTGCATCGCATCACGCCCGTCTAGTTGGCCACCCAGCCACTTGCTGAGGCAGGGCAGCTCGGCAAATAGACCTACTGAGCCAGGGTGCTCAATAGCCTTGCCCGCCCCTACACCAGCTTGTTGCACACCTACCACGCCGCTCGTTACCCCTGCCACGCTCACGCATGCTACCTCAACCGCCCTGGCCTACTGAGCTAGGGGCGTGATAGGTGATAGGCAGGGGCGGATCTGGGCCTCGGGCTAGGTGGGCTATAGCCCGAGGCCCAGCAAAAATAGCAATAAAACTGCTCTTATGTAGGCATAAGAAAAATCAAGGTATAAAGGCCCAGCCCGAGGCGGCCAACCCAGCCCAGGCTGCTGCCCTCCTCCCCTTCGCAGCCTCGCTCTCACCCCGCCGCCCTCCTCCGCCTCGCTCTCCCCCCGCCGCCCCCTCCCCCTCCCCCCCGCCACCCCCTCCTCCCCCTCGCTCTCCCCCCGCCGCCCTCCTCCCCCTCCCCCCGCCGCCCCCCTCCTCCCCCTCGCTCTCCCCCCGCCGCCCCCTCCACCTCCTGGCCTCCCCCGCCCCCTCCTCCCCTCGCTCTCCCCGCCGCCTCCTCCTCTCCCTCCCCTCCGCAGATCCGACCCCCGCCGCCTCCTCCTCCCCTTGCTCTCCCCGCCGCCCCACGCCGCCCTCCTCCCTCTCCCCGCCACCCCTCCCCTCCCGGCCTCCCCGCCGCCTCCTCCTCCCCGGCCTCCCCTCCTCGGCCGTATGTCTATCATGGTTGCCATTACTTGATAATTAGATCTTTGTTGCAATATCGTATTGGAAGATGCGTGTTCTGTCCTTATTTCCCATTTGGCCTGTTTACGATGTCTTATAGAATGCGGTAAGGTTGATGGTTGGTCTTCTAAAATCTGTTGGGATTGGAGATCTAACAACCGCAGATGGTCTGCCTTGTTTTCTTTCTTTAACTTTCACTACCTACCTTATGCCTTTTGATTCGTGGATGGTGAATTGAAGTGTAATGTTTATGGGTCTACCTTTGATGCGATTGAGAGAATTCAATTTGAAGACAGTGGATCGCTGCACCTCCTATGGCACCCGCTATGGTGCATACCTTGCCAACGTGAAATATGACCGAGTGTTTGAAGACAGATTTTGTAGCAATTTGTGTCACTAGAGCTTCAAGTCATGTCACCGTTGGCTATCGATGTATGTCTAAATCCAGCTTTTATCACTTGCAATCGTTGTACATCTACATGATTCCAACTTCCAAGCTCTCCCATCGGGCCAAATAAAAGACCCAAATGTGACATTTAATCTACTGCTCAATTTGATCAAGAATTATATCTTTGTCACACACCAAGTCAAGCTTTCGGCATTGCATGATTTGTATTGAAGCTTGTTATGGGGATTGGTAGTTTAATTTCTTTCTGCAAACAAAAATAGTTTACACCAGTTTAGTTAGTTCAAATCTTCAGTCTTATCAAACAGTCGGTAACCTAACAGTATCTTTTCTTTTGGTAATCAGTAGTAGTACTTGCAAAATCAGATTACTCCGTCCTTGATATGTTTGCCAATGCTATCTGGTTATTGGAATCTAGTTAATCAAAACATGCAATAGTAACTATGGTTGCTTGCGACTTGTCATTTTATTAGTAGATTCTTTTCCTTAACTAATTACATTGAGGCTTTACTTTGAGAACTTATGTTAAGCCACATAGGAAAATTCATACCTTTTCTTCCTCATTCCAGGCCCAGATTTTTGAATCATTGGATAAATGAAGAATCGAAAAGCACCTTAATTGGAAAGGAACCTGCTTTCTCATCCAGTCATCCTGATGAACTAAAGAGATGGATCAATGAGAAGTTGAAGGCACTGCAAGAGCTACTTCCAAATTGCACCAAGGTAATATTTGTTGTATCTTTGATCACATCTCTTCCAGTATTGAGCATTAAGCAGAATTTTCATATCAATGATGCATTTGTGACGTATTTTTTTTGTTATATCGTAATATAATTCTGGACTTAGTATGTTAAACTATTACTTGATTGAAATTTAGCCCGAGGCGTGATCCAATTTTGGATCCGCCACTGGTGATAGGTGTCACTGTCGCGCTTTCCAAGCTTAGGGAGAAGGCCATTTTTGCAAAAAAAAAAAGCATTCAAAAGCCAATTTGAAAAAAATAATTGCTACAATGCTACTTTTGTGAATAGTTCAACTAGGTGTAAGCCTTGGGTCGATATATTGTTGGTTTCTTATACTTTTCAGAAGATATTGATGGTGCTAGTTAGCGACGCAACACTAAATTTGAGGAAGAGATAAGATCAAACTTACATATCCAAGTGTCTCGAACATATTTTGAAATTATTTATGTGTTACTAATGTTTCTATAAAGTTATTGTACATTTTGCATACTTTTTCCAAAAGATACTGCTTTTGTCAGTTCCCCATGGTATATCAATAACAAGGCAACCTTGTGTGAGGCTAGAGATGAGGGTGGACATCTCATGTGTGTTGTTTTGTTTATACATTTTGTATTTTTTATTTGTTCTTAGTGTTTTTGCAAAGTTATTTATGTTTTCTTACAACTTTTAGGAATATATCGATGGTGCCAATTGGTGATGAGACATTGATGATGAGGTAAATTACTTGCAAGGCTAGTTTGGGGCTAAAGATCTAGTAGGTGCTAGCTAATTTGTATATACTTTGTAATTTTGATGTGTTCTTAACATTTCTGCAATGTTTCCTTTTCTTAAACATTTTTCTTGAAACATATTGATGGTGCTAGTTGGCTAAAAAAACATCGATGAGGAGGTAAACTTGGTGGAAGGCTATGGGCATAATTCTAGATCTAGTTGACCATCCTGCTTGTGTATTTTTGTATTTTCTTATGTATTCTTAACATTTGCACAAAGTTATTGTACTTTTTATGCTTTTTTGGAAGATGTTGCTGGTGCCAATTGGCTACGAGACGTTTGTGCCTTCATGGTGAGTCAAACTGGGTGAGACTAGGGTCAATGTTAGAGATGTAGTGGGTGCTAGCTTGTTTGTTTATATTTTTGTGTGTTCTTGAAGTTTATGCAAAGTTGTTGTTCTTTTCTTATATCTTTTCGGAAGATATTACTGGTGCCAGTTGGATATGGGACATTAATAAGGCAAACAGGGTTCGATTCTTGGGGGGTGAGTCTAGTGATGGTTTTGCAACAAGCAAGTGCATGAGATTGCTTTAATACCTTTGGTTGAGATTATAACAGCCTCGAGAGTGAAAATATGCTATGGTGGGATAGAAACTAAATCGTACTCAAACACAAAGAAACTAGAAAAAAAAACATTGCAAATTATATCTAAATAAGCATAACCAAATTATTTTCCTTCTTGTAATTAAAAACATATTCAGCAATATTGAAGATTCCAAAACTTTAGGGTGATGATTTTTCTTTTGAAGACTGGTGATGATTTGTTTGCTTAAAAACAATAAGATGGACATAATCCAATTATGTCTCTAGCGCAAAAAAAAAAAAACTTGTGTAAGCTCATAAATTTTCCATACAAATTTCTAAGAATTATCATAGCAATGATGGACATAATCAAGGAGTATTCATACAATCTAGAGATGTATCTAGCACAAAAAACTTTTCCACTTTTATACAAACCAACATGAACATTACATACAAGTTTTCAAAGAAAATTAAATAAAGAAAATGATGGATACAAGTGAAGGATGTTATGTGCATGATAAAATTTCACAATCATATTCACTTGTTTGAAAAAAAAATAAATATTGAAAACTCAAAGCAAGATAGAATAGTATTCATACAATATGGACATGTATTTAGCACAAAAAAAACTTTCTTTTCACTTTTATACAAACTAGTGTGAACATTACATACAAGTTTTCAAAAAAGAATCTAAAAAGAAAATGTTGGATACAATTGAAGGATGCTATGTGCATGGTAAAATTTCACAATCATATTCACTTGTTTGAAAAAAAAAACTCATAGCAAGATAGAATAGTAATGAACACTAGAAAATGCAATGATGATATCATAGGATGTGGCTCTCAGTGGTGATGCATCCAATAATCATATTCTTCTCATAGGCGACATAAGAGGAGGTCGTAAGTGAAGGAGGCGTGGGAAGGGGAGTTGTTTTGGCTAGGGGGTTGCTATTTATTCTAAGAAGTTTCCTATTGGCCTTGATTGGATGTGCGACACAGAGGAGAAAAAACATACAAGGATAGGCGATGGACTAGAGACGAGTTGACGGCTTGGTGCTTAGGCCATCTAGGTAGATGATAGGACTTAACACAAACTTACACATTTAGTTGCAATAGTAGGAGTTGAGATGGTAGAAAATAAATGCACTGTGACAAAAGCACACCTATAAACAACCAAGGAGTTAATTGTGTTCTTTTTCATTGTAATTGTTGCCATTGACAGCTAGTGATTATGTCCCTATTGTCAAATCAAGATTTCTTTAGAAAAGAGGCCAATTAATGACATACAGAGTTTTATTCCCTTCTTTGTTAGACAACGTTTTTGGGTGACTCACCCTCTTAAGGACATCTACTTAGAGGCCATTCCAACTGGCAAAGTTGAAGTGAACTGGTTGGCTTCTTGTAGAGGCTTCTACAAGTTGTTGTAGTGCTGCTGTCACCTCCGTACCCGCCGCCTCCGCCCCTACCACCTCTGCCCCTACCTCAACCTCCATCTCTACTGCTGTGATAGCCTGAGAAAGTCCCAAAATTGCATAAATAATTTTTGCAAAATCTCTCAAATTGTTTATTGCATTTTTCTAAGCTCCTCATGTTTTTCATGTGCTAGAAATGCTACCTCATTTCTTTAGAACTCTTGAAAATCATCGTTTCCTTTCCTTTCTTAGGTCGATTCTGGTCCAGTCCACAACCTTTTTTTCCTTTTCTTTTCCTTTGTCTAGCCCATTTTTTCTCCCAACCCAGCTCTCGCATCACCAGTGCCTAGCCCCGTTTCCCGCATCGTGTCACCCCGCTAGCTCGGTCAATGTCAACGCTGAAGCTTCGCCACCTAGCCACCTCGCCCTTGCACTAGCATCGCCTTAACTTCATGCGACTTATGCGCTGTTACTCACCAGCTCACCCACGAAACACGCTCACTCACTCATGCTGACGCCCACGCGCTACCATTGCCGCTTGATGTTTCATGTAAACCATTGCCTTCAAGTGGCTATAAAGCCAAAGCAACAACACTAGCTAGTGCGCGGTTCGACTGAACTAGCTAGCGCGCTTGACCAAGTCACACCGAACTCAAGTCTGATCGAGCTGTGCGTAGCACTTTGTGCATGCGATTGAACCAGATTGCCTTAGGCCGAGACAAACCAGACCTAAACCAGTTTCAAACTGAGTTTAGTCTGAGCCTCATTTAGTCTGAGTTGACCCCCGATTCTTACCAATTCAATATGAGTTAAGCCAGTTCATCACCGATTTGAGGCCGATTCACATGATTCTAAATCGATCCCATCGAGCATAGCTGATTCTACGTAGTGCATTATCCATAGACCTAGTGGACCCATCAAACATCATTGTTCACCATCCTTTGCAAATTCAAAGCTTCCAGAGCCGTTTCTTCATTAGTTTTCCCTTTCCAATCGCTTTTCAACTCTATTTTGCCTTTTCTTTTATTAGTATTTTATTTGTAAATATTCTTTATCTATAATATGTTTATTTGGCTTTGTTCGTGTATGTGTATGCTGTATTTTAGAGAAGAAGTCCCTGGGACCACTGGAATAGGAAGTAATGTCCCTAAAATCTACAAAGGAGTGAACGGTGACTATGGTTTGCAAGGAAAACCACAACCCTTGATCATGTTGAATTCATATTAGTGGGATATATTACGTATGTGTTAATTTATACATTATTTAATTGTTAATACTAATTTTTATCAGTTACTTTTGAATGATCCTGTTTAATTAGCTAAATGCCTTAATTGCATTGTTTACTTGCCATCGTTGATAATAATATGATATTGTTTTCTTTGATAAACTAAGAGTTAGTATATCATACTTTAGATTAACATAGTATTGAACATGGATAAACAATAATATCATTACATTGTGATCGACCGTCACGAGTTGATGCGTCAGAATTTATGATCATTATGATATAGTGAATAAAGTATTGGATCACTCGGCTAGAGCGATATTGTGGGAAATGTTAGCTGATGGCGGATATGGGTGTGTGGTTTAGAGGTGACTATGTGCATTTGTTACCCGGTGATTGAGTGCATAAGACTCTGCTGGAAAGGTGGTTCCCTCCGAAGCATATAAGAAATTAATTTGTGTCATGAGAAAAGACATGATTACCATCCATTCATAGGATCATTACTCAAACTTGATTCAGTTATTTTATTAGTTTCATTGGTACTACCACTGCAGGTTCGGTGTTGGTGTGGACCACATACCGGCTTATGCCACAGTATGACCCTTGGGAGCAGCAGTGGAATCACCCATACCTAGGCCTAGTAAGGGACCCCTTGCTAAAAGGGATCTTCTCTGCACTGAGCAGTACTAATGTGGTGAATCAATGATGAATTTTGTTATCCTGGCTCCGTACAAATCATGGATATTATGTAGGTAAAGCTGGGCACTCTCTACAGAGATTAAACCAAATCATCCGATGTGTCGTGCTTTCGGATAAAAGAGCTATGTCAAAAGGGGTGATTTTTAAATCAAGGCATGAGAAACATTATTAGTTAAAATTATGATAATTTAAAAGTAAGATAACCCATTGATATACAATCCCCTTTTAACAAAAACCTTCTTTATAAAATATATTACCACCTGTAAGAAACTCAAGGTACTATTGATGATAGGTCCAAGATAAATCCTCCTTGGTAGATATTTCCCTTGAAATCCTCAAATATATTATAAAATTTTACCACCGTAGCTTATTGAGTATGAATGACTCACTTTACAACAGTGGCTTATTGAGTATGAATGACTCATTCCTGCGTATTTTTGTTCAAACAATGTACAATATGAAGAGAACATACCAGCAGATGATGAGTACCACGATGGTGAAGATCATATATTTTAGGTCAACCTTACATGCAAGCATTGCCTGTAGTGTGGTCGTCTTTTTATCATCTTTTGTCTATAATGTAAGTAAGTTTAGGTTAAAAACTTTAAAACTCTGTAAATCGACTACTATACCGTACTTTATATAAGAATTCTGTTATGATATTATAATTGTAAATAAGCTATTTTTTAATCTATATATATAATTAAAATCCTAAATAGTTATGTAAATACGGAGATGCAGCGAACGACAGGCACGCAGGCTGTCGCAGAGAAGGCTCGCTTGACAGGTTACAGGTCGTGCCCACCGGCGATACAACAAGAATGGCGAGGCTGCGCAAGTCGACGGTAACAACAACCCGACATTGCAACAAAGCTATTGAGATGGTTCGATGGTAAGCACAACCCAATATTGGAAGAAAGCCGTGAGATGGTTTTCTATTGAGAGG
The DNA here is from genome assembly GCA_036346265.1 of Melocanna baccifera. NCBI lineage: Eukaryota > Viridiplantae > Streptophyta > Magnoliopsida > Poales > Poaceae > Melocanna > Melocanna baccifera. The sequence continues at coordinate 16,699,459 of CM070693.1, forward strand.
GAGTAGCGCTTTGGGATTAGGATTTGTCAAATCGCACTGCACTTTCTTGGGAGGATATCATACAAGTTACGGGCATGCGCTTTAGTTTTATTCTATATTCTCCTAAATAATGAATTACATAAATATTAAAATATTTTTAAGGGTGAATTAATACTACTTACTCCTTGATTATACTTTAAAATTTATGTATGTATATAGAAGTGAAAAGTATGAAATCACCTCTCTTAGTTTTAGCTTCTTCGAAAGTCAAAAACCATATCATACAAGTTATGGATATGCACTTTAGTTTTAACTTCTTCAAAAATTAAAAACTAAATGTTAAAATGGATAGTTTTTTGAAGCGGATTCTTCAGATAACTTATTGAGTTTAAAATTATGTATGCCATTTATATCGATGTTTCCGTTGCTTGCTATCATATTAAAAAACACATAGCATTAGATTGCTGTAGATTTTTTCTCACTATGGTTAGCATAATCCAACTTTTCAACTTTTGCACCAGTTCCAATTTCCATTTTGACCGGAATAGACCATAGACATGATTTTTGCCGTCACATAAATGCTCTTCGGGGCCCAAATGCCCAAAAAGCCTGCTTGCTAGACCCGTCGGAAACTTCGACGGGTACGGCCGGACAGCCTGTGCCACTGCTGCGCGGGCCCAACGTCCCGCATTCCTGATCCCGGCAGTGGCACACCGCCGCTATAAATTCGCACATCCAGACACGCACGCCTCTCTCCCTGTCCCTGACTATCACCTGTAAGAAACTCGACAAAAATCAAGGAAGGATTCGAGAGGGTTCCGTTCGGGAGGCGAAGAGGGCGAGATGGGGGCTGCCGAATCCGTGCCGGAGACCTCCATACACGAATTCACCGTCAAGGTACGAGGATCTCCTCGCGAAATCACGTTTCTTTGCATGATTTCTTCTTGCCGATTTTTCCAATTTGTTGGGGGTGGGGGGGCATTTCGGGAGCAGGATTGCAGCGGGAAGGAGGTGAGCCTGGGGACTTACAAGGGGAAGGTTCTCCTGGTTGTTAACGTCGCCTCCAAATGGTATCGTCTCGTCTCCGTGGCAGTTAATATAAAATTTTGCCTTATCTTGGTGTGTCAAAGCACTGAAAACGGTGTTCTTGATGCCATCAGCGGGTTCACGGAGAGCAATTACACGCAGCTGACGGAGCTTTATCAGAAGTACATGGACAAAGGTCAGTTTCTGATGTTGGCTTATTTTGTGTTTGTTTATCGTTTAAATTATGCATATCTCTGGCTATTAGCATGCCCAAATGACTAAACAAAGATTGTAGTTGGCGCTGGAGCAATGCATACCGATGCTTGTCGAAAACTAGGGTGTAATTTTACTGGGAGAAGTGGAGTTGGAATTGGTTGGTGCTATTTGTTATTCATAGAGGATTGACCGGCTTCTTTAATTTCCCCATCTGAGAGGAGTGTGTGAATTGCCTTACTCTGAGGGAGCTTAGTTTTGAATTTCAATATTGTTTGACACACAACATCGCACCAAAGGCCAAAGCTTCATCTACCAGTAGCCCTTTTTCGGCTTGTGAATCTTGTGTTGTTGACCAATGATATTTTGTCAGACATCTTGGAATATGTAGGTCTTCAGATTCATCTGGGGCCTGATGCATAGGGAGCGCATGACCCATAGTAAATGTATACAAGTTTATCGTTCTAACTGATCAAATAGGAGTGGCTGTGTCTTTTGTTTTTTGGAGTGCCATTAACCACAGAATTATTCTGCATCCAAAAGTCATTTATTTTGTCAAACCATCATAGCATCTATGTGCCTTGGAACTACTTTCAGAGGGGTTATGCTTTTATGAATAGTTTTGCCTTGCTAGGTTGAAAATGTTTAGAGGAATAATGATCCATTTGTTCCAATTTCCCTAGAGATAATAGCTTGGTAATTTCAATCTAAACATACTTTATGGGACCGTTTGGATATATTAGGATTGTTCTAACTTCTAGACACTTTTTGGAGCTAAACCAAGGGTTTTGATAAAAGACAAAGGAAATTCCTTTTTTTCCAATAGGATTAGTTCCACCAAAAATATCCAAAGAGATTTGCTTCCTTGAGTCTTCCCCCAAATTTATTGAACAAGGCCTAAAATTTCAGGAAAGCACGACAGCTAGTTATCAGCCACCTAATAATGTTCTGCCAACAACTATATTCTTTATTTGGAATTGCACAATGCTAAATGGGACTTCTCATGTTTTCATCTAAGAAATATAATGAATTGTTGCCATTGTGTTAGCTTCATTAATGAAAAGTATTTTTGCATTTCAAGCATTTGTTGTGAGGTTTAAGCGTGACAATACTTAAATGTGAGTACTGTTATGGGAAAATAAATCTTACTTCTAGAACTGCAAGGAGGCTAAATGACAATGAAAATTATAGTGACATATTGTTAGTTACGCATTCAGTACTGTGCTCAGCAATGCACTTCCATTAACATACGAATTGCCTCTTACAATTCTAATTACATAATTTGGTTCGATTTGGATGGGATATTTACAATTCTAATTACAGAATTTGGTTCGATTTGGATGGGATATTCCATTGAACTGTTGAATAATCTGTTGATCTTCATAGATAGGACAAAAACTAACTTCATTTACTTCCAAAATGACCAGATTTTGAGATATTAGCATTCCCCTGCAACCAGTTCTTGCGACAAGAACCAGGCACTGACCAGCAGATAAAAGACTTTGCCTGCACAAGATTTAAAGCTGAATATCCAGTTTTTCAGAAGGTAAGGACCATCTACCAGACCTGCTTGCTTGTCAAGAAGCTTCTCATCCTTTTTTTCCGACTAATGATTGGTCAGTCGCAGTCGCTTATTCTTGGTTGTTGGAACATTATTGATATCTTGTTCATTCTAGACAATGACATAGAAACAATATGGAGAGGTTATGCCTCGTGGTAAAACATACAGCAAGTTTGGATACGGGTCATGAGGTCAAAACAAATGTCAACATGGAGAGGCATTGTTTTTGTTCATTCCACTGTTCCACATAAGTAAATAAATTTTAGTTGCTTTGCATAAAAGCATATTCAAGATGGTGGGTTCTTTTTGGCTATGGCTTATGACTTGTGGCTTAAATTTTTGAATTCTGTCTATTCGCGAGAGAAAGTACGGAGAGAGATACTTGCGTGCGATTTTTGCTAATATAGATGAAGTCGGAACAGTATCTACTACAATCGATTTGTAGACTTCGCCTTGAAAAGACGCTCCGTTTGAAAGATAGTTACTGTAGAAAGACAAGCCATAAACCCAAAAGAACCTAGCACATATCTGCATATGTATGTTGTTGACATACAATATATCAGATTTGGTCAGAGTTTCTTGAAATGGGATATCATCAATAGCCATCACATAAACATACCAAATTGCAGTAGTACTTTTTTTTGGAGAAAAGCTGGTCACTTTTTAAAGTTTGAATTTGCAGGTACGTGTAAATGGCCCGGATGCTGCACCAGTTTACAAGTTTCTGAAAGCTAGCAAACCCGGTCTGTTTGGGTCTAGAATCAAGTGGAACTTTACCAAGTTTCTTGTTGATAAGAGTGGGAAAGTCATCAACAGATACTCAACTACCACCAGTCCATTGGCAATTGAGGTCTCTCTCTCTCTCACACACACACGCACACACATTTTGCACTGTTTTCTTATGCATTGGTTTCAAATTTGCAGAAAGACATCCAGAAGGCGCTTGATGATTAGATCTGCTACCATCTCTGTCCCTCTCCCACCTGCAGAAGTAGGCGCTTGCGAAAGTATCCCGCAGTAATATTTAGACCTCCGCGTTTCTCAATAGTAAACTTGTGTAATATTTCCCCTGGTTTCACCTTTATGCGTATTGTATTTGTGATTTTCATTTATGTGAGTAGAGGTTGACAAGCCACCATTTTCCTCTATGCCGCTCTCCTATGGTTTGGCATTTTTTTCGTTTACTTTGTAGAGAAACTTGGACATTGCTCCAAACTATGTAATATTGATGAACTGGAATTACAGACAGTTAAGGTTTGTGTTTGTGATCATTCCGTTTCATTTAATGCTTCATGACTTGGACTGTATTCAGTAAAGTTGGTTCATAGGGTATGGCCGTAGTGTGCGGTGCATCGTATCCTGAACACTTCTGATAGTGCAAGGTTTCATCACCTCTGGTCAGATCCTGAACACTTCTGATAAGACGTTTTTCACATAGAAGAAAACTTTTGACAGGTAGCAGTTTAGGTCAGATCGCATAACAACACAGAAGAAAACTTTTGACAGGTAGCAGTTTAGGTCAGATCGCATAAGATACATAATTGACAGGTAACATTTTAGGCCAGGGAGCACAAGAAATAGAAATCTTCGGCAAAATGGTGGCATCGAACGGTATCAGAATTGAAGGGAAGAGGGGACTGAGCTGTAACACCTTGCTCATTTTCTGGATCTAGAATATTACTATAATTATAAAATTTTACTTTTTCCAACGACCACTAGTGATTTAAAGCACACACTGATGTATTCATAATACAGCAACCTAACATACATCATACCATTTTGATTCTAACTACAATAGCATACTAGTAGAGTCTAAACATATTAACAAAAGTGGTACATATAGTGCTGTCGAAATGTGAAGTTATTCACGTGCTATACCTGCCGTGTATGACATCCTCAACGACCATTTAAGAAAAAACAATAATAAAGTAAGAGTGAGTCGAAACTTAACAAGCACATAATAAACCAATAAACAATATCATAAGCACAATCATTCTTCATAAGTCTCGATATCTTAACTCAATCATTCTTTATGCAATGCAATGCTCATGATCAATCTCAATCTCCTCTGTAGCTTTTACCGATAAAGCGGAGGGCACACCCGTCGATGTCACCCTCTATCTCCATCCCGTGGAGGTGTCTACTAAAATAGGCATTTCCCTCCATCCCATGGAGGTGCCTACCGAAGTAGGACTTGCTCAAGAGCACGCCAAACTAGTCAATAGTTTTACTCATAGCTATTGACTTTCTCACTGCCCTGACTCGTAGTGCATATATTATAACATGAATGCACATCTTATCATTTCACCATGTATCACAAGTTTCATCATTAAATGTGCATCACCAAATAATATGAACAACACATATTCCACAATATTTACCATCTACCGCTCTACCATGTATTTGCCTGTTAACCAAGTGGAGCGGAACAATATGCGGATGGCGATGTTCCCAAACCTCCACCTGAACAAACAATCAACTAGACTCAATATATCGTAAAAATACATGCACACATACATGCATCATCGATCCTACACGCACAACTCGACACTGGCAGATGGGTCGCTCAAGGTTAAGAGATCCGACGCGCAGGTACAACCTCCCCCCCCCCCCAATTTTTTCTTTTCTTCTCCCCCTCTTTTCTTTTCTCCTCTCTATTTTCCCCTTCCCTTTCTTTCTTCCTTGGCCGAACTCTCTCTTCCCTTTTTTTCCAACTGAAAGGCCTTATCCGTCAGTCTCCCCTCCATTATCTCTCTCAGCTTTCCCCCAAATCTCCTATCCCCGAGTGGATTTGAGGCAACCGACCTTGGCCCACCGGCCACCGGCCTCCTCCTCCCTAATCCCTCCCCCTCACTCTTTCCATCTCACTTCCTCCCTCTGTTTCTCTCTATCCCCTCGATCTGGGCTCACCGTGGCTGGCTTGGGCCCCCCACCGCCACCTCTCGGGCTCGGCCCCACTCGGCGACACCATCTCTCAGGCTCGGCTCCACCCGACCTCGCTGATGCCACCACCCCATGTGCGTCACCGGACGCAGCCACCTAGCACCTCCCCCAACTCGGTTTGGTGGCTTGGCACCGGCTTGGCCCAGCGCGCCCCTCCGTTCTAGCCCCAAGGTGTGGCCTACCCATGCACCTCCGGCCACCGATGGCGATGCCTGAGCTCCTCTCGGTTCCGGCCCTAGCTGCCTCCCTATCACCGCCTCTCTACTCCCTATGGTCCTCTCCCCTCTGATGTAACGCTGCCATCTCGCTGCCCTAGGGGTGCGCTAGACAGGAGCTCGCCATCCTCGCCGCCAACCAATGGCCACTACGCCTCCTATTGCCGCCACCATGAGCCCTAAAGGCATTACTGGTTCACCCTCCCCTCTTTACTACTGTGCATTCATTTTTAGCCTCTATTTCCATTTTGCCCTACCCTTACTTACGCATGGCTGGGGAAGGTCTTTGCGGCTTGGCCGTTGCGTCGGGACTTGGTGGGTGGCATGCGCCGGGGAGCATGCTGCCTTCCATGGGCATGCGGCCGTTCTTCTGTAAACTTGCCATCATTGCGTTGCGGCTGAGGGTGGTGGCCTTACTTGGTTCGGTTCAGTTGAGGGCAAGGTGTTGACAGTGGCCGAGGTGGTGATGCTCCCCGCAGATTCCCTCCTTCTCCCGGCCTGGCACAGCATGGCTCTGGTGGTCGCCAAATGCCTTATGCCTCCTCAGTCGTCGTCTTCCCTCCCTCATCTTTCCTAACTTCCCTAGCTCCCCTCCTCCGAGCTCTCTCTTCTCACTACTTTGGTGTGGCTACCATGGACTTGGAGTGGTGGTGTTTGGCGTGTGTTTTGGTGCTGGCTGAGTCATGGCAACAGGAAGTGGCTTGAGAGTGCTCTTGGTTTGTGCCTTAAAGTTGGTTGAGGTATGCACTAGGTTTGGATCTATTGTGTGGCTTTGCTGGCTCTCGGTTGGGGAAAGAAATGGGAGTGAGATGAGGCTTCTTAGTGACTGGCTTGCTTATGCATTGAGGCATTAGTCTTATGACTCTCTCTTGGCTTAAAAAGACCAGGCTACCCCTCCCTTTTCTCTACTCCCTCTCTGGTTGCTATTTGCCTTAAGGGCATTTTGGTCCAAAGGGTGGGCTTGCATTGTGTTCTTCTACTACAGCAGGTAATTCATTAAAATTCGTGGGTGTTGGATTTCTCTTTTGCCGGATGATGAAGTCCACAATGCGAGAGGTGTCAATTGGCCCCAGACGGTCTGGGAACCTCTGTGAGCGTTATTACTTCGGCAATTTTAGAGCCAAAAGGGTTTGAAGACAAAATTTATTTCATTCTCTTTTATTTTCCCTTGGAATGTTTTCATTCCTTGCTTTTCATCTTCTTTGTGATTTACTGGTATTACATTCTACCCCCTTTAACAGAATTCGATCTCGAATTCAGACGTTCTACAATCCAAATGGAAGAACAATATAAAATGAACTATACATAAAATAACATTAACTTATACCCATAGAGAACAACTCTGGGTACTTCTCGCGCATGCGAGACTCTAACTCCCATATCGCTTCTCGCTCGGACTGATGCATCCAAAGCACTTTAACATACTTTATCATTTTATGCCTCAACACCTTTAGAATCCGAACTAGACAGGACTCGAAGATGAGGTCTTGCTTAATAGACTTTGGTTCTAACACAATCTCATGCTCTGGATCTTGCAGGTACTTTCTTAACATAGACACATAAAACACGTTGTGCACTTCTTGCTTGGATTCTAGGAGGTTCAAGCGGTATGCCATTTTTTCAATTCGTGTCAGAATTGGAGATGGCCCAATGTACCTCGGGCTAAACTTTCCTTTGTACCAAATCGCATGATGCCTTTAGTAGGAGATACTCTCAGAAGCACCTAATCCCCCACTTCGAATTCTAGTTCTCGCCTCCTGACATTTGCGTATCTCTTCTGCCTACTCTGGGTATCTAGCAGATTCTATCTAATCTTCGCCACTCATTCTACTATTTGCTAGACCTAATCTGGACCTAGAATGGCTTCTCGCTGACAGCATCCCAACATAGTGGCAATCTACACTTTCGCCCAAATAGAACCTTGAATGGTGCTGCTCAAACACTAGAGTGGTGGTTGTTATTGTAGACAAACTCTACGAGTGCCAAATGATCCTCCCAGGTACCATTTCAGGACAGAACACAGGACCTCAACATATCCTCCAGTGTCTGAATGGTGCGCTCGGACTGTCCATCCATCTGTGGGTGGAAAGAAGTACTGAACTAGAGTTTGTGCCCATAGTGCCTTGTAAGCTCTCCTAAAACTTGGAGACAATTTTGGCTCTCTGTCTGAAACTATCGCCTTGGGTACACCATGCAACCTTACTATTTTTGCATATAGATGGGTGCCAACTCACTCGTCGAATTTATCGTACGAATAGGGATGAAGTATACAAACTTATTGAATCGGTTCACCACTACCCAAATTGCACCCTTACCTCGCTAGGTACGAGGTAAGCCGATTACGAAATCCATGGTAATATCATCCCATGGCCATTGAGTAACCTCCAAAGGCTGCAATAGCTCAGTGGGGTGCTTGTGCTCAGCCTTCACTTGCTGGCAATCCCCGCAAGATGCTATTTACTGAGTGACATCTGCTTTCATTCTCTTCCACCAGAAGCTCTTTTTTAAATCCCAGTACATCTTGATCTCACTAGGATGCACCGTGTAAGGGGTACAGTGAGCATCTCTCGATACATCATCCTTGATTTGAGCCTTTTGTGGCACATAAAGGCAGCCCTTAAATTGCAATATGCCTGACTCATCAAGACTAAATTTCCCTATTTTCCTTCATCGAGCCGTTTGCTCACTTGCTGAAGCAACTGATCATGTTGTTGTGCCTCCTTCACTCGCTCTGGAATTGCCTATTTCAGCAACAGCTGTGTCTCAGCCTATGCTGTACCAGCATAACAATAGAAAATTTCCATCCGTTCAAAGTCTGCAACGAGACAACTTAGAGTGGAGGGTGTCATCTTGCGACTAAGGACATCAGCAATCACATTTGCTTTGCCTGGATAGACCTAGAGAGTGAAATCATAGTCCTTGATTAGCACCAACCACTCTCTCTGCCTCAGATTTAATTCCATCTGAGTAAAAATATACTTGAGACTCTTGTGGTCAGTGAAAATATCACATGACCCTCCATACAGATAATGTCTCGAAATCTTTAGAGAAAAAACCACCGCGACTAGCTTTAAATTATGAGTAGGATAATTCTACTCATGCTTCTTCAATTGTCGCGATGCATATGCGATTACTTTGTTATGTTGCATGAGCATGCAACCCATACTTACTCGAGAAGCATCCAAGTAGACAGTGAAATGCTTCCTTGGCTCAAGAAGTGTGAGATAATTCTGCTCATGCTTCTTCAATTGTCGCGATGCATATGCGATTATTTTGTTATGTTGCATGAGCATGCAACCCATACCTACTCGAGAAGCATCCGAGTAGACAGTGAAATGCTTCTTTGGCTCAAGAAGTGTGAGAACAGGAGCAGTTACCAACATTTCTTTCAGAGAATTAAAATTGCGCTTACATTCATCAGTCCACTGGAATTTCACGTCCTTCTATGTGAGTTGAGATATTGGCTTGGTAATAATAGAGAAGTCTTTTACGAAGCGCTGGTAATAACCAGTTAGTCCAAGAAAACTTCTCACTTCTTTAACATTAGATGATCTCTTCCAATTCACAACGGTGAAATTCTTGCTTAGATCCACTAAAATGCCTTCCTGGTTAAATACATGATCCAGAAAGCCTACTTCAGAAATCTAGAACTCGCACTTCTTCAACTTGGCAAAGAATTGATTTTTTTCTTAGAGTCTCAAACACGAGCCACAGATGCTTCTCATGATCTTCCTCTATCTTAGAATAAATCAGGATATCGTCGATGAACATAACTACAAAGTCATCAAGATACTTATACAACATATTGTTCATAGTCTACATGAAGACAGCAGGGGCATTCGTCAGTCCAAAGGATATGATTTTAAACTCATAGTGTTTGTATCTTGTGGAGAAAGTTGTCTTCTCAATGTTCTATTCCCGCACTTAGATCTGATTATATCTCGATTGTAGATCAATTTTTGAGAACACCTTGGCTCTCTTCAATTAATCAAACAAATCTTTGATGCAAGGAAAATGCTATTTATTCTTGATGGTCACCTGATTGAGTGCATGATCTTCTATGCATATGCACCAACTCCCATCCTTTTTCTCAATGAAGAGGACAGGGGCTTCCCAAGGTGATACACTACGACAAATCAACCCCTTGTACAATAACTCATCCAATTGCTTCTTCAACTTCTCTTGGAAAGGTCATGCCAAACGATACGGAGCCATAGAGATAGGTCGTGTGCCAGAAAAAAAGATCAATTCTAAACTCCACATCTCGCTTGAGTTGCATTCCCGGGAGTTCTTTGGGGTAACACATCGGGATACTCACACACCACTAGAGTATCCTCAATGCGCAAAGGTGCACTTGGCTTTTCCGCCAGTGCTAGAAGTAGCCCAGACTTCGTTATTCGTTGGCTAGGGAACAGGCTGTCCAACACAAAGAGAGAACATGGGGGTGCTTTACCCTAAAAGACTATCTCCTCCCCTGAAGGAGCTTGCGAAGTGACTATCCTTCAGAAGCAGAAAATCATGATCTAGTAGCGATGCAACCAGTCCATACCAATGATAACATCAAAAGGCTCTAACTGGATAACCATGAGGTTGGCAACACAGTCC